>CM048921.1:3890481-4490481 GCA_026686955.1 Epinephelus cyanopodus
TGTAGCAGCGAAACAAGCATTTGAGACAGCTGTTTTGTATTACAAATATCCAAATGTCAATTAGATGGTAAACTGCATGACAAATTCAGAAAAAGAAAAAAAAAGGTTAGAATAATTATCCGCTTATAGTGATCCATTTCCACTGTGTGTGTGTATATATATATATATATATATATATATATATATATATATATTATTCTATGTGGCTATTGTAGTAAAAAAAATACGGACGCACGTGTAAATTAACAGTCCCTTTATTCCAAAAACATTTAATAAAGCCCTGGAGGGCGGGAGTGAATTAACCTGGTTAAAGAGCACCCCCCCGGATGGGACGCTCTAAAACTAAAGCCAGCGTGCCTGCAAGGAGGTAAGGATTATTTCATTGGTCAAATATAAACCTGGCATTCTATTGGTTAAGGGATACTGACAGGGTTGTTACACAAAAAAAAAATCCAGAAGGCAGAAATCTGAGAGCAGAAATTCCTCAAGCGCACAGAAGCAGCTTGAGCGCAAGGAGAAGAGCTGCAGCTGAAGCAGGAAATCTGTGCAAGCAATATTGTATCTGAGTGCAAGCATACAGTTTGAGCAGAAATAGAGTAGATCTGATCAAGCAGAGGCTATTTGAGTGTGAGGGTAGGGTTTTGAGGGACAATATTACAAAATCTGAACGTGAAATCAATAGATAATGTTCTCAAACTGATATACCACTCTCTTGAATAAAAATAGGAAAAAAGCTCCATAGATGCTACCTGAGGGAAGCATATATAAAGTGAATAGAATTGGTCCGAGCACAGAACCTTTGATGATTGACCACTGATGATTTAAATGAGGAAATACAGGCGACCACTCAATACATTTAGATAGACTTCACAATTTGGTTGGCCTCTCTGGTACTGTTTTTAACTGGTTTAAATCTTATTTTTTCTGACAGAGTATTTAACAATGGATGAATGTTCATCAAAAAGCTATAAATTGGACTGTGGAGTCCCCCAAGGTTAAATTCTTGGTCCAACACTCTTTAATCTTTACATACTGCCACTTGGAAACAGGTGGGATGGCATCCGTTTCTATGGTCATGCTGATGATTCACTGCTGTACATTGTTGTGTCTCCTGATGACTCAAGACCAACTAATGACTGTATTTTAGATATCAAGTCCTGGATGCCAGAAAACTTTCTTCAACTTAACCAGGACTAAACCAAGGTCTTAGTTATTGGTCCCGAAGCTCAGGTAGAAACTCAACACAAAACAGCAAGAGCTGGCACTAAAATCCTGTCAACAAGTGAAAAAAACGTATCTTTAATATGAATCTTAGTTTTGAACCACATATTAGCCCATTTTCTCTCCGAAGCCAACACAGAGACATGCTTTTATTATCTGCAGAATTGATTATATATAATGCTCTAGTTTCTGGTCTTCCTGAGAAAAACATTGCTCAGTTACAGTTATTACAAACCTCAGCTGCACGTGTGCTGACGAGTTTAATTGATTCGTTTTTTATTTTGTGAAGCACTTTATGCATTTTGTTTGTATTAAAAGTGCTATACAAATAAAGTTGGACTGGTTGATTGATTGACTAAATGTCCTTTTTGCGTTCTCTGTGCACAGCATATGCTTACGTTACCTTTTTACCTGGTATAACATGATGTGCCAGACAGTTAATTTAGATCTCATTTTGTTGAGTTGATGTATTTTCACAGTGAGGAAATGCACAAGTTAATATTTTCATATATTCACAGCAAAGAGGAGAATCCCAGCCACATTAACTGAAATGCTCATTTGGGAGGACCTTCATTCAGGCAATAAATTTAAAACATCAGAGCAAGTGTAAATTTTCAGGAGGGAGCACACTGAGAAAAAAAATGGACTCATTACCTTGGAATCTTTTTCAAATAGTTACAAAGACAATCTTTAAGAAACAAAAAGGAAGCATATGAAAATCTCTTTCTCATCTTTTCTCTGCAGCAGCACTTCAGCAGTTTACAAATGTCACCTTGAAGAATTAGAAAGTTTTGGAAATCACTGTCAAGCAGTTATTTCTGCTTGGGCTTCAAATGTGTGAATTTGCCTACAGTGCACCTTTAAAACCTCAATGAAATGAAAAAAAAAAAAAAAAAATCTTTTATGCTATATTTATATCAAGTGAGTGAAAGAGAGTGAGAAAATCTGGATATGACAGCTACTTTTCAGTATTTACACCTGGATGTGTTTCAATCTCACATAAGACTTTCTTAAAATAATTTTTCATTGCAGTCATACCACATTACATTGTTTGACATATGTTGTCTAATATGTGTGAACTTTTCAAGGCCATCAACATGAAAATATGTGTTAACACTTGTACAATAATGATAACTTCCATCCAGGTGCCAGTGACTCAACACTGCAAACAGAACATTCTACATTCAATGAATGTAGAGTCTGTAGGCAAACCCTGGAGATCTTGCCTCCAGAAGAAGAGCGGAAGAGCCCTGGTTTCCAGATGTAGGCTGTTTGTAGTCCGTGTGATATTGACCAATCACGTTTGAGCCGGCTGCAGTTGTTGCCAGGTTAAACGGTCCGTGCGGTGAACTAACGAGGCAGAACATAATTGGCGTCACTGCAAACTCTGAATTCTGAAAAAAGAAATCGGGGGTCTGCCCCCAGAGGCTGTGTCGCCATCTGCCGGAAGTCAGCCGATGGGTTTCGAGAATGGTCCGACCTCCAATAGGTCCGACTACCCATAACTCCAACTACCCGCTAATCCGACCATGCAGGTCTATGGCGAGTTTTATTGTTGTAGTCCCATAATGTCGACTGTCCATTAATCCGACCATTTTAATGCCTTTATTCCAACCGTCGGATTTCATACCCAGCAATCCGACCGCCCGTTGGTCTGACCACATGCTGCATCCAATACAGTTTCTGGTTGATTGTGGACAGTACTGAACCTTTTATGTGGAAATCAGACAAGAAAACATGCATAAATCAAATTTTTAAAATGGGCGAAAATGAGAGATTGTGGCATCACCTGTCTTAGCATTTTTCAATACTTTCCACCACTGGGATTTCTTAGGACTTTTGATATATTAGAACTAACATAATTATGAGTCTGAAACAGTTGAAAGAGTTTCTGTTGCAATTTGTGGAAGGTCATGTCATATAATGATTGGACTATTAGCAAGGAAACACAGACGTCCTTCACTCATTAATTTATATAATTATTCATATAATAGGCTATATTATTATATTATATAGGTTACTATTATATATGTTGTTGTCTGTGTTGTTTTTATCTGTACTAAGCTATCTTTTTTCGAAACACCTTGCAACCTTGTTCAGCAAAGTTCCTTGAAAATAAAGTTGTTGGGTTTTTTTATAATTTCATCACTATATTGTCATTTTGTGGGTGACATAAAGGGCTAGCCTTCAACATGCACCGAAACACCCTCTGGCTAATATGCAAAATCACTGGCTGACATCACTCTCCAGCCAACACACTAGTGAACTTTGAAAGATAAATAAATAAATAAAAAACTTATACCTATAGTTATACTTTTAAAGATCCAGACAACTGGGCTTCAATGAAACGTGCACAGAGGTGAGCGCTTGGCAGCAGGACGGATCAACAAGACTGGCTTGGTCAAGAGTGGAGCAACTATTTAAAACAGTTTTACATTTCAGAGTCATGACCTCACCTGTATAACATTAGGGTGTCCAAAATGGGCTAACTTACAACAAATAATAAAGCATCACTTTTTTTTATCAATGTGTCAAAATATTTATTTTGTAAGAAACAACAGTCGGATGGACCAACATTTGAACATAATTATAAACAGCTCTTTTTTTTGCAGCACACAATTTTTAAAACAATATATACATTTTGGCTACCCACACATGAACACTGTGTAGCCTACATAAAAAGACGAACAAAAAAACCCCAAAAAAACAGAAAAACACCAACTTTGCTTTTCACAAACATCTCTGCGATAAACTGTTCACGAATGTTGCACCGACTGAGTCATGATTTGTAATCAGCAATAATTTCCTCTCTCATTATTTGGTGCGTTTCGCGAAAAACAGTCGCAGCAGCTAGTCACAAACGCATCTCGCATTGAGCGTACATGGAATTGCGACCAGTAATCCGTCAGTCGGCAATCATTTGAAATACCCTGTCTCCTATTGCTTTGCACAAAATGACGTCATTTGACGGCGATAAATAACAGAATTCCCTAAGTAAACATGAAATAATAAAGGAAATAAAAGAAAAAACAAATCAAGGCGCCTCAAAGCAAGTTACAAGGGATATTTTTTCAGTTTGTGGAGGAGTTCACAGGAGGAGGTGCAGGGGGCTGACACAGCTTGAGCAGCTGGATAGGAACACAAGCGCAGACACGGCAGCCTTTTGATGAGCCAGCCGAAAAACAAAGCATGGAATATTATATACCTTGGAATATCTAGAATCAAACAAGTCATCTGTCTCAAGTCCCAAGTCATGAATACCAAGTTCATGTCAAATCAAGTCTTTTTTGGATGTTAGTCAAGAGAGTCAAAGGTCCTCCAATTTGCTGACTTGACTTGACTTACCTCTGACTAAAAGTCACAAAAAGTTGTGCATTGAATGCAAGACTGCACGCCAGTACTCCTCCAGCGTGCGGTTTCCGTTTTGGTAGTCCTCCTTCAAACCACTGATTCTGGTCTCCAGGTGCCTCTGTTTTCTCTTTTGGGCTGAACAGGGTGCTCCTTGCTGAGCAGCTCTGACTGCGACTTCTGTCCATCGTTGTTCATCCTTGAGATGCCGAATGAACACCCAGATGTTGGGATGACACCTGTCAAGAACTACGTTCCACCTGTGATGAAAAGGTAAAATAGAGATAACTTTGCTAGACAGCGTTTCTCTGAGCCATTTGTTAAAAGGAAATAATTTATTTGCTGTAGAAAGAAGGCAACATAATGCGGAATTATAGGTTAAACAATCTTTGCTTCTTTTAAGTTAGTTTGGATAACAGCAGTAGCCTAAAAGTAGCTGTAGCTGCAGCAGCAACAGCGTTAGTTGCCAACAGCTGTCTTGTTTTTGTCTTTATTACAGATATGCAATGTTATTTGGCCATGGTGATCACTGCTTGCTGTTGATTTGCAGGACTTCTGTTTTCTGCTGATGTTTTTTTATCTATGTGTACTGTCTTGGTTCGTCATGTCAGAGGTAGTGAGTTTTGGAGTATAAACATTTGTTTGTTCTTGCATCTTCAGCACCAAGGACAGCGCTTAAAGTGATTTTGTTATAACCGCTGCCTGTAACAGGCTTGGGGACATCTTCAGCACCAAGGACAGCGCTCAAACTTCGGTAGTTCTTGTCTGCTTTTGTCATGTGGTGAATTCTACTGTTGGCCCCCTAATGGGAAAAATGTAATAAAATTTGCATTTGTTAGAACTTCTTAATGTTTTATTTGTGTGTAGCTTATGACAGCCAGTCAGAAGCCTAGTGAGTGGCGATGTGCGATGCGCTATACAGCAGGAAAAAAATACAATGATGTCACTCCTTCATTCATGCAGTTGGCAGCCCCCTAAAACATCTTCCTGTGTGTGGTGAATACTAGGATGTGTTATCCAAATAAGGGCATGTACATCATAGCAGATGATGTGATTTCCCGTCGATGAGGTAAACGCAACTGTCCTTACAGTCTGCACATTGCAGCTGTTTAGTGGTACCGCTGCTCTGTGTTTACTGAAAGAGGAAAGTTGCCTGGTCCCCCCTGAAATGTAACTTTACTGCAGTCGGATTTTTGGGAGGTCGGACTAATGGGATTCAAATACTAGGTCGGACCTTTGGGTAGTCGGACTAATGGGTAGTCGAACAATTGGGTGGTCAGACTGATGCTACAAGTCTATTAACCATTTGTCATATTAGCCAGTGTACCAAATAAACTGTTCATTTTAGCTTTTCAACATATCAGTTACCAACAGTATTGGGGGTCGTTACTCAAAAAGTAATGTTTACACATTACACATTACTTAGGAAAAAACTAATCCCTTACTTTACTTGATTACTCCCTGGAGAAAGTGATTAGTTAGAAAACTCATTACATTACTAGTCACTCTGTAAAATTGCCTGAAATGCATTGTCATGTAATTTGCCAGTTAACACATGAAGCGCAAGGAGAAGCATGAAACCTTACATATGTGTAACAATCCTAAGGTAGGTATAGATGATATACCCAGAGTCAGCTTCACGAGGGGGCACCAGGGGGCAGTGCCCCCCACTGCATTCAATGTGCTCCCTCACTTGTATAAAAGCATATGTTTTCTCCCATCAGTGTAATTGCAGCAATGACTGAAATCCATTATGCCAGTAGGCTGTTGCATGAGGTGTCAGGCCAGAGCTTCTTGTTCATTGCACAGCTAGTTCACAAAGTAGGCCCCTAAGCAGACTTCCCTCTTTCTCTCCTTAAGTATTTGCAGGGTTTCCGCCAGAGAAGTTGTTATGCCAGGCAGGGGGTGGTTACCATGTGTAAAGGTGTTATGATTATATTACTTGCCCACTGCCCCACGGTCATTTAGTTCATTTTTGCATATGAGCGCCACGTTCATCAAATATAAAAAAAACTTGAATTTGTAAAATACTAAGCGTGTTATCAACACTTAGTAGGACAACGGACGTAACAATTATAAACTTAAAGTGTGTGCTCAGACTCACGTTGCAGCACAGAGTAGCGGAGTGAGACATCTGTCCTCGCTCCTGCTATCTGCTGTAAACACATGAAGCTGCCCCCATTTCTCCCCGGGTCTCGGTGCTTGTTTGCGGCAGAAACTCTCATCCTCTGGCTCGTCCCCACATCTGTGTTCTCCGCTGACAGGTGTAGTGCCGTATTAAGCACGCCTACCATGAAAAGCTTTTCACGGCAGGCGTGCTTATTACGGCGTGCTTATTTACGGACATGATATACACTGTAAACATGAAAATATGGCACCACAACTTAAGGATGAACTTAACATAAATGCTTAGGTATTGCTTCCTGCTACATCAAGATTACAGCGTCATTTAGTTACATTACAAAGCCAATACTGACACCTTGTGGCGGAAGCAGGAATCACCCTACAATTACTGCAGGCGAAGCAGGTGAGTATTTTTAATAGTGACACGAAGTGTTTTGTCTACATGCTGGTCGACATGGCCATTATACCACTGGGGACCATGACGATCATGTTCTCAGTTTTATACAGAGTATTGTGGCCACCATGACAAATACAACTCAGGTCCTTGTTATAATGAGAAACGTTCTCACTATCTGTGGCAACAATATGCCAATGTTCTTTGATTGCATTGTATGGCCTTGGGAATTGGTGTTTACTGAAAAGCACAAACCACTCTGTGTTCTGTTACTTTCAGTTCATGACCAATTACTGTTTTTCTATGATCTGTTATAATATGAGAGGGATCATGTAACAAGGTGGCATTAATACACTGCCATACTGTCTGTTCTGTTATACTCAGTATGTTTTTTTTTCTGATGTTGGTTTTAAAACACATTGCATTTATATTTTGCATTGTATTTGTCATGACTCAAAAAGTATCTCCAGAAAACAGAATGTTCAAAATCTCCTGAGATGAATATTCTATGAAGATAATCAATAAAATGCATAAGGCTATCTATTAAGCCTTTCAGTACAGTAAAGTAAAATAAAAATAAAAAATAAAAAATAAATAAATAAAGGACTTTATCACAGTAAAAGTGACCCCACAGTGGCTATCCTACCAGTTCTTGTTGCCTACGTTGTGATATGTAGTTCCTAGTGTACTGGTTATGTGGATTCGGTAATCTTGATAAGATTGTACCTGGATCAGGGTGGTTATCCAATGTAGCTTTGAAAAGCTGGTACAAAATTAAAGTGAATTATCTGATCCTCAATAGTAGACTAAGACATGGTTGTAGTTAGTTTTGTCACGGTACCAAAATTGGGACCGACAGAATGATACCAGTGAAAGTATCACGGTTCTGAGTAGTATCATGATACCACAGCAAAAATGAGGCAGATGTGCCTTTTGTCATTTATAAAAAGATGAATCACTTTTCTATAATACATCACTGATATTTCAGTGGAATAATATTACTTATTAACTTATTCATACTTCAAAAACAGCATCATTTCTGGGCAGTCATGACACCAACGAAGAAGAATTATTGAACCTGGAGCCAGGCTTCTCGATTGCCAGTAAGCCGTTATCTTGCGCCGTGGAGCACTATGGCCACCGTATTTGACAAGAATATGGCCATATTCTTCTCTGTGACGCCCGTTCAACCCACAACCAGCAGGATTCACCTTTCGTTTCTGCTGCTGGTTAAAATCTGTACTCGCACAGCATGCTCCTGACTGATTTCTTTTGCTCAGACAAAACTATTTTTAGTCGCAAATGAGTTAAATGCTCACACCGTAGAGCTCTGTGGAAAAAAAAATAACTGTAGCATAAACAAATCTAGCCTACAAGTAAAAATAAATAAATAATAACTGTCACTGCTTAAAGATACTCAATAGCTCTGCTAATACCTGAAATGTCACTGGAAAGCAAACCACTGCGGCAGCATATTGAGTGGCAGGTGGCCAGCGCGCGCCGTTATTGGACGGTGCATGGACACTCGCCTTCTTGCGATTGGACTTTGAAACATACCTGTCAAATCTCCTGTTTTGGCCAGGAAACTACCGTATTTTGCCCCTCTTTCCCACTGTCCTCCTGTATTAGTATTTTCCCGTAAATCTTCCATATTATGATGTAATTAAAAAAAAAAAAAACATTCCTCTGCCTCTCCAAACTGAACTCTGTCACTAACCTCGCGAGAACCGCCACCTGCAGTAGCCTGGGTGGCAGTTGTTGCGAGGTTAGTGTTGACAGCGGGTCTGGTTGACATGTGGTTATTTTAGATTTCCTGTACACCCAGGGACAGGTTTTGCTATGGGCAATGTGTGCGACCGCCCAGCACAATCTATGTGAGGGCACACGAGCACCCTCCAAACCCCCCCCAAAAAAACCCAAAACAAAACTCATCAGTTTTCTAGACTACCACTCATTTCCACATCAAGTTAGTGGAGTGGGCACTGGGGCGCCCCTATTATCACATTTCAACCAGCAGCAGAAAGGACAGGCGAATCCTGGCAGTTGTGGGTTGAACGGGGGTCACAGACAGGAATAAGGCGGAGGCTCATAGTGCTCTGCGGTGCAAGATAACGGCTTACTGGCGACAGAGAAGTCCGACTCCAGGTCCAGTAATTTCCTCTAGCGTTGGTATCATGACTGCCCAAAAGTACCTGGACAGCCGAGCCGTGGCGGCACACAGGTATGTGACATATCAGAGGAGAAACGAGCTGTTCACATTTCTCTCTTATGTCAGTAATGGTCCACAAACCTCACCGCACTTTAGGGACTGTTCTTTACTTATGGAGGGACTGTCAGGGGAGGAGGGTGGCTGGTTGATTTTTATTTTATTTTTTTATTTTGATCCCCCCTATGTTAATCACTTATTAATGCTGTTTTTGAAGTATGAATAAGACATTAAGTAATTTATTCCATTGACATATCAGTGATGTATTATAGAAAAGTGATTTATCTTTTTACAAATGACTAAAGGCACATCTAGTGGTAGTGGTACCATGAGGTACCGTAGTACTATATTACTCCAACATTATGGTATTGTAAGGTAGATCACAAACGTTAAGTTTGACTCTCCGTTATCCTGTCATAAGATGTGTTATGTGTTGCTAAATATAGCATGTTGATTGGTTAGTGAGAGTCAGGTGAGCGTGCATGAGAACGTAACGAGATTAACATGTTTTCAGTTTGTTGTTGGATGTTGAACGGTGCTCACGGCTCACTGCATGGACAGCCTAGCTTGCTGTTCTGTGCCCGAGCTAGAGGCCACAACCCAACCTAAAAAGTGTGCCATTGAGATGTATGTTCTGTACTTACCAGCTGAAGTCCAGTAAAGTCTACAAACGAAGATTCTTTGTTGTGTGAAGTACTTTCCACCCATGCACAAAAGATTACAACTCATCAAAAGGTCTGAGCACAACAACTGGTGTCAGAAGTGGGATCCCTGCAAAACTTTTCCAACCGTGAGTCCATCCATCTGACAGAGCTAGCGGGAGCTAGCGAGAGCTAATGGAAGCTAACGGATGCCAAACGGAGCTAGTGGGAGCTAACGAGAGCTAGCGGGAGCTAGCGAGAGCTAACGGAAGCTAACCGGAGCTAACGGATGCTAGCGGAAGCTATCTGGGGCTTGTATGAGCCAGTGAGTGATAACAGGAGCCACTGTCACGACACTGCTGCTTGCTAGCTGTGGTTTTTCCATCATAGAGGACTATTAATGTGCCCAAATCACCAAGCTAAACTGCGCACAGCACAACGAGAGCAACTACTGCCCTGCCATCAACAGCTCGTCAGCTGTGGAGCAACACCACCACCTGCAGGAGGTTACTGGTACATAACCCCAGGTACTGTGATAACAATAATAATAAAGCCAGAGCAAAGACTGTGATACACTAAAGACTTTGCATCTCCATTATTGCACACAAAAGAAGATCAGTTAAAAAAAACTGTTAACTTATAAAGCTCTAAATGGTCAAGCTCCGCCATATCTTAGAGAGCTCGTAGTGCCATATTATCCCACCAGCACTCTGAGCTCCGAGAACGCAGGGTTACTCATGGTCCCTAAAGTCTCCAAAAGTAGATCAGGAGCCAGAGCCTTCAGCTATCAGGCTCCTCTCCTGTGGAATCATCTTCCTGTTACGGTCCGTGAGGCAGACACCGTCTCCACATTTAAGGCTAGACTTAAGACTTTCCTCTTTGATAAAGCTTATAGTTAGGGCTGGCTCAGGTTTGCCTTGTACCAGCCCCTAGTTAGGCTGACTTAGGCCTAGTCTGCCGGAGGACCACCTATAATGCACCGGGCACCTTCTCTCTCTCCCTCTCTCTCTCTCTCTCTCTCTCTCTCTCTCGTATCCTATTACTGCATCTTGCTAACTCGGCCATTCTGGATGTCACTAACTCGGCTTCTTCTCCGGAGCCTTTGTGCTCCACTGTCTCTCAGGTTAACTCGTATTGCAGCGGTGCCTGGATAGTGTGACGTGTGTGGTTGTGCTGCTGCTGTGGTCCTGCCAGATGCCCCCTGCTGCTGCTGCTGCCATCATTAGTCATTAGTCATACTTCTACTGTTATTATACACATATGATTATTATCATACATGTATACTGCCAGATACATATATATACTTTCAACATATTGTACCACAGTAGCCAGAACTATAACGACAATAGTATTACTTTCATGAATGTTGTTGTAAGCTACTGTCATTACCGAGGATGTCCTGCATCTCTCTCTCTCTCTCTGTCTGTCTGTCTGTCTGTCTCTCTCTCTCTCTCTCTCTCTCTCATTGTGTCATACAGATTACTGTTAATTTATTATGCTGATCTATTCTATACTACATCTATTGCACGTCTGTCCGTCCTGGAAGAGGGATCCCTCCTCAGTTGCTCTTCCTGAGGTTTCTACCGTTTTTTTTCCCCGGTAAAGGGGTTTTTGGGGGAGTTTTTCCTTATCCGCTGTGAGGGTCCAAAGGACAGAGGGATGTCGTATGCTGTAAAGCCCTGTGAGGCAAATTGTATTTGTGATATTGGGCTTTATAAATAAAATTGATTGAAATTGATTGAAAAAAGAGACTATTACAAAAAAAAAAAGAAGAAAATATGATTGATAAGTAAATAAATTAAGTAAAATAAAAACAAGAGGACAAAAGAGACAAGAAAATAACTTTCAAGAAAATAATAAAATGACTGAAGAAGGAGCTACAGTGGGCCCTTCTGAGCCTGACCGAGCCCCATCATGGTTGCAAGCTTTGTTGGATCACCAAAATCAAAGCCTGCAAGTGATGCTGGCTCCAGTCCTCACATACATAACTGGAGGAAATTCAGCTGCACAGCAAGCCTTACCACCACCTGCTGTTTCCAGTGGAGATAGGGGTGAGATCTTACGGCGGCCCTCACAGGACAGGCATGATGCAGCACCTTTAGCCTCTTGGGAGATACCAGTAAGAGATCGCGCTGGTGGGCCCTTTGCAGCTGAGTTGGAAGTCATCTACAGGCGGGCCCACAGCCCTGGCCTTACCAGGAGGAGTGCCAATCCTTAACCTGACGTCAGATGGAGAGATAATAGAGAGACTGAGCGTGAAACCTTGCGTTTGGTGTCCTACCATGATTAGCAGAGGCTAAATAGCACAGTCCACAACAGTCAGCTGGCCATGCAGGAGGTGCATAGACCTAAACTTGCCATATTTGATGGAAATGATGACTGGGACTCTTTCTTTCTGCCATTTGAGCGCCAAGCCAGGAAGCGTGGATGGACTGCTGCAGAAAGAGTGGACAGGCTGCATGAGTGTTTGAGAGGAGCAGCAAAACAATATGTCTGCTCACTGCCAGAACGTACCAGGCAGGATTATGTTCTCTTGGTGGAGCGTTTTGTTAGAAAAGACCCTCCTACCACAGTAAGGAGAAAGCTGGGGGAACTCAGACAAGGGAAAGAGACATCTGCTGAATTTGCAGAAGAGGTGCAGTGCCTTATTACCCTTGCATGCCCAGGTGTGGATCTCCAGCTGCAAGACCAACTGGCAACTGATGCTTTCCTAAAGGGTCTAAGAAACCAAAAGGTGGCCTATGAAGTTATGAACAGAGATCCACGCTCCCTTGCAGAGGCTCAACAGCGTGTAGAGGCCCACGAACATAATTTCAGAGCCACCATGGGGCGTGAAACTGAAATAAAGAACAGAGCCAGGTGTGTTTCTTGGGCCAGCGATGGGGACATCTGCTACTGCTCGGAGGGTGCAGACCCCACAGTATGTGACTACAGATCAGTTCACTGCACTGACAGACCAAGTCAAGACCCTTGATCATACAGTAGAGAAGCTACAGCTGCAGTTTGAACACTTCCAGTCCACCCATATGGAACACCAGTAGACTAGAGCAACAACACAACCTCCCTCCGGGCTGGAGAGGAAGCAGAGCCATCCTCAAATGCAGCCCAGCCGAATGCGCTCCCAGTCACCAAGTCCAACCCGTGGAGCAGTTGACCTGTGTTTCAAATGTGGAGAATCAGGACATTTCAGGAAGGACTGCATGAGGTCACCAAGTCCGATAAATGTACGCGACCATAGTGACAAAGACCTAGGCCAACGGTTGCAGTCGGGAGTAACACTAAATCGAGATAACCAACCACAAGGACTACAGATTGGCTGCACCAAAAACAAGGGCGAAAGTCTGCAGATTCCTGTGACTGTGAACGACATCCCTACACAGGCCGTGGTGGACACTGGGGCTCAGACCACTGTCATCTCTGAGGAGCTGTATCAGAGTCTCTCGGGGATCAGCCCGAGCAACCTACCTGAGACGTACCTTCTCAATGCAGGAGTAGGAGATGGCATGAAGGCAAAATGCGGGCTGAAGGTCACCTTTAAAATTGCATCCAAATTGATCGACTGGGATGTACATGTGGCCCCCATGCGTGACTCTGTTCTCCTAGGATATGATCTGATGAAGGCTCATGATGTTGTCGTCTACGCCCGTGGTAAAGTTTTTATTGGTGATGAACTCGTGCCCTCCAATGTGGTAACAGATGGAACAGACTTGTCCGACCTGCCATGTCAAGGATGCAAGTATTGCCAGAGACTTCATGAGCAGTGGGCGAGGTTTGAAGATGACGTGGATGATGTGCTGCCGCTAGCAGTGAGGTGTATCCAGACTGGGGGTGAGACAAGTGTTAACATTCGGCCGAGGGAGACAGGTCAGTCACCTGCACCTGTGCTGGAGACTCCAGTAGTTAACTGGCTGCAGTCAATCAGCTCAGAAGAGCTAGCCAAACTCCAGAAAGCTGACCCTGTCCTCTCCACTCTCAACATGTGGAAAGAGTCTGGGACACTTCCTACTAAAGATCAGGTGGTGCTGGAGAGTCCTGCAGTGAGGAAATTCTGGCTCTGCTGGCCCTAGGTCTTACTGCGGCAAGGAGTTCTCTACTATTCTTGGGAGAGAGTAGGAGCCCAATGCCCAGCTCTGCTGCTACTAGTCCCAGCGTCCATGCAACAAGAGGTTCTGCAAGCTTGCCACGATCCTCCTCACTCTGGTCATCTGGGAGAGGCAAAGACCCTTGGCCGCCTATGTCAGAGCTATCACTGGTATGGAATGGGTGAGGATATCCGCCTGTTCATAAAGAGATGTCAGCACTGCAATGCATGCAAAGTGAAAGGACCAGTAAAACGAGCCAAGCTGCAAAGTTATCAAGCTGGAGCACCTCTGGACCGTCTCCATCTGGATATCCTTGGCCCATTCCCGATATCCAGCAGTGGGAACAAGTACATTCTTATCATCATTGACCAGTTCACCAGATGGGTTGAAGCCTTCCCTGTTCCAGATCAAGGGGCAGAAACGACAGCCAGGAGGCTCGTGTACGACTTTACTGCCCGGTTTGGAGCCCCCCTCGAGTTACACACCGACCAGTGTCGCAATTTTGAGAGCTCCTTGTTTCAGAGTGTATGCAAGCTCCTGCAGATTACAAAGACAAGGACCACCCCTTACCATCCTGCCTCCAACGGACAGGTGGAGAGGTTCAACAGAACCTTGCTGCAGATGATTCGGTGCTATGTGGACCAGAACCAAAAGAACTGGGAAGAGCATCTGCCACTACTCACCTCAGCCTATCGCAGCTCACAGCACGCAGTCACTGGGTTCACACCTAACAGGCTGATGTTCGGAAGGGAAGTTCATCAACCACAGGATATTCAGTCCGGGACAGCAGAGCTAAAATCTGACCGGATGGAGATAGCAGATTTTCTCTATAACCTGGAAGAAGGACTCAAAGAAGCACAAGACACAGCGAGAGAGCATCTCCGCATGGCACAAGAACGTCAAAAGAAGACGTATAATGTTCGAGCAAGACAGCATTCCTACAATGTTGGAGATTTGGTTTATGTAAAGGACGACACCAAAAAGAAGGGACAAAGCCCCAAGCTTCAAGCACCTTAGACGGGCCCCCTAATTGTCTCTGCATGCCGGAGTCCTGTCCTCTACAAGATCTGGGGGAGAAAACGCAGTAAGATAATGCATCATGATCGGCTTAAGCCATACAACAGTGACGTGGTCCCTGTGTGGGTCCAGCGCCTAAGGAGCCAAGTGCTGCAGCTGTGCCAAGACCCAGCTATACAGCCACCTGAAGTGGGTGCCTCGTTGGTGCCAGAGCTGCCACTACGAGAAGATACTGCTAAGGATCCAGCAGAGGATGGGGCATCTCTGAAGTCAAGTGATCTAGGGGAGACCCCTCAGCATGGAGCGCCAAGGTGTCAGCAGGAGAAAGGGCAAGAAGTCAGAGATATTTCAGAAAATGCTGTGAGAACTTCCAGTGGGTGAGTAGTTCATAAACCAGAGAGATACAGAAAGTAGTCATTAAAAGAGACTGTCAAGTTAATCTGTTGATTTATTAAGGCATAACTTAAAGTGGGGAGTTTACTGTAATTGTTTTGAGTTTCTAAGACAGTGATGTAAGCTAACAGTAATTTCAGTTTTCAGTTTTGTGGACATGTTTAGTCACCTGTACTGAAGGGACTCAGTACTCCTGGAGGGGGGTAGTGTAAGGTAGATCACAAACATTAAGTTTGACCCTCCGTTATCCTGTCATAAGATGTGTTATGTGTTGCTAAATATAGCATGTTGATTGGTTAATGAGAGTCACGTGAGCGTGCATGAGAACGTAACGAGATTAACATGTTTTCAGTTTGTTGTTGGATGTTGAACGGTGCTCACGGCTCACTGCATGGACAGCCTAGCTTGCTGTTCTGTGCCCGAGCTAGAGGCCACAACCCAACCTAAAAAGCGTGCCATTGAGATGTATGTTCTGTACTTACCGGCTGAAGTCCAGTAAAGTCTACAAACGAAGATTCTTTGTTGTGTGAAGTACTTTCCACCCACGCACAAAGGATTACAACTCATCAAAAGGTCCGAGCACAATAGTATCATATGTACTGTGGTGTTTTAGTACCGCGGTCTACTGTTGGTACAAGTATACCATGCAACACTTGTTGTGGGTGAGATAACTGTTGGGTTGCAGGACTGTAAGGTGAATACTATTGAGGGCACGGATGTAGGTTCTGTCTTGCAGATGCAGGCATGGGCTTCACACTGCCAATAAATAAGGAGTCAAGACCGAAGTATGGTTCAATGTGACTGTATTCATATGTGTTAGGTGTTCTAAAATAAAGAGATAAAGGCACTGAGTACAATACTGTTCAAAGTAATGTTACACAGTACATCATGCAATACTCCTCTCATTATCTGCACAGGAATGTACAGCCAAATATACAACTTAAAATAGGAGCAAATTATACCACACTACAGCTAATGCTTCTGTCATCACTCTAGTAGGCATTTAGCTATTCATCATAGCCTGAACATACATCAAGGGTACTATGTGAACAGTAGCCACATTACTCTTACACCCAGACACATGATTAAAGCTATTCAGTCCTGATAACTAAGGAAAGTTAGCTAGCTTTAATACAGAGCAATATCCGCATTCCTCGCACCTAGGTTACAATCGTAACTACCGTCATTAACTTCGCCCACAATAAACACTCGTTAATGGCGTTTTACTGCCCATAAAGACATCAATAACATGAGGGATACATGAACTTACTTCATCACTGACGTACACTTTCAACATGAATATGCAGCACGTGATCCACAGGTAAGAATATATCTGGATTGCCCAACTAATGAGCACACAACATGAGGATGCAGACTTTTTTTTTTTTTCTTTTTTTTTTTAAACCTTATTTAGCCTAAATATTCGCAATTTACAAATTATGTTGAACTCTAATACATAACACAATACACGAGAGCTGTTTCACACATACAAGAACAAAAAGTCATAGAATAAATGAATTTACAGAATACATTTCCAAGATCTCAGACAAGCCTTTGCATTAAATAAAAATTAAATAATAAAAAACAAAATAAATAAATAATAATAACATAATAATACAATATCGTTATGTCAACACATAAATGTAATTAACAATCTCTGTAATCTTAAATTTCATTATATGCCAGGGAATACATAAAATACCTTTTCTTAGTTATCTAAAAATTGTGTATTCTTTTAATTTTTAACCAGGGTTAAGGATTTATAAAGTGAATTAATTATGACTGCGGACATTCCTGGCGGAGTCCGCTCCGCTTATAGTACGCCCGAGTATGTTCGGGCCTTGAGCTTTACGCGCACAGAACTTGCGGACGTCTGCAGAGTCCGTTCTGCATACGTTCCGCCCAAGTATGTTCACAGACACACATCACGTGCGGAGATACTTCACTTTCCTCTGCTGTGTCAATGTGATGACGTCATCAAATGACGTGTCGACTCGACTTCGACTTTATTGACAAAGAAGTCGACGTGAAAAAAATCAAAGTCGTTAATGCCCTAGTCCACATCCATGAATTTTGAAATTAAAGAGTTAACAGGATATATTTTGTGAGGGATTTTGAAATAGTTTATTTTGCTTTGTTATGAATACAGTATTTGTGAGGTAAAATGTCTATGTCCTCTAAATGAGAGTGCCAATAAAATTTTCCTCATGAAGAAAATCTCTTTGTCTTGAAAAATTGTCCTTATATGTTTATTGTTACATTTCTTGTCTTGTGTGTTGATACCATTCAAAAGCAAAACAGATGTGTCCTCTGGTCTAATAATTAAATTGTGAATGAAGCACAATTTCCAGGAAAGAAGTGACTGCTGATGAAATTTAGACAGCGTGACCGGAAGCTTGTTGGGTGAGTAGTTGCAAGTTAAAACAAAAGCAAGCCCACCATTTTTTTCAGAAATATGATTGGGGATGAAGAACCACAATGAATTTTGATGTGTCAAACATCTTTTTAATCAATTGATTTTAAAAGTATTTATAATATCAATGAAATTAAACACTTCAAGACCACTTTCTGCTCTCCTGTTAGATAGAACTGTATTTTTAAGTTTGTGTGTTTTATTTCTCCAGATGAAGTCCAGAAATAGCTTGTTAATTTCATTAACTGTGGCATCATTCACAAAGAGAGAAAGAGATGGATAAACAAAATGTGAGACGCCTTCAGCTTTCAACAAAAGGACCCTGCCGTATAATGTTTAGTCTCTCTGAAGCCAAAGATCTCTAGACATCTCTAGTTTTTTTTAAATTTTTCCAGAAAAGTTCAGTTGCCTTGCTATTAAATTTTTTGTTATATGAATGCCCAAATACTTTACCATGGTTTTTACTGGCATATTATCTATGATAGTATCGTCACAATTGTGTATGGGCAATAATTCACATTTAGATACATTGAGTTTCAAACCTGATGTTAATGAAAACTGTTTCACTAGATCAATAGCTTTCCCCAACTGTCCTCTGTCTTTCAGGAAAAGGGTTGTATTGTCCGCCAGTTGAAAAATTCTTATTTCTCTATTAAATATAGAGATGCCTTTGAAATCTGTATCATGAACTATATTTAATGACATTAATTCAACAAATAAAATAAACAGAAAAGGTAAAATTGAGCATCACCACGATTTACATTAACTCTATTAGAGGTGCTGTATGATATTCACTGAGTTATTAATTCCTTTATAAAACATTTCAATAGTATCTATAAATTGACTTCCAAAAGCAAACAATTTAAGACATTCTGTAAGAAACTTATGTTCAATGGTGTCGAAGGCTTGGTAAAAGTCTAAAAAGAGAACGCTTCTAAGTGTACTAAATCTGCATAGTCTAATAAATACAAAATAAATCTGATGTTATTACGTATGTGTCCATCTTTAATGAAAGCTGATTATGTTTCAGTAACAATATGAGATAGACCCATTTTTAATCTATTTGCATAAACTGATGCCAGAATCTTGTAATGAATAGTAAGGAGAGTGATAGGTTGCCAGGTTTCTATCAATAAGTTGTCTTTATCTGGTTTCGGAATTAGCGATATAACGCCTTGTTTCATAGTTGTAGTCAATTCACTTTACAGCAATACTTCTTGTCATAAACTTGAAGTACTCCCATTTTTGTGTATATTTACTGTCCGCAATTTCATTAAAAATTTCACTGGCTAGGTTTTTTACACTATCATTAAAGCAATTGTCTTTAAGAAGGGCATTATTAAATTTCCAGTATCTTCGTAATTTAGTCGTATTCTTTGAGCTAATTTCAGAGTGATATTCTTACGATCAGAGAATGGAGCAAAAGAATGGGAGACATCTTTTACATACTGAAGTGCAGAGGAAGAAACTAAAACAAGATCAATCCTGGATCTAGATGAAACGTTACTATTAGACCATGTAAAATTTGCATATCAGGGTTAAAAAAACGCCATGTATCGGTCAGGGAGAGATCTAAGCAAAGTTTTGAAACAATATTGTTGTTCAGAAAAGACTGACACAGTTTTGGGGGGAATCTATCTATTGCATCATCAGCACACTCATTAAAGTTGCCACCTAAAATTACATAAGAGTTTGGATATTTGTGTAATAGCTCATTTATTTTTGAGGTTATCTGACTAAAAAGCACATTATTGGACGAGTGAGAGTTATGCCCATAAATATTACATACTATAAAATTTTTGAGTTATCATGCTTGAAAATTATAAGAATCCATCTATGTGAAGACACCACCTCTAAGATTTCCCCTTTAAATGTATGCAAAAAATTTTGACTCCAGCAGAACAGTTAGTACCATGATACAGTAAATCTTATTTCCCCACTGCCCTTTCCAGAACTTTACATCTGACTCACTTGAATGTGTTTCTTGTAAAAATATTGGGTCAGCCTCACTATTTTTACAAAATAGAAAAGTGGCTTTTCTTTTCAACAAATTGCATATACCTCTGACATTCAGTGACATAACCATTAGAGAATCATCAACTTAAAATCCATTAAGAATAAAAGGATAAAATAATGAAATAGCTCTCACAAACAAATAACAAGAACTTTGAATTGTGTTTTAGATTCCTTAAATGAGGAAGTGATAAGACAGCCAAAAAAATGTGTGACTATAGAAAAATATAGTGTTGGTACCATAAAGATGCTTACTTTAAATAGATTTAATCAATAACTGTCAAAAACGAAGGGTTAAACCCAGAATATTACTGTTCAAACAGAAAGCGTTTTTTCCTTCTGCCTGTTTTTAATTGTAAATTATATAAATTAAATATGATGAATATATTTTGCTGCTCAACAATAATATTGCTCTAATAGTTAAGTAATGTTGCAATGCAAGCTGTGAACACACAATTAATTAAAATAAGAGAAGAAAAGAAAAAAGTTTGATTACATTTTTACGACCATTTATCCTCCTTACACCTTTGAACAAATAATATTTGTATAAAATTGTATAAGGGTGTGGGATTAAGAATGTAACTGCTGGTGTCTATATCGACAACTTTCTTCTACATTACCAGGTGTCTCTTAATATCGTAAGTTTGGAAACATAGCAATCTTCATCAGTCATCTCCGAAAGTTAATAGTTCTTAATTCAATGAGTCTTTGCATAGTTATAATCTCCCTGGAAACGTAAAGTGTTTGGAAACAGCATTCTTCATCAGTCTTCTCCTAAAGTTAATAGTTCATAGTCAATAAGTCTATGTATAGTTCTATTATAACCTCCCTTGAGACATGCAGTGTGTAGGAAGCTTACCAAATGTATCCATGACTCTTCTCTTCATTTGTCTGAGGAAGAGAGTTTAATCAATGTCTAAATGGTCAGTCTTCTTCCCCTCTATCAGAGCAAGGTCCTATGAGGACGCCTTTTTACTTTCATTCCTTGCTTTTTCCACAAGGGGCCAGAGTTTTTCTCTGGCTACTCGATCCTCTGGGGAAAGTGCCTCAGTGAGACGCAGCTTGTTGTCCCGCAGAAACTTGCAGCCATTGGCACTATTCAAAACAGCGTCACAGATACGGTGCAGCGCAAAGAGGATGATGAGGGACCGATGGGATCCCTCCTTCCTCTTTGGACCAAGGCAACGCGCAGTGTCAACACCCTACGGTAGATATTCATGAAGTCCCGGGGCAACTTTTCCAAGGATGTCAATCACCACTGCTCTCACATCTTCGTTAACCTCCTCTCTCACTCCGTGTAGTTTCAGTGTCCATCTGTAACTGTAGCGCTTGTTTTCAGCAACTTCAACCCTCAGAATCCAGCTCTCTTTTTTCAGTTGTTCAATTTCTAACTCTGTCCGTTTCAAAATGTCTTTGTGGTGATTAATATCCACCACAAGTTGCTCAACTGTAGAAGAGAGTTTTTCAATATGTTGAGACGTTGTTTCTGTTGTGCATACAATCGCCGAAATCTTACGGAACTTCTTGTCATGTTTATTGGAGAGCTCCTGGATAGCTGCGAAAATGTCGGCACTGACATTTGCACTGTTACCATTACCGTTAGAGTCTTGTTTCTTCTGCTTGTTGACATGTTTCACTGGAGTGTGACTGGACTGGGCCGAAAGGGGAGAATATAGTGTATCTCTGTGAGTAGTTTCTATGCTCTCCTCACCTGCCGCATTCATTTCTATTGATTTTTCAGGGTCATTCAACTCAGCATTGGAAGTCATCTTCTTTCTTTCACTAACATTAACGTCCGTTGGCACGTTAGCTAGCTTGCATTAAAACTTTTACTGTCTCGGTTTTCCCAAGCTTTTTCTCTTCTCCACGGAACTTTAGTCCTGGCACCAAAATGTTAATGTGTTAAAGTCACTTTTTTATCATTAAAACATTGAAGTTACCACATATTCTGTCTGTCTATTCACAAAGCCTCAAATTGTTTGACCGAGAAACTGCACCCGGCATCCTACGCTACTGCCATCTTGGCTCTCCTCCATGAGGATGAAGACTTTCACAGGAGTTTTCCCTGGAGATAACGCTGCACTTATTCCACCCGCTACCATACCATCTCAATTAACCAACACAAAAATGAAATATTTAAACTGAAATATATATCCGCCTTGTTACAATAATGATTATCCCCCCCCCCCCCCTCCCAAAAAAAAAAAAACAAAAAACATTTTAGAGCCTTTTGTACAACGGTCTTTCCAAACCCTGGAGAGGGACCCAGCTGCAGACAAGATGGCAGACAAGGGCGCCGCCATATATCCAATCCATACCCGAAGTAAGTTGGTCTGTGTGTTATTTGCCAAAGAAGAAGAAGAGGAAAAAGAAGAGAAGACGAAGACAAGAATGCGAACAATACATGCATGACTAAGAGAAAGAACGGTAAGGGAAGAAGTCTTTTAGTTATTAGATTTAGACAACTTTATTGTCATTGTCAATGAAATTTTGTTCGGCACTTAGCACTAGCAGTACTAGGTAGTAGCTAGCACTAGCATAAAGTACCAAGCTGCTGCGTTTATACGCGCCGTCATCTTCATTATATTTTAACACGTGTTATGTTCTCTAAGATGCAATTCTACCTAATGTATCGAATCATAAGGGGGACATCTATGTTGGTAATCTCGGCATGCACAAATTACTACCATTTGTTGAGTAAAAACAAGGGCATGATTGGTATTAACGTTAGCTGCTCAAGGTCTGTTCAATCAATCAATCAATTTTATTTATAAAGCCCAACACCACAAATCACAATTTGCCTCACAGAGCTTTACAGCATATGACATCCCTCTGTCCTTCACAGCAGATAAGGAAAGAACTCCCGCCAAAAAAAAAACTTTAATGGGGAAAAACAAACGATAGAAACCTCAGGAAGAGCACCTGAGGAGGGATCCCTCTTCCTGGATGTACAGACTTGCAATAGATGTCGTACAGAACAGATCAACATAATAATTTAACAGTAATCCATATGACACAATGAGACAGAAAGAGAGACAGACAGAGGGAGAGACAGAGACAGAGAGAGAAGCAGGAAATACGGTAATGACAGTCACTTACAACAACATTAATGAAAGTAATGATATTATAATTAATAATAATATATTAATATCTGATAGTATACATGTGTGACAATAATCATATGTGTATAATAACAGTAGAAGTATGACTAATGACTAATGATGGCAGCAGGAGGCATCTGGCAGGACCACGGCAGCAGCACAACCACACACGTCACGCTATCCAGGCACCGCTGCAATACGAGTTAACCTGAGAGACAGTGGAGCACAAAGGCCCCAGAAAAAAAGCCGAGTTAGTGACATCCAGAATGGCCGAGTTAGCAAGATGCAGTAATAGGACACGAGAGAGAGAGGGACAGAGACAGAGAGAAGGAGAGAAGGTGCCCGGTGTATTATAGGGGGTCCTCCGGCAGACCAGGTCTAAGTCAGCCTAACTAGGGGCTGGTACAGGGCAAGCCTGAGCTGGTCCTAATTATAAGCTTTATCAAAGAGGAAAGTCTTAAGTCTAGTCTTAAATGTGGAGACAGTGTCTGCCTACCAGACCTCAACAGGAAGATGATTCCACAGGAGAGGAGCCTGATAGCTGAAGGCTCTGGCTCCTGATCTACTTTTGGAGACTTTAGGGACCACGAGTAACCCTGCATTCTCAGAGTGCGGTGTTCTGGTGGGATAATATGGCACTATGAGCTCTCTAAGATATGGCGGAACTTGACCATTTAGAGCTTTATAAGTTAACAGTAGGATTTTAAATTTAATTCTGGATTTCACAGGGAGCCAGTGCAGAGAAGCTAAAACAGGAGAAATATGATCTTGTTTCTTAGTTCCTGTTAGTACACATGCTGCTGCATTCTGAATTAGCTGGAGAGTTTTTACTAGAGCTACCTGATAATGGAGAGTTTCTAAAGAGTCTTCTGGCTTCATAGATAAATACAACTGTGTATCATCTGCATAACAATGGAAATTTACAGAGTGATTTCTAATGATGTTACCTAAAGGAAGCATGTATAGAGTAAATAGGATTGGTCTGAGGACAGAGCCTTGCAGAACTCCAAAACAAACGTAAGGATGATTCATTATGAACGTGAACAAACTGAAAACGATCAGATAAATAAGATTTAAACCAGCTTAGTGCAGAACCTTTTAGGCCAATTAAGTGTTCCAGTCTCTGTAGCAGAATTTCATGGTCAACAGTGTCAAATGCTGCACTAAGATCTAATTAAACAAGTACAGAGACGAGTCCTTTGTCTGAAGCAATCAGAGGGTCATTTGTAATTTTAACTAGTGCTGTCTCAGTGCTATGATGCACTCTAAATCCTGACTAAAATTCCTCAAATAATTATTATCATGGAGAAAATCACACAGCTGGTCTGCGACTACTTTCTCAAGGATCTTTGACATAAAGGGAAGATTAGATATTGGTCTATAGTTGGCTAACACCTCTGGATCCAGGGTGGGCTTTTTTAGTACAGGTTTAATTACAGCTACCTTAAAAGACTGTGGTACATAGCCTGTTAATAAGGATATATTGATCATGTCTAATAAATGAGTGTTAACTAAAGGTAAGACCTCCTTAAGTAGCCTAGTTGGGATGGGGTCTAAGAGACATGTTGATGATTTAGATGAAGAAATCACTGTGGTCAATTCTTGAAGAGAAATTGGGGAGAAGCAATCTAAATAAATATTAGGTGTTACAGCTGTGTTTGAGGTTAGATAGGTACTATCTGAGGACAGGAGGTCATGATTTTCGCCTCTAATAGTTAGAATTGTGTGCTCCCTTTCATCAATGTCTGTGTGTAAACAATGTTAATGTTGGTCAGAGACTATAACTGCCCTCGCTTGATGTGTTGGTTAATTTAGATGTGTAGTTTGCAGCGGAGTTAATCTGTGTTCCTCTGCTTTTTGGTGTGTTGTGGTATAAAATATCTGTGCACACACTCACAGCACACAAGCCTTTTTTTTTCTTGTTCATCTGGTCTCCTTGTGTATTAATGCTTGTATAACCTCAACCCTGTGACAAATCCAGTCTGGGGCACACAACCCTTTCACCATCCACGTGTGGGTGTCCTCTTTGCCTCAAATTTAAAACCAAAAATGAGAGCACGATCCAGAGGCACCTGAAAAACCATACGGAAAATGCAGTTCATTTCCATGGTATGTTGATGAGAAATGTCTGTTTGAGATCATATACTTCTACATGTAACAGTAATGTTTAATGATATTTGTTTGGGACAAAACAAGACATTTTGGGCTGCATCTTGGGATTTGTGGAACAGTGGTTGACATCTTACACCATTTTCTTATATTTTATAGACAAGACAATTAAATTATTTTACTGTTTTTCCATTTTTTTCTTTGTTTTTTTCTACTTCTTTATGTTGCCAGTGCAATAGTGTAATATTGTGTTTACATGTGTTCCTGAATATATATATATTTATATATATATATATATATATATATATATATATATACATCTGACAATATGACAATCTAATTATTACCTTCATTTAATAGTTAAATAGTTACAATTAACCATACTAATGTAAGAGTAAGTATGACATTTGTTGTGTCCTTGGTTTTCACTTGTTTTGAATGACCTGATAGTAATCTGCATGTTGCAACTGTAGCTCAATAAATGAAAGTGCTCACCTTATTTAATCTTTGTTAAAAATTAAACCAACTAAAATTCATGTGTTTGCTGGTTTTCTGCAATTTTTGTAGGTTTAATTTGTTGAGGTCAATGTTATTCCAAACAAAACATGATTGTATTTAAAATAATTGCTGAAATAATTGTATTATTATTTTTATTTATTCTATAATATATATATTTATAATTGTTGACTACTTCAAAGTTTGTAAATGTATTGCTAAAATAAATAATGTAACCTGACGATTTAATACTCCAGTCTCATGGGCTGTGGGTAATAATCGGCTACAGTTGTCTTTAATTTTTTTCTTTTATTCCGGCCAAAACGGCAACAGCAGTAGCATGAATTCAGCACATCAATTGTTTACATGGCGCACCCCATACACGAAGAATATTAACTTCCGGTATGGACTTCCGGGATGGATTGGATATATGGTGGCGCCTTTGTGTGTCATCCTTCTTTGTCTGCCAAGTGCACTTCTCCCCAGCAGAATTGCACCTAAATGAAATAAATGAATAGGCTACCATTCAAGCAGTTTTCCCCTGTAATATTATTGTGATTGCAAAGGACTACATTTAAACTTATGCACTTCTTTTTGAAAACGTGTGCAAACTCGCCGTATGAGCGCATGAAGATTTCTAATTCTAGTGGTGTGAAAAACGCAGCCCTCCTCTTCCCCGTTACCATGGTGACTCGTCGAATCGGGCTCCATTGATGCTGGCTTTTTATAGTTGTGGTGCACGCGCTTAACTCCAGGTGAAATTACTCCGAGTTGATTAAACTGATTCAAACCAGCTGCAAACATAGCTAAGCTTATTGTATTTCATAAAATGTTTGGCTACACACTAACGTTAATACACACAAACGTGAACCCAGGCCGGTTCCCACTACTGACAGCAAACGTAACGTGATGTAGATAACATTAGCTAATGTTATTGGCAATGGCGTGCCAAGGCAATAGAAAAGGACACAATCATACACACTCACCCATCTTGTTAGGCGGCCTAATGTTGAAACACAGATACACCAAAATAAATCCTGTCCCAAGTTTTTCTGATAGTTCCATGGATACTCCCTAGGCTACTAGTAGCTGATTAGTCAGGCTAATGTTACAGTCCAGACATTATAGCCTAACATTAACTCTTAGGTTAGATCGCCGTCATCGCCAGCGAAACCGGGGGGGTTGGGGTGGCATAATCGTACTCTTTCGCGTCTATTTCCGGAACAGAAAATAAGAGCGACGTAATTTTTTTTTTTAAATTAAAGCAGGACACTTCAGCCTTTACATCGATCCCATCGGTGTGTTTATAGCTTACCCGGAAGCCTAGATGTCAAGCCAGTAAGATCGGCTGTTCAATGTAGTGTTAATTTTATCAGCCATTTTTAAATTTAGTCTCAGTTTTAGTCCAGTTTCAATCACGCTTGTTAGTTTTTATCACATTTAGTCAACCTCATCCCGTTTTTATTTAGTCAAGTTTTAGTCGACTATAAGTCGAGCATTTTAGTCTTTATTTTAGTCCAAGAAAACATAATTTTATTCGTCTAGTTTTAGTCAACAAAAACTGTCAACATTTTAGTCTAGTTTTAGTCAGGACAATCATTTTGCTTGCAAATTGCAGCTCCTAGATTAGCTCATACTTCTGTCTGCTTTAATTAAACTTGCAATCCCACTGAAACCATAGTTGCCCGACCAGTATAACGTATCTAAGTTAGCATAAATTCAACTTCACACACAATTCTATCAACAAGTGGCTACGGTCGCTACATGCTAAGAAGCTAACGTAAGTTAGCCAGCCACACACAATTAAATCAACAAGTGGCTACTGTTGTGATAGACTACTCACACTGTTAATAATCTATCCTGTACGACAAACCGGATACCAGCACCGTAACTTTGTAGCTGTCTGTAGCTCCGCTACTCTTTATTTTTCCGTCTCCCTGGCAACAGTAACCATGGACATACATTTGTAACATTCTACTCCGGTACTGGAGTTTCAGAATAAAAGCATAGCATGGAACATCATGGAATATTACATCTCCCTTCAACGAAAAAAATAAGCTGTGCATATGCAAGTCACAAATAACAAATATAATAAATACTTTGACTACATCAAATAACACAGTAGCCTATGCTGCTATCTCAAGTGTTCCATAGTGCAAACATTTTTTTTTTTTTTTTTTTTCAAATAAGTTAAGTTTAAAATGATTAAAACTCTCCTGTTGATTTAGTACGTAAATATTCCTAAACATCGCAATAGAACATTTGTAAATAAATGTGTCTTATTCTTTCAAGGACATTTTTTTTTTTTTTTTTTTCCAAACACAAGTTAAAAATTCATTCATTTTCATTTAAATGCATATTCAAATTCAATTTTCATTCAAAATGCAATATTCAATTTCACAGCAACATGACATACATTTTTTTTTTTTTTTTCAAATAAGTTAGTTTATAAGTCAAAGGCTTTCCTTGGCTTAATCACATGGCCGTATCTGGTACGATAAGGCCCAGAGTGATCTGGCTCACTCACAGACACAGGTTGTTGCTGTTCATTTTCTGTGTCTCGTCCAGCGTCGTCCTCACTGATCTCTGGCTGCTGTATGACAGGTGTGTTGTTGTTGATCAGATGACGTCGGTTGCGCCTGAAAGTCTGTCCATCGCCAGTTCTGATGTGGTAGCTACGTGGTGTTTCAGCTGGTTGGATGACTGTTGCTGGTTTCCATGTGCCATCTCCTTGCTGGAAACGGATGGGTGCCCGGCATGTAGTGGTGATAAGGGTTTTGTAGATCTGCTGTAGTGCTCTTTTTGGCGCTGTTGGCAGCTCTCTCTCCTTGCTCGTACAGTGTCCTGGGGGGTTACCTGAGGTCGTAGTTGTTGAGTTGTGTTGGGCAGGATGGAGCGTAGCCTGCGACTCATCAGGATTTGAGCTGGTGATTTGAGTCCATCAACTGGAGTGTTTCTGTACTCCAGCAGGCTGAGGTACGGGTCTCTCTTGTCCTCCTTGGCCTTGGTGAAGATCCGCTTTGCAGTCTGAACAGTCTTTTCTGCAAGGCCGTTGCTCTGCGGATAATGTGGGCTTGAGGTGACATGCTGGAATCCCCATGAGTCTGCAAATTGTTTAAACTCATGTGAGCGGTAGCATGGCCCGTTGTCACTAATCACTTTTTTTGGGATGCCATGCCTTGCAAATACTGCTTTCATTCTGTGAATGACAGCATTGGTGGTGATGTGTGTTAGGCGTTCTACCTCAAAGTACCTGCTGAGGTAGTCACAGATCACTATATAGTTCTCTGAGTTCCATGAGAATAGGTCTGTTCCTACAGTCTCCCACTGGTTCTCTGGAATCTCATGTGAGAGCATGGGCTCCTTTGTGTTGGCGCTGCGGTGTGTTTGGCAGATGTCACATTGTTTAACCATTTCTTCTATCTGCTGACTCATGCCTGGCCAAAACATAACGTCCCGTGCTCTGTGCTTGCTTTTCTCCACTCCAAAGTGTCCAGTGTGTATGCAGCGTAACGTGTGAGGTCTGAGGCTGTGTGGAATGATGATCTTCTCACCTTTTAGAAGGTGCCCTCAGCCTCAGTGATTTCATCACGGTGGTTCCAATACTCACTGACATGTGGGTGGCACTTTTTCCTTGTCTCCGGCCAGCCTGACCAGATGACCTGCTTGAGAGTGGACAGTTGCTCGTCTTGAGCAGTTGCTGTTCTGATGTCGTTCATCCTGTCTGCGCTTACAGGTGCTGCACTGATGACTGTGTGTATCTGAGTCTCCATAGCTTCAGATAGTGAGCTGTCCTCATCATCCATGGACTTCCTGGACAATGTGTCGGCCACCGGGATTTCCTTGCCCGGCTTGTGGATGAGAGTGATGCTGTATTTCTGCAGTGCCAGCATCATGCGCTGTAAACGTGGTGGTGCAAGGGCTAGTGGTTTTCGGAGTATGGACTCCAGTGGTTTGTGGTCTGACTCCACAGTTACATTTCGCCCATAGAGGTACTCGTGAAACCTCCTACACCCAAATAAAACTGCATACAGTTCCTTCTCTATTTGGGCGTAATTCTGCTCTGTCTTATTAAGCAGCTTTGATGCATATGTAACTGGCCTGCCTTCCTGCATGATGGTTGCACCCAGGCCATTTTTTGATGCATCTACTTGCAGTGTCACTTCTTTTTCAGGATCGAAGTAGGCCAACACCGGCCCTGGCTCCGCTGTGATGATCTCCTTCATCGCTGGAATGCACTCTCGTGTGTATTGTTCCACTTGAACTCTGTGTCCTTCTTCAGTAGCTCTTAGTGGTGCTGTTACCTCAGATAGATTGGGAGCAAACCTAGCTAGGTAAGTCACCATACCAAGAACAGTGTCCAACTCTGCCTCACTTTTGGGCGGTGACATCTCTCTGATTGCTTTCACCTTAAGTGGGTCTGGTCTTAGGCCGTCTGCTGTCAGCCTATGTCCAAAGTAGCTCACTTCAGGAACGCAGATGCGACACTTCTCAGGATTCAGTCTCATTCCTCGCTCTCTGGTCCTGCTGAGCATTGCTCTGAGGTTGCGGTCGTGCTCCTCCTTTGTTTTTCCAAAAACAACGATGTCATCAACTATCCCAGCCACGCCCCTAAGGCCTTCATATGTCTCATCTCGCCTCTGAAACTCATCTTGGGCTGATACAATGCCAAAGGGTAGCCTGAGAAAGCGATATCTACCACATGTAGTGTTAAATGTGGTGAGTAGCGATGACTCCTCGCTTAACTTAATAGCCCAATAGCCTGATCTCGCATCTAAGATGCTGAAAAACTTTGCCCCTGCTAACTTGGATGTTACATCCTCAAGTGTGGGTAGGGGGTAGTGTGGCCTCATTATTGCCTTATTTAAGGGTCTTGGGTCCAGGCATATCTAAGCTTGCCTGTCTTTGGTTTCTCACACACTACTAAGGCATTAACCCACTGTGTAGGCTCAGTTTACTTTACAGATTATGCCTTCTCTCTCCATGTTGTCTAACTCTGTTTTTAGACGATCTTTTTAGTGCAAATGGTACTCTGCGTGGTGGACAAACCACTGGGTGCTACCTCTGGGTCAATAGTGAAACTACATTCACCTGGGAATGTGCCGATGCCTTTAAAAACATCTGCATACTCACTTAAAATGTTGTCTGACTGAGTGGTTCTCTCTTTGTCACTGCTCACTGCATATATTACTTTGATTAGCCCTAGCGCTTTACATGCTCTGAAGCCTAGGATAGGGGGGCCATTACAGTTCACTACATAGAACTTCTGGATGGTTGACCTCTCTTTATACCTCCCTTCTATGTTGCAGTAGCCTTTCACTTCAAGTGAGTGTCCCCCATAGCCTGTTAACCTATGATCTGGGGCTTTTAACTGTGTTTTGGGCATGAGCGTGGCAAAGGCAGTGGCTGGGATTATGCTGGCTTGAGCTCCAGTGTCCAGCTTGAACTTCAGCTGTCGGTTCTGTGGTCCCAGTCCGATGTCTGCATATGCACTTTCCTCATCCTCTTCCTCTGCAGTAACAGTGTCCACATACAGCTCAGAATCGTAGTCCTCATCGACCTCTTCAACAGTGTGAACGTTCTTGTATCTTCCTCTATTCTGAGTCTGAGGCTTTGTTTTACACACTCTTGCATAGTGGTTGAACTTCTTGCACTTCATACACTGCTTGCCTTTTGCAGGGCACTCTGCTGTGTAGTTGTGGTTTCCTCCGCACATACTACAGGCTTTCTCCTGATTTTTCTGGTAGTCATTTGCCTTGTTACTAGCACCTCTCCTGGCCCCTGGCTTTACCATCTTGTGGTGGACTGCATGCACTTGACATTCATTTGCCATAGCCTTTAACTGTGCTTGTGATAGTTCATGGGAGCGCGCTATGTCTATTGCTTTCTCCAGCGTCAGCTCCGGTCCGTTGCTAAGCAACTTCTCTCGCACTCTAGGTGAGTTGGTGGCGAACACTATACGGTCCCTGACCATTTCATCACTGTTTGCGTAGCCACAGTCCTTCACAAGCAACTTCAGTTCAGTCACAAAATGTTCAAAAGACTCACTGCTTCCTTGTGTCTTCTCATGGAACTTGTACCTGGCAAAGATGGGGTTTGCTTTAGGGGTGAGGTACTCCGTGAATCTGTCGTAGTACATCTTTAACGTCTTCGCCTCGTCAGCCGTTAGTGTCCAAGTGTTGCTGATGTCGCGTCCTTTATCACCGATCCACAGCAGAAGAAAGCTGCATTTCTCCTCTTCTGACTTTGCTTTAAGTGGTCCGGTAAACATGAGCTCGACGTGTTGTCGAAATCTCCGCCATCCATCCGGTAAATTGGTCGAGTCCCAATCCATTTTGGGGGTAGGAACACCGAAGGCTTCCATTTCTTCTTACCGTTGGTTTTTTTTCTTTTCAGCGACACACTTTCACCGACACTTTTTCACGTCTTCCTTTCTCTTTTTTTTTTTTTTTTTTTTCTACGCAGCGGGTCCGTAGTCTAGCGACTAATCTCTGACACCATGTTGTGATAGACTACTCACACTGTTAATAATCTATCCTGTACAACAAACCGGATACCAGCACCGTAACTTTGTAGCTGTCTGTAGCTCCGCTACTCTTTATTTTTCCGTCTCCCTGGCAACAGTAACCATGGACATACATTTGTAACATTCTACTCCGGTACTGGAGTTTCAGAATAAAAGCATAGCATGGAACATCATGGAATATTACAGCTACTATCGCTACATGATACAAAGCTAGTAAGATAGCCAGCATTAGTTTGCGGTTGGTTTAACATTATTGTTGGAACATTACAGCCGTTGGTTTAATGTTACGTTATAAACAACCACCACCAAAATTTTTGTTAACTTACCACGATGTCTTTGTGGTGAACTGCGACGTGTCTCTTCAGGTTTGTTGTGTTTTTTCCAGCTACCTTGTGCCCACATTCCTTCCCTTCGACTAAAATCAAGCATAAGGTTTTTTTCTCCACTTCAGTGTAGCGAAAATGTGTCCATATATCACGTCTTCTCTTTCTCCCAGGCCCCGTGCAAAGCATGGCCATTAATGTTTTACTTTTAACCTTTTGCCTTGAATCCACCTCCTGTCCCATGTGTTTGTGCACTCTGTGCCCACTGCAGATTTGAAAGGGGGTGTGTCACTGTGTGTGAGTGGCAGAAGAGCCGAGGAGGAGGAGGAGACAGGATTTGACAAAATCATATCATATAATAATATAATATAATTTTCGTCTCGTCTTTGTTCGTGAGCCCAGTCTTTATTTAGTGAACTACATTTTCGTCTCGTCTTTATTAGTCCACGAAAATGCATACTGATTTAGTCCCATGTTTATTAATGGGGGTTTTAGTCTCGTCTAGTCTAGTTTTCGTCTGGTGAAAAATGTGCGTTAACGAAATTAACACTAGTCCAATGGGAGACCAGGGTGACTAAAATCCAATGGGAAAGCTGTGAGCGGTCACATGATCGGCCAAAGATCGTTTATTATCAAGATGGTTGCTTTATTGCCGTGTGTGATCGCTACTAACAGGAAATCTCCCCTAAATCCTAATAAATAATGCGTAAATTACCATTTATGCATTTTATGCAAATCTGAGGGGGCACGTGCCCCCTCGGTTTCTATTGACGTGACGCGTCTGCGGTCCGTTATTTATTAATCCCTCTGTGTGTTTATATATTTACTTTTTATCCTTTGTAAAGTTAACATATTGCACCGTCATTTCAAACTCAACACTTGTTTCAAATTAAAAGCCCCTTATAACCTCAGCTGAGAGAATCCCTCCATTTTCTAGAGAGGCTTTTATTCTGAAACATTTGTCAGAACTTCCTGTGGAAGATACAGTAGCTTGATAGTTTACTTATGGCGCTTCAAATGTAGCTCCTGCCATCTTCTGACGCTTTTAGGTGACTATAACAACATGTCGGCTGGCACATGAACACACACAGTGACTCAAATAATAGTGAAAGTATTAAAAATAGGACAAGAATAACCCAATGACGTCACGCACGCCGTGAAAGACGACCGGGGATAATTGGTGAGTACCAGCGTGTAGCGTGTACCAGGCATAATGCAAGTCCTGAGTCTGAAATATGCATACTTGCCAACTCTCTCGATTCACGCGGGAGACTCCCGATTTTTAACCCTATCTCGATGCTCCAGGTCAGTAATTTCTCCCGCTAATCTCCCGATTTTACAGTGAAGGAAACAAGTAATATTGTGGGGGATATTTGTCGCAGTATCTGGCAACCCTGGCCTGCCTACGCGTATGTCGCTGGAGGCAGTGATATGCTAAGTAGAGAAGAAGAAGAAGAAGAAGAAGAAGTCGCTGGTTTCTGTCTTCCGCTCAGTTCAGCGCCCATACAGAGATGGATAGAGAAAGAGAGACACCTGACACTCCTCCAAAGAAAAGAATAATTGAAAAAGAAAGATTCAACACAGAGTGGACCAAGACATTCCCCTGGGTTAGAGCCAGCCGGTGTAGTACCCACCATGCGTTTTGCAAGGCTTGCAATGTTGATTTGCACAGTCAGTGGCACACGCTTTTTAATTTGATGTGCAATAAATACTGCATACTAAATGCATTGCAGTGTAACCACCTTATTATTTAGCCTTCTGGTACTCATTTCAACAATTAAAACTGCTCATTTTTGCATTGTAAACAGAATCATTCATTGACAATCAAAGAAACAACATTTTCAGAACAAATTTCCTTCATCGGGTTTAAAATACAAGGCAAGAAAAAAATCTCCCTATTTTTTCACAACCCAATGTTAGCAAGTATGAATATGTCTGTCAGCGAGTCCTACTCCACCTATTTAGACTCCACCATAGACAACGGCAGCATTTCTCCGACCACATAGCGAGCCACAAGCTCCGTGGCTTCTTTCAGACTGATAGGTTTAATGTTATCTCCGTTATTAGAACCAAACGACAGCCGTTGCTGTTTCGGAGCTGAAGGACCAGCGTTCTAAAAGTAACCGAAGTAACTGATGTCTTGTTTGAAAATGTACTTAAGTATTTGATTACTCAAACAGCAAACTAACGTGTTAGGTTACTCGTTACTGCAAAAAGTAATCAAAGTACTCTAACGCATTACTTTGTAACGCGTTATACCCAACTCTGTTCTTACATTTGTTGGATGCTGTTTTTTTTAATTGTCCATGTGGGGCTTCTATTAATCCATGGTTTCTGGCTGTGGAATAATTTAACCGTTCATACATCCCAAACTCAACAGGATGGCCATACAGTGGCTTTTCCTGAACACGCCAGCAGTGATCCACAGCAGGATGGGGACAGCAGTTCATAATCGCACCATCACACCTGTTCCTATTCACTGTAAATTACATGCTTCCTCCTTCTCTCGCCAGAGTCCTCTGCCCTGTCAGATCGGCATATAGAAAAAGAGTCACCTGGTTGAATGGAGCTGTCCAGGATGTAACCAAGTTTTGTCTAAGAGGTGTCTAAGGTGAGTCTAAGGAAATCGGAGTGGTGTATATCCTGTTGGAAACTGATGCTGCACAGAGATTGTCCAGTTTATTTTCCAACGCCTGTAAAATGGATAGGAAGATGCTAGTTCAGCTGGTGCTCAATGGTCTCCATCTGAAAATTTTCATTTGAAAACTTAAACCTGGCCAGCCAGCAGGTAGCTAGCAAAAGTAGCAGAATATGAGTTTACAGACTGGTGAGTTGATTTCCTCATCCTGATAAGTGACTTGCAGCCACATGCCACCACCATCCAAAGCCAACAACAAGAAGCACCACCAAGACTTGCAAAACAGACCTTAAAACGTAAATTTAGCACAAATCTAGCGGCACTGACGTGACTGGAAACATCTGTGCCTATTGCCAAATGTATCCTAAGTCTGCACATGCTAAATAATGCAAGAGCAACAATTTATGTACAGAAATTACAATTAACATTTACTTTCAAGAACTGCCTTAGAATTCCACTTTTGGTTTGTTGAAATGCTTTTGACAATCCCTCTTGAATGAAAGATACCTGAGTTTATGTATACAGTGCAGTGGGGCTTTTGAAAGACCTGGATGTTCACACTTTTTCAACTCCCAGAAGGACAATGTATTGTTGAACCACAGGTTATATTTAATTCATTGTGCTTTGACAAGACTCACTAGTTATTTGTTTAGGGCAGGCTTCATTGCAGCAAGTCTGTTAAATAGATAATTGACAATTCTCTTCTTTACTCAGACTTCAACATGAGCCCCATATGGAAAGAAAAGCAATTACAGTGTTCAAAATAACTATTGTTAAAGTACTCTTGGAGAAGCATAGATAAATCAGTCAGGGACACTGAATTCCATATAAATATAAGATTATCAATCACCAAATTACATGTGGAATAATGATATAATACACCATTACCATTTGTTTGTTTGATTGAACATGTGGAGATTGTGCGTGTGTCTTTGTTTCATTTATGTCAGGAGCATCACACCACGTCTCTTGATGCATCAATGACATGGTCAGTGAGTGTGTGAGCTCAGCAGCAACTCGTTTGGCTGAGTTGTAAAGCCTTGTCCTCGACTCGTCCTGCCTTTATGTGGCCCAGACAATAGGCAGACCTCCCAGCAATGCAGCTGGGCCTAGCCCTCTATACAACAGGACTTGTACATACACTGTAAAACTTCACTTCAGTCAAATTTAGTCGTCAACTACTGTATGTGTGTTCTAGTCAGTAACCAATCTCTGATCTGATATGACAGTAATGTTATTCCATATGAAGATGAAAGTGGAGATCTCTTAGCATTTGTATTTCAGTGCTTCCTTTTGGCCCCTAGACACTGAAATCTTTAACACACTGCAAGGAGATAATATTTAACAAAACTAACTAACAATTAAGAATTCTTAAAATCTTACCTTTTGTTTCAAGTTTTTCCTGAAGGTGGTGCAAGAGGAAAGGCATTCAGTATTTATTCATTTATTTATTTATTTATTTATTTATTTATTTATTGGAGAATGAAAGTGCTGAAAATTTTTCAGGTCAGTCTACCCATTACAGATTTTTCTTGTACAAGAGAGATTTGATGGCGCTAGAGAAAAGGTCAGGAGTTCAGCAAAACTATCATCTATCCTGTGAAAACCATAAAAACCTTAGCACATTTTAGATAAATGTCAATATATTCCCTTTATGTGGATGAAATTTTGTGAATCCTAGGATAGCAAAGGAAAGACACACCCTACTCTCCCTAAGATTGGCTAGTACTAGCACAAGTTGTGAGCTTTAATTTGGCAGTAAATCAGCAGCCGTGTGTGTCCGACTGTGGATGGTGGAGTTGTTGGGTGGATTTGTGGAATTTGTTGGTTGCAGTAGTGGCTGTTAGCAGCTGGCTCTGCTTCTGCTTGGGTTTCACACAGCCTATTCACATCACACCAATCACATGAGCCCTTCTCCTCACCCTTAAATGTGCTGTGTGAACGCGTAATGAGAGTTTACTCAATTCGCCATGGGAGAAGACAGCAGCAGTGTCAGACGGCCAAATTTCTCCCAGGAGGAAACTGATGTTTTGGTCTGTTAGGTCCAAGCTCGCAGTGTCCAAATATATGGAACTGCGAGCAGACCTCCACGGGCTGATGATGCAAAAGTAGCCTGGGAGGAGGTCACCACAATTGTAAATCAATGTTGCGTTTCTCTCGTGAGTGCACGCTCTCGCTCTCTCGCTCTCCCTCTCTCTCTCTCTCTCTCTCTCTCTCTCTCTCTCACACACACACACACACACACACAAGTCTCACTCTGTTTCTTTTCTTTTGACTTTTCTAAGATGACAGATGCTGAATATATACTCCCTATCTGATGCTGTGGCTGTTTGTGGTTGGCTGAGAGGGATGTGAACTCATCAGTTTGCAGCTGTGTTTATCAAATCAGGTTGGGTTTCAATTACACGTGCCAAACGGCGCCAATCGCCTTTGATCTGACATCAGATGTGACGGGACAGTCGATATAGAGATACATTTATGTGCTGATTGCAGATAGTTGCATTGAATAGTCTTTTTTTGGGTATTTATTGCATCGTTAATGTGCCTGACATTCTGGAAACCTGCCTGTGAGGTTTTGGTGATGTGTGCGCACTGTCCGCCTGTCAGCCAAACTTCCACTTAAACCAGCTGCGCTCCACCTGCACTGACAGTAGACCTGGTTTCAGCTGGCGAGCTTTTAGCGCACCTTCAGTGAAGATTTTTGGCACGAAACTGTCACTGTGCCAAGCTGGATCTATCGACACCTCCCCCTGCTGCGCCACCACACCCATCTCAGCGCATCTTGGTCTGCCAAACTACCAAACTGAACGCGCCTTGGGTTGCACTGCTCAAAACTAGCTCTGCATGGGGTTCGCCACCCTGCGGCACTCTGCGCCGTGCCGGGAAACTAGAGGCCCATGACTGAGTCAGATTAAAGATTTCAAATATTAAACTTAAAAACTTAAAAAACTAGGCATGCAAAATAAGTACAAAAATACAAGCAACAGCAATAACAATAACAACAATACTGCTACTACTACTACTAATAATAATAATGAGCAGCAGTGAATGAAAATAAGCAGTGAATAAAGGGAGCACATCTAGTGCAAGTGATTGTATGTGCAAAACAGCTGTGGTGTCCAAAAAGTGTTCACAGTGTCAGTAAAGTGTCCATGGTGCAGTTTACTGTGAGCAGTGCTGGTTATGTAGTCTGACAGCAGCAGGCAGGAAGGACTGGTGATAGTGTTCCTTCACACACTTTGGGTAAATCAGTCTATCCCTGAAGGAGCTCTCCAGAGCTTTTATCTCCTCCTGCAGGGGATGGGAGTCATTAGTCCTCAGAGATGACAGCTTGGCTAACATCCTCCTTTCTCCCACCACCTGCACAGAGTCCAGAGAGCATCTCACAACAGAGCTGGCCTTCTTGATCAGCTTGTCCAGTCTCTTCCTATCTGCAGCCGAGACGCTGCTGCACCAGCAGACCACTCTGTAAAAGATGGCTGATGCCACCACAGTGTCAAAGAAGGTCTTCAGGAGCGCCCCCTGCACTCCAAAAGACCTGAGCTGCCTCAGGTAGAGTCTGCTTTGGCCTTTCCTGTATAGTGCTGTTATGTGATTAGTCCAGTCCAGTTTATTGTTAAGATGAACACCCAGGTACTTATAAGATGTCACCATCTCAATGTCCTTTCCCTGGATGTTCACCGGTGTTGGGGGGGGGGGGTCTGCGCCTGCGGAATCCACCATCAGCTCTTTGGTTTTCCCCACTTTGATCTGAAGGTGATTCCTCAGGCACCAGTCCACAAAGTCCTGGTTCAGTTCTCTGTACTCCCTGTCGTCCCCATCTGTGATGAGGCCGACTATGGCAGAGTCATCAGAGAACTTCTGCAGATGACAGGTGGGGGTGTTGTATGAAAAGTCTGCAGTGTAGAGGGTGAAGAGGAACGATGCCAGCACCATCCCCTGTGCCCCGTACTGCAGACAACCAAGTCCGATACACAATCCTGGGTCCTGGCATACTGCGACCGGTCCATGAGGTAGTCCAGGATCCAGGATGTGAGATGATTAGCCACCCCTACGTGCTCCAGCTTGTCCCTCAGAAGTGCAGGGTGTATGGTGTTGAAAGCCCTGGAGAAATCAAAGAACATGATTCTCACAGAGCTTCCGGGCTTCTCCAGGTGAGAAAGAGCTCTATGCAGGAGGAAGATGACGGCATCGTCCACCCCAATGCCAGGCTGGTAGGCAAACTGTCTTCATGGGGTGTGATATGTGACTCCTCATGCCCACCAATGTGGTCTTTTACACTCTGTTAAAAGCATTGAGTTCCACTATGTTGGTTTACTGTAAATGCAGTTCAGATATCTCAGGGTGGTAAATCTCACAAACTTATTGTATTCCAAATTAAAAGCGCTTTTTAAATAGGAATTGTGCAAATTTGCTTGAAAGCCCAATCAGTCTTCTTTCAGCATCGGCAGTATAAAAACAAAATTGGGGAGTGCAGCAAAATGCCGTCTACCTATTATTCATAAAGAATGTGCCTTTTTCAGGGCAATGGGGGGTGCGTGAGCAAGTAACAAAACGTGTAGCTCAGCGTTCGACATAAACAGTGACGTACTCCGAGGTAAGCCGCGGCTGGTCAGTCCTTCGGCGATTCTCTCGTAAGTCGGCCTGTCCTTCACCGTTCCCATCATTTGACGGCTAATGGCGTCTTCATTTGCGAAGACAAGGAGGGCGTGCAATTCTGTCTCCCCAGTTGCTCATCTTTACTGTAGCGTCTGTCAGGTTTGCATTTCTTTCTTGCTACTACCTGCTGATTTCTGTTTTTCCACCGCCCGTGGGTCGCACGTGTGGTGTCAACAGCCCCTCCTGTTGCGGAAGGGTGCCTTGTTCTTTTTAAACCAAAAAGGTCCCGCTAATATGTTTACCCTACGAGGCGGAAAATTTGGCACCTCAGACGAACACGCCAATCCAGCTCTGTATGTCTAAACGCTCGCAGCTTGCCGGCAAAATGGCCCAACATTTGCCGCAAGTCTGGCAGTGTAAAAGAGACTAAAGATGCCTTCGTGTCCCTGCTGCATTCTTTTTAGTGAGACTTTTTTTTTTTTTTTTTTTTTTTTTTGCAACTCTCAAACACATCACTGAAAGTAATTGTTAACTTCTTTCTTCTCAACAGTTTTGGGTTTTGCAGAAATGTTTTTAGAGTGTATGATCACCCCAGCTCCTGTACTTGGGAAAAGTTCTCTGTGATTCAACTGTCACTCATGGGCGGCCAAAAGCCTGGTGAAAGGCTCTGTGCCGGCTGAGTGGTGAACATTTCTGAGGCCCAGGCGGGTGGGGAAGAAAGGCCTTTGTTCTGGGCTTCCCACTCCACTGGTCTGCTTTTGGGCTCTCTGGAAATGGGGCCACAGTAAACAAACAATACATCTTGATGAATGGATAATGATGCACATGTTTACCAAGTGAAATTTCTGCAGCACATTCTCTGTTCACTCAGCAAAAAAAAAAAAAAAAAAAAAGAAGCACACAGATAAAGGGCCGTTTCAGTTCATATGTATGTTGTTTATTCAAAGGAAGAAAAAAATAATAATGCACTGTTTCAATTATCAGCAGTCTCCGTTTATTGAAAGCTTAACTCATGGTTGTTCCACATCAATTATTTAACCTTTCTGTCACAAAAATGACACCTTTGACCCCACAAAGACAGCAAGAGACAAAAACACAAACCAGACTAAAACCACTGCAGCCACTACTGATTCATATTTAATTCTAAACAGCATATTTAGTTCAAATAACAGAATTTCCAATTCATTTTGAATTAGGCATCTTGAAAGGTCTTGTAGCCTTTTTGACCTTTATAGCAAAGGCCTGACAACACAGACTGACTCTTAATGCACTCAATCCCTCTTTATCGTCACAAGATACAAGCCTGTTGGAAATAAAGGTGTTTCCCAGTTTATCAGGAGGGATTAAAACATCAGGCAGACAACATCAACAGATTGGAGGGGATTGCATAGCAGACAGACTGGGAGAACTGGGCTGTATTGTAGTGTGTGCTACACATTGGGAGGCTTGGGGTCTTTGGTGCGCCGGAAGAGAGCCTGGGAACAATAGGCTGCACACAAATCCCTCTCCTCACCTCACAAGCGCCTCTGCCTTCCATTCCCATGACAGAGAAGCACTGGGCTCAGGGGGCAGCCCATCAAAGTCACTTGACTCAAGAGAGCTCCTCTCAGAGAGGTAGGGGGCAGTATCCTCTGTGGGGCCATTAAACGTGAGCATCACAGAGGGTACTTGTTCCAGGTCTGAAGGACTCCATCTGCTTGTTAAATTCTGGCTTCTTCATGGTTCTTCTCGAGAAATCATCCTAGACATTTTCATAAAGAAAGCTGTCACTGCTGCTTCTCTCATATGACACAAAAGAGAATTTTTACATTTGCTGAATCATCTGCTTCTTGCTGGGTCCAACTACTTTAACATCAACCAACACAACCTTAAGCCCCTTCACCACTGCACAAAAACCCACTAACATCTGGTACTTTAATGCAATGGGAAAGGTCACAATCAGCATTCACACCTGGGTCAAATGGCTCTGCAATAGTCCTGGGTATTTTTTGGCTCCGGCTCTGATCGGTATTGATGGAAACAGAACACCCAGGAGAACACATTAATTTTGGCCCCTTAAAGGGAAAGTTCCATTTTTTACAACCTGGACCTTATTTCTGGCATTAAATACGGTTGTTTACTCACCCACATAAGTTTGGTGTCATTTGGAGTCATTCGGAAGCAGTGTTGTGTGTAACGCGTTACAAAGTAACAGTACAGTAACGTAACAACTTTTATTGGGTAAAAAGTAGTGTAACGTGTTACTACTGAAAATATGGTAATGGAACATAGTTACTTAGTCAGTTGGGCACAACGTTACTTTTCCCGGGGACAGATTTGACGGTGACACTGCCTGTCTGCCTCAGCTGCGCACTAGGCAGAATTGTGACAGTTCCCATGTCAACAGTACAGACAGGAGCGCCAAAATCAAGAATCGTATGAAGAATATGGAAGATACACACGCCTCCTCGGATTATTTTAACGGTTTGTCAACCGAAGACAGGTTAGCTTATTGTAATAAGCTAACAATTAGCAACGGAGTGAGGTTTCCTGACCCGTACTTAATGTCGGGTCAGTGGGTCAACCGACCCAATGAAATGGTCGAAGCTACAGTAGCCAGACATTTTTTTATATTTTGTGGAGAAACCCAGCGTTTATATGCATGAAAAACTCAAGGCATATAAATCCTTTGATGCGTATAATTTTGTGCTTCGCAGTCATGTCCAAGATATTGAATACCGGGATTTATCTGATGGTTTTCGTGCTCTACGGTCCGAAGTACTGCCGAGCCAGCGACAAGGACACAAAACAGTAACGTTAACTAATGCTCAAGACCTGGGTGATTCTGAACAAGTCAACCAGCTATATACTAACAGCGAACTGCACTTGTATTTAAGTGTTGTTTAATGTAAAGTTAACCTCGCTAGTCAGACCTCAGACATGGGCAACATACGACCCCAGAACCGGGAACAGCCTCAAAGGAAATCAAAACGACCCCCAAAACATCAATAAAATGCAGCCTTGTGTTAACAGAAAACAGAACAATCATATCCTGCCTTCCTTTCTGGCGCTGTGTGAACGGCAGCCTGTTGCAGCAGCTCCTATTTTGTGTACTTTAAATTGCTGCTGTGACATTGAAATTTCCCCCCGAGGGGTTAATAAAGTACCTACCATACCATACCAGAAGAGAAAATGAATTAATTTATTCGTGCAGGTCTGTAGCTTACTGTGAAGTATGAGTCTGTTACACAAAGACAGTCTCACAGTTACACACGTAATAACAGAATAGGAAATGATTTATTCACGAATATGACACTATTTGTTTAAAGATAGTGTCTGTGAATATTAATATTTTCCTCATTCAGTGATGCAGCAAGTCTGGCAAATAGGCTATTAGTAGTAGTAATCTGTCATGTAACAAATTCATGTAGCCTAATTAACACAAATTAACTCTCACTCTTTTATCTTTATTTTCCCCATGAGCTCTCTGTTTTCGTCCGTTGATGTACAAGGTACTTCTGATGTTTTTCTGCCACCACCGACAATGAGGCTCTGAATAACACATTATCTGCCGCAAAACTCGTTCATTTCACCAATATGTTTTTATGAATCGCTAGAGTTGCTTGTCATCATCATCTGGATCATTTATACTGACCTACTAACCTCTGACCTGGATGATGTCATCCAGGTGCGCGTGCCACCGCAGCACGGCTTTGTTTACAACTGGAATTTGCTACTGTTAGTTTTTTGAAACATGGCTGAATTTTGTCAGATTTTGAGGTTGTGGATGACGACTTTGAATATGATGAACGTCCTTACCGTTTTGAGCCAGAGTATACCGATGAGGAGCTCTTTGAAAGGAGGATGCTGGCCAGAGAACAACAAACCGCTGCATGTCCGAGAATAGATGCTAACTGGTGGTATTCTTGTGGACAGTGTTCCACTATGCCAACAGAGGAGGAATGCCTTTGTTGCTCCGAGTGGGATTTGAGGCCAGGATATACACGTCTGGATGTCTCCAGAAATTACTGTCTCACAACTACAGGGGATTTCACTTCTATTATCAACCAGGCTATTTTTTTTGTGTCCCGAAAGTAAACTGGAAGACCCAGCCAAAGCCTGCAGGACCGAACGGGCAACTTTTGATTGAGAAAGTAGCCTACACACATGCATAAATTGTTTATTTTCCTTGAATTTGTTCGCTTGATAAGTAAATAACTATGAGAATTAACATTTCTTTAGTTTCTTCTCATCGCTTGTGTAGAACGGCCTGCACACTGCACAAAAAGCAGAGGCACTTCTTCTGCCAAACGTGAATTTATTACTACATAGTGCTCAGTGACAAAAAGTGAGAAACAGAAAGGTGAATGTTTCAGTGGTAAAGAGGACTGTCTTTACGAACTGCCTCTGATTTTTTTTTTTTTTTTGCAGAGGTTAGTAGGTCAGTATAAATGACCCGGATGATGATGACAAGCAACTTTAGCGATTCATAAAAACATATTGGTGAAATGAACGAGTTTCACGGCAGATAATGTGTTATTTAGAGTCTCATTGTCATTCCCACTATATGGATGTACGCGGCTCTCGCAGATCAAAATATCTTCGGAATGACTCCAAATGACACCAAACTTATCTGGATGAGTAAACAACCATGTTTAATGTCAGAAATAAGGTCCAGGTTGTAAAAAACGGAACTTCCCCTTTAACTGGCAAAATGCAGTAATAAGCCACCACAAAATACCATCCACCTCTGCCTAAGAAGCACTCAAACATTGTTCAAAATTTAGTTAGCACCAAGTTTGAGAGAAACTTTATAAAAAAAAAAAAAGGTAACCACCATGACATTTTCAGTGACTTCCACAGTGCTTCAGTGTTTACTAACCAGCCTGTTCTCATTCCAAATTCATCAAATACCACCCCATGGTCTGTGATTTCAGCGTCAGACACTGATGCCAATAGCCAACTGCTGTGGTGGTATGATATGCTGCTGGGCGGCATCAGTTTGTAATGGAGCTGACCAAAACCTCCCGTGGTGTTACGATATGCCACTGGATAACAACTGAATATAAGGAGATGGAATGTCCACCAAACCCTGGACTTTCACCATATATGTGTATATATATGCATGTGTGTGTGGGTGTGTATGTATGTATGAGGGCATTAACAGAAAAGTCGATTTGTCGACGCGTCAACATCAGTAGCACAAGTCAACGGGAGGAGTCGACAAGTCGTGTATTTTTTCCCTCTCTCTCTTACGCTGATACTTTATCCTTGACTAAGTGAATGGCGAGCAGTCACTGGTGCGCGGAGCGGACTCCGCGGAGGTCCGCGCGGACGCAATGTGGACATCCGCAAGCCCTGTGCGTGCAAAACTCCGCTCCGCTTATAGTACGTCCGAGTATGTTCGGGCCTTGAGCTTTGCACACGTTTGCCCAAGTATGTTCGGGCCTTCCCAGACACACACCACATGTGTGGAGATACTTCACTTTCCTCCGCTGTGTCAATGTGATGACGTCATCAAATGACTGTATATATATATATATACATAATATATATACATATATATGTATATGTATATGTATATATATATATATGTATTAGGACATTAACAGAAAAGTCGATTTGTCGATTTGATTTCGACGTCAGTGGCACAAGTCGATGCCCCCCAGGAGGAGTTGACAAGTCGTGTGTTTTTTCCCTCTGTCTGTGTGTGTGTGTGTGTGTGCGCTTACGCTGATACTTTATCCTTGACTAAGTGAACATACTCAGGCGTACTATGAGCGGAGCAGACTCCACGAGGAATGTCCGCAGTCATTCGGGCTTTCATAGTCGAGCGCACTTCCACGTTGTAGTTTCCTGTAAAACTATCTGTGAAAAATCCCCCGATGTGAAAAATACATGCCGAGCAGTCACTGGTGCGCGGAACGGAGTCTGCGGAGGTCTGCGCGGACTCAAAGCGGATGTCCGCAAGCCCTGTACGTGCAAAACTGAGATTTTATGACCGCGCGGACTCCACTCCGCGCACCAGTGACTGCTCGGCATGTATTTTTCACATCGGGGGATTTTTCACTGACATTTTTACAGGAAACTACAACGCGGAAGTGCGCTCAACTATGGAAGCCCGAATGACTGCGGACATTCCTCGCGGTGTCCACTCCACTTATAGTACGCCCGAGTATGTTTGGGCCTTGAGCTTTGCGCGCACAGGGCTTGTGGACATCTGCAGAGTCCGTTCCGCATACGTTCCGTCCGAGTATGTTCACAGACACGCATCACATGTGTGGAGATACTTCACTTTCTTCCGCTGTGTCAATGTGATAACGTCATCGAATGACGTGTCGACTCGACTTCGACTTTATTGACAGATAAGTCGACGTGAAAAAAATCAAAGTCCTTAATGCCCTAATGTGTTTGTATATATATATATATATAATAAGTGACCCATGAAGCTACCCAACACTGGCTTGGCATCCTTCGCCACCTGGCAGCGCTACGTTCCATATCGGACGTCATCCCTGGCCAAAAACAGTGCTGGCGCACCAACTCCATGGTGCGCTCCACACCCTGATGGCCATGTTCCTGGTTCCTCCCCTTCATCTGGACGATGGACCCAGCTATACAAGACACCCTCTTTTTCCACCAAATGATCCCATTGCTTTAACAGAACTAAAGACAGCTTGGGGAGCTGCCGTTTCTCCTCTAGTGTAGGATGAATCTGCCTACTCCAATACACCAAGATGTCTTTCAGAAGGGGATCAGCCTCCTGCAAAGCACGAATGTCCGAAGGAGTGGGAGGAAAAGACAGACACCATTGACTGGGTCGCCAACACGAGACTGAGACAGGGAGCTAACTGGAGACTTATGGGGACAGAGGTGCTGGGCAAGACCTGCTCTGCCAAGTTGGTGCTGGAGGTCGGCTGCCAGCGTTTTTGTTGCTGCGACCAGATCGATACTTGACTTCAAAGTCAAATGCAGCAAGTTGGGCAGCCCAGCGATGTTCAGCAGCACCTAGCTTGGCTGACTGGAGATAGCTCAAGGGATTGTTATCTGTGAACACCATGCACCTATACCCCAAGAGGTACTCCCAAAATTTCTCAGTCACGGCCCATTTTAAAGCAGGGAATTCCAATTTCATTGAGCTGTAGTTGGCCATGTTCTGCTTTGTTGGTCGAAGGCCCCGGCTAGCTTGTGCTATTGACCTAGTCCCACCCTCAGTCTCCTGAGAAAGGACAGCACCAAGTCCACTGTGACTGGCGTCAGTGTCCAAAATGAAAGGGCGTGGAAAGTCTGCGTATGCCAACACTGGCGCAGAAGTCAACTTGGCCTTGAGAGCCTCAAAGCTCTCTTCACACTCCAAGGTCCATGCAGTCTGGAACACCTCTCCGGCAAAGCCCAAACTGGCAAAGCCCAAAAAAGAGCACAGCTCTGACACCTGGCTGGGACGTGGCCACTTGGCTATTGCTTCGATCTTTGCTGGATCCGTGGCAACACCCTTATCCAAGATGATGTGACGAAAGTAGCTGACCTCTCGCTGGAAGAAGGAACATTTAGCAAGCTTGACCTGGAGACCTTCCTTCTGGAGCCTATCCAGAACTACCTCCAGCCGTTGAACATGCTGGGACAAGAAGAAAACACAATGATGTCGTCCAAGTACAAGAGAGGTGACTGGCACTGCTGGTCTCCAAACATTCTCTGCATGAGACGCTGAAAGGTGCTCGGCGCATTGCACAGCCCTAAAGGCGTGCGGTTCCATTTTAAGAGCCCGAACAGTGTGCAAAAGGCCGTCTTTGGTTTATCCTGTTCTGAGACTGGTACTTGATTGTAACCACTCGCCAAATCCAAAGTCGAGAACCACTGAGCCCCAGCCAGGGCATCAAGACTTTCCTCAATGCGAGACAAAGGAAAAGAGCCCTTCCTTGTCATGGCATTTAGTAGGTGGTAGTCAACGCACATGCGTAGACTGCCGTCCTTCTTCCTCACCAAAACGATCGGAGAAGCATAAGGACTGCTGCTTTCCCTTATGACCTGGGCCTCGAGGAGCTGATTGATATGTGTCTTGACTGCCTCATACTCAGAAGGTGGGATGTGTCTGTATCTCTGCCAAATGGGGACGTCGTCAAGCAGGGGAATGTCATGAGAAACCAGATTTGTACAGCCAAGGTCACCCTCATGAGCAGAGAAGACTGAACTAAACCTCTGCAACATTGACCAGACTTGCACCTGCTCTGGTTCTGCCAGTGCAGACAAATCAACAGATTCGACCCTACCCTGCCCTGAGCTAGCAGCCACCTGAGCAGAAACAGTGGCAGAGGATCTGACCTCTGTGACCCCAGGAGGAAGACTGACCACTTCAGCAGGACTCAGGGCACCAAGGCAGGTTCATGGATAGAGGAGAAGCTCAGCGGTTCCAACATTGACCACTGGAATGTAGGTTATACCTTGCACAACCTGGACAAGACAGGGGGAAGCCAGCAGCCTAGCTGGCAAGCCGAACTCTGGAGGCTCAAAAAGCAAAGACTGACCAGAGAATTGTTCAGGGCAAGTGCTAGCCACCATCTTCATGACGCCCCACCGGGATCCGCACCACTCGAGAACCTTAAACCCGAACAGCACCCGTAGAAGGAACATGGCGCCGAGTGGAGGCCTGGTGGCAATGCTGCAAGGTCTTAATGACAGAACCAGGAGACTGGGTGACTGCAGGTAGTTCGAAGAGGGAAAACCCATGTGTTCCAAAGAGCTCTTGGTAGCAGCGGCGGATGACATTCATCCCAAGGATATCAGGAACTGAAGATTCAGTGCTCGCAGGGTCCTTCACCACTAGAATCCCACAGCGAGGGATCTTCTTACCACAAAGAATGACATCCAGTTCCAGATAACCAATGTATATAGCATGCCCATTAGCAGCCCGAAGCTGCAACCAATAACAGGACTGGAGGCGATCATGCCCCCAAGGTGCAAAGTGTTCATGAAAGAAGCTATCGGTGACAGTGCGGCTTGGCAGCTCAGTGGGCTCTAGTTTTCTGGCTGGCGAGAGGAGTTAGTTGGCCTGGCCACAGTGGAAGACCGACAAGCAGCAGGCCGAGCACGGACCCGTTCCCCTTCACAGTCCCTGGCAAAGTGACCAGGCTGGCGGCAATGACGGCAAATCACAGGGCCATTACGAGAGGATCGAGCTGGCGGAGAGGAAGACTGCATGGAGGTGACAGTGTGGGTGAATTGATTGAGTTGTTCCTGCTGGCACTCTAACAGCTCTTTTAACTCACAAAACTCAGGGTCATGCAAAGAGACAGGAGGAGCTGGCCGAGAACTGCCCTGTACCCCATACTGCAGGCCATACATGAATGGGAGGGAGTGACTGCGTTCCCGTGCGCCCCCTGGGAACCCCTCCCTCTTCCAGCGCATGCCTTCCCCACACACCTCCAATAATGTAGCAGTAGGCTGGCGGCGAACAAACTGTTTTAGCTCCCGGCAAAGAGCACTGTCCAAGATATGTTCCATGAACTGATCGCGAAGTAGGACCTCCACATTAAGCAAGCCCTCCGGGGCGCACTGTTTCACCTGCTCCATGAGAGCCATGAGGGCCAAGGAGAACTCCAAAAGTGTTTCCCCCTCCTGCTGCTTCCTGGAAAAGGAGGCCTGTTGCAGCGTTACATATGATCTAGCACAGCCAAACAACTCTGTCAAGATTGCTAATATTTTAGCGGGGTCACACCTCTCAGCGCTGGTGCAATATTTTATCTCCTCTCTGGCCTCACCTTCCAGATGATCAAAGATGAAGAAAGCTTGGTCAGCAACAGACAGATGGCGAGCGCGAATGCACGCCTGAACCTCCTCCACCCACTCAGTTATGCCAATGCCAGTCTTACCGTTAAACATGGGGCATCTACGGTCCCTGGGCACGCCCACCAACCGCTCAGTGACCGTTGGGCCAGCAGGCAGGGCACCACCTGCTCAGGAGGGACAGAAGCAGCCACACCGGGACCCGTCTGGGGGGCAACACCCTCCTGAAGCAGCCGCTCATTTTCTGCCCTTAACTGGCCCAGCAGGTCTCTAAGCTGCTGCATCTCCTCCTCCATAACTGTAGGGGGCAAGCTGCACCAAAGCTTTACACCAAATGGAGTCCTGAAATCACAGGTAGGTTAAGTGTCTGGATAACTACTGCTGTCTTGTCTCTCAACACACTAAATACAAAATATTTGGCAGTCTCCCACTGATAGAATACTTAAGAAGGAATAAAAAAAATATTCATTTCTCAAAAAAAAAGAATAAATCACGTCTGTGTCTAGGAGTGCATCCTGCCGACAACGCCAAGATGTGGCATGAGAGTGGAGAGTGGAAATGTTGGGGTTAGGATAATTTTAGTGCTGCACGACAACGCCACCTGGGGGAATTTCACCCCCAGGAAATTAGTTAAGGACGCAGGTCCAAATGCTCCCAGACAACAGACATATATTTAAGATATAAAAAAATGTATTTTTATTTACATTCAATTATTTTAAAAAGACAATTAAACAATTCAGTCAACAACGCTTAGCTCTTCCGATGCTGCAACACCATAGCCACAGATACTCCTCAGCCACAAGTACTTTGTCACATGAGAGGTGGACTCCAAAAAAAAGAAACAAAACAATCAAAGTAAAGTATTTAACAATCAAATAAAGCAATCGAAGCAAAATATTTAAACACAAGGGAAACAAAGCAAACACCAAGCAAACACAAGAAAGCAAAGCAAATCATTTAGTAATACACTCAAAGAAAAGAATAAACTTACAAACCCAATCAAAATTATAGCTGCTGCGCAGCAATGATCAGGGCTGGGCAATTTTAGGCAAAATTAGGCAATTCTGAGCAACAAGCAGAGTGTAGGAAGATGAAAAACGGTGTCATTCTAAGCATAAGAGACTATGCTTTATCTCACTGAGCTAATTAGCAAGAGACAACTCTGCGGTATATATGTTTAAAACTTCTTCTAGCTCATTATAGGAATTCTACAGTTGCAGTGATTAGTCAATAAATCACTAAGTCAAACACATAATTAATCCACAACTATTTCATGATGGATTGATTGTTTCAGGCATCAGTGTTGGAGTTACCTTTGCAGATTTGAGGATATCCTCCTCAAATCTTGCTTTATCATGGTTTTGGACCTTTAGTCAGACAAAGTGAGATGTTTGTGGATGCCAGATTGGAATTGGGGAAAGGTGATGTGAATTTTACATAATTTTATAGACAAACATTTAATATAGAAAATAACTGGAATTGTAAATTGTAAATAAAAAAATTGTAAAATTGTAAATGCACCACGACAGCTTCATTTTAAAAGGAAATCAACATTACCTTTCAGCAGCAAAACTGCACAAATGAAATAAAATTAGGTTAAGCAGAAAAAACAGGGAAAAGTGTTGATAAAGAGTATTTGTCTCTCCGAAAAACTGCCTGGATCATAATTATATTAACCTTAGTAGTCTCTAATCCACATAGCATGATGCATGAACATAGGACTTTCACATTAGAATGTCCGTCCTGCCTTAGCTGAGGCTTGGTGTGTGTGTGTGTGTGTGTGTGTGTGTGTGTGGGATGCTGGGATGCTGGGATGCTGTGTCAATTTCAGCCTGTTACTTGCATTGCTTGTTTTCAAAATACAATTATGTTTTTACTGGAACTGGCCGCTGTACTTGCTCCCTTAACTTACATTGTTGTCCTGCTGTTTCCCTGACACCGCCCATCACCATTACATGATAATAGCAACTGTCTACATATTATGCTGACATGAAAGGGCAGCTATTTTTCATCAGTGTCTGACACCGGAAGTCGCTGCCCAAGCACCACTATTTGATGATTTAGGAATGAGACCTGTTTGCAGAGGCAGTGTAGCGAAACTGAAGCGAGATACGGCTGTAGGTGGCTACAAAGACATAATGGCGGAATGGAACAAATCAGTAAAATGGTGAAAAGAATTCTGTCCAGATGTTGGGATGTATATTATGACCGCATAGACCACTGCCATCTACAACACTTCAATTTAAAGGTACAATGTTATGACCTCCTCCACTGTCACCTCGCTGCTTGTTGTGTGAAACTTGTGACTCGGACCTCTAGTGCCATCTGTTGACTCTGTCTATGCCATCATAAAGGACTCATGGAATATTAGGGCAGCGACATTCACAACATTTGAAACAGACGTATCTATTTTTGTACATAAAGGGAGTATAAATGAGCCTTTAACAATATTTCCTTGTTATAGTGATCAAAAATGGAATCTGGGCTGTGTATGAGCAGGGTTGTAACTTTTCTAAGAAGACAACTACCCAGCCATGTTTAATAATCCTTGAAGCTAACCTGAAAGCTAACCTCCCACCATTGGAGTTTTTTTTTTTATTAAATTTAGTGAAATGAAGAAAGTAAGCTTATGATTAGAGATGCACCGATTGCAAAATTCTTGGCCGATACCGATTTCCGGTTTTAAAGGAGGTCTGACCTGCCAAAACCGTTTTTCCCGATACTGATTTTCTATCTAAGAAATAATTATAATCATATAATAGACACATTTGTTTGGCTTGAGTACCCTTTCCCAAATTTAATACAAGTACCCCTCTCCCAGACAACATTTTGCTTATATAACTGCAATTAAAACCACAACCACTCACCGCTAACTGGAGTGTATGTGCCATACACGGGAGACTGGGGAAGTTCATCATCCAGCCACTGAGCAGTCAGGCTCAACATTGACATTAAGCTCACGTTAGAAGTCCAAATGTCCGTTGTTAAACTGACCGGGGATTTAGTGGCATCCAGCAGTTTGTGTATGTGGCTTAAAACGCTCTCAAACAACTCTGGCAGTGCTGTGTCAGAAAAGTACCGCCTACTTGGTAATTTGTACTGTGGACTCAGGTGTTTCATCAGATTTACGAAGCCTTTATCCTGTATTACGCTAAACGGCTGGTCGTCCAGTGCCATGAACTCCATTATTTTCCTAGTGGTGGCTTTGGACTTTTCAGTGTTGATGTTGAACATAGGAGCCATGGCGGAGGGTTGTTGTGGTTGCTGCGACTCTGCTGCATCCCTCCTCTTAGCAGTAGTGTCCTCCTTATATTTGCTAAACAAGCCCGGGTGCTTCTTTTCCAAGTGGCGTATTAAGTTTGTTGTTCCAAATGTCTTAGGCTTTGATCCTCCATGGCTTACTTTTGACTTGCAAGCATTACAAACAGTGTGTTTTGGGTCGTACTGGCACACAGTGAAATAAGTCCAAATCAGCGACATGTTTTCTTCCTGAGTCTTGCTAGTTTTTAGTTGTTTTGCTCTGGGCGGTGAGCTGCTACGCACCGCGCATGCGGGTTAGTTTGATCTGGGAAAACCGTAAATTATGACAGTGACTGGCCGGTCACCGGTTGGGACCGGTTGGATATAAAACCGGCTTTTTTAATCGGCGGCCGATTAATCGGTGCATCTCTACTTATGATTTTTATCTGGAAATATAAAAACATTCAGCTCATAAATTGACTTCAACAGATATAACAGGTGTACTGTTGTGTCAAAACAGAACTTTCTCAGGCTTATGTGAACCACAGATTTTCTGCATACATTTAAAAGGGGACTCTTTGAACTGTATTTCTGTGTTAAGACTAAATTAATGACAAACTTTAAAACTGACCAATGATAATCACAATAAACAGGGGGTTGAGAAAATTCTATGACACTTTTGCCTTCGAAGCCAACTGAATTATGTCAAAATACTGTTCTTCATGCCGGAGATGACAGTTTAAATATAAGGCTTTCAAGTACATAGAGAATAGGAGAGATTCTAAAATATATTGAATTCATAATACAAGTGGACTTTCCTGTTGATATCTGGTGTAGCACTAATCATCTCATCATTTACACTTAATTTATATTATTGTGGAATGTCTCGTTATATTTTGTACAACGCTGTTTTGTTGCATGTTTGCTCAGTGCATTTTGTTACACTGACAAAGACAGACACCCAGGCAAATATCCAGAGAAAACACACTCTCTTAGTATCTTACTCCCTCCCTCTCACAGACACACACAGACACACAGAAACACACACACACACACACCCACACACACACACACACACACACACACACACACACACACACACACACACACAGACACACACACACTCCTGTGCAAACTTCAAAAGGTGCTTTGATCAGAAATCTGGCACCCAGCTCTCTTGGATTCTCTCTTCTGAGGTGTATTATGTCTTCTACGACTTTATCTTCTGTTGGCTTATGAGCATCAGATCCACAGAGCTGTGTAGGCCTTATGTTTGTGATGCTGTATTTTAAGGCTTTGCCATATGCCAGTCGCCCGCCATCCTGAGGAGTACACAAAGGATCAAAATCATGTCAAAAGGCAGAGATGGAAAGGTTTTAATCACAGAAAGTCTAATTCCGTTTCAACATGCAGGTAAAGAGATAAAATAAACAAGTGAATTAAAGTGTTACATAAAGGGAGGAAATGATTTGCCACAAATCATGATATCCACATTTGATAAAAAAAAAAAGAAGATACAAATAGGGGATAATTATTTTACCCCCCGATGATAAGATGAACAGAGCTACTCTAATGCAACATATTGTTATATAAGGGGCTGTTAAACCTACACAGTTTACATACCCATGGGTCTAATCATCTACAATATGTTATGTGTCCCTTTATTGTCAAATAACTTCCAAATAAAGCTATTAGCTAAGGGAGGGGAGCAAAGGAATAGGAGTGGGGTGGAGGGCTGTGGGTATATTATTCATGTGAAAACAGTGTATCACAGAAACGACTTAATCTACCTGAGCTTCTCCCCAAAGGTGTGAATTATGAAGGCATTTATGGGCGCCCCATATATAGCTGTGTTTATTCTCAATTTATGGCTGACAGAAGCGAGAACAGGAAAGCCACTTTGAAACCCTTAAAAACGCGTGTTTTATGCACCACCGCGGCACTGTACAGTTACAGTAGCACACAAACGACTCCCTGTGGACCTGCCTCCGTAGCCATCCTTACATTCTTAATTTCTGAGGCATAATTCTTTTCAGAAACACTCAGCCTCTGTGGAAGAACACGTTTATAAAGGTGATGAATTACCCTCATAAAGGTAGCTATTTTTTCTCATCAAAAGCACAGGCTGAAAATCCAGTTTGAGGATTCAAATAAAGAGGAAACCCCTAAGGTATGACGAGGTGCGATGATCCACTGGACCAAAGGGAAAATATTTTGGGATGGAGCAGAAGAAAGTATGGTCAATAAAGAGAAAATAAGAAGGGGCCAGAGTGAAAGAATAATCTTACATGAATAACCTGCTTGCTGTACTCATTTCTAATCATAGGCCAAGATTCCCTCCCAACATGATGCTCTGAGTTAATCAGATGGAATGAGTATATTCCAGTGTTTCAGTCTATTCACTGCAAAATTTCCTCTTTGTGTTTCTCCAGACAATATTTCCTTGCTCAGCTGCAGAGGAGGTATAGAAACACAAGGGGGAATTCTACACTTAAAGAACTACAGCCTCTGGATTTCATTGTCTAACTCAAACTGCTGCTTCATATAAATATCAGATAAACTTCTGAAAACATTTTTGCACAAAACAAATACTTTCCCCAATCACTCACACTGAACACACATTAAGCGCCTTTCAAAACAGTGACAGAGTGGTTTACAAGTTACACAAAATAATACATTGGGGCCCTGACAGCAAAAGCACAGTGTCCTTTAGTTGTTAGTCTAGCTAGTGGGACTGTTAGACTACTACTACTGTTAGTAGATTTTTCTTGAAAGATCTGAGATTGCGTGCAGGTAGATGGGGGCATAAATGTCCACAGATATATATATATATATATAGATATACTGGTGCTAAACCATGTAGTGCTTTAAAGTAATGCGTTAATCCTTAAAAACAATTCTCAAGTTACCAGGAAGCATATGCAGGGTCACCAAAAAGGGGGTTATGTGATGTCTTTTATTTGACCCAGTCAACAGTATCCTTGCAGAGTTTTGTACAATTTGAAGTATGAGCGTGCTTTAATGTTTAGGTAGGTACTTATCAGTTCAGTTTATTGTCAGTTACACACGTTAGAAACATGAGGGAACGAAAAACGTTACCCAGGTCCAGCAGCGTACAGAATAAATACGATGCACCTATACATAGTTTAATAAATAGATAAAAAATAATAAATACATAACCTAAAGTCTTATATTAAAAAACACATAGAATCAACAGCATGTAATTGCAGCAGTAAAGTGCAGCAGTAAAGTAAAGTGCAGGGGGACAGTTAAGTCGGTGAGTTTGTGAGCCTCACAGCCTCTGGGAAGAAGCTGCACTTTAGTCTTGCTGTTTTGGTCTTGAGGCTGCGCAACCTTCTGCCTGAGGGGAGGAGGGTGAACAGTTCATGTGCCGGGTGGGTGGGGTCCTCTATGATACCTGACGTTCTGCTTCTGCACCTGCTGACATAAATGTCCTCCAAGGAAGGTAAGCTGCTGTTGGTGATTTTTTCTACAGATTTGACCACCCGTTGCAATGCCTTTCTTTCGGCCACAGAGCAGTTCCCATACCAGACAGTGATGGAGGATGTCAGTATGCTTTCCACTGCACCGCGGTAAAAGGAGGTCAGGACAGCAGGGTTGAGGACAGCAGGGCTGAGGCTGGCCCGCTTCAGCCTCCTCAAAAAGTACAGGCGTTGGTGGGCCTTCTTTATGATGCAGGCTGTGTTGGTGGCCCACTTGAGATCGCTGGAGATGTGCAGGCCCAGGTGCAGGTGGGCACCATCTCCACAGCTGCTGCTCCGATGAAGAGGAGGTGGGGGGTGTAGCCTCTCCTCTCAAAGTCCACATCTCTGATGCAGAGATTGTTTGTTCTGCACCAGTCCACAAGTTCTTCCACCTCCTGCCTGTACACAGACTCATCGTTGCTGAAGATCAGTCCAACCACAGCCGTGTCATCTGCAATTTCACATGTGATTGCTCGGATATATTGCAGAGCAATCATGTGTGAGGAGCGTGTACAGCAGGGGACTGAGGACACATCCTTGTGGGGAGCCGCTGTTGAGTGTGATGGTGGAAGATTAGACGCCATGGATCTTCACAGACTGTGGCCTTTGTCAGGAAGTCCAGGACCCAATTGCAGAGAGATGGTTTTAGTCCCAACAGCAGCAGTTTGTTGACTAGAGTCTGTGGAATGATGGTGTTGAAAGCAGAACTAAAGTCCAGGAAGAGCAGTCTGACATAGGAGTCCCTGTTCTCCAGGTGGGTGAGAGCGGAGTGGACGACAGCTGACACTGTGTCAGACACAGACCGGTTCTTCCTGTAAGCATACTGATGGGGGTCCACGTTGTTGTTGATACTGTCCTTCATGTGAGCCAAAACCAGCCGTTCAAAGCATTTCATGATTATTGGTGTGAGAGCCACTGGTCAATAGTCAAAGATACTGTAGATAGAGTGAATTCCAATAGTTAGTTCTAGAGAAAATAAAAGCATGAATAACTCTCTCTAAATCAGAGAATGATAGAAATGATTTATATTTTTAAACCATACAAAGTTGATAAAAACAGGACTTGACTTAATTATTGATATGGTTGATTAAAGTTAAATTGGAATCAAAGATAACTTCTAGATTTCTTTTAGATTGGTCTTGTTGTGGATAGTGCATGACCAAACGTTGATATGTGACTAGGTCGGCGTGAGATTGTGTTGCACAGGTGCACATAATTTTAAAACAAGACAATAATTATCTAGTCTCTCTGTCAAGGTTACAACTTAGATTAATGCAGGATGGTAAGAAATGGGCTGACATTGACTGTTGATTAAATGTTGAATTTAAGCTTTTGAGTAGCTGGGCATACTGGGCAATATGGATGCACATCTCTCTGTTAACAATAACCATTTAGTATTCAGCCATACCATTGTAAAAATAGTTTTACATTTGAAAATGTATGAAAAAGGGGTATTGTTATCTATAATTTCCAGGTGCTCTACGTTTTGTCTTGCTCTCTCATTTGATCACTGTACCAAACCTTACACAATGGTACCTATTTGATAAATAAATATATGTTTTTCATCATACGGTTGCCTTCTGCATCATATCTTTTAGTCGTATCATATCCGTTATTAGACAGGTGAGATTCAGTCCTCCCCATATAGAACATAATACTTAAATATGCATCAAACTTTAACCACAACAAGCAAAAGACCCTAAGGAGGATCACCCAGTTGCAAATACTGTATTTACTGTAGTCTAGTTTGTATGTACTGTATTTACTCTAGTCTTTTACAGACCCTGATGATATGTAGCTGACCAACCTATAGCCTACATACATTAATATTAGCCTATCTTCATGTAATACTAATATTATTGTAAGATATACATGAAAGCTTATAACTGATCCAGACCGCTTCCATCTCAAGCATAACAGGTGGCGGAGGAGACACAGATGCACCACCGGTGTCCGAGCCTGGCAACAATAAAAATGTAATCGCCTAGGCTACAAATACTTAAAGAATTACTTTACTGATCATTTAATGATAAATGATAAAAACATGCCTTGTTTGTTCAGTGTGTAAAAAAAATAACATATCCTCATAAAACAGTGTGTATGATACCCTGTGAAAATGCAGGTTGTATGATATCCTTTGAATTAGGCCCCTACGAATGATATTACCTTCCTACTATAGAGATACACAGTTACAGAGGTTAGGTTTAGGCAAGTAAAATTATTGTGTTTAGCTCTAGGAAAAGAAACATGGTGAGGAGGTAGGCCTACCTAAAAATGACTCAAAGTTCACACGGTTCGCCCGGGACTTTGCCCTGGCAAAGTACCGCGGGCAAAAGTTTGTTTTTTGTTACCCATCCACCACCCCAACCTGCCTCCATAAAAGCAGTCCGCACATTAATCACACGATAACAGCCTTTTTAAAATACATGGGATATGTACATATTTGGGTGCACAACTTTCCATCAGAAAACATACAAACAGTTTATGAGAACAGCCTGTCTTGGTAAATAGTTTTACATCTGTGTATTGGGTGCTGAAGCTAATATTAGCAGTGACACATGCTAAAAACATCTTTGTGGGTTCAACTATCCCTCATTCAGGTTGGGATAGTCTGAGATTTTTACTGGGAGCCAAATTATCAACAGCGGTCTCTTCCTCTCTAAAAAAAAAAAACCAAAACAAAAAAAACCCCAGTGATTTAAACCAGTGAAAAAAAATTGATAAAACAGTTTGACTTAACAAAAAAGGATTTTTTTTCCCAATGCTTTTTTCTATCTAGAGCCAATGTTTGGTTTGTCCGTTCTGAGCTACTGTTGAAACATGGTGGTGCAACATGGTGGACTCCATGGATGAGGATCTGCACCCTGTGTAGATATAAACAGCTCATTCTAAGGTAATAAAAACATTATTCTTATTTTCAGGTGATTATACACTAAAGAAAACATACTTATTATATTATATTCAATTTCTGCCTATGTATTCCCCTAAATCCTACACACTGGACCTTATTATTGTATTATTGTGTATTGCAGTCCAATTCAGCACTATAAACTATGGCTTGAAAGTTACCATGTGGTTGAATTTACAACAAAGATTGAACATTGTAAACTTCACAAAGGTAGAATGTTTTGCATGGCAATTGCAGTGGAATGAGCTATACTACACTAGACTCTGTGTTATTGTCCAGCTCCTGTGTATGAAGTGCACAAATGGGCACTCATCAAAATCTCATGACTGAAACTTGTTTAGGAAGATATGGAAAACAGCAAAAAGAAAAAAAGAAATATTTAAGAAGCAGACAGACATTTAGCAGATCTTTTACACCTTTAAAATGTTTGAGTCATGTTTGCAACTCACATTATTATCCTTTCAAAATGTATTTAGTCATACATTTAATGATGACAACCATAAATTTATTTAGAATTGTTCAATTAGTACAAGTGATGATTTAAATAACCAGGGAACCACTGGAAGTTATGGCATAAATTTGACAGTTATGCTTCAACAGGAATTTGGCATCATCATGCATCACTGACTACATGTGACTTTGTGCATCAGGTAGAGGAGCTGCAGGTACTGTAGCCTACATCACACACTGATACATTTTTCATTACCAGTGTTCCTCTGCAAAGCAGCAAAGTGACTGATGGAGTATCTGTTTCTGCACCCTGGGGAGCACTGTTTTGCTCTGCAATTCACTGACTCTCATAGATGACTTGGCTCGGTTCTCCTGGGGAATCGGAGCACAGAGACACCCTTTGGAGAAAATCCCTGCTTCCTCTGTGATTTAAGGGAGTTGTCTGAAGATCAAAGCCTCTGTCCCAGTCCCCGTAGTCTCCACTGTTTAGGGGGGAAAGTCAGGGGTGCTGGGAAATGGATGACCCCAGGGGATCCGCCAAACAAGGGAACTCAAGCTCTCAAAAACATACTGTAAGGTGACTGTACAGCTGCCATATTGTCTCTCTTTCTCTCTCTCTCTCTCTCTCTGTGTCTCTGGTGTTGTACAAGGGAACTTGTGTCAGCTTCACTTGAAGTATGTGTGTGTGTGTGTGTGTGTGTGTGTGTGTGTGAGCTTGGGGGGAGGTGTAGAAAGGTCAGTAAGGGATAGCAAGTATTAGGAAGCTTTGCTTTGTTTTTGACTTCATATAGAAGTTGATCATTAGTTGAAAACTGGAATTCATCAACCTCCAGCATGTCCCCAGTGAGGAAGCCTGTGAAGTTCATCTTAATGAATAATCCCCCCCCAAACATGCTGTACAGCCTTTCTGGAGGATGGACAGTATGAAGCACACATCATACATGGCAGGAAGCATTGCGCTGTTGGTTATTGATTCCATGTTGCTTAACAATTCCACAAGTAGCCCAGAGTGCTGATCCCTCTTACCTTGATAGGTGTGTTAATACCATCTGCATGGTGGGTAACCCCTACCGCCTGTGAGGAGCGCACACAGCCCTCCCCCCTCCTCTCCCAGGGAGCGCTGAGGGGGAGGACCAGCCTTGCTAATTAATAATTCACCCCAGGCCAGACTACCTCCCTGGTGGCTCCACGTGATTACAGCAAGCAGCCAGGAGTCAAGGTTAGTGGTAATGATAGAACAGCACACCAACAATAACTAGCACAGGATTGGCCTTCCCACTGGTGGATAGGAAGGAGTCAGAGACGAGAGGAGAATGAAGCCTTCGGTGGAGCGCACAGAGAGGGAGGTTTAAGGGTGTGTGTGTGTGCGTGTGTGTGTGTGTGTGTGTGTGTGTGAGAGAGAGAGTGAGTGTGTATTGGTGGGGGATGGGGGGGGCTGGATTGTTAGGAGTGCTGCATAAGGCCCTTTGCAGGGTTTTTTTTTTTTTTTTTTTTTTTTTTTTTAAGATGTGCCCTCTTAGAAGTATGGTGTAAAATTAATGCAGAGGTCTTGGAGAGTAAATATTGAATAAGTGCAGCTCAATGGAGTTGAAAATCAAAAGCACCTCCTCGGGAGCTGTTGGCCTCCGAATACCATGTGCTGGTTTGCTGACCTCTACATTAGCATTACTTTAACAGAGGAGATGGGTGGTATGTTGGGAAAGCAGAGAGGGAGGTGGTGAGGCGGAAAGGGTTTGGGTGGTGGGGTGGAGTGGGGTGTGGGAGGTGTGTGTGTGTGGGGGGGTGCGGTAAGCACTAAAAGAAAGGAGCAAAATCTGCAAGGCCGGGGTCCTTCTACTCTGCAAGATCCTCGCCATGCACTCGCAAAGAACAGGAGGAGGAAGAGGAGGAGGAAGGGTTACTAGCGGCCAGCAGCCATCAGGAGTGCCAAGGCCTGAGGCCCTGACTAGCAGACTCACTGTGTAAAACCTTGACTCTGTGTACTAACACAGCCCACACTCTGGATGGGAGACCTGACCCAGGACAGATTTTTGGCAGAGTGCTGGTTTTAGACGGAGAGAGCTTGGCCAACTTTTAACCCTGGACACGTAGCTTTTAACTTTGGATACCAGGCTGTTAAAGATCTCAAAGAGCATGTTGTTCCTGCTCAGATTTCACAACATCTGTCATGATCGATTACAAAACAAGTGCTAAACCATGTATGTCCAGGAGGCAAGTTCTGCCTCGAAATAATCACAGCCATTTCTAGGTTTTAAGTTTTCAGTTTCTCTGTGGTGTGATCACATTTGATACACAATGGTAGTGAAATTTCAAGTTGCTCTTTTGTTTGCAGTGGTTCATCTGTTATACTAGCAGTGACTCTACCTATTGGTAACTTTCACAACGTGGTTAGTCATCTCTCTGGAATTCATACAACAACAATAACAGTAAATACATTCAATTAACAACATTTCAATAAAACAAGAAAAAGCAAGACAAGCCAAATATAAAGTTTAGTAAGATCATCAAGTAATTAAAATCTGCTTTAATGGTCAAGGAAGTGTGTACACATACAAGAAATCTGATTCTGTTGCTCTCAGTGTAGGGGAGACCTGGGTTGGTCAGCACACAGCTACAGTGGCATGGAAAAAAGCTGGAGTGCCCCTGGTCAAAATTTGGTTTACTGTGAATATTCAGGCAAGTAAAAGATGAACTGCTTTACAAAAGGCAGAAAGCTAAAGATGAAACATTTCTTCAATATTTTAGGCAAAGTTTCTTTTTTCAATTCAGTCCTTTCCAGTTTCAAAATAACAAAAGGAAAAGGGTCTGTGGCAAAAGTTTGGGCACCCTTTCTGGTCAGTACTTAGTGGTGCCCCCTTTGCCAAGTATCACCGCTTCTTAACACTTTTTGTATCTAGCTAAGAGTCTTTCAGTTCTTATTTGGAGGATTTTTACCCATGCTTCCTGAAAAAGACCTTCAGCTCTGTGAAAGTCTTCATGCGCTGCTCTTTTGAGGTCTATCCAGAGATTTTTAATGATGGTCGGGGGACAGTGAGGGCCATGGCAAAACCTTCAGCTTGCTCTTCTTGAGGTAGTCCATTGTGGATTTCTAGGTGTGGTTCCTTTTTCCTGTTGTAGGAGCCATCCTCTCTTCATCTTAGCATTTTTACTTTTGGTGTGATGTTTGCTTTCAGAGTTTGCTGAAATTTAACTGAATCCATCCCCCCCCCCCCAACCAATGAAATGTTCCCCGTGCCACTGGCTGCAACACAAGCCCACAGTATGATCAATCCACCCTGTGTTAACAGTTGGACAGGTGTTCTTTTCATGAAATTCTGCAACCTTTTTCCACCAAAGATACCTTTACTCATTAAAAACTTACAAAACTTCAGTCAACAGGACTTATTTCCAAAAAGCCATCAGATTTGTTTAGATGTTACTTTGCAAACTTCTGATGCTAAATTTTGTGGTGAGGACATAGGAAAGATTTTCTTCCTATGACTCCTCCACAAAGGTCATATTTGTGCAGGTGTCGCTGCACAGTAGAGCAGTTCACCTGCACTGTCTGCGACATCTTCCTGCAGGTCTTTTGCAGTCAAATGTGGGTTTTAATTTCTCTTTCTAACAATCCTACCAGCAACTCTGTATGAAAGTTTACTTTGTCTTCCAGACCTAAACTTGACCTCCAGTTGCTGCTAACTGCCATTTTCTAATTACATTACAAACTGATGTTGAGATTCACAGGACCACAGATGATTTGTCATTTGTTAAAATCTAAACTGAACATTTGAAGGCTTTTCTTCTCTGCATACTCTTTGTTCTTCAAACAAAGACAGCTATTTAACACTCATCTCCACAGGGGGTCACCGCACACCTCAGTGAGACACAAGTCTCAAAACTTGACTGGACAGGACTTGTCCAGTGACATGTGACTCTGTGATGTCACAGGCATTTGTAGAAGGTTTGCACCCTTCAGACAATATTCTATCTTACTCTGGAGCTGCCAAGCCACCCACACCTCTTCCCAGCTGGGCCTAGACCAGCCCAGATGCTCAGACCCTTGCTCCTTGCCCTGAACCATCAAAGATGGGGTAATTGATCACAGACTCACAGAAACCTGAACTAGAGAAGTTAGATTTGTAAGCACAAGGTTTGCAACCATGCTTTATAGTAACAAAGAGAACCAAGTGAGTTAGCACCCAGCGCCTAACTCTGTAAAGACCTCGAGTGACCAGCTTTCTCAGAGTTCCACCTTTGGAACAAAGGACACACCAAAGACTGCATCTGGAACCACAGCTCTTCCGCCGGCTAAAGGTGCGTTCACACCGGACTTTTTATTTTTTTCGCTGTCGCTCAGTTCGCCCCTTTGATATCGCTTCATCGCTCAGTTGCAATCGCTCGTCAATGTGGCAGAAATCAACAGACTTGCTTTTTCGCTTTGATGACGTCATTGAAGCAATCAGGGTATTTGGGGGGTATTTTGTATTGCGAGACAATACATCTGTCTGAGTGTTTATACCTCCAACTGCGGCAGCAGCCGAAAATTATACATTTTGATACAAACACGTAGCTATACATATATACAAAACTCTGTCAAAGTACATCAAAGCATATATTTTTGTTTCCAAATATTTATTTGAAAACGAAACCATTCATAGGGTCAATAAAATAACATTTTGTTATTAATAAAAAACGAATGTACAGTGTTAGTATATCAGAGAGGAGGAATATCAATTTAAAAAAAGTTTCCATTAATTATTTCGGTGTTTATTTCTTTTATTCTTAAAGTTTTTTTTCATGAAAATGCGTAATATATAAAAACAATATTATAAACCAAAAGTTAATCTAATTTATTGTTGTAGAATGTATTTAGCAAATCACCACTTTCAACTGGAGACACGGCGCAGTAGCGCAGCAGCAGCAGCAAAAAGAAATAAAGAAAGGCATTATAAAAAGCCGAAAAATAGTGTTAATTGGAGAGGTTGTCAGTCCTATTCTATGGTCTGTAATATTTTTTATTTTATCATAACGTCTCGGAAATTGCTCAAATGCATTCATTGTGTGCTTCTGAACACACGGGCAGCATAAACAATGAAGTTACATATGACGGTCTGGCAGATCGTTGCGGTGCTTGGAGGCAGTTGACAGTGACAGTTTTTTCAGCAGCCATTTTTCTTCCTACCAATAACCTATGGTTGAGGCAGCTCCAGCTCCAACTCCGCTCACATGCTCTGACTCAGGCATCAGAGCCTCTGAGCTACAGCGATGGATGCATTGGTGCTGTCCCTGGTGCTGTAAACTAGGATCGCCAGGATTGCAGCGCTCCTCCAAGCACTGCCAGCTGGCGCGGTCACTGTTGAGATTACATTCGTTTTTCATTATTAACAAAATGTTTTTTTTATTGAACGTATGAATGGTTTTGTTTTCAAATAAATATTTGGAAACGAAAATGTATGCTTTGGCGTACTTTGACAGAGTTTTACAATACGTATAGCCTACCTGTTTGTATCAAAATGTATAATTGCGGTCGTTTCATTTTTGTAACTTAAAGGATCTAGGACAACTGCACTTACATTGATCACTTCCATAAAATAAAATGAGAAATTGGAGAAGATTGAAAAAATTGTTAAAATTAAATTAGGGGACTGATCACAGATGTATTGTCTCTGTGTGTTTTTACATCTATTGTTGCTTTTAATGTGCAGCTATACTTTTAATGAAGCTGACATGTCATGACAGTCAAGCACCCCTCGGGATTCTGGGATTACGGCAGCCAATCACCGTTGAGCTGCAAGCGACAGGACCCAGCGAAAAACCGCTCCAGATGAGATTTCTCATCTCAAGCAATGAGCGAAAAACCGCTCTGTCGCTCTGACGCTGTCGCTCAGAGCCCGAGCGATTTTTCTCCCAGGCGAATATACGCTCAATCGCCCGTTTGCATTGACTTTGTATGTAAACTCGTCTCTAGCGAAAAAAAAAAAAACAGGTCTGGTGTGAACACACCTTTACAAAGCAGCACACCACCAAGTGACTCTTTCTTCCATCCACTCAAGGATTGGTAACGTACCAACTGAGCGTAGCTTTATCACAGCTTTACAAGCTAAGCAAGGCTGTTTAACTTGTTGTATGTGATGTAATGCTGTTTATTGAGTCATGATTGTTTGCAGCTAGGTCATGAAAATTGCATTACCTGGCCTTTCCTAATGATGACTGTAAACAAGTCATAGCCTTAACAAGCTAATTAAGGTCTGAGACCCTAGTAAAAGTTATCTGAGAGCTCAAATGTCTTGGGGTGGCCAAACCATTGCATGGTGCTCCTTCCATTTTTTTAAATTTAAAATTGTACAAAACAAAAATAATACTTTTGAATATCATTGGATTTTCTGGTCTTTAAAATGTTTCAGAAGCTAAAATGTAATATCAAAATATTTGCTTTCTTCACCTCTACTCAGGAGGTCAAGTAGTTTATGGACTAAATGTATTACAAAACTGTGCTGGATAGATATATTGGAAATGTGTTATTTTTAGTTAATAGACATACACTGAACAAAAATATAAACTTAACACTTTTGTTTTTGCTCCCATTTTTCATGAGCCGAACTCAAAGATCTAAAACATTTTCTATATACACAAAAGACCTATTTCTCTCAAATATTGTTCACAAATCTATCTAAATCTGTGTTAGTGAGCACTTCTCCTTTGCCAAGACAATCCATCCCACCTCACAGGTGTGGCATATCAAGATGCTGATTAGACAGCACGATTATTGCACAGGTGTGCCTTAGGCTGGCCACAATAAAAGGCCACTCTGAAATGTGCAGTTTTGCTTTTTTGGGGGGGTCTAGGGGGGTCAGAAAACCAGTCAGTATCTGGTGTGACCACCATTTGCCTCACGCAGTGCAACACATCTCCTTCGCATCGAGCTGATCAGGTTGTTGATTGTGGCCTGTGGAATGTTGGTCCACTCCTCTTCAATGGTTGTGCGAAGTTGCTGGATATTGGCAGGAACTGGAACATGCTGTCGTATACGCCGATCCAGAGCATCCCAAATATGCTCAAGGGGTGACATATCCGGTGAGTATGCTGGCCATGCAAGAACTGGGATGTTTTCAGCTTCCAGGGATTGTGTACAGATCCTTGCAACATGGGGCCGTGCATTATCATGCTGCAACATGAGGTGATGGTCGTGGATGAATGGCACAACAATGGGCCTCAGGATCTCGTCACGGTATCTCTGTGCATTCAAAATGCCATCAATAAAATGCACCTGTGTTCGTTGTAACATACGCCTGCCCATACCAATAACCCCACCGCCACCATGGGCCACTCGATCCACAATGTTGACATCAGCAAACCGCTCACCCACATGACGCGACACACGCTGTCTGCCTTCTGCCCTGAACAGTGAAAACCGGGATTCATCCGTGAAGAGAACACCTCTCCAACGTGCCAGACGCCATCGAATGTGAGCATTTGCCCACTCAAGTCGGTTACGGTGACAAACTGCAGTCAGGTCAAAACCCAGATGAGGACGACGAGCATGCAGATGAACTTCCCTGAGACAGTTTTTGACAGTAATTCTTTGGTTATGCAAACCGATTGTTGCAGCAGCTGTCCGGGTGCCTGGTCTCAGACGATCTTGGAGGTGAACATGCAGGATGTGGAGGTCCTGGGCTGGTGTGGTTACATGTGGTCTACAGTTGTAAGGCCGGTTGGATGTACTGCCAAATTGTTTGAAACGCCTTTGGAGACGGCTTATGGCAGAGAAATGAACATTCAATTCATGGGCAACAGCTCTGGTGGACATTGCTGCAGTCAGCATGACAATTGCATGCTTCCTCAAAACTTGCAACATCTGTGGTATTGTGCTGTGTGATAAAACTGAACATTTCAGAGTGGCCTTTTATTGTGGCCAGCCTAAGGCACACCTGTGCAATAACCATGCAACCAGCCATCTTGATATGCCACACCTGTGAGGTGGGATGGATTATCTTGGCAAAGGAGAAGTGCTCACTAACACAGATTTTGACAGATTTGTGAACACTATTAGAGGGAAATGGTCTTTTGTGTGTATAGAAAATGTTTTATGTTTGAGTTCAGTTCATGAAAAATGGGAGCAAAAACAAATGTGTTGCGTTTATATTTTTGTTCAGTGTAGTAAAAATATGTATGTATATAAGACTTGAAAGTCTGACATAAGTGATGTTAAAATGGTTTTAAAATTGAGCAGTTCTATTATGTGTTCCATGTTTTCTGCTTCTTATTTGGATTAAAATTCAACTGTTAATTTTTGTTTTATTTATTTTTGTTTCTATCGGTTGCTTCATTTTTTTTTGTAACTGTAGCATTTTAACATTATGCCATCCAGCTCCCTCATGGGGCTGGGTAGCACAAATGCTGATCATGATCATCATCATAGAAAGTCAGGACATTATGAAGTCCAGGCATCATGACTGTCTGTATATAATCCAATGGTTATGCAGAAAACAGATGTTGAAATATGTCATAGGGAATTTAAACTTCTGCGTTGAATCGATGCCGTAGCAACAGCGTAGGTTCCATGTCGAGGCAGAGCCTACACCATAACCTATGCCGTAGCCTGATGAGCACCTCCCCAGAAATGTATCTACACGTCATGGCAACACAGACCTCCAGTCTAAACCATTTCCCTCAGTGGAAACGAAGCTTGTACCTATTTACTTTCATTTCAGCTTCACTTGTGAGTTGTAATGAAGCCAAATTATGTATTGTTACCTTTGTTAAATGTTGCTTTTGTCCCTGGATTTATATGAGAAGTCGAAAAGATTGCTAGCTGCAAGGCTAACTTCTACAATGTAAAATGCCATAGGCTTATGCTTATAACATTAGCATGTTGTATTTGTGGGGAAAATGTGTCCAGATAAAGACAAGTGTTTTGTCTGTAAATGCTGCGAGTTACAGTGAAGCTGATTTATGTACTTGTGTTTGAAATTGTCTTGATTAAGCCATGTGTAATGCTTGTTTAATGTGTGTTTTGAATCAACTAAACTTTACAGCACTTACCAGAAACCTCCGCCGCCAACTAGTGTTTTGGAGATGAAACTACAGAGTGATACAGACACACCACAGCACAGGGTCTGCTGCACAACTATAAGTTTCACTTTAGTCTGGACCAAAGTGGTGGACCGACAGACCCACATTGTTATCCTTAGAGTCACTCTGCTCGAATGGCTAAAAATTTGCCAAAAAGAAGAATGACGTGAATATCATTTCTATCAGACATACAGTAAAAATAGATGTATACAGAGTGGAGCCAGAATGTGCAGTTTGTCCTGAGGTTGGCGTTAGAACAAAGGCTATGGAGTCAAATAAAATTAAAATTAAAATTAAAATTAAAAGGGTTTCATCCCTTGGGAGAATGAATGTGGTCAGAAATGGCATGGACATAGTCCATTTGAATTCTGAGATAGTTATGAAAGTTAGTTTTAAAAAAAAGTCTTAACTCAAGGTCCACTCACTTTTCCCACAGACTGTAAAAAGAATGGACGTAGCCACAGTGACATCACTTGATTGACTTGAATAAGCTGAGGTGATGAACAGACAGCGTGTCAGCTACACCCTTAATTACGCATAACATTTCAGTACATTGTAACAGCTTTTAAATATTTTTATTTCTGCTGTAAATGTGGACATTTTAGGATCTGTGGGGGATATCTCTCTTTTGTACCAGGCCTCAAGTGGCCATTCGCTGAATTTCAATCTTTGGCACTTCTGTGGCAATGTTTTCACCCCAGACATTGTTATTTGACTATTTCCTGAGCTTTCGGTCAGTGAAGAAGTTTGGTCACTTATCATGAAAATGACTCATTTGTAAACCACGGCATTCCTGTTATGTGAGGCTATTATTTGGTTGGTCTTTACTGGGGGAGATGGTAACCTCTGTCTAACCTCATGTCTCTCTCTGCTGTTCAAAGACAACTGATGTTCCCAGTGCTACTTGTAACTCTTGTCCAGGGTCCTTGCCATGTCAACCCGGACGAATTGCCAGTATTGGACATTGTCCATCATTATAGTTCTGGCTACTGTGGTACAATATGTTGAAAGTATATATTAGTATCTGGCAGTATACATGTGTGATAATAATCATATGTGTATAATAACAGTAGAAGTATGACTAATGACTAATGATGGCAGCAGCACAACCACACACGTCACGCTATCCAGGCACCGCTGCAATACAAGTTCACCTGAGAGACAGTGGAGCACAAAGGCTCCGGAGAAGAAGCCAAGTTAGTGACATCCAGATGGGTCAAGTTAGCAAGATGCAGTAATAGGATACGAGAGAGAGAGAGAGAGAGAGAGAGAGAGAGAGAGAGAGAGAGAGAGAGAGAGAGAGAGAGAAGGTGCCCGGTGTATTATAGGGGGGTCCTCCAGCAGACTAGGCCTAAGTCAGCCTAACTAGGGGCTGGTACAAGGCAAGCCTGAGCCAGCCCTAACTATAAGCTTTATCAAAGAGGGAAGTCTTAAGTCTAGTCTTAAATATGGAGACGGTGTCTGCCTCCCGGACCGCAACAGGAAGATGATTCCACAGGAGAGGAGCCTGATAGCTGAAGGCTCTGGCTCCTCATGAGACAAACATGAAAGAAGATGTGCAGTTTATTGTGTTTCACCGGCGACGAGCTGTCATTACGCGTGACAATTATGCACGACTGTGCGCTCTTTATAACTCACTGTGAACCTATGTTGCATAATAAAGATTTGCCCCCCTCAGTAACTTCATCCTGGCACTGGGTTTGCCTTAACCTCAATCACTGCGTGATTAGTATATAAAGGTAGAAAATAAATAAAATACAGAGGGGGAAAATAGAATAGGAAACAGCCTTTATTTCATTAAAAACTAAATGAAAACAACGACATAGGAGCGCTATTCCTGACCAGTGCATCAAAAGACATGCAGACCAGGGGAATGAAACAAACAACCTCGTGAATCTCTTCATTAATAGCCTATAAAATGACGTGTTTTCTCCTGCGGGATGGGAGGAGACACAAAATCATCGATTTCTATTATTGTGCGGGCATAAATTCTCAGAGTTTTGCGGGTGCAGGCGGGAGTGTAATACACACGTTGCGGTTGTGGGCGGTAATGGTCAGAAATTCAGCGGGAGCCGGCAGGAGCGGGTTGAAGAAAACAGTCCTGCGCAGGGCTCTAGGAATGAATAGTTATGAATGGAGGGGAAAAGAGGACACACATTCCCCTGCAAAATATATTTTATTGCAGTTATTTACCTGGTATTTGCGAAACAAAATCACTGAAGTTAAAGTTCTGTCACCAAACTATATTGTTACGGAGCACATTTTTAAGTGGGTATACGGAAATCCTGGAGCTTTCTTAGTGGGTATACGGCGTATACCTGTGTATCACGTAGACTACACCACTGGTTCAGGTGATGCCAGGTTGAAAGTCTCTTTCGGTGCTAGAATGATCTTAAGCCCCATTTCCACTGAGCAGTACATTACGGTACAGTACAGTACGGTTCAGTCTGATGCACTTTTTTTCAGTTTCCACTGTGAAATGTTGTGGGTAGTACCGATGTAACCGTTTCTAACCATTACCACTTTTGGTACCCCTTCTGTTGGGGTACCTAGCACACAGATCTGGTACTAAAAGGTGGAGGTGTGAACACTGCAGTCTGTTGATTGGTCAGTAGCGGATGGTCACTCTGCTCAGGGCTCAGTTGGTGCTGGTTTTGAGGCAGAAGCCACTGTTCATACCGTGCACAGTTTAATTAGTAAATTGTAAATATGCAATGAAAGAATGTTTTGCTGCCTCTTCCCACAGCCGGTGTCGGAGAAAAAATTACTTAATTCACTACGCCGACTGCTTGGATTTTTATGGTGGAACATTAACTTGTAATGTAACTCAATGCACAAGCTGACGATGTGACTCAATCAACACACCTTAAATATTCTTCATTACAACTTTGACCATTACTTTAGTTTTTATATGACAAACACTAAAATCTTAAAGCATTTACAGTGGGTAAATGTCTAATTTGGCCGCATCCCCGCGTGAATCACACGTGAGAATCTGAGGCCTGCAGTTGAGGGGGGAAGGGGGATTAATTACTATATCCAGGAGTAGCTGCAGTGTGCGCAAACAACCACCAGGTGGCACATGTGAGCAGATAATATCATCCCCCTTCTAAAACTGCCACCCCCTTCCCATTGCTTGTGTCATTTTATCAATGAATGTGGTATTACTGCTTTTTCAACATTCAGGAGGTTTCGCGCATATTGAGTGAACAGCTGCAGCTGAGCTGCGCTGTGCTTCCGTCACCAGATTCATCACTAATTCATAAACATACACAAATATTGAAGTCGCAGTTCACATGTACTGCAGCGAATGCATCTGTAGGATACTGTAAGTCACATAACCAGCCACATAAAGAAAGAAAATGAAGAAAATGTAACATTAAGAATTCCGCGTAGGGCTGAACTCAATTTCAATTTCGATTTTAATAAGGAGACTTTGTTTTCAAGGCCCAAAGGCCAAGATCAAATTCTAAGCAGTCTGCTGTTGACTTGTCTGTTTAAATTTAACACTGGATCACAGTTTAAAATGTAGTTTATATTCATAAATGAACTCTGCCATGGCCTGTTTTAACGATGGACCACTAATATCTGTCATAAAAAATGTTGAAAATTGCAATAGCCTAATTCAAAAAACAGTATACTGTAAATCGGAATCGCTGTCGCTGCTCTGAGATACCAGATTTACAGTGACGGTAAGTAGTCAGATTACTCATCTAAAATGTAAAATAGGCTACAACATTTAGATATATATTACATTACTGTACAATCGTCTCATAATCACTTTATTCTCCAAATGCATCAGACAGATATGCAGGAATTTGACTCGGCAATCAGCGCTAAAAAACTATGACAAACAATAATACACATTAGCTGCAACAAGATATGCTTCCATAAAAAACTAACAACAAAAACAAGTAAATGACCACAGCAAAGTGCATGTGTGTAAAAATAATTTAAAACTATTGATAAAATCATAAATATAAATAGTTCAATGAGTCAGAGTTTATCAGGATGATGCTGCTTCATTCCGAACAATTTCACTGTATGAACCTGGACGATCGGCGTGTCTAAAGATAAAAAAAAATAATATTCAATGAACTGCTGGTGTTGTGCGTCATGCGTAAATGCGCATGAGGACACACATTCTCCCCTACTGTACAATATGAAGGAGACTGGACCTCATTCAGCCCTTCTAAAATGTCAGTATGCATGTTCGGATACAGGCTTTTCAATTCAAACAGTTTTATCAAACATTTTATTGATTGATTTATTTATTTATTTATTTTTCAGGCTGGTGGTGGTGGTGGTGATGGTGGTGGTGATGGTGGTGATGTGCCAGAAGGAGCTGAGAGGCAACCCATCCGGCTCTCTCACCGCTCACTGACCGGAAAATACGGGTTTTCTTTATATTGGCGATTATATTCAAAACCGTTAAACAGAGATGAATAAATAATAGGGGTGTGACGAGATTAAACTTGACAATATTTCTCGTCGCATTAAAAATCTGTCTCGCGAGATTTGTGAGCTATCTAGGGCTGTAGTCAACCAAACAAAATTTTGGTCAACTAAAGTTGCGCATAATCTTCAACTAATTGATTAGTCGTGGGGAAAAAAAAAATCTGCATGTTACTTTTACTTCTGCAGTGATGTCTGTGTCACTCTGCAGTTACACCTCCAAAACAAAAGTCGGCGGTGGAGGACCGTGTTAAGTACTGTAAAGTTTAGTTCAAATCAAACTTTATTTATAAAGTTGATTCAAAACACACATTAAACATGGCTTAATAGAGACAATTTCAAACACAAGTACACAAATCAGCTTCACTATAAATCGCAGAACTGACAGACAAACGCTTGTCTTTATCTGGACACATTTCCCCCACCAATACAACGTGCTAACGTTTTTAGCACAAGTCTATGGCATTTTACATTGTAGAAATTAGCCTAGCGTCTAGCGATCTTTTCCTAAGGAAACGGTGCATAATTTGACTCCATTACAACTCACAACAGTCACCGACAAAACAACTGTCTTATACTAAACATGTTTTCCAAGCATACACAACACGCTAACGTTATTAGCGCCAGCCTATGGCATTTTACATTGTATAAATTCGCCTAGCGACTAGGGCTGCCACTAATGTGAATGTGGACATGCTAATATTCTTAAAAAAGAACATGGCTGTGTAGTTGCATCAAGTTGTCAGTGACATACTTGGTCAGGCTCTGTTTGCACTATTTGCACTCTGTATTGACAGAGTAGAACTTTGATTTGGTTTTGCACATAATATTGTTTGCACTTGAAAAAAAAGCGAGAAATATTTAATTTTATTTATTTTATTTTAACTTTTATTTAGTTTCAATTTGTGGAAGAAGTTTATTAAAAGGTCATGCTTACATCATGCATGTAAAGAGTTATAATAAAACATTTCAAAATGCATGTGCAACCTGATTAAATAAAAGTTTGTTGGTCCAGTCATATATTTTGTCATTGTAGTTTTCTTAAAATCTCATCTCATCTCGTCTCGTGAGCTGAGTGTATCGTCACACCCCTAATAAATAACCTAATCAAATACAGTGCTGGTGTTAAGTAGCCTATTTATTTTGGTATTTTTTTAATGAATGAGATGAACACAGAACATGAATTAACAGTATCATGGCTAAGATCCTAAGAACGATCTTCATTGGGAAACGCGGCCATTTCAGCTTTGTCGCAACCCTCCCCCACCCCATTCACCCCCGGCCATCGAATGAATGAGATTAGGCTGCCTGTTACCTTCAGAATGGTTGTTTGTGTTCCCTACTTAACCTGTATTGAAGTGGTAATGATTTAGTTAGAGGTGAGAACAGTGAAAGTGTTCAATAAAATACCAAAGATTTCTATGAGGTTTTCGCAGCAGTATTAAAACACCATTACTGTAAGTGAAACATGAGACTCTTCATAAAGTTTATATATGTAATGTTTTGTTTTTTTGTGTGTGGATCTCTTTTTATCTGCTTTAACACTACCCGATGCTGCAGAAGAACAAATGAAAGTTAAAAACTATATAATACTGTGTATAAAGAAACACACTATTTTTTCAATTTCATAATTGCTGTCGCTCGCAGGGCGCGGCGGACCTGCGCTGCGCCTCCGTTTTGACGATGTTAACAAATAGCCTAAATTAGATGAATGAACATGTCCAAGGTTAGAGGCGGGGCACACCCCAGATCAGCTGATAGGAGGGCTGAGAAAATGAATGAATGCGTGTGAGACACACGCGTTGCACGCACGCCCCCTCCTCCCTCCTCCCTCACCTGTAGTAACTTACATGATTGAAAAATGGAGCGACAGTCGCAGCTGAAGAGGAAAGGTGCGTAGACGGGAAAAAAAAAAAGCGCACTACAGCGAAGTGCTGTAAAATAACTGACATGTTTTATTTTGTAGTACTCTGTCCTCATCTCACACATTGTAAGACAAGCTATTGAAACAAAGGCTTTGAAAGATTCAACCTCAACGTATAGCCTACCTTCAAAACGAATAAATAATTTTCCATCTCTGCGCATGCACTTTCATGTTTCTGTGATCAAACAGACAAACCAAATCCACCCCACATAAGTGTTATTTAAATTAAATAATTACCCAGACAGTATAGCCACAAATAAAGTTTAGGCCACTTTTATCTTTCCCTGAATAAAATTACACAACGCAGTCATGAGTGAGCACCCAGCGCCCCTGCCCTGCTGAGCAGACATCTCAGAGTGGCGACAGCGATTCTGATTTATAGTATACTATTGTTTAAAATTTTGATTTAGGCTATTGCAATTTTCAACATTTTTTATGATGATATTAGCGGTCCATCGTTAAAACAGGCCATGGCAGAGTTCATTTATGAATATAAACTACATTTTAAAGGGACATTGTGTAACATTTTCAGTTGTTTATTGGCAAAAATTGATATCTGCATTCATAAATATGTCATCACTGGTGTACTATTACCTCCACCAATAATCTGACTTATTCTCGTAAAAGGAAAATTTAGGATTTGTTTGTACATTGTGCGGGTGAGTCGTCTGTGGGGTTCCATTACGGTTCGCCATCTTGAGAATACACCCGCCAGCAAGGGACATACAGCACCGCCTTCGGCGTTTTCGTTGAGAGCCAGGCCAGCACTGCGTGACTGAGGAGCCGAAGGAGAGGAGCAAGAGGCGCTTCGCTACTACCCTGATAAATTTGAAACAAAGTCCCACTGTTTGAGCATAATGCAGGATCAGGCATATGCAGCATCATGGGAGACGGAATCCTTGTCGCCAAGAAAGCGCAAAAGGGAATAGAAAAGGCAGCGTGACCGGCGAATTAACAGAACAGAACGAAGACCCACATCCAGGTAGCCTTTCCCAGGCAGAGAGAGCTGCTGAGGGAGGATGGTAATGCAATCACAGGCCAGCGCTGCTGTTGACTGTTAGCCCGTGTTAGCGGCCAGTTGCTAACAGCCTCATCCCTCTCCTCACATCACTGCGCTGCCGTTAGCTGGTGTTAGCTGTTAGCCGTGGTTAGCCGTTAGCCGCTGTTAGTGCTGGCCTGTGATTGTATTACCTTTCTCCTTCAGCAGCTCTCTCCACCTGGGAAAGGCAACCCCAATGCTGACCCTTGTTTTTTTAATTTGCCGGTCACGCTGCCTTTTTGATTCCCTTTTGCACTTTCTTGGCGACAAGGATTCTGTCTCCCGTGATGCTGCATAATACATGATCCTGCATTATGCTCAAAGAGTGGGACTTTGATATGCGGCAGTAGTGCTGCTGGCCACTATCAGCTGTTTCAATTTACACCCGCACCAACAGTCCTACGTTGTAAACACAGCCAGCATGGTGAGGAGGGGGTTTGTCAACTCGCATCGCGTGTGTCTGTGTAGGAGCCTGAATTAATACTCCTTGTAGTATCGGATGACATGGTTTCATCAGCGTTATCATAGCTTTTTGGTACACAGCGGCTACAGTTGTTGCAATACCTGTTTGAAACAGTGAGGCGCTAGAGTGCACCATCTGTTTGAATGTAATATGTGATTTCAAAGTTAGATGGGAAAATTCCTACACACTGTGGCTTTAAACTGTGATCCAGTGTTAAATTTAAACAGACAAGTCAACAACAGACCGCTTAGAATTAGATCTTGGCCTTTGGGCCTTGAAAACGAAGTCTTCTTATTAAAATCGAAATTGAAATCGAGTCCAGCCCTACGCGGGCTAACCCCTAACCCCCTAACCCTAACCCTTATATTTTCTTTCTTATTGTGGCTGGTTATGTGACTTACAGTATCCTACAGAAGCATTCGCTGCAGTACATGTGAACTGCGACTTCAATATCTGTGTATGTTTATGAATTAGGCTAGTGATGAATCTGGTGACGGAAGCACCACATTCATTGATAAAATGACACAAGCGATGGGAGGTGGGACAATTTTCATTTGGATGAGAAAAGTGACCAAGTTAGTCTGTTACCCACTGTATATGTATTAATTTCAGCCAGGTTATGTGAACTGCATATATTCAATAATATCCAACACGCTTTCTCCAACTTTCGCCTTCACCTAAACACCAACAAAACAAAATGCATGATATTCAACCAGAATCCACCACTTATCACCTGTCCTCTCAAAATCTCCTCCCTGGACGGATCAGACCTCCAATTTGTCAATTTCTTTAAATATCTGGGTATCTGGCTCGACAGTTCACTATCCTTTGATGTGCATATTAACTCACTGCTCTCCAAAGTCAGATCTAGAATTGGTTTTCTGTTCCGTAACAAAGCATCTTTCACCCACTCTGCAAAGCACACTCTGGTTAAAATGACAATCCTTCCAATCCTTGATTACGGTGACATAATATATAGGTCTACCTCCAAAGCTCTTCTCAACAAACTCGATGTTAACTACCACACCGCCATCCGCTTTGTTACAGGTGCTCCTTTTAACACCCATTACTGTAACCTGCACTCACTTGCCAACTGGCCATCACTTCACTCCCATAGACTGATCCACTGGTATCACTTCATTTACAAGACGATCACTGGAAACACCCCTTCATATCTTGGCTCACTACTCCGTATCAGCAACATCAACCGTAACTTATGCTCCTGCAGTTACATTAACCTGGTCATTCCAAAAGCCTGCACCTCCTTCGGCTGTCAATCATTTCAATTTGCTGCTGCTAGTGACTGGAATCATCTGCAGCAAAAGCTTAAACTAAACACATTCATCCTATTCTCCTCTTTCCAAAACACACTCCCAACAATAATCTGTGATCGTTGCACGTTTTTAACTTCTCTGGACCAGCACTACCACTTTTAGTTCATACTTTTGTTATGTGTTGTGTGTGTTTTTTTATATACTGTGTCCAACTGATTGTTTCACTGTGATTCAATGTGTCTGATTCTCTGTGCTGCCTCTTGCCCAGGTCGTCATTGTAAATGAGAAACTGTTCTCAACGGACTCACCTCATTAAATAAAGGTGAATAAATAAATAATCCTCACTCGGAGAAAAGAAAAGGGTCGCATAGCGTGGGGCCAATGAGACACTAAACCCCTGAGCTTGCCTGAGAAGCCACAAGCCTGCTATATTTAAATATGCCATCGAGAGAGACTCTCACTGCAGCCTGTTTTATTTTGAGCTATTTTGTTCTGAAAATGTTTCTGTGGATGATAAGTGGGGTGCAGACTTTCCTCTGCATCACCGATAATGAGGAAATACAGTGAGTGGTGGATGGAGTAGTGAGTGACAACAACTCCGCCCAGATTTAAAGGTACAGTTTGCAGTGGAAACTCTAGGATGTAGGTACCATGTCTGAAGGGTACTTTTGGTTCCACAGGTACCATACGGAAAATGTTTGGTGGAAACGGGGCTTTAGACTGTTATGGTTATGTTATGGTCAGGGTTTTGGTGGCAGATCTAGGCAATCCAAAGCAAGTCCAGTAATCAGGGGCGATTCTAGGATCAGCACCCAGAGAGCTGCCCAGCCAGGCAAGATAAATTTCATTGTTTTGTACATGTTAATGCAATTTCATTCCCACATTTGTGAAAGAAAAGCACAACACTTTTTGGGAAAGTCTGTGACTAAACCATCAAATCTGATAAAGATTATTTAAATGCTGAGCCACAGCAAAAGAGGAATGGATTGGAATCAGAAAAGACATATATCGTAATCCTAATTTCTGGGGGAGGACAAGTCATTTTGGTGCAGCAGCTCCTCAACATACACATCAACAGTATGTATGTTTCTGGAGTAAACCTGCCCCCTATAGTGAGTACCAAAAATATAATAAGAATACTAATAAATAAAGTCCTCTCTCTGCTCCTCTCTCTCTCTTTGTACTGTCAACCAAACAATGCATTTTATATCTAATAAGAGATATAAACTGATACATTGATCCAACTTATAACATCATTGTAGATAGATAGACCATTTGATCTTACACTCTTACCTGAACCCGGCTCCTTTTTTTTTTCTGAAAAACCAATCTTATATCCATGATGTCTGTCTGTCTGTACACACACACACACACACACACACACAATAGGAGTTATAATGTTAATGGGAATCCAGTCAGTTAGCTAGTCAGTAGCACCTTGGCTTTAATATTAACACATGCACATGACTAGCTTCTCTCATTCCAATTCAAACACAAGACAGTGGTACTGACCACCTGTAACGTTTCCTAGCTAGAAAAAACGTCAGCCAACTCCTACCTAACAACATAAACAGTGACCTACGATTAAATGCAGCAAAAATGAGGTCTGGTAATGATGATAATGTGTTGGTATTGAGTGGTAGAAGTTAAGAAATGTGCCACATATCACCCACTCTGGAAGGCAGCGCATTGCTCTGTGCAGATGGAGCACTCAGAGCCTGAGTCGGGGAAAGGTGGGAGGGATGGGGTGGGTCAAACCATTTTTGAGGCAAGGGGGGGTGCTGCTGTATTTTTGTTGTTAAAATATTACGTTTCAACCAAGTACTCTATGGTTTTGACACTTTTCTAACTTGTTAAAAAAGGACATACAGTAATTAAAAAAAAAAAAAAAAAAAAATCTCTCAAACTTTAGGGGTGTTGGGATTCACCCCCAAAAATGGGTTGGAAACGCCTATGCTGGTAATCATTGCTTAAAATTAAATTTGAATAAAATTGCTTCTACCAGACTTTTTGCTCTCTTTAGTCCTGCACAAGCCATAAGACGAACTTGCAGACTGGTTGTCCTATTAGCGGTCATGGGAAGTATACTGAACATGTCTCCACATCCTTTCTCCTAAAAGTGAAGAATGTCAAGCAAATCATTTCAATTATCAGAGTGCCTGTGGATTTGCACTTTAAAGAGCAGCACGCATAGTGTGGCTATGAGTTTCATCAACATAGAGGGTGGTCCTTACCCGGTACTGGTCGTTTAACTTGTGCTCAGTGGCAGCCATGTTTTAATCCACCAATGAAGGGTAGTTCCTTTAAAACAGATGAAAGACAAGATATGCACGAGTGTTTAAAATTTCATGTCAGATTTATGGACTTAGGCCTTTTCTTTCATGTATTAATAAGCCCAGTGAACATCTGAGCTGAGAGATTATGGACTGAAATCAGCCCAAATATGAATAAGTCAGCTCGTGTTAATGTGATTTGGAACTCTGCTTTTCATCTTCCTAAGTGTCAGGGTAGGAGAGAGGGAGTCATTATAGGGATTGGGAGATGAGGCCCCTGCAATTTCAAACAAACCTCCTTCCTGGCTTCTGCTATGGGGGCCCCAGCATTGGACAGACTGTTTTTTGTTTTCTGCAGTAATTTTTTTGATTACATGCTGTGGGTCAGCAGGGGGGTTAGTTAAAAAGTTCAGAGCAGTAGTTTTGAGAGCAAGACGGGTCAAAACTCCAGTTGTTTTAATTTTTATTTACAACGACAGGAAGACTTTTGCTGAGCATGCACAGTTGTTTTCAGCCCCTCTCTGTTTAACAAAGCCATGCTGCCCAGTAACTCCTGCAGCCTTCTATGGCCACTGGGAGGTGAATAGTACTGTACAGCCACAGCAGAGACTCTGGTGATTAGCAGTTGGAATAATGTTGGAATAATGTTCAATACAATGTTCAAATACAAAACTACGCTTATCTCATCTTAAGATAAAAAGCTTTTTTTTGTCATTTAAAACAGACATTACTTAAAATCATACTATTAATGGGCCTCATGCAAAAAAACAAAATATGAACAAATTCTCTCCTTTTTTTGTATCCACAATTTGTTTGTATTTAGTTAGTACCCACTGATGCGTGGGATTCACCACTGTTTTTTTTTTCTCTGTTCTTCTCTTAGTTAAGAGAAAGTGGTCAAAAGCACTCTGATCAAGATAAAAGAAAAACATCATGTTTTTACAGTCCACATATTGTTGCCCAATGCAAGGAAAAATAAGTTTTATATTTGAGGAACATTGTTAAAAAAAAAGGAAAGAAAAAAGCATGAATTTCATATAATCAAATTTAGATTTTGTTTTAAAGTAATTATACTGATGCATGTGGCCAATTGTCTCATTATACCAATGCGGCAAATTTGAAGTGAGTATGCCCCAATGTTACAGCTTGTGTCTCTTTTTCCACTGCAGAGCAAGAGGGAAAACAAGACCCTGTGTGCGCTCAGAGCTGTGGCACAAGTTACGCACCGAAATCTGGTGGAAGAAAAATAATAATAAGATGAAAAATAAGTAGTGTGTGTGACATGCACTGATGAAGTGGTGGGTGATCTATATGTGCCTGAGATCGATTGATTTCAGCACCACGGTAGTGGCCAGCTCCTGTTAAGATATAAACATAATGAAAGCGGACAAGCCTATGTCTTATTACTATTTTTCTGCTGCCAGATTTCAGTGCGTAACTTGTGCCACAGCTCTGAGCGCACACAGGGTCTTCATAAAACATAGATTCAAGATTCAATATGCACAGTAAGGACACGCGTTTCCCTGCAGAATGAAATTCATTCGTTTCTGTCACCAATTAATACCAAACAATATAAATCTGAAGTATAAAATAGATCAAAATATATACGGTGGGCACTGTTGTCCTTGCTTAGTGTAGTACACCGTCGTAATTTACAATATATACACATTATAATAAAGATATGGGATATGGTCAGGATGGCACCACCCGAGTGGCAGCTGGTTACAGTAGTTCCGACGCCCCTTCGTGGATGTGCAGTATGTGGTTCTGAGCGAAGCAGTGGCTAATGTGGCACCTTTCCTGATCTCATTATTATGAGATCCTTATCTCGTAATTATGAGATCCTGATCTTGTAATTATGAGAAAAGATCTTGTAATTATTAGATCTTTTCTCATAATTACGAGATTTGGTGTCTATTTTTTTTTTTTTATCCAGTGAATGCAATGCGCTTCAAATCACTCATGGGGGAGGAAAAACCTAAACTAAATCTAACAAAAAGAGATCTAGAAAAAGCACTAGACTAAGAAAACAAACAAAAAAATAATCACTCCAAAGAGGCTGAACTATCACTATAAAAAACAAACAGAAAACAAACATGAATAAAGTGACAAAGTAACAAGACCTGACGATGGCAAGGCAAAATGGCACAGAGGCTGGTTCACTGCCACGAAGCACAAGACGAACTGGCACAGGACAAAGGAAGACGCGGACAATATATACACACAGGGTAAGGGCACAGGTGGAAACAATCAGGGGCGGGGCAGACAATCAGACCGGCGGGAAACACACAGGTGAAGGAGCAAGTTGCCTGAAGCGTGATGAGAGTTAGTTTTCAAAATAAAACAGGAAATCACAAGACAACATAGACACAAGACAAACTGATTAAATTAACACCCTTTCCTGGCTATGACACAATGTTTGAGCTATATTTTTGTTCATGCTAGACAGAATGTCTGAATCTGTTCCTGCTACAGCAGAGCAGTACAGACAATAATATTGGAAACCATCTGTAAAGTTTGTGCTGTTTGCAGAAATTGACAAGGATATTGTGGTTGACAGAGAACCGGGGCCTGTATCACAATGCAGGATTAATGTCTTAGCGAGGTAACTTCAGGGTTAACCCTGGGTTTTCGGTCTCACGAAGCTGGTTCAGTTCTTATCGTGGTAGATCACCATGGTAACTTACTCTGAACGGCTATCCTGCTCCGGAGCAGGGTAAGTTCAGGGTTGAATCTGATCCTATAAAAAGCACCACCCACTGGCCAATCAGCTGTTCGCAAAAAAATGACTCCGCTGACAGAAATGCAGCCCAGTCATGACGGGAAGTTTAATTCATTTGATTGATTTTGATTTGAAAGTTTATTTTAAACATTAAAAAAAAAAAGAAAGCAACAACAACAGACAATGAAAAGATTGTTCAAAAAGGAGTGGAAAGAAGTCGAAATCTCATCCCACCCCTTCATAAGAAAGAAACTGATAATTTGCGGACACTTAATAGCACCATTAATTAATGCCAACATTTTTTTGTTGGAGGAAATGATCCTTGTTAAAGATAATGGGCCTAACTGACAGCTTTGCTGCTGGAAATGTGGAAAGTAGCTTATCATGTCTACACTTCATGGTGTTTGAGGGATTTTCCTTTTTGTTTTTTAAAGAGGGAGACTAGGTATATTTTTGCGCAGCTGTTAATTTCTAACACAGCTCAATATCAGGATGATTTTATTCAGACTATCAATTTGGCGTTGATATGATTTAATTGTGGCGTCAGCTTTAAGCTTTATTGTAGCATATATAACGTTATGACAAAGAAGACCAGTTTATCAGACGCAATGATGTTAGACTATAATTGTAATACACGCAATTCATCTGCACAGCATTGATTTCATGGGATTCAAGGGTGTGATCAGTGTCAGATGTACAGGTACAGGTACTGTAGCTACTTGAACCAGTGATGAGTAATTTAACCTACATATAATTTTATTTGCTACCTTGTTTTGTCTCGATTTTCCCCTCTCTCCTCTATTTCTTCTTTCCTGACCCGTTTTTTTTTCTTCTCTATTATGTGATTTCATTGATGTTTTGACAGGGGAATTTCTTTGATAAGCTTTTTTAGTGGCTTCTAACCTCTCCGGTACTTTTCTTTTTTTAGTCTTGTAAATTTTATACTGTCTATTTTTAACATTATGTGCAAATAAACTAATCTAAACTAAAACTAAATTATTCATCCCGTTATGCGTTGCCACACGTGTTTCCTCCTCCTGCAGCTGCCACGGTGTTGGCCTTTTCTGTAATGTTGCTTTTCTCCTCCTCATATTTTAGTAGAATTAATCTCTGATCCTCACGAGAAATACTTTTTTTTCTCACATACGGCGCTCTGTGACGCTCAGTGACACTCAATGACGCTGCGCTTCTCTCATGATTGTGATTGGTCCGCTGCGTGTGCGTTCACGGCTCTTGATAAAGCAAACCTGGGTTGAGTTACCGAGCTGATATCCAGCGTTGTGATACCGATTATCCTGATTGCCTTTGTTAGGGTTAGTCAAACCAGGATAGGTCTGGGTAACCCAGGAAAGGTTGATCTCACTTCGTGACACAGGCCCCAGGAGAGGTGGGGTGTGACAGAAAAACAAAGCAAAACAATACTTGCCAGAGGGCAAAGTGTCTGTGAAATCTGTCCAAGGTCAATGGCACATTAATCGACGATGATCAATAAAGACTCCTCTCAATACTCACAAAGAATGTTCACATGCAGTGGATGCAGCAGTTGTTCAGAGGTCTTAAAATTAATGTAAATTCACCCAAAATGCCAACCCAAGACACGCTCAAAGTAAACTAAAAGCATTTCTTGTTCCATTTTTAGTACATTAACATGGTAACAGGTAACACTTAAGTTTTTTTCCCAACAGTCAGAATCACTGTAAGTAGTTATATAAGCTCCAACACACTGAAATAAATGTTTTTTTGTTGTTGTTTTTTTTTTACCTTCACCTGAATATTTTCTTGAAAAAAGAGGCTGCAGATGACTGGGACTGGGACTGGGGACTTTCTAGCTGGAAAACCTAATGGGATCAGGTCATGAAGCCTCACATAGTCAGTATTCTGCCCTTACTAGGATGTAGAGCTGATTTCTTGCTTGGCAGATAGCTAAACGGGTTCCTCAATAAACATCCAGGAGTCAGCAGGTAAGTTTAAGATGCTTACTGTCAGAAGCACTGTGAAACTGCAATACAGAAATAAAAATAAAATGTTACAATTTGTAATGTATTTGACTATTTCTTTCACATGAACACATGCTGAGTCATTAATTGTTATGCACAGCACAAATACACACAAACATGTGCTGGTATTATCATTGATTAGCCACTACCACTAACTATGCCATAGACAGTCTAATGCGTTAGCATCGCTCCCATTTTTAAGTTTTCCACACAAACTATCAACTGTTTCAGAAGACCATCACAGTTAAGTTTAACATAAAAAGGTAAGAATTACTCACAGACATATGCTCTTCATGGTTCAGCAGAGAAAAATAAATGAGGAGTAAAAACAACACAACTTTGCTTCAAGGCTTTCTTCGGTGGGAAGGAAACTACGGCAAGTCCACATGGACAGACAGCACTGCACAGTCTACATTCACCTAACCCTTAAAGAAGCAGCACAGTCAGAATTCAAAGTAGATAACAACTAGTCCATACACATTGAGTGCACAGTTGCTCACATACAGTTTCACATGGTGTGTGTTTGGGATACAGGTCATAGGAAATTGCAGATTAAATAGTCAGCTGAACCCATTAAGAAGAGCAATGTATTCAGACAGAGTTTTTGTGGAAAAAAAAAACAACCTTAAACTTTTAAGCATTGTATGTAATGTAAATTAACCACCACCAATTCCATGAAGTACGTAACATAAATCGATATAGCGGTTAGGCCTAGATAAGAAATTAGCTCTCTAGCGCCTCCATTTTGTTTGATCAGGTCAATAATGGAGGGGTCTCCTCAGATTATGTGTGCTCATATGCCTACAAAGTTACGTGGTGATCGGTGACCTTGAGATGTTATACACCTTTATGTGATGAGCCACATCCTCCACAATATTCATTGCCTTATAGAAGCTCAGTTTAAGTAAGTTTGCCAACTCTTGCCAAGAGGGAACTTTAGATATTGGTCCCTAGATTATGTTCACTGAGTTTCATGATCGGTCATGAACGATTTTAAGTGTTTTTGAAAAAATTCAAAATGGTGGAAACCGGAAGTTATGGGTTCTTGGGGCAAATTTGTTCCTCATGAGGAGAGACATCTCTGTGCAAAGTTTCATGTCTCTATGACATACGGGGCATGAGATATGCCCATTCAAAGTTTGCAATTTCAATCAGTTGCTATAGCGCCTCCCTTTGGCCAACTGATGTAATATTACTTCATTCGCATCCTCCCATTACCCTCTACCACTGTAACACACCCACAGACACACAGACAGAGTTTTCATCATTATATAGTAAGACAGATATCAAAGAAAGTAAACATTTTACATGTTTTTCTAAGGTTTTTTTCCAGGTGCTTAAAAAAAGAAAAACAGGGTAAAACAATGTACTGAATGTGTGATTATAGCCTAAGTAAAAAATAATAATAATAATAATAATAAAATAAAATAAATCAAAGCAGACATATACGTCTGGCGAGCAAGCAGAGCTGTCTCTATGGAAATTGCTTTTGTCATAACACTTCCTAGGACAGATTCAAACTTTGGCAGCAGTAATAGTAGTAGACTAAGCTAACGCTAGCCAACACAACAGTTAGCTCTAACGTCAGCTAAATCATGGGATCACTTTTATCTGGCTGTTTTAAGTTTTCCTTTATTGATCGTGCTGATCGAGCTTCATATCCGTAGCTGCTGCCCAGGCACAGCACTGCTCCGGTCCTCCAGTCTCATTGTCCCAGCGGCCCAGTCGCCCTACTCCCTGGTGTCACAGCTGGTCTCGGATTCTGCGGCCACCCTGCCCTCGGTGCACGTAAGCACTGCGCCGGGTTCAGCGGCTGAGATGCATGGCCTCATGCGTGGGCTAGATGCCGGGGCTCTGGACATCGCCCCCAGGGCTGCTGATGTAGCCTACTTGACTGGGACACCATTGCACTGACGCCGCCAGCTGAGCCGGTGGTTGGCTCAAAAAATGGGCTCATGGCCCCGATTCACAGCTCCACTCCCAAGCTGTCCCAGCAGTCCTAGACAGAGGTGGTACGTCGTGACCAAAAGAGAGAGCCGGTTGGAGGGAGAGCCCCTCCATCAACTCTCTCTAACCGTTTCTCCCTTCTGACGGACAAGGCTCTGGCTCCCGGCTATCCCTCAGCAGTCCTGACTCCTATGGCTCCTCCTGACACCGCTTCATCTCCTCCACCTGCAGCCAGCGCTGCTTCTCCTCCACCTTCGGCTAGTGCTGTCTGGACGGCTCGTCACTCCACCTCGAGGACAAACCGCTGTAGGATGCTGCAGGAGGCTGTCATCATATGCTCAGGAGGTCTTCCCCGGGCTGAGCATGCTCGCCCCCGCACACCTGTGCTGATCTCCCACTGTCTCGGGTCTCTGTGGACAAACTGCCAGGATCTCCTGTCTGGTCCCCCTTGACCACCAGCCGATGCCCAGCGACAGAGAAGGTCTCAACACCAGGCTCCATCTCACCCCCCCTAAAAAAGGAGGCGGAACTGCTTCCATCACTGAACTCAAATGAAGTTTTTTTTCACAGCTACACATCATTTGAGTATCATGCCTTTGTTTTTAGCAGTCCTCCTATTCTTTGCATCACAATTTACAGACCACCCCATCATTCTGCGTCTTTTATCAGTGAATTCTCTGAACTATTATCAATTATACAATTACAATAGAATTTTAATAACTGGTGATTTTAATTTGCATGTGGATAACATCTCTGATACTATGCCCAGAGAATTTTTAAACCTTTTAACCTGCGTGGATTTTAAACAACACGTCACACAGCCAACTCACAACAGAGGATACATCCTGGACCAGGTCATAACCTATGGCCTGTCCACTGGTGTGTCCTCTGTTGTTGATCTGGCTGTGTCTGACCACTACTGTGTGTATTTTAACACCTTTATAATTTGGCTTTTATATGTATGTATAAAAGCCAAATTATGTATGTATATGTACATATATATATATATAAATGTCTAATTCAATGATCTACTATGCATTTTATTATTATTAATTTTTAACTCTTTATTTTAATTTTTTTTTTAATTTTTAAGTTTTTTATACATTTTATCATTATTCTATCTCAGGCCTGTTTTTATCCTACCTTTTGTCTTGGGGTGGGGTGGTCTCTGTGGCGACACTCCCTGTGGCCGTTGGCTGTGGCGCCTCTCGGTGTAAATGGCTCCCCATAGGTGTTTTTTTTCCTCACCTGGTGCCTCAGTGCCCTGCCATGTTACTACAGTATACTGACAGTAAGTGAGTGCTGTGCGTGTGTGTGTGTGTGTGTGTGTGTGTGTGTGTGTGCGTGCGTGCGTGCGTGTGTGTGTGTGTGTGTGTGTGTGTGTGTACGATTGCGTGTGTGCATACATATGTGTTCTACGTGGGGGGTGGGAGGGGTGGGTTTTTCATTGTTTTTATTTTGTGAAGCACTTTGTGTTGCATTTTTAATGTATGAAAAGTGCTATATAAATAAAGTTTGATTTGATTTGATTTGATTTAGGAGCTTACTGTATATGAAACACTTCTAGAAAACCTAAATTGATAAGAAAGACTGTTTCCTTTCTCTTAGACAACACAATTGAGAAGCCATTTATTTGCCATTTATGTACAGTTATAACAGTCTGTAATGCCAAGAGAGACTTAAAAACTCCTCTGTAGGTGAGGAGTGTTATTGACGACAAGACCCATAAGCCATCAGGCCAATCATTGATTGAATGGCTATGAGGCCTAACAAAGTAAGGGAGGGCCTGTGTTTCAACACAGGTCCTCCCTGGCTTTTGAGGCCTTGGCAATAGCATGGAACCTCTACATGCCTCTGCATGCTCATTCACTACCCCAACCTCCACAAACTCTGATCTCCTTGCAAGAAATTAGTTGTCACTGTGAGGGAAAGGATCCATCAGCAACTTCATTTTAAGCCTACTGAGTCCTTTGCCTCAGATGCTAGAAGTGGTGTGTCCTTTACATAGCAAGTTAGACTCCTATGTAAAGGACACAGTTTTCCTGACATTGGCACTAAGAGCTGACACTTTTTTTTGAGGAGACAATTGTCCAATATGGACATAAATCCCAAGGACACTAAAAACAAATTCCACTTTCATTTAACCTGGGTGTGTGTGTGTGTGTGTCTTAAAGTTGGCTAGGAAAAAGTGGGATCAACAAAGCCAGTGCACATACTGTAAACCAAAATGAAGTCGACAGCAGAAAAGTAGGCCAAAGACTCCACCCTACCTGGACTGCAGACTCAATTGTGGATCCTGACTTCCTGGATGATGAGTGATGGACTGATTAATATTGTGTCTAATTGGTGAGGATGGTGGGTGGCTGGCTGTTGGGCGGTGTGTGTCTGTGTGTGTTGGTAGGGTGTTGTTAGACTGCCCCAACATGGCCTGGAGCGCCCCGGCGCAATCCCAGCTTACCCCGTGTCTGTGATACCCCCACCAGGTCCCATAGGGAGGCCTCTGCTGGTGGAAATCAGTGGAGATGGAGCTTTCAGGGGACACAATGTGAACTGTAGAGCTCCTGTGGTTTTAAATAGAGTGAGTGCCCCCGGCTCAATTACTGTCTCATGGAAAGTGGAGGAGCCATAATTGAATGTGACAGAAGCAAGCTGTGTGCACTTGGCTGTGGCAGCGCCTCTCACAGTCAGAACGCAGCTCTGACAGCGATCTGCCGCAATGTGCATACACCAACAACATGGATGTGCAACCAAATTGGTGGAGACATCATTAAAGCAGCACTAAGCAGGTTTTTTTTATGTGAAAACACACCTGTCTTATCAACCTTAGACAATAAGTGAAACAACAGCTCAGTAGAGAAGCATCACATCCTGGCAGATCCACTGATTTTCCATATTATATCTGTGTCTGGTCTCATCTGAGAGCAGCTAGTGATGAATACAAAACTGGCTGAAATCCAAAAGTTGGCAAACATTACCAGATGACCCAGATTTCCGGTTAAATGAAGTTCAAAATGGTCTTAGACACTGCCATTTGGAACTGGCAGTGCATCTGCAAAATTGCAGTTCAGTCATACTTTAAAATGAATGAAACCACTTCTTCACCTTGTCAGCTAATTCTCCCTTATATCATAGCATATTTAACAGTAAATGCAAATGTATGTATTTGATATTTTTATTCTATATCTTATTTTATGTCACGATAACGTGTTTATGTGTCTGTAAAACCCTTCTGGCAAGAAATCTGTAACCTCCCAATTCACACTTTTTTTTCCCACCTGTATAATTTTTACCGTCAACGTAATCATCTTATGCTATGTGAAGACATTTAAAGGGGTTGACTACAACAAGACCACATTGCAATACAACACAGATATAAAATAAAATAAAATAAAATAAAACAAAACATGATTCTATTAGCTAGCCTCGAGCAGCAACACAGGTCAAAGCACCTAAAGCAAAGCTGCTAGCCAAGCATGTTTTTTTTTTTTTTTTTTTTTTTTTTAACTTTTATCAATTTTACTGACTCTCACTTCCTTTTTCAGGGCAAGTGAGAGTCAGTAATAGCTGGCACTTTGAATTCTGGTTTGCAAAGAGTTTCAAAAATGGGATTCCCGGGGTGAGTTTGCTATGAGTTTACTGGATATCAGACAGAACTGTCAACTTGTTTCACTTCGTTTCCATCTTCAGTCTGACATTGTGTCCACTCTAGCTGATTTCTGTGGTGAAGGGGGATTTAATTTTCCTTTACCAATCACTAGGGACCCACATTTCGACCTGAATCTAATGTCATTTTAAGTCTAGACTTGCATTGCGATGCCAACGTACAAGGTAGGTATGGCAGGTAGGTAGGCAGGTCAGTATGCAGGTATGCAAGTCTGTAGGTACTGAAAGTAGCTAGGTGGGTTGATAAGTTGGTTGGTAGATCGGTAGGTGCAATGTATCCTCATACAATGGTTCGTATTATATCCAATGAAAATGCACACACAATGGTTCATCATCATCATCATCATACAGCATCCTATGAATTAGCACCCCACAAATGACATTAGGTATTTAGCATAAAGTTATGCACTTGACATTATTATATATATATATATATATATATATATATATATATATATATATATATATATACATACATACAAAAAGAAATGCATGTGTTTGATGCATTTCTTTTTGCAGGAAAATATATGAACAGTGCATGAGAACAGCCTCATGGGTAGGCGTGTAGGTAGGTTTATTTGACAAATTTTAAAACATACATGACAGGCTGTTGTTACAGCCACTGGCCTGTGTTGTTGTTTTTCTTTGTGTCCCCTTCCCTTTTTTCCTCCAGGTCCCGCCTCTCCCTCATTAATTAGTGGTTGAGCACACCTAAGCCACTTGTAATGGGGGAACCATAAAAGCGGAAGGACTGGCTGCGACCAGGGGTTCAGTAGACCATGACAGCAGAGCTGTGTGTGGTGTGTGTTGTCTGGTAGAAGCATTTTCGCGTTGAATGATCAGTGAGTACTCCTTTGGTGAGGAAGGGAGAGTGTTGTTTTCCAGTTGTTGTTTTGTTGGTCCAAACTTACCTTCTTTGCTTGTGTTTTATAGGTGGTCTGGCTACTCGTTTTTGAGCAGCTCCCTTTACGTTTTCATCATATTCTGTTTTGTAAATAAATCCATGTTAAGTTAATGTTGACCTGCTCTCCTCTCTCTGAAAATACCTGGTAAACATCTTATGTTTCTCCCCTCATCCCCTGGGCTCTAACGGGGACATAACACACTTCATAATAATGGTCTCCATTTAAGGAATCTAAAATTGTCGAGGTTTAAAATACACAAAAAAGCCCTTGGGCTTATTTCCATTGTGGTTGCTTTACTGCTGTACAGGATGGCAAATTGAATATGAAAGTGGAAAGCAAAAATGACATTGAACCTAAAAAACACATATGATAAAACATTAAGCATTTATATAACTGTACCTAAAAATATGAGCAAAGTATAAACAAAATACAATGTCGGGTAATAATGAGAAGACGCCTATTTAGAACGGCCTCAAGAGTAGCCTTTATCTTATCTATAGTCACCAACAATGTGATTACTACTTACTGGTAGTAAGTAAGCTTAACAACACTTGGCAACAGCTTGACAACAGAATTAGTCCTGTCTGTCGTGCAGTTTGGCTAATCATTAGTCCCCCTGCAGTGCTCATTGGATAGTTTTTTATTTTCACCAGGAAACTGCTGTTTCATTTCACGATACCAGAGAAATCAGTCAACTCGGTGCAGTGATTGGATTCAAAGGTCTGGAAGCAGGCAGACTATGAGTTAGGGCTGCCTTCTGAAAGTCAGACATTCGAATCATCAGTGGGAGACCCCTCAGTCAACAAAGACTGCCCTAAATCGGGCCTTAGGGTACTTTAAGGGACGTTTCAGTCGCCTGATTTGACAAAAACAAATATGGACGGATACATCATGATTTGAGAGGAGTGGTTGTGCAGTAAACAATGTGTGTGTGGTCGAGGTAATGGGTGTGTGGGATTGGTGTGGGGGGGTGTGAGCAGCTTTAGATCAAACCGATCCACAACAATGGCAGTGACGGAGCTGATAGAACAAATATCCACGGCGAAAAATAATAAAGAATAAATGGTAGGAATCTTCATAGATCTAAAAAAAAAAAGCAAAGCATTTGACACAATTGACCACAAACTACTAATGAGCAAACTGCAAAGATATGGGATTTGAGAAGTAGCTCAGAAATGGCTCAGTAACTATCTCGAAAACAGACATCAATATGTACAAATAAACAATAATAAGTCTGACTTGTTGAGGGTTACATGTGGAGTTCCACAAGGGTCAGTGCTGGGTTGAAAATGGTTTATATTGTATATAAATGATATTTGTAATGTGTCCAAGTTGTTCAATTTTGTTTTGTTTGCTGATGATACAAATTTGTTTTGTTCTGGCAAAAAACTTGAGCAGCTTCTGGTAGAAACAGAACTGGATATTCTAAAACGATGGTTCAACATTAACAAGCGATCATTGAATGTAAATAAAACTAAATATATGATATTTGGAAAGCGAAAACACAATAACCAAGTACAAATTATGATAGATAATATTGAAATAGAAAGATATGAGAGCAAATCTTTGGGAGTTGTCATATATCACACCTGGGGCGGCAGTAGCTCAGTCCATAGGCTCAGAGCTCAGACTTGGTTTGGGAACCGGACAGTCGCCTGTTCAAGTCCCCATCCAGACCAAATATGAAGCGTGGACTGGTGGCTGGAGAGATGCCAGTTCACCTCCTGGGCACTGCCGAGGTGCCCCGAGCAAGGCACGAAACCCACCAACCACCCTGGGCGCCTGACCAAGGGCAGCCCCCTCACTCTGACATCTCTCCACTTTGTGCAAGTATGGGTCCTGTTTGTGCATGTATGTGTCTTTCAGACCTGTGTATTAATGACAAAAGAGTCATCCCCCTCACGGGGATTAATAAAGTATAAAAAATTAAGAAAAATAAATAAATGAATTATTAGGACATTCTTAACTCAAATTCATTACAAATATTGTATCATTCTGTTAAAGGAGCGAAGTCTACTACTAGCTACTGAGATATTTGATCAGGGTTGACGCGTCTGTTGCTGGACACGCTACGCTACCTTCGTTATCCAAATGCTGAATCAGTGTCCATGAAGCTTCTTGTGTTGCATCACCGTAACATTTATTTTGCGTGTGCATGGCAAAGTCCATCTGTTACATCCAAATTTTGACACTCAGTACAAATCCAACAAACAAAACTGTAGCGTTACGCGCCATTGCGGTCAAAAACCATTTGCCCTTCTGGGCCAAACACCTGATGACCATAGTAAGGTCACATCCTAAAATACCTGAACTTACCAGGTGACAGTACAGTGCACCCCAATGTCGACACAGTGAATTACACAGTTAAAAGCAAACCTCCCAATAACATATTTGGCTCCTATACATTCTTTGATACATCCATATATTACTTAATGTGGGGAAGTTTGGGGAAAAACATACAAAACAATCACAAATCCGATTTGTTTGCTTCAGAGGAAAGCCATCATAATTATAAATGGTAAATGGACCTGCATTTGTATAGCGCCTTTCTAGTCATCCAACCACTAAAAGCGCTTTTTACACTACGAGTCATTTTCACCCATTCACAGACATATTCATACACTATACAAGGTGCCACCTGCTAATCAGTTTTAACACACTCACACACCGATCATCATCGGCCATCGGGAGCAATTTGGGGTTCAGTATCTTGCTCAAGGATTCCTCGACATGCAGAATGGAGGAGCTGGGGATCGAACTGATGATCTTTTGATTGGTAGACCCACTCTACCTGTAAGCTACAGCCGCCACATATCAACAGAGCAGATTATCGTGAACCGACAAATATAATATTCATAAATTTACAGGCACTCAAATTTAGAGACCTTGTGGATTTTAAAATAGCATCACTAATGTACAAAGCATCCAACAGCATGTTACCAAACTGTATCCAGAGGTTGTTTCAAATGAGAGAATGACAGTATTGACTGAGAGAGAAGTGTATGTTCACCAAAACGAAGAGCAGAACAAATGTAAAACAAAGAGGTGTTTCGGTGTGTGGAGTACATTTGTGGAATGGGCTAGAAACAGAAACGAAAGTGTGTAATACACATCATAGATTTAAAAAAAAATATTTAAACACAAGATGACTAACAAATATAAGACTGAAGTATGAACACAAAAGTGTACATAAAATGTGATTGGGATATTTGGGCAGATAATAGGCCTATATACTGTATATATATATATACTTGGTTCTATCAGTTTCTTATTGCTTTGTATAATTTAAAGGGAGCTGATAAAAACAATGAATGTAAAGGATAACTTCGGTGTTTTTCAACCTGGGCCCTATTTCCCCATGTGTATGTGTGCGTATGATGAACAAGGTACAACTCGTTTTAAAATTGGTTCAGTATTGAGGGAGGCGGATGCAGCCGGCAGCCGTGAGGTAGATATGGGGTCAAATGCGTCCCGTATAAGTTTGCGCATTAAAAGTGCTTTTTTTCACCACTGACCGGTTCAGATCGCCAGTGTTATCTCTGTAAATAGCATACTAAGCGTTTCCTTTACCCTTCACTTCCTCTGGGCTGTGTGTGAAAGCTCTCGGAAAACAGAGGAGCCATGCTGAGCACCACTCAGGGTGGTGCTGGTTGTCCCGGAGTACAGTTGAGAGTTTTATTGCATAGGTATCATGGCTGCGTATTTACCCGATTTCGAGAATGAAGATGAGCCCTTTTATTACGATGGCCGCCCATACTTATTTGAGCCCTAGTATATGGACGAGGAGCGAGAGAGAGGACCAACGAGCAGATGAGGGTGAAGCAGCGGCTGCACGAACGCGAATCTCTGAGGACTGGTGGTGCTCCTATGGTTGCTGTGACTCCATGCCCACAGAGGAAGAATGTCTGTGTTGCAACGAGTGGGACCTGCTGCCCAATATTCATGGTCTCGATGTGTCCTGGGATGATAAAGAAACTACCAAACGCTATGTAACTACGTTAGAGGATTTCCCCCCTCTGATCAACAGGGCAGTGCTGGATACCTTTTTTCATGTGCCCAAAATAAATTGGAGGAGGCGGCCAAAACCTCTGGGACCAAATTGTCAACTATCCATCAAGTATGACTAATATGTCTTTATGCATGTAATACTGATACCTAGAATTGTCTCCGCACATTTACCATTGCATAGTTTGCCCTCATATATATCTCATACCCTGTTTTCTTCTGGCAACAAGCAAAGCTCTTGCGAGATGACATCACACACAGCTGGGAGGAGGTGAAGGGTCAGGGAAACACTTAGTATGCTATTTACAGAGATAGCACTGGCAATCTGTACTGGTCCGTGGCGAGAAAAAAAAGCACTTTTAATGCACAAACTTATACGGGACGCATTTGCCCCGATATCTACCTCGCGGCTGCCGGCTGCATCCACCTCCCTCAATACTGAACCAATTTTAAAACGAGTTGTACCTTGTTCATCATACGCACACATACACATGGGGAAATAGGGCCCAGGTTGAAAAATACCGAAGTTATCCTTTAAAAGAGTATGTGTTTTATAATGCTAAAAAAGCATTAACTTATTGTTTTTGTATTGTCTACCTACCAGTACATTTGTGTTTTATAAGTTGGAAAATGACTGAAATAAACTAAACTAAACTAAAAACACAGCCGGAAGGCATCTGTTGCAGTGGTATGATGCACCGCTAGACGGTGACATGTTGAAATGCTGCCTCCTGCCTTGTGACCCAGCTCATAGGCAATGAAAAACTGAAAAACACAAAGTAAAAACCAGGCCAAGGTCAACTAAACAAAATGTGGTGCTGGATGAGGGGAAGAGGATGACCTGATGGCACAGCCTGGTTTAAGTAAGATGCCGCTGGGAGGCTGGCCAGGTGCTTCCAGTTGCCACTTACTGTACTCCACCCGACAGGGCCTACAAGACACAGCAGACAGACAAACAGGGGAAAACACACACAAAGCAGGCACTGCTGAAGCAGGAGGCCATCACAAACAGTATAATATAATATATGGAGTTGCAAAGTTCTCATAGGGTAAGCAGAAAGGGTGTTGGATGGGTCCTACAAAACCCAGACTTTCACTTTGGAGGTTGATGTTCACTTCTGATATGAATGTGGAGTCAAACCATGATGTTTTTTTTACTAAATTAAGCATGTGCTTTTGTTGTCTAAACCTAACCACGTGCTTTGTTGACATTCCATTGTTGGTTGTAGCATCCAAAACATCAACAGCAGGTGCAAAAGGATACCTAACATAGAATATGAAGACATGAAAGTTAACTGACAAAGAACATGTTGGTTCTGCCCAGTGTCCTGTGTTGGTGGGATATAGATCATCAGAAATCCTTTGAAGTATGGAAACACAGCACTATGGAAATGCTGTTTTGTTGTGACTCAAAGAATCATGAAACTCTTGCATAAGAAGAACTGCTATTACATGTAGTATGAATGGGTAAAAGAGTCTGTTTAAGTAGACGGGTATATGTGTAAGCATGAGCGTGGAAATATGTGTGTGTGTGCATATGCGTGTGTGTGTGCGTGTGTCTGTGTGTCTGTGTGCATGCACGTGTGTCTGTGCATGTATGTGCTGCTGCTCTCACTGTGGCAGGTGTCTCTCTGACAGGCGTGTGATGAGTTGAGCCTTGCATTGAGCCTGTCTAAGCCCAGTAACTGGGCTCCCTCTCTATCCCAATAAGCTGCCCTGGGTCTGCTGGGCTGATTCTGAGCCCCCCCTCAACCCTCCACCTTTGACTACACCAGTCACTAGAATACCAATGACTCAATGTCCCTCACTTCTCACCACTCCCTGCCATCTATGCATATTTGATGTTCGGTCCCCTGATCTAAATTGCACTAGCGTTTTTAAAATGCCCTCTCTAACCTGTATAGAATACAGTTTTCCCTCAGAGTTTAACTAGAACGTGATTTTGAAAGCCACAACTAATACTCAAATGTAAATACAACCTGGGTCTGATTTTCATAGTTTTGTAATAATAATAATAATAATAATAATAATAATAATAATAATAAGGATGTACTTACCAAGTTCTAGGCATGCAGAACCATAGATAAAAAGGTGTCTGATTGGGCAAGAAACAGAAGCAGACAGACCATCAGACAGGTTGAAAACAAACTGTTGTGCTAAAAACAAACAAACTGATTACCTATACTAGACTTTTTGGCTCAATTTTGACCTACCATATTGAACATAGTTGTGAACACACCGAATTTCAGCAGAATAAGGGATTATTACCAACATTTCACATGTTCACTTTCATCTTTACCTCCACATAAAGTGGTTTAAATAATCGGATTAACTGTCAACATGTTTACAACCCTCCTCCAAGAAATTGTCACCTTAACGTGGTGGAGGGGTTTGCAGGTCCCTGTGATCCTGGGAGCTATCCAGGGCAAATAGGTCCTGGTAAGGTCTCCCAAAGCAAACTGGCCCAGGGAAGAGGCCAGAAGTTAAAATATTTTCAACTCTTTGAGCGTCAGAAGTAGACAGTAGCACCATTTGTTATTGTCATCATTGGCCCAGGCAGCCAATCAAATCCTCCTTCCTGTTTTGTTGTGCCAGTTAAGGCAAGTTTGGTCAGTAAAGGCAGTTACGGCAGTTGCGAGCGACAGACAACACAATGCAATCCGAAGACAAGAAATTTATCTTGGCAATATTTGATTTTGAAGAATTACACAACACACACACATACCTCAGTACTCAAACAAACACAGGAGGAGACACGCATGGAGCTGTGTGAGCAGCGCAACAAATTTGTCTGGTGAGTACAACGTAATTGACGACTACAGTAATAGGCTAGCTAGCTAGTTTACTTTCAGACAGTGGGATATGTGAGAGGGATGGTGACCTTATTTTGTAGTTCACAGTTTTTGTGCTGGATTTTTATGTATGAAAAGTGCTATATAAACAAAGTTGGATTTGATTTGATAGCTCGACTAGATTCAAGGGGAGATATAGGGAGATGACAGGAAGTGTGTGTGTGTGTGTGTGTGTGTGTGTGTGTGTGTGTGTGTGTGTTGTGTTGTGTTGTGCACACACCCCCACTTCACAGAACTCCTTGCTGGGTTTTTTTGTCCAGTGCACATTGAATAAGCGCTTCCAACATTTCAAGCGTCTTTGAAGCGTCCGCGTTTCTAGCGTCTCATTTCTGTGTGATCATCCCCCTAAGAGTAGGAGTACCTCACCCAATACAGGGAATACAGGGACCTGTCCCCTACAGGGGTGTCTGGTGGCTGGGCCTTGGGCCATTGGGCCCGGTCGAGCTCAGCCTGAAGGAATGATTCACAAATAAATCACTAAAATTGACTTTTACCCACCAGGAAGTGATACAAAAAGATGGAAATGAACTGTAAAGAGACACAAATGACTGCAAAGAGGAACACAATGACCAAAGAGACACAAAATTACCTCAAAGAGACACACAATGACCAAAAAGACATGAGATTATCTGAATAAGACACAAAAAATGACCATGAAGACACACAAAACAACTAATAAAGACACAAAATTAGGTCAAAGAGATACAAGATAACTACAAAGAGATACAAAGTAACTACAAAAAGGGACAATACAACCAAAAAGACACAATTTTGTTTTATTTTTTTGACAAATGACAACAAAAAAGACAAAAAAGGGAAAAAAATGAGGCAAAACCACCACAAAGTCTGTGTTTTGCTCCTATGTGGAGGAGGTGGTGAGGCCTTTCACATGTCTGTGCCCAGGGCCCCATTGTCTCATTATCCACCAAGATGTTTCTTCATTTGCTTGTGTCTGTTTGCAGGTGTTTTTTTAATATGCAGTGTGTTGAGCTCTCAGTGCCACCATACTTAGGGGCTCAAATGTTCATTACACTCTGTAATATTAAACTGCTGGGTGGACAGACAAAAACAACATAATGTAACGAGTCTTGAAACTTTAACGTTGTGGCCAAGAATGTGAAGTTTGTTTTGAGTATGGAACTCAAAAAAGGTCCACTGAGTGATTCAAATCTATTTATTCATTTTTTGTTTTTTTCTTGAGAGAATATATTTGGCAAGTTTTGTATCAATCTGACTGTTATTTTTTGCATAGTTCGTGGTATTACACTGTTAGTGTCAATGGAAATAGACAGGGTTCTTCCTCTTGGGAGCACAAATGACTTGAATAGATTTAATAAGTCTTTGTCCTTTGCGTAACACTGAGAATTTAATTGTGAAATAAAAAGATATAAACTGACATAAAATCTGCCATAATAAATCATGTTAAGTTTTAATGTAGGTGTCAGGGAAAAACATCTGTAACTAAACACCTGGATCTTTAATCCCAGTTTGTAGTATGCATCACACATTTAGCTGACTCTCCACATGTTGGTTATTCTACTATTTTATTTTCAAGGTAGGTCTTTCACAATTTACAACATTTCAATGTGTAGAATAGAGTTCATCACCAATTTAGGCCAACACAAGTCTTTAAAACACATCAGCGTTTGCCTGGTAGACAGGTGTGTTATGTTGCATGGACTAAAAGAGCTGCCAGGAATGATAGAATTTAATTAGTATATGCCAGTGGAGAGTTTTAGTCTAACATTCTGAATGCTGTTTGTGGTGCTCTTCTGCCATGACAAAATAAGAGCATTGAAGAATGACTTCATGTCACTCTGTGTACTTACAGTATCAAACTGTGTGATTGAGTCTTTTCAAAGCCAGTGTTCTTGCAGGTTTTATCTCACTTACTACAAATTATATATTCCAGTTTACTGCTGACAGTTTTCAGGGCAAATCACAGTGCTTTAGAGAGTAAACTTTTTCAAATCTTTCTGCACCTCACCAAAAGAAGAGATCAGTTTAAATATATATATATATTTTTTTTAATCTTAACCCAGATGTAATCCTGGTATTTCCTGCTGCAAGATAACATATCAACTACACAGCAAAGCTCAGTAAATGTTTCTGCTACCAAAAAGTGGGAGAAGACAAATGAGCTGCCCAATTTTTACGTAATTCTTTTTTTTTTTTTTAAATCAGGGATCCTGAACAGAAAACAGAGCCTGTGAAAGCCTATGTTAACACTATTTTTCAAATCTGTATTACAATAATATCATATGTGCTTTAAAACAGTCATTCATTCCCCCTGTTAGTGGGGGACAAAATATAAAGTCTGTGTTAGCCAAATCAAGTGGGTATATTTGTAAGTTAGTCTTTGTAGACTTCATTTGTCTTACTCACACTGCTGAAGCTTGATAATCACCATAAGAGGAGATCTCTTATACCCCTTTTCGACAGTTATGGACAGAGTTGGGTATAACGCGTTAGAGTACTTTGATTACTTTTTGCAGTAACGACATCAGTTACTTCCGTTACTTTTAGAACGCTGGTCCTTCAGCTCCGAAATACCAATGGCTGTCGTTTGGTTCTAATAACGGAGATAACGTTAAACCTATCAGTCTGAAAGAAGCCACGGAGCTTGTGGCTCACTATGTGGTAGAAGAAATGCTGCCGTTGTCTACGGTGGAGTCTGATTCAGGAAGTGTTGTGTTTGAAGTGACGGTGCAATGTGTTAACTTTATAAAAACAACAGGAGCGGATAAAAAGTAAATATATAAACACACAGAGGGATTAATAAATAACAGACCATCTATAATGTAGTTTGTTTCAAATGAAGCTGGGAGCCTCTGCAGTTGGTGTTGTTGTCATACAGTTGTCTATGGCAGCAGATCGTTCTGTGTTTCTACTGGTCAAAGTGACGGCTGTGATGGGAGAATTGGATCTCAGTGAAGGGCAAGCGGTCCATAACTTTCATTTTGGAGACAAAAAATGTAGGCTTAGCGCCCTGTGGTCCATTGCCCAATAGGAAATGTAGAATACTCAAAAGTACTTTAGTACTTTAGTACTTAAGTTTCTCAGGGAGTAACGAGTAAAGTAGGGGAGACCGGGGCTAGTTGTCACACGGGTAAGTTGTCACACTGCAATTATCTTCTCCACCAGAGGGCGCAACTAAAAAGTGGAATACTAGTTTTCTTCCTTTGCATGGGCAGGTCACATGGACTGAGTGAGAAGAGGACAACACATTGTAAGTTGAGATGAGCACCAATTAACCATTTTCCACCACCCAAAGTAAAAAATATTAACTCTATATTTTTTGAAATAAGCTTCGTTCAGATAAAAATCCTAGCAGTTATACATGTGGACTTGTTAAAGTAGATTTTAAGGCATCCAGTCATACCTCAGTCATTGTTCCAATTTAACCTAACTTTAAGATAGAGCTAGCATTAGCAAACATGGCCGTTTGGGGCAACTTGTCACAGTCCTTTGGGGGTAAGTTGTCACATGTGACAACTTGCCCCAGAATAAATAACTTTCAAAAATTTAAATCAACACATCCTAATGAAAATTTACTTTATTTTTACAGAAAAAGAGTGGTTTAAAAGAGAGGAGAAAGTGAGAAGATGGTCAGGAGTTATAAAAGAAAAACAGAGCATGGCAGTGCAGCACCTGACGTGATGCTGAGGGCAGTCAGGCAGGTGACCCTAGGTCACAAGTCCATCAGGAGTACGGCGAAGGACTTTAATGTCAACTACCGTACTTTGGCGCGGTACTGTAAAACATTCACACCAGCTGAAATTCAGGGTCAGACAGCTATCCCAACTACAGTGGTTGGGTACAAATCACCACGGCAGGTTTTCAGCACAGATGGAACTGCAGCTTGAGAACTATATCAAGAGATCCTCTGACATATTTTTGGTTTGTCTCCATCAGAGGTGAGAAAGCTGGCATATGAATTTGCAGTGGCAAAGGGCCTGAAATTTCCAGAGGCTTGGTCAGACAAAGAAAAAGCCAGCGCCGAATGGTTTACAGGCTTCCTAAAGCGGCACCCCTCACTTTCTCTTAGAAAACCAGAGGCAACTAGCCTTGCCAGAGCTAGTGCCTTTAACAAGGGGAATGTGAAGTCTTTTTTTGACAATCTGGAGAAAGTGTTAACCAGACATTCCCTGGGACCAGGAGATATCTGGAACATGGATGAAACTGGAGTGACAACGGTACAGAAACCAGACCGATTGGTAGCCAGGCGTGGCTTCAAGCAGGTGGGGTCACTGACATCTAGGGAAAGGGGTACCCTGGTGACCCTTGCCTGCGCAGTCTCAGCCACAGGGAACAGCATCCCCCCCTATTTCATATTTCCTCGGGTGCACTTTTGTGATCATTTCATCAACAATGGGCCACCAGGCTGCAAAGGAGGAGCAAATCCCACAGGGTGGATGAAAGAACCACACTTTGTTGATTTCCTCAAGCATTTTGTGGAACATGCCAAGTGCTCAAAGGAGAAGCCCTGCTTACTCCTTCTGGATAACCACTGCTCACATCTCTCTATTGATGGGCTGAATTTTGCCAAAGAAAATGGCATCATCATGTTGTCCTTCCCACCCCACTGCTCACACAGGCTGCAGCCTTTAGACAGAAGTGTTTACGGGCCATTTAAAAAGCATGTAAATTCTGTCTCTGATTCCTGGATGAGGAACAACCCAGGGAAAACACTCAGCATCTATGACATCCCTGGGATTGTAGCAACTGCTTATCCCCTGGCTGCAACCCCACTTAATATTCAGGCCGGCTTTCGGGCAACAGGGATTCAGCCTTACAACAGGGATGTTCTTGGAGACAGAAATTTGCGCATCTTACGTCTCAGATCGCCCCTACCAGGACCCAGCTCTACCAAGCCCAAGCACTAACCCAGCCATTCCAGGCTCCGAAACTGAACCATCTTCTCCAGGCCCCAGCACTGATCCATTCAGCACCAACCCAGCCATTCCAGGCCCCAGCACTGACCCATCCAGCACCAACCCAGCCATTCCTGGACCCAGCACTGGCCCAGCTACTCCAGACCCAGGCACCAACCAAGAAGCTATTCCAGGCCCTAGTAACCCAGCCTCCTCCACCAACACATTTACTCCAGAGGATATTGGGCCTTACCCAAAAGCTGGTCCAAGAAAAAAAGTTACCCAGCAGAAAAAGAAGAGAAAAACTTCTATTCTCACTGACACACCTGTGAAGGAGGCACTTGAAGCTGAAAGGCAGGCACAAGGGAAGAAAAGACTGTTCAAAAAGAAAGGCAAGGCAACCAAATCTAAAATGCCAAAGAAGCAAAGCACAGGGAAGAAACAGAGGGCAGATACAAAAAGAAAAACTCCAGATGACTCCTCATCGGAAGAAGATGAGTCCCTGTGCCTGGTCTGCATAGAGCCATTTGGAAACAGCCGCCCAGGAGAAACATGGGTGCAGTGCATGATATGCAAAGGATGGGCACATGAAGAATGCACCCCTGGCAATTCAGTCTACATATGCCAAAACTGCAACTCAGATGAGGAGTCTGACTAGTGAGCTGAGGTTTTGTTTGAGGTTTTGTTTTGTCCCAGGACCAGTTTAAATGACAGTTTCATAATGCATGTTTCATAATATTTCATTTTATTTCATGTTATTTCATAAGATGCATGGCAGGCAATTCAATCTACATAAGCTATGCCAAAACTGCAACTCAGATGAGGAGTCTGACTAGTGAGATTTTCTTTTGTTCCAGGACCAGCTTAAGTGTCAGTTTCGTAATGCATGTTGCATAATATTTCATGTTTCATGTTATTTCATGAGTAATAAAAGTGAATTATTGTCATTTATTCACTTTGAATTAAAAAAAATAACAACAATAATTTTGTCCTTATTTTATTGGTTGCAAAATCCAGTGTGACATCTTACCCTACATAGTGTGACAACTTACCCGTTGGTGGGGCAACTTGTCACATGGTGACAATCTCCATTAGATTGCTTATAACTCTGCACTGACACAAGATATGAAAATGACATGAATACAAAATATATACCTGAGACTTTGGTCTTTCATCTGGTACATATTTTTTTTTTATATGATGTTTTGATTCCAAGATATATATATGAGTGTAAAAAGTGTGACAATATGCCCTGGTCTCCCCTAACTGGTTACTTTAAAAAAAGTTAAGCAGTAAAGTACTTTGACTACTTTTAAAGTGACCCTTACCCAACTCAAGCTTGGCTTGGCTTGAGCCCTACAGCCCAGCACAGCAGGGATTTGTATTTCCATTAGAACAGGCCTACCATTTTGAGGGTGGGTCTTTAACTGATGATGGCTTGTCTTGAATGATGACGTTTAAACTTCCGGGCTGCTCACGCTTGTGCGACCTGGGAGCAGCTGTGCGTTGTGGTAATTGTTTGCGAATTGTTTGTCTTTTTTTAACACTTTTTTAACACTTGGAGCTTGTGTGGAAGTCTTTTTTTATGACGTGCATCTACTTAGGCATCCTTGTGGCCCTTTGGACTCTTAAGTCGGTTTGGGGGACAAGATGTTGACGGCAGCGTGGCTGGCTACAGGATCACCTACAACCGGGAGATACTGCTTGATCTGCGACCATTGATAGCAGGCAACGTAATTCCGCCCGTTCCCCACTCACTAGGGAGTGATATCTTGGCAGCAACAGGTGGAATATCATCCAAAAAGCACCGGAGGAAGAGAGGGAAGAGAGAAGGTGTCCAACGCAGACTGAGGAAATATGGGCTGGATAACCAACGCCGGCTTCCTCTGCACCCGACTATACTCCTCTCTAATGTCCAATTCATCCGGAATAAAATGGACGAACTAGAGGCTTACGCTAGATTTTGGAGACACATGTTTGCTGGCTTTTACAGAGACGTGGCTGAAAGCCTCGGACAGCAATGATGATCTACACATCAGCGGCTTTGGGCACCCTGTCCGGATGGACCGGTTGCCTCTGATAATGAACAAAACCTGTGGAGGTGGAGTATGTTTTTATATAATAACATCACATTTTGGGAGGAAATTTGCACCCCCGACCTTGAGCTCTTATCCATTTCACTTAGGCCCTTTTATCTGCTCAGGGAGTTTCCCGAGCTCTTCTTCACCATCGTCTACATACACCCGTGGGCCAACATCTCAACTACACAGCTGATCGCGGAGGTAACTAACAGACTTGATGCTATCTCACCCGACGCACCTAAATTTATTCTACGAGACTTTAATCAGGCCCAGATACACAGGACTCTGAAGATGTATGAGCAATATGTCACTGTGCAACAACTTTGAGAAGCTCCACAATTGACTTGTGTTATGGGTCAGTGCTTGGTGCTTTCAGGTCCCTGCCCATGTCTCCCTTTGGAGCATCTAACCACAGCAGTGTCCTGCTGATGCCGATCTACAAACCCATCTATAAGAAGCAAGTGCATATAGTGAAAACAGTAGATGCTGGACAGAGAACAGCTTACAGGCCCGCTTCGATTTGACAGATTGGGTCTTTGATGAGTCTTTTATACTTCATGTGTGGATTTAAATGAATTGACAATAACTGTTTACTCTTATATATCTTTTTGTGTGGACTCTAATATCCCCTGTAAAGAAATGACCATATTTCCTAACAACAAATCGTGGGTCACCAAGGAACTAAAAAATGTCATAAACATGAAGAAACACATCTTTTGTACAGGGAGCACTCAGGAAAAGAAAGAAATTAACAGAGAGTGGTAAGGAGTGAGATAAGGAAAGCTAAAAGAGTTTATAGGGATAAGGTGGAACACAAATACACCAGTGGCGATCTTTGAGCAGCTTGGAAAGGAATAAAGTCAATGTCCTCCATCTCTCAGGGAAGTAGTGGAAGTGATAGGAATCCTATTAAAATTGAGGGAATAAAAATGACTGACCTTCTGAATGTTTTTAATAGTTTTTATTCTCGCTTTGAATGCATGACTTTTCTGAAAACATTTCCCTCCTCAGAGTCTTTTATCTCTGATTCTAACATTATCATTGAGCAGGATAATACTAGAGATCTTTTAAAACAGGTCAATATAAGGACTTCCTGGCATGTGGAAATCTTCTACTGTGATTCCCATCCCAAAAACATCTGATCCTAAACAGCTCAATGATTTCAGGCCAGTTGCATTAACCTAATTAATAATGAAAATCTTGGAGAAAATTGTTAAAGGCCTGGTCATGTCTTCCATAGAGAGACTTGATCCATTACAATTTGCCTTTCAGGCAGGGAGAGGGGTAGAGGATGCAAAGCTTTTCATACTTAATCACCTCTACAAACACTTAGAGAAGCCACAAGCCCATGCCAGGCTCCTATTCACTGATTTTTCTTAGGCATTCAACACAATGCATCCACATCTCTTAGTAGAAAGGCTAGTGTCTAAATTTGAATTGTCTCACCAGCTTGTGTCATGGATTTTAGATTTCTTAACTGGTAGAGAGCAAAGAGTCTCTGTTAATGGCCGTCTCTCTGACTCTGTAACCACTTCCACGGGTGAACCCCAAGGACGCGTCCTTTCGCCCTTACTTTTTATCATATACACTGATGAATGCAGGAGCTGGCAGGAGGATAGCTATCTGATTAAGTTTTCAGATGACACTTCACTGTTGTCCCTCCTCTATAGTATCCAAAACCAAGGAATTGATTATTGATTTTAGACGTAAGAAGGACACTCCTACTGAGTGCATCATGCATAATGAAAAAGTTGAAATTGTTTCATCATACAAGTACTTGGGGACTTTTTTTGATGACCGTCTCAAATTTTTTTTTGTTGTTTTTATTTTATTTTATTTTCAAGTGGATTGGCGATAACAGAATGTTGTACAGCATAGTTGCAATATACACATACAATATATCCATTAAATCCATAAGTAAATCAATAAATCCATCTTTCATAAAGTTTACATAAAGTTTCAACATACATTGCCTTTATCTGTTGTTGTCCTCCTGAGCTTAGACGACCATCTCAAATTTGATGTGAACACGGATTTTATTGTGAAGCGAGGGCAACAGAGAATTCATCTTCTCAGGAAACTAAACTCTTTCTCTAACAGGCCTGTTATACTTGTCTAGTACATATACTAGTTGATTTCAGCAGGCATTTATTGAGAGCCTTGTGTGTTTTTCTTTTATTTGCTGGTTTCATTGTCTTTCAGTTAAAGACAGAAACAGCCTCAGCAGTATTGTTAAGTCCTGCTCTAAGATTATCGCAGTGAAATTAAGAGACTTAAGTTCCTTCTGCGACCAGGAAAATCCTCCGAAAAGCAGAGTGCATTTTAGCCTCCCCGACTCATGTTCTTGCAGGTAAATTCTCCCTGTTGCCCTCAGGACGCCGCTATGTCCTACCTGTGTGTAAAACAAACCGCTTCTCCAAATCATTCATCCCCTCTGCACTCAGACTTTTAAACTCTTCACAGGGTTGTACTGTTTTGTTTTTTTCTTTTAGGCTATCATAGGCTCTTTCTTATTATTCCACACTAAGCTCCTGGTATGTGTATGTGTGTGATGTTGTCTGATGTCTGATGTACTTTTTATTTATTGTGTGCCATGTAGGCTACATGTATCACGACAACCTGCTGCTCATAACTAATTGCCTCTGAATTGAATTGAGTTGAATTAAAAGCAGCAGGCTGATCCATGGCTAAAGCCCCTTTTATTTTTTGCTGCATGTGTTTTCCACAGCAGGTAAAAGAAGTGAGCTGTTTGCAGAGGTACAGCAAGAGCCTGTTGTCTGCAGCTCTTTATCTAATATCTCATAGTAAATGTTCCTACTGTCACTTTCCTACCAACCGTATTATTAGAAATGCCTTTATTGGAGAAAAGCTGCTGACAAAGATCTGCCAGTTCAGTAATGACACGTTTGATTTCCTATAGATTCCAAAGTCTCCAGTTATTTTGTTATGTATGAACTTTTATTGTGAAGCAGCAAATAAGGAAATATTGAGTTTTTGAGCAGCAACTTCACACAACAGATAGGTGGATAGGGAACATGAAACAGTAAAATGAAGCAGATAACTAAAGTAAAAACAGGACACAGGAGAGAAACTGAACTCCAAACCACAGAGATTCAGTTAGAGGCTACATAAGTACAGAGAGCTGAACACACAGAGACTTTAAAAAATGTCTTTCTCTCTGGTCTCCTGGTACTTTCCAGTTCCCTGTAGTGCCACATTACATACTGGTGCTGCCCAGCCATGTATCATACCGCTGCATGTCAGGTGTCTGACCCCGAAATCACTGAAAGTGGCGGTATTTGACAACTTCAGATTAAGAATGGGCTGGACCGATGCACTGATTAGTGAAAACCCATCTTTTCTCCTTGGCGTTCAGTCCCAGCTAGGCGAGAATCCTTGGTTTTTACTCTTTTTACTCTTTTATTTCCTTTTTTATTCTAATTTTAGTTTTTAAATTGAGCTCTTACTATTTCATTTATTGTTTTATTTATAATGATATTTGTATATGATTATATTATATTTCAATAACTGTACAGCACTTTGGTCAACTGAGGTTGTTTTTAAATGTGCTTTATAAATAAAGTTTGACTTGACCTGACTTGACTGATGGGAGTAAAGAATAGAGAGGGAAGTTGTCTGTTAAGGAGGCAGTTTGGGGCGGTAGATGGGTCACAAAAGACTTTCGGACAGGATTTACACCAGGATGCCAGTGTTCAGAAGTGTATGAATTTTGAGTGATTGTTAAAGTACGTCATCACCATGTTTCTTTTTCTAAACCTAACAACAGTAACTTTACTTGCCTAAATCTAACCTCCACGATCTTAAATGCCTAACTTCCTGTAAGTAACGTAACATCATTTGTGGGGTCCGAACTATAAGAATATCATATGAATCCTCAACAAACACCAAAATCCGGGTTCGTTGGACCCATCCACCAACCTTCCTCCCACCCTGTAGGAATTTTCCAGGTCCTCATATTATGTCGTTACCGGCAGTGTATCATACCACCACAAAAGGTTCCCTCCGGCTGTGTTAATAATTTACAATGACTGGTGTTGTATCATACTGCCACAAAAGGTGAAAGTTGGTTTTTGCTGTCTGTGTCTAATGCCGAAATCACTTGATGAGTTCAGAGTGAGAATGGTCTGGTTGTCTTGCGAGGTTACCAGGTTGTGCTTGTATGGAAACCTATACAAAATGTTAAAGTATCCCTTTAAATTTAGAATACAGTATGTCTTCTACAGCATCAGTATCATGTAATGATAATGTGTGTTCGGACCTGTGTGTAATTGACAACAAGAGTGAAAAAATTGAATTTCCCCTCTGGGATTACTAAAGAATATAAATTAATCAGGAATAAAATGATGCTCTATAAAAAAAATACCATCAAGTCACTCAACTCAAGTGTTTAAGCAGGCCTCTTTTTACAGAATAAATTAACCCCCCACCTCCTCTCCACCCCCAGCACCCCGTGGTTTTGTAGCTTGCATGCACGGCACAGCATATCTGTTGGAGTGGTCTAACAATAAGAAAATGCTGCATTCACAACAATATGAACAATAGCAGGGAACAGTGAGCCTGTGAAATGTTTATTCAGCACATTAAAGAGTAATGAGTAGCCCCCTCCAATGACTGAGACCACATTACTAACATGCTCAGTTAAAGGAGTCTCTCTCCCAGGTTTAATGGGTTACTTGGATAAACATAAACAACACCATAATGAGCTTAGATCCATATTTTCCTCATTTTCTGTTGATAAGCAAAAATGGTTCTGGTAAGCAAAATTAGCCCCTTGCATCTTTAGGCAAAACACTCACACACACACACACACACACACACACACACACACACACACACACACACACACACACAATGTTCGCACACACTTATTCTGAGCTGTTTTTCTTTGCCAACAATTAGCAGGGCTCATTTGCACTATAACTCACACACAGGTTGTCATTCCCTCTCCATTCCCAGTTACACTTTAGCCCTGTTGTTCCTCTGTGCTGAGTGAGGTACAGGGAGGAGGTGGGTTGAAGGTGGCTGGAGTGTTTGTATCCTTAACCACGCAGCTGCCAATGCTCTCATAGTGGCTTGTTTTCACTGCTTCATCAAAAAAACAAGGATCACAACTTTGTCGGCAAAAGACAAGCTTGCAGTGTCATCATATTTACTGCCATGCAAGTGGAGTTTTTGTTCACACAATCTACATTTTGCTTAGGCAGCCAAAAAACATCCTCTTCTCCTGGACAGTGGGTGCATTAAGAGAATGGGAGGTGAAATCCCTAGCCTATTAAAAGTGAGCATGGTGTGGAATGTGGGGGAGAGGACTCAGTGGCAGAGCTCATTTTGAATGTATTTTTTGTGACAAGCTGGATATTGGAACGAATAGCTTCCTTGTCATTATATCTTGTGCTCGGAATGAATTTATCTTGATTACATAATTGGGCTTCCCCCTGTACGAGGCAGTGGTTAAATCTTTACCTGCATGAAGTGGATGATTAGTTTTGTGCTGCACAGGGACAGACGGCATCTCGACTCAGCCAGAGCCTGATTGAAGAGGCTCAGACCTGGAATCAGTAGCAGCGGGAGAAAAGGCCTTGAGCTAATAGAGCATCACTGGAGCCACTTCAGATGCTCTTCCAATTTACCATATTAAGTCGCTTAGTCACATCCACTTCCCTGTAATTCATTCACAGCTAATGCCCTGATGCTGTTTGGGAATTAAGGTTAATCATCTCCTTATTCATCAAAGCTGAGAGGGCAATTACTGCATGGAGAGCAAGGGTGGCTCTGGCTGGAGAGCCACAGCTTAGTTTTTGTCATCCCACACTGTGGACGTAGTAATTACATCATAATAAAGTGCAATTAGTTAATGAATGGGAGCATACGCTGCTAATGACAAGCAGTAATCTAGCTGCGTCTTTGCCCCTGTGCATGTACCCCTTCCTCTACAATGGCGACACTCACACTGTGAGCTGTGGATATGCACATGTGCCTTTGTTGGGTTTAGCAGGCTCATAAGCTTTTAGTAGTGTGACTACCTCCCAGTGTATGATGTGTGAATATCAATCAATCAGTTGGTAACTGGCAGCACATCTATAAGAACTGGCTAAATGGTGCTCCAGTTGAATACTTGTTTACTGTGTACTTTACCCACCACCTGAGTCCATTCTCTAAAATACATTTTTTTGTATTTAATTATTCATTGTGACCTCCTTGTCTTCTCACTTCATTTGGGACTATTCTTTTTGTCTCCTCTCACTTTATACTTATATTTATGTTTAGTGTACAGTATATTGCATTTAGTACTTTTTATTTTATTTTTTTTCATGCATATGTTTTTTTATGGATGTGATATAGTCTTTTCATAAGTTACTTATCTAGACCAGGTATCTTTTCTTGTACTTTTATTGCAGTGACACTTCAAATGCTTATCTAAAATTCAGCACAGCGACTCATGGGAATATCATGATATAAAGAAATCCCACACTGTAAACCCCAATTCCCTCACTGAACTTAGCCTTTTTGGAAAAAGCTTGGAATCAAAACTTTTAGTTTACTACAATACAGTAACATAAAAGCCTTCAGTACACCAGACACAAAATAAATGTGTCACATGACCCTTGTCTGATGGGTAATTCAGTTTAACATAACTTTTTGTTGTTGTTGTTGTTTGAGCATTTAATTTTATGTCATATGAACATAAAAGCACTGAGTACACATTTCTCAACATTTTTTCTTTTTTTTCAATTTCATTGAACTGTAAAAAATAAAATATGATGGCAAGCTTTTGTGTCTTGATTGCTAGGCAAATAGATGGATTCTGAACCAGGAAGTGCTCTTTATATTTTTAGTGAAATTTACTCATACAGAAGCGCATTGCATTCACTGGATAAAAAAAATAAAAAATTAGACATCTTATCTCGTAATTATGAGATCAGGAAAGGTGCCACATTAGCCACTGCTTCGCTCAGAACCACATACTGCACATCCACAAAGGGGCGTCAGAACTACTGTAACCAGCTGCCACTCGGGTGGTGCCATCTTGACTATATTCCATATCTCTATTATAATGTGTATATACTGGAAATTACGACGGAGTACTACACTAAGCAAGGACAACAGTGCGCACCGTATATATTTTGATCTGTTTTATACTTTAGATTTATATTGTTTGGCATTAATTATGACAGAAAAGAACGAATTTCATTCTGCAGTGAAATGCGTGTCCTTACTGTGCATATTGAATCTTGAATCTATGTTTTATGAAGACCCTGTGTGCGCTCAGAGCTGTGGCACAAGTTACGCACCAAAATCTGCCAGAAGAAAAATAATAATAAGATGAAAAATAAGTAGGCTGTGTGTGACATGCACTGTGGTGGGTGATTGATGAGCCTGACATCGATTGATTTAGTTTCAGCACTGTGGTAGTGGCCAGCTCCTGTTAAGAGTTTCTTAAAGAGCGATCTAAAGTAAATTCTTAAATGGATGCAGAAAGTGAAAAGAAAGCAATAGCACAATTTAATAAATTGCCTCTATTGGAAATGCATTTAATCTCTGATTCAATATTTGAAAACTATTTCTCAAGACAAGTTCTGTAACTACCTTGTCCGCTTTCATTCTGTTTATATCTTAACAGGAGTTGGCCACTACCGTGGTGCTGAAACTAAATCAATCGATCTCAGGCACATTGATCACTCACCACTTCATCAGCACATAAGTCACACACAGCCTACTTATTTTTCATCTTATTATTATTTTTCTTCCGCCAGATTTCGGTGTGTAACTTGTGCCACAGCTCTGAGCGCACACAGGGTCTTCATAAAACATAGATTCAAGATTCAATATGCACAGTAAGGACACGCGTTTCCCTGCAGAATGAAATTCATTCTTTTCTGTCACCAATTAATGCCAAACAATATAAATCTGAAGTATAAAATAGATCAAAATATATACGGTGGGCACTGTTGTCCTTGCTTAGTGTAATACTCCATCATAATTTACAATATATACACATTATAATAAAGATATGGGATATAGTCAAGATGGCACCATCAGAATCTCGTAATTACGAGAAAAGGTGTCGATTTTTTTTTTTTTTTATCCAGTGAATGCAATGTGCTTCCGTATACTCAAAACTCAAAAATTGTTAAAAAAAAATATATATAAGTGAAGCTCACAAGGGATGACTTTTAGTGTGAAGTGATGATTAAGTTTTTGTGTCATTTTGACATTCCAGGGCATTTGCATAGACTTTACATTAACATTTTGTGTCATGGATGGATTGGAGTTTACAGTACAGGGGATTGCACTTAAAAGCATTACTAAAAACTTTTTTTTCCAAAGTGATCCTCAGTGGTGACAGCTAAACATAAGGGCATACACAACATGTGTAACTGTTGAAAATAATGGACATGGTACAATGCCATCACCCTTGTTGACTCCTGTTTTGAAACCTTGAGTTTGGCCTTTCGGCTTTTGCCATTTTGGTGTTTATTGGATCCAGAAGTGACCAAAAAGGTGGACCTGTGGAGGCATGAGGGGTGGATCTGACTCATTGACTGTGGTGACACCTGCCAGCATGGTCAGCCTGCCACAAGACAGGCCCACCTGTATATATGTGCAACTTTAAGCCTTGATAAAATATACAAGGTGAGTTTTATGAAAATTTACTCCCCGCATAGTTGTCATGAAATTAGCTATAGAGACCAAAACCGTTTTTGGACCAGGCTGTAACCATGTTAATTTCTATCGTAAAGTTGGCCATTTCCACATAGAGATCTATAGGGATTAACTGGGTTCTGGAGGAAGCCTCAAGTGGCCATTCAAGAAACTGCAGCTTTTGGCCTTATTTTTCAGCCCCAGAGGCTGCTGCTTTAGTACAATTCCCAAAATATCTACACTTATAGTACAATTACAGTAATACAGCAGAGGTGCATTGTCACCGTTACTGTCAACACAATAATATTACATAAAAGTTTAAATGGAACTACTGGGGTTTAACATTAAAATATATTATATTTATTAGGGCCCGAGCCGCTGACAGCGGGCGAGAGCCCTATTGCTTTTCCTCGGATTACTCTTGAAACTTGAGCGCATATTTCAGTGCTTTGCCATGGACGGAAAATGCTTAAATTCGGCGTATGCCTTGATTCCGGCGAAAATTGAAGTATTGTAATGGTTGCGGACATGTAAAAAAAAAAACGGCTCGCCAGCGCCCCCTATAGGTTGTCACGCCCGGCGAGTTTTTCGTTGGGCTATGAAATTTTGCAGGTGCGTAGAGCTGCTCAAGACCTTCCATTTTGCCTCCTTGGATTTTTCTCTAAAATGCACAGGGAAGGAGTTATGGATTTTTTTATGAGCAAAATATGATGATTTATGGTTTATGGTTCAATTTTTCCTCCAGTCATTATAGGGTTGTTTCTTCCAAAATTGGTGTCAGTGTGATCATAGCGACACAGCGGATATTTTAAAAATAGCCTGTCCAAATTGACGCCATGTGCTCTGACCCCTAGGGGGCGCCGAAGTTAGAGGTAATTTTGCAAACGATTAAGGTGCCAGGACTCTGTCATTGTTGCTTTAAAAAATCTGACAATTTCTGGGATGATGGGCCTCTTGGTCCTCAACGTATAGACAGTGATTCATTTCTGTGCTCAACAGCGCCATCTAGGAAATCCCAAAAAACCCACTTTTTTCTGTTCATGCACAGCTCCTACGGACTTTGCAGTAGAGATGTCCAAAGTAGCTCAAAAAATCACAAACACCTTGTACTTGATGGCCAATTGCATTTCATTGCTCCTCGCCAAAGGGCGTGGCCATCAGGGCGCCGCAAAGTTGGGCGTGTCTCGGAGACCATACAAGTGGGCATAACTGTATCATACGTGGTCCCACCTCCACTAGATTTTAGTGGTTTATTAACGGCTCAGCCCCGCACACATTGACACCAAACTTACCGTCATATGTTGCCAACTAGTGGTAAAGACGACATTTTCTTGCAAATTTTGGCTTATAAGTCCTTCCAAATTGATGCGATCAGACTGAAATTATGTGACAGTGTGCCTGGTGCACAGCTGAATGTAGAAAAAAATCAAAAAGACGTTTCATGCAACTGCACCTTGGTGGCGCCATTTCACATTTCAAAAAAGTAGCCTTCTGCCACATGGCCTAGGAATGTCACAGCCACATGAAAATTGGTACACAGGTCAGTTGTGGCGTCCTCTTGATGATTCTAAAGTAAAAATGGAGACACGCCCAAAAATGACTCAATGGCGCCATCTAGACATATTCAAAAATTAAGCCCCGCCCCTGTGTGCGACCCACAGCTATGAAATTGGGTAGGATTATGAAAGACCCCAAGACCTACAAAAAAGCCTCTTGGACCCATGGGCCACGCCCTACAGGAAGTCGGCCATTTTTTTTTGAAAGTTCGTGTTTCCATTTTTCCGCTCATTTTTAGGGCATTTTCAAAAATCTTCTCCTCCTCGGGATTTAATGCTAGACAGCTAAATCTGCTGTCCTGCTGTACCCACACTAATGACCTACAAAAGTTGATCAAAGCTTTGCCCGAATATGCTTAGTTTAGAAATGGCAGCCCCTCAAACCCGGAGTGGTGGTTCAATCCAAGCATGTACACATTTTGCACATTTTGGCTTATAAGTCCTTCGAAATTGATGCGATCAGACTGAAATTTGGTCACAGCGTGCCTGGTGCACAGCTGAATGTACAAAAAAATCTGAAAGACGTTTCATGCAACTGCGCCATGGTGGCGCTATTTCACATTTCAAAAAATTCGCCTTCTGCCACATGGCCTAGGAATGTCACAGCCACATGAAAATTGGTACACAGGTCAGTTGTGGCATCCTCTTGATGATTCTAAAGTAAAAATGGAGACACACCCAAAAATGGCTCAATAGCGCCATCTAGACATTTTCAGAAATTAAGCCCCGCCCCTGCGTGCGACCCACAGCTATGAAATTCGGTAAGATTATGAAAGACCCAAAGACCTACAAAAAAGCCTCTTGGACCCATGGGCCACGCCCTACAGGAAGTCGACCATTTTGATTTGAAAGTTCGTTTTTCCATTTTCGGCTCATTTTTAGGGTATTTTCAAAAATGCACTCCTCCTCGGGATGTAATGCTAGACAGCTAAAACTGCTGTCCTGCTGTACCCACACTAATGACCTACAAAAGTTGATCAAAGCTTTAATTTGCTGCACATATCAGGAGGAGCATTCTCTTCAGAATTGCTTTGTGCAAGTGGTGATACAATGAGAGGTGAATCTATAGCACCTGCTGCTGCCACTGTTACTTCATCTAATCAAATCTCCTGCAATTGCTTAAGGAGTATTCCGACTACTTGTGTGTGCTGCTAATTGTTTATCAGCTCGATTCGTGTCATTAATTATCAATTACACTGAATGATGTACTACAGTTGCAGCCAATGACCTAATTGCAGCTACTTAATTACGGCTATGCAATTAATCCATCTCATTTCCTATCATATCTCTTTGAGGTCCACACCAAAAAATCCAACTGAAGAAAACTACAAATGCTTCATCACATAAATACAACAAAAGAGAATTTTTTGCATGTCAATTTTCTTGCTGATTGCTTCATAACCTTTACTGCTACTCATTACATTATCAGTACGTGACACTGTGTCGCCCCACACATCACTCGCAGGAGCGGCCGATGGCATGCGTCGGCGGGCGGTCGGGGGCGCGTTGCGCCGCAGCTGCGCGGCGCGTAGGGAAGGCGGTGCGCACAGCTCGGGCCCGTCAGTGGGCCCGTGGAGTTAGCTTATCTCGTGCGCACAAGATATTTGCTTTTTTGGGGACTTTAGGGGCTCCGTACATTATAAAAGGCTCAACAGCAACATCTCTTTCCAAACTGTACAAAACACACTGTGAACTATTTTCATAGAGACTACAGTATTTCTTCACTGAAAATGATTTCCTGTAAAAACTGTTCACTGTACAACAATGATGGTGGCAGAAATCTCAGAGGCAGATATCTCACCACTCTACAAACCAAACCTGCGTGGCTACATACATGAAAGGATTACTTTACAGGCCTACTGGACATAAGCCCAGGGGTCCAAAGTGTCAGGGGGTCCCCTGGCCCTCACCTGTAAAATGTTACTCAAATAAACACGTACCAACCAAGATAAAACTCAAAGTGACCACAGAAAGAGGGCAAAGGAACTGCAAAGGACACAAAAATAACTACAAAACAGCCAAAACAACCATAAAGAGACACAAACACAAAAACACAGAAAGACACACAAAGACAGAAAAAATGACCACAAAGTCACACAAAATGACCAAAAACTACCAAAAACAACACAAAATTACCTCAATAAGACATAAAGTTACCTCAAAGAGACAGAAATTAACCTCAGTAAGTCATAAAATTACCTCAGAGACACAAAATTAACTCCATAAGACAAAATTAACTCAGACACACAATGATCTCAAAGAGACATAAAATGACCTCAGTAAGACACAAACAACCTCATAGACACAAAAGTACCCCAGAGACACAAAATTACCTCAGAAACACAAAATTACATCAAAGAGACACAAAATTGCCTCAGAAACACAAAATGACTTCAATAAGATACAAATTACCTCAGTAAGACACAAAATTGAGTAAGACTTAAATAACTACAAAAAACAGACACTTTAAAGTCTTTGTTCAACATTTATCATTTGTCTTTCTTCCAATCTAATGCAAAATCCAAAATTATTATTTAAACAAGTAAATTGTCTTTAAAAAACTGATTAAGTGTTGAAAAATTAAAGTGTATGATTTTGGGGTAGTCTTAATTAATTAATTAGTCTTTAATTAAAGATAACAGAAACTTTACCTACTTTGCTGTCATTGTCAAGCCAGTGAGCAATCAACTTGAGAGTGGTGTACACGGTCACACGCAGAGGTTATTGTGGTCATGGAGACATGCTGGACAAGCACTCCTTTAACTGGGCTGCTCTAATCAGTGTTGATGGAGTGTGAGGAGGGATGCTAATCTGGGTCATTGCATATGTAAATGCACAGCTGGGATCTTCGCAGTGCCAAAACACATCAGCCAGGGTGTCTGAGTGTCACCCAACATTAACTCCAACACTGCAAGTCCAGTTAGCCAATAAACACCCCCCCCCCCCCCCCCCCCCCCCGCACCAAGTAGGCTGTCCTGTAATGGGGGGATTAGTGCGATCACCAGCCGTGTCAATATCACACTTTCCATCAGTTTTAGTGGACAGTCTCAATACACCTCCAATGATACCTATCTACTTAGACAGTGTAGGTTTTGTTTGTCTACGTTTTGAAATATGTGCCTCTTAGATTTCTGTCCCCACTGCAATAATCAAGGTCCTGATAGCAGTAATAAATTACTTTTATTAAATTTAACAGCAACACAGCTTTCCAGAAACAGTATTATGGTTGCTCTTGATTATCTATAAATCTTACTATGAATTGTTTTTGTTCTATTCAGTTAATAATATTTTTATTTAGTTTTTACCAAAGAAACTGTCCCCATGAAAACTGGTGTAAGACTTGTGTGTCTGGGTGAATTGAGCATTAAACCAGACTAAACTTTGCAGCTCATCTCCTTATGTTACGACTTGTAAGATACAGCCAGTCATTAGCACAAAAGCATCCCAAATATTATCCCAATTATTACAGGGCTTTGTTTAAGACTATGATTGGACATTCTGTTGCCTCTGTTGTTCTGCACCTTGTCATCTCTATAACAAGGTGTCCTGTCCATTGTGTAACTGTGGCAACTTTGCAGACAATACAGGAAATTTGTTGATTCGCAGCCGACCAGATATGTCAAATTTGATATGCAGTTCTCATGTAGCCATGTAGCTGTGGATTTTAAAGATCCAGTGTGTAGCATTTAGGGGGATATACTGGCAGAAATGGAATATAATATAATAAGTATGTTTCCTTTAGTGTACAGTCACCTAAAAAGACGAATTATGTTGTTGTGGGTCCTCGTTTATGTAGATTGCCATGTTTCTACAGTAGCTCAAATGGACAAACCAAACACCATTTCCATTTTAAACTTATATGTAATGTCAAACTGCTTTATTCAGTGCTTTTATGGGTTTTAATGGCCTGGTCTGTATGTTTTGGAGAGGAAGCTGGTCTTACTCTGAAGTCAGCTTCCGGCATCCTATACCAATGGAAAAAGTTGTCCTTTCATGTCAGCATGATACACCGCCAGTTGGCATTAATCAATCAATCAATCAATTTTATTTATAAAGCCCAATATCACAGATCACAATTTGCCTCACAGGGCTTTACAGCATACAACATCCCTCTGTCCTTTGGACCCTCACAGCGGATAAGGAAAAACTCCCCCAAAAACACCCTTTAATGGGAAAAAAATGCTAGAAACCTCAGGAAGAGCAACTGATATAAATAAATTAACAGTAATCTGTATAACACAATGAGACAGAAAGACAGACAGAGAGAGAGAGAGAGAGAGATGCAGGACAGATGGTAATGACAGTAGCTTACAACAACATTAATGAAAGTAATATATTAATATCTGATAGTATACATGTGTGACAATAATCATATGTGCAATAATAACAGTAGAAGTATGACTAATGATGCAGCAGCAGCAGGAGGCATCTGGCAGGACCATGGCAGCAGCACAATCACAGAGAGACAGTGGAGCACAAAGGCTCCGAGTTAGTGACATCCAGAATGGCCGAGTTAGTAAGATGCAGTAATAGGACACGAGAGAGAGAGAGAGAGAGAGAGAGAGAGAGAGAGAGAGAGAGAGAGAGAGAAGGTGCCCGGTGTATTATAGGGGGTCCTCTGGCAGACTAGGCCTAAGTCAGCCTAACTAGGGGCTGGTACAGGGCAAGCCTGAGCCAGCCTTAACTATAAGCTTTATCAAAGAGGAAAGTCTTAAGTCTAGTCTTAAATGTGGAGACAGTGTCTGCCTCCCGGACCGTAACAGGAAGATGATTCCACAGGAGAGGAGCCTGATAGCTGAAGGCTCTGGCTCCTGATCTACTTTTGGAGACTTTAGGGACCACAAGTAACCCTGCGTTCTCAGAGCGCAGAGTTCTGGTGGGATAATATGGCACTATGAGCTCTCTAAGATATGACGGAGCTTGACCATTTAGAGCTTTATAAGTTAACAGTAGGATTTTAAATTCAATTCTGGATTTTACAGGGAGCCAGTGCAGAGAAGCTAAAACAGGAGAAATATGATCTCATTTCTTAGTTGCTGTTAGTACACGTGCTGCTGCATTCTAAATTAGCTGGAGATTTTCTTACTAGAGCTACCTGATAATAGAGATTTACAGTAATCCAGCCTTGAGGTAACAAAAACGTGGACCAATTTTTTTTTGCATCTTTTCAGGTCAGGATAGGCCTAATTTTTGCAATATTATGCAGATGAAAAAATGCAGTCCTTAAGGTTTGTTTTAAATGAGAATTGAAAGACAGATCATGATCAAATGTTACTCAGATGTTTCTTACGGTAGTGGTAGAGGCCAGAGCAATGCCATCGAGAGAAACTATGTCATCAGATAAAGAGTCTCTGAGTTGTTTGGGGCCAAGAACAATAACTTCAGTTTTGTCTGAATTTAACATCAGGAAGTTCGTGCTCATTCAGGTTTTTATGTCTTTAAGATAATTATGAAGTTTAGTTAATTGATTACTTTCTTCTGGCTTCATAGATAAATACAACTGTGTATCATCCGCGTAACAATGGAAATTTACAAAGTGATTTCTAATTATGTTACCTAAAGGAAGGATATATAGAGTAAATAGGATTGGTCTGAGCACAGAACCTTTCGGAACTCCAAAACAAACTTTAGTACGTAAGGATGATTCATTATGAACGTGAACAAACTGAAAACGATCAGATAAATAAGATTTAAACCAGCTTAGTGCAGAACCTTTTCGGCCAATTAAGTGTTTTAGTCTCTGTAGCAGAATTTGATGGTCAATTGTGTCAAACGCCGAACTAAGATCTAAAACAAGTACAGACACGAGTCATTTGTCTGAAGCAATCAGAAGGTCATTTGTAATTTTAACTAGTGCTGTCTCAGTGCTATGATGCACTCTAAATCCTGACTGAAATTCCTCAAATAAATTATTATCATGGAGAAAATCACACAGCTGGTCTGCGACTGCTTTCTCAAGGATCTTTGACATAAAGGGAAGATTAGATATTGGTCTGTAGTTGGCTAACGCCTCTGGATCCAGGGTGGGCTTTTTTAGTAGAGGTTTAATTACAGCTACCTTAAAAGACTGTGGTACATAGCCTGTTAATAAGGATATATTGATCATATCTAACATATGGGTGTTAACTAAAGGTAAGACCTCCTTGAGTAGCCTAGGTTTTCATCTTGTTGGACATAAAAGCAGCCTTTGACATGGTGGACCACCAAATCATTCAATTCACCCAGTCTTTGGTACTGCACTACTCCATGATGAGTTCTTCCTTGCAAAGTGATCAGTCAAAGTGGCTTGGCAAGAAAAACAGTCCAAGTGTCACTTTCTTTCCACTGGGCTACTGCAGAGATCTGTGCTTGGTCCCCTTCTTTTCTCAATATAAAAATCCTCCTTTGGTCTGATTGTCCACACATATGGTTTTCTTACCAATGCTATGCTGATGACACCCAGTTCTATTTGACCATCCTGCAAGACAATCTGACTGTCTCAGCAGGGATCTTAACCTGCCTCAGTAATATCTCAAAATGGATGATAGAACTTTAATTCAGTGACTCTAGGACTGAATTCCTGGTGATCCTAGTCAGTCCTTCTGTTGAACACAACATTAGTATCCAGCTCAGCTCTGCCCCACTCTCGTGAGCAAGTCTGCATGAAACCTGGGCATCGGGATTTAACTCTGTAACTCATTGTCTGTAAGTCCTCATCCAAAAATGGAGCGAAATAAACAAAAAAACAGTTAAATATCTGGTGGTGCATTCACAAGCATTCGAAAATGCTCTCAGAGAGCTACTAACGTAGCCTAAAAAAGTCTAGCACGGAGTCCTGGCTAAGGAGTGATTTACAAAAATTCTCAGAGAGATTCTAAGCTAGGAAGGGACACATACCCAATAATCAATTTCAATGCTTTCTTTTCAATTGATATGATTAATTGACAACATTTTAGCTTAGATTGTACAAATTTCAGGGATATGACGCATGTAAAGATACTCCAAGAAATTACATCACAATATGCAAAAATACCAGTTTAGGCACTGGCAAACCATTTCTATTGCAAAGTTCGAACGGTTAAGAAACTCAAAAGCCTCTTCAAACTCCTCCTCCCTACTCCTAACAGTTTTTCACCTTAGGAGCTCTCTTCAGATGAGTCTAAGAAGCTCTGTAAATAAATGTCTTTACTGGGATCTAGTCTCAACTTTAAGGGGCAATTCTTAGCAAATGTCATAATTCTGAGAATTTTCTTAGGATTGTGTCACACATTCTTTGTTCTAGGAAGTCTTGTGAACATGGTTCCTGATTATGTAGTGTAACCATGGGTAACAAATAAAGGGGGAAAAAAGGGTCTCAGCAATGACGGAGCCAATATAGGCCATGGCCACCATTGATTTAAGTGTGGCCACCCCCTTAGCCACCACACACAGCACCACTTTAGGGGTTAGTTCCTCAAGAAACAAGGCGTTGGAATGTGCACAATGCTGACATACTGTATGCTAGTGTACCATGGAATCTACAGTTGCTTTTCTATTTTGTGCTCTGAGTTTGTTTTGTTGATGCTGTTGTTGTATTATGTTGATCTGTTCTGTACGACATCTACTGCACGTCTGTCCATCCTGGAAGAGGGATCCCTCCTCAGTTGCTCTTCCTGAGGTTTCTACCAGTTTTTCCTTATCTGCTGTGAGGGTCCAAAGGACAGAGGGATGCTATATGCTGTAAAGCCCTGTGAGGCAAATTGTGATTTGTGATATTGGGCTTTATAAATAAAATTGATTGATTGACTGATGTTTTAAAAGAGGGAAATTGGATTATGTATACATTACATTTTTTTTATGTAGTTGGTAAGTCAGACTAGGTCTGTCAGCCGTAACACATAAAATTTGATGCGATAAAGGTCAGAGCATCACACGGTATTTATATATATACATATATATATATATATATATATATATATATATATATATATATATATATATATATAGATATATATATATATATTAAGATTATTTTTGTGGGTTTTTGCCTTTAATGACAGGACAGAAAGTGAAATGGGGAGACAGAGAGAGAGTGGGGACGGACATGCAGCAAAGGGCCGCGAGTTGGATTTGAGCCTGCGGACGCTGCAACAAGGCAATGCCTCTATACATAGGGCATCGGCACTATCCGCTACGCTACAGACGCCCCTTTATATATTTATTTAATGGCATTAACCCTTTATGACCTACCATAGAACAAGTCCGCCAGAGCATATCTTTATGATTTTACCTGCTGTAGGGCCATTTTTGGAGTATTTTAATATGCTATACATCAATACAACCCTTAAATCCCAAATTTTCATATGTGTGGACATATGTCCATACTAATGAAAGAAATTGCTAAAAAGTGCAATAAATCACAAAAAAGAAAGAAAATCGTTTTTGTTTTTACACAGATTTTCTAAAAACAGAAATATCATGGCTGTATCCCTCAAAATTGTAAATGTAAAAAAGCTGCACAAAATCCTTTCATCCTAACCCTAACCACAGAAAATTTATTTTAATTTAATTTTTGAGATACACTCATTTTTATAAAATGTGACAAAAATGAAAGTTAAATGCACATTGTGCACAATTAGCAAAAATACAACATGTACATCAAAATAAACTATTTACAATAGAACAACCAAAGTTCCAAGTTCAAAGTCAAACATTACTTTTCAATAGCACCAGCTGTGATAGGTACTTGTGACAGTTCCTGTCCACAATGAGCAATATTTTTGCTGCATTTTTATTGGTGTTGGCACACAGTGTTTTGATGGCAGCCCAGTGAAAGTACATCCTCAACAGCTCAGATGGAGAGAGATTGTCCACATACTGTGATAGAGGTGGCTGCACACCTGGTCTCCTTTTGGGCAGAGGATGTGGTAGGGGATGTGGCAAGATGTCAGGCTCCTTTTCGGTTCTCCAGCCAGCTGCATCACAAGGGAGTGTCTCTGACCTGGAGCCTCTATTTGCTGGAGACCGACTCCTTCCTCCCCCTCTGCCTCCCTCTGGGGTGCAGGGTGAGAAGACCCCCACTTCCTCCTCCTCATCATTGTCAACTCTGCGCACAGATGTTACACAGTGTGTTAGATGTGTTCAATATGAGAGTAATACAATAATGGTGCGTATTTAGTCCAAAATGCTTTCAGTTGTGTTACATATATATTTTCTTTACTTTACTCTAACTCAAAAACAAACAATATTTCATGAATATATACATACATGTCATAGGGAGGCTCTCTCCCTTGGATGAGGTCGGCTTCATCTCCACTGTTGGCAGAATCCGGACCAGATGAGTAATTAGCTCGAAAGATTTGCGTTGGGAGAAAAGCCGTTTCACACGTCCGGGTTGTTGCGGTTCCATAAGTGTGCGAGTGTGTGGTGAGTGTGTGGTGAGTGTGTGGTGAGTATCTGTGCATGTGTCTAGGTGTTGTTGTGAAAGAGTAAAATACAAAACGAGAGCGAGAGCGAGTGTGTGACTGCAAGCTGAGACAAATATTTACCACAGAAGAAGGAAATTTCCTGGGAAATGATGTCATTCCTTGTTGCCGCGGGTAGTGTCGCGAGAAAGACGTGCAAGAAAAGCATGTGACAGTTCATGCTCACAACGTGATGACATTTAGTCCAAAATAGGAAGTGCTGTGAATACCCGCGACCAGGATTATAATGTTTTTGTTCTTAGCACTTTTTACTGTTTTTCTACAAACCTATCAGTGCAAGGAAACAGTACTCTGGGACATGATGAATGCATGGTAAGTTAGAGGAACTCCTCTGGTTTTAAGTGCTGAAAAAAATCAATATGCAAATGGAATCACGGGCGCTCCCGCAGATTTTAAAGGGTTAATCATGTGCTACTATTTTAGATATATAGATAGCAGGCACAGCGTTATGGGTGGGCCTGACGGTCCTTATATGGTTTTGTCATGAATTATTCAAAATCAGCTAATAATCACATAATTTGTGCTGTCGTCGTTGTTGTAGTCCTCCTCCTCCGCTTATCTGGGTCTGGGTCACGGGGGCAGCAGCCTTAGCAAAGAAGCCCAGACAGTCCTCTCCCCAGCCACTTTCGTTAGCTCTTCCGAGGGAACCCTGAGGCATTCCCAGGCCAGCCAGGCAATGTAATCCCTCCCTATCTCCAAAGCTGAGCCCAGCCACCCTGTGGAGGAAACTCATTTCGGCTGCTTGTACTCGCGATCTCATTCTTTCGGTCACCACCCAGAGCTCATGACCATAGGTGAGGGTTGGAACGCAGATCGACCAGTAAATCGATAGCTTCGCTTTCTGGCTAAGCTCCTTTTTCACCACAACAGACCGATTAAGTGCCTGCTGACGCTCACTGCTGACGCCACCCCAATCCGCCTGTCAATCTCTCGCTCCATCCTACCCTCACTCATGAACAAGATCCCAAGATACTTAAACTCCTCCACCTGAGGCAGGACCTCCCCACCCGACCTGGAGTGGGCAATCCACCCTTTTCCGGCTGAGGACCATGGCCTCAGACTTGGAGGTGCTGATTCTCATCCCAGCCGCTTCACACTTGGCTGTGAACCGTCCCAGGAGGTCACTGTTTGATGGAGCTAGGAGGACCACGTCATCCGCAAAATGCAGGGGCGAGATCCTCCCGTCACCGAACCTGACACCCTCCATCACTCGGCTGCGCCTAGAAATTCTGTCCATAAAAGTTATGAACAGAACCGGTGACATGTCCAACAGGCCACGCGAACCAGACTCGTGCTCCTTCGGTACAGGGATTGGATGGCCCTTAGCAAAGGGCCACCAACCCCATACTCCCGGAGCACCCCCCCACAGGATGCCCCTGGGGACACGGTCGTAAGCCTTCTCCAAATCCACAAAACACATGTGGACTGGCTGGGCGAACTCCCATGGCGAGGGTAAAGAGCTGGTCCACGGTTCCACGTCTGGGACGAAAACCACATTGCTTCTCCTCAATCTGAGGTTCGACTATCGACCGGACCCTCTTCTCCAGCACCCTGGAGTAGACCTTACCGGGTAGGCTGAGGAGTGTGATCCCCCTGTAGTTGGAACACACCCTCTGGTCCCCTTTCTTGAAGATGGGGACCACCACCCCGGTCTGCCACTCCAGAGGCACTGCCCCCGATGTCCACGCAATGTTGCACAGGCGTGTCAGCCAGGACAGCCCTACAACATCCAGAGCCTTGAGATATCTAGGGAGAATTTCATCCACCCCCGGGGCTCTGCCGCCGCGTAGTTGCTTCACTACCTCGGCGACTTCTGCCCAAGTAATTGGAGGACCCACCCCCGAGACCCACAGTTCTGTTTCTTCACTGGAATACGTGTTGGTGGGATTGAGGAGCACCTCAAAGTATTCCTTCCACCACCCGACAATGTCCCCAGTTGACGTCAGCAGCTCCCCGCCCCCACTGTAAACAATGTGGGCAAGTTGCCGCCTTCCCCCCCTGAGGCGTCGGACGGTTTGCCAGAACCTCTTTGGAGTCGATCGATAGTCTTTCTCCATGGCCTCACCGAACTCCTCTCACACCCGAGTTTTTGCCTCCGCGACTGTCGCTGCTGCATTCCGCTTGGCCTGCTGGTAACCGTCAGCTGCCTCCAGAGACCCACAGACCAACCATACCCTGTAGGCCTCCTTCTTCAGCCTGACGGGGATTACCGCAGCGACTGGCCCCAGCGACTGGCCCCAGCAGCCTTGCGGACACAGCTCACAACAGCTGCCTCGACAATGGCAGAGCGGAACAAGGCCCATTCGGACTCAATGTCCCCCTCTGCCCTCAGGATGCAGTCAAAGTTCTCCCAGAGGTTGGAGTTGAAGATCATCTTGACAGGTTCTTCCGCCAGGCATTCCCAGCAGACACTCATTGCTCGTTTGAGCCTGCCAGGTCTGTGCGGCGTCCTACCCTGCCACCTGGTCCAACTCACCACCAGGTGGTGGTCAGTTGACAGCTCTGCTCCTATCTTCACCCGTGTGTCCAGAACATATTGCCGCAGGGGAGAGGGACCACCAACAACCATCTTTGAACAACACGTCTTTATTTTAATTTTGCTGGGCTCCCCAATCATCAAGGCAACCCTGAGTGAGAGAGAGAGAGAGAGAGAGAGAGAGTGAAAGACAGAGAGAGACAGAGACAGAGAGAGAGAGACAGAGACAGAGACAGAGAGAGAGCGTATATTTTCACAGGCCATAATACACACTGAGCAATACAAAAGAATGACAGCTCCAACCACACTAACGCAACAAAACAACACTGTCGATTATGCCAGAGTATAATAAAAAATAATCCCTGTACTGCGCCTATGGCAGGCTAATATATAGTTACTCACCACTAGACGTCTTTACAGAAGAACGATGCGTCTGTTATTGTGATTGCTGGCAAAGGCATTGATGATTTTATCTGCGTCTAGATCTTTGGTCCTCCTGGTGTTTATATTCAAGAATGCCAGGTTACTGATGTGCGTATTGCCACTGTTGTTCCACAGGTATGTCTTCAAATGCCGGAGGCAAGAGGTGCTGCGCTCGGGCAGGACCTGCCATAAATAATGTATTATCGGGCACCCGATAATATGGTACGTTTGCTAATTGATGCATTAGCCTATTCATAGATAGCCTATTAATAATACGACCACCAGATAATGTCACACAATTGAACAAAAACAATTTTATTCAGTGATGGTGAAAAAATGAAATTTTATTTCAGCATTTCTTGGGGGTGCTACGGGGGTGCTATGGGCTTCTTTGGGGGTGCTGAAGCACCTTCAAGCTCACCCCCAGCACTGCCTAGCACTCTTCTTTGGTCAGAACCAAGAGAGCAATCACGGGTAGGTCCGTCCTATGCACTGAAACGTTATAAAATGCTATCAAATATTTAAGGAGGATCAAGCAATTAAAATCTGTATAAAGCAAGCACATGTACTTTAACAGTATATCAGTCATTATTATTAAAGAGGATCTATTATACTCATTTTCGGGCCTTTGTATTTGATTTCTGGACTCCCATAGAGCAGCTACACATGATTACCTGCGCACAAAGCTTTGTAGATCTTCAGGACACTGTGCCTCTCGCTGCACTGCTTCCTTGTATTTCCTGCATCCCACGAAAATGGTCTGTGTAGTTCACTCCACCCCCGGCCCTCGCCTCCCGCTGAGCCCACTCCGCTGTGATTGGTCACACTCCTGAGGACTTCCTAAGGGCTGCCGAGCGCTGCTAGCATGCTTGGGCATGCCCATATAAGTAAGTCCGGCACGCATTAACGTCATTGTAACAACATTTATAGGTCAGAAAAGAGGAAAAGCATAATAGTTCTCCTTTAAGTTAAACAGTGATCTACTAACGTTTGTCACCTCACAATTGGTCTGGCCCATCCAAAACTTAAATCCTGGCGCCGTGCCTGATAGATACTTTATTCATCCCGAAGGAAATTAAGGCATCCAGTCGCTTATTCAACAGCAACACAACACAAAAATTAAGTTGTGCCAAATGCAAAATGCTGCATCAGAAATGGAATGTTGTAAATAAAAAAATAAAAAATAAAAAAAAAGACATTGAACACACAACAGACACACAGAGCTACTGAAAGGGCTTTTGTATTTTGTCCCTTCGTTGTGACCTAACTTTTTAGTCAAGCCCCCGCAGCAGGTTCTTGCTTTCTGCTTCTGCATAAATGGCTATCTTAGTTTGAGCAGTTTCTGTTGCAAAGGTAGTTGCATACAATATTATTTGTATGGAGCATCTTCCATAACAAACACAATGCAGCATTGCACATAGTCAGTAAGTTGAGTAAGTCAGCAACAATGTAGTCTCACTTGTGGAGGGTTTTACAACCCACTTCCTCTCCCCGCTACTTGATTTTGGATGGTATTCAATGTGGTGGACCTTTGGTGTGAATGCTGATAGAGAATTATCACCTGTATCCAAATGAACAATAATTCTGCTCTGTATCTACTGATTGCATAAAAAGGCAAAAGCTATATGTCAGTGTTAAGGTTTATAGTTTGCCCAAAAATGGTAAATGGACTTGCATTTGTGTAGCCCCTTTCTAGTCTTCTGACCATGCAGTGCTTTTACATTATGTGTCACAGTCACCCATTCACACACATTCATACACTTCCATAAAAGGTGTCACCTGCCAACAAGAGTTGGAAAAATAGAGGGAGAAAAACCCCCACAATTACTTAAAGTTTAAGTAAGATTTTTGCAGTGTTTCTGAAAATGTGTAAATTTGTCAGTTAAAGTTGCCTACCTACTGCATCAAAATGCCAGAATTTGTTACGCTTCCCTTTTATCAATACTTATTCATGAGCAGTAGTCAGTGTAATAGAATGTGTATAACTCATTGTGGAGTGAGACTCTTCATTCATCTCAGCTGTAGTGCGGTTGGCAGCTCCTCAGCTCCGGCCAGCCTGTATATCCAGCTGTCAGACAAACAGGTGGGAGGAACAGAGAAGGTGTGGGGGTTGCGTCCCAGACGGATGAATAGCCTTCTTGATTGACGCTGGCCTTTGTGCACATCTCAGCACTGCTGCTGTTCTGACACAAGTCTGTTGCACAGTAATGTGTGATCAGAAGAAAAGGGCACCGGCAGCTCTGATCATCATTCTGCCCAACTCCCCCGTCACCGCCTCCCCACCCTGGCTCCAACATCAACTGGAAAGAATCAGACTTGACACCAAACACACATTCAACTAAGTCAGCTGAGCGTGGGATGTGAGGAGAGTAAACTATGAGGGGGAGGAGAGAGATATTGCAGGTGACTGTGACGGGTATAAGTTACAGATAGGACAGGCAATTCGCCTGCTTACTTACTGCCAAATTTAGTAGCCACTGGCATTTTTAGCCTGTATGGGCACCTATTCCTTTCTGGGTTAATATGCTAAACGGGGGTTGACTGGTACCCTAGTTTCACTAAATATACCATACCAATATAGGTATTTTGCATTTGCACCATATTCTTAAGAGGCTTAGGACTAGGATGGCATTTGTCCATATTTATTAGGGTGAAGTCAAGTAATTTTTGGCACTTTTTGGTAGATTATCAAGAAAACCACCTAAAACTGTAAGACTTACTTTTATAAATTGTTGCGGTTCTCTGTCATATTTCAATACAGAAAATATGTTGCCAAGTAAAATATTTTAGAAACGTTGGACCTTGAAACACATCAAGAAAATGGGACAGTCATGTTTGTTTTTTAGGTAACACTTCATAAGTCAGCCCGCGTTTTAGAGTGTACCTAATTAACGGGCAGGCTGGAGTACAAAGCAAACTTACCTCTCTCAAGTGCACATCTATGGAAATCTTGTAGTGCCATCCGAGGATGAAACACAAACAATACAGTCATGTAATAATATAGCCTACATATATCTTAAAATACACAATAATGAGTCATTAAAAGTTATAAAATGTTTTTATTATTTAATTACACAGAAACCACATGGTAGGTGCTGTTCACACATCTACAGCGTACTTTCACCAAAACTTACAGGGAAACTAGCCAGTACTTTCCACCTAAGTAAATACTAACAAAAGAGATCGGGCTGGATTATGAAGTTTGCACTGTTTGCCTGTCCTTAGTCTGAAAGCACTAGGTAATTTCCCCAAAACATACAGGGAAACTAGGCAGTACTTTCCACCTAAGTATATACCAACAAAAGAGACCGGGCTGGATTATCCTTAGTCTGTAGCTTGGCACTCAGATGTTAACCCTTTAAAAACAGTTAGTCCAATGCTTCACAAGGTAACAATATTATCAGAAAATAATACAAAGACGAATCAAAGTGATGGAGATAGAAGAATGGATGGGCTCCTGTGGGTAATAGGTGATCTTGATCCAACTCCTTGGGTCAAGGCAGAGATCAGGTTCATAGGTGGCTTGCCATCTCTCTCGTCAGGTAGAATCTCAAATCCACACGTAATTTTCCATAGGATCTCAAAAACCTCACCTTTGTAGAAACAGAGCTATTACTATTTTGCCTCATCAACTTCAATTGTTTTATGGCCATAATCAATATCACATAAATACATCACAGTAACACAAAGTGAGCAGATGAATAACTTTTAACTGTACAGTTTTTCTCAGCATGGAATACTTTATCCTGTCTTTACATTTCACATCATGAATTATTAGCCTTTTAATCCATAACTTGTGATTATTAAGCATATTAATCAATTACAAATACTAGGTATTTCCTTTTGAACTACAAAGTTAATGTTTTTAGCCATTGTTTTACATTGTTCAACTTAACTATGAATAACAAAATCATGTATGCTATTAACACACATATTTCGAAACTGTAGGCTACACCAGTACACACACTGTGTTATGCTTGACTATTCATCGTTTAATTAATAACATCCATAACCAACTGTAATAGTGCAAATGTATCCAGTACACTACTAACACAAATACAAACATCAACGACCTCGAGAGAGGTGGGACTTTCTACCTTTAACCAGTGGGAAGTGTGCACCTCCCTGTTTGACCAATGACAGCTGGTCTAAGCAGAGTGACTGTGACTGACACCTTGTTTGATCAATAAGACTATGTCAGAGCAATGTAGTTAGATTGACAGGTAAAAACAAACAAACAAACAAACATTCAAGCAACTTGAAGACAATTGAGGGATAAGAAATAAACTCTACATACAGAGAAAGTATACTGCACTTTCTATTCAAACTCATACAATGAAATGTAAACAAAACCTAACTCCCTGGAAAGTATGTGGTAAGTGACTGGGAGGTATTATGCTCTAACTCCCGGGAAAGTACATGTAAGTTCCTGGGAGTTATACGCTAACTCCTGGGAAAGTGGGCAAGAGGTACACTCTACCACTTAACATTTTTTAAATGGTAAGTCCATTTAACAGTTCAGTCTTAACATACAGGCCTCTAGTTCCCAGCTTGGCGCAGGGTGGTGAAGCCTGTGCAGAGCTAGTTTCGAGCAGCGCAATCCGAGGCGCACTCAGTTTGGTAGTTTGGCAGACCGAGGTGCACTGAGATGGGTGTGGCGACGCAGCAGGGGGAGGTGTCGACAGATCCAGCTTGGCGCAGTGACAGTTTTGTGCCAAAAGGCTTCGCTGAAGGTGCGCTAAAAGCTCGCCAGCTGAAACCAGGTCTACTGTTAGCGCAGCCGGTGTAAGTGGAAGTTTGGCTGACGGCGGACAGTGCGCACACGTCACCAAAACCTCACAGGCAGGTTTCCAGAATGTCAGGCACATTAACGATGCAATAAATACCCACAAAAACCACTATTCAATGCAACTGTCTGCAATCAGTACATAAATGTATCTCTATATCGACTGTCCCATCACATCTGATGTCAGATCAAAGGGGATTGCCACCGTTTGGCACGTTTGGCACGCGTAATGGAAACCCAACCTGATTTGATTAACACAGCTGCAAACTGATGAGTTCACATCCCTCTCAGCCAACCACAAACAGCCACAGCATCAGATAGGGAGTATATATTCAGCATCTGTCATCTTAGAAAAGACAAAAAGAAAAGAAACAGAGTGAGACTGCGAAAGAGAAAGAGAGAGCGCAACATTGATTTACAATTGTGGTGACCTCCCCCCAGGCTACCTTTGCATCATCAGCCCGCAGAGGTCTGCTCACATTCCGTATATTTGGACACTGCAAGTTTGGACCCCCCCGACCAAAACATCAGTTTCCTCCTGGGAGAAGTTTGGCTGTCTGATGCTACTGCTCTCTTCTGCCATGGTGAATTGAGTAAACTCTCATTAAGCCTTCGCGCAGAGAATTTAAGGGCGAGGAGAGGGGCTCATTTGATTGGTGTGATGTGTGTAAAACCCACTCCACGCCTTCTCTCCTCCCTTTTTCCGACTTGTGCAGGTAAGAGGGACGGAAGTGTGAAAGAGGAGTAGCTGCGCCAGCGCGCACGGTGTGCCAAACTTGCAAAATCCGCCTGGCCACACCCAGTTGGCGAAGCGCAGGTGCGCCCCCCCTTTGCCTTGCCCTGTCTGCGAAACTAGAGGCCACAGTCTTACATTTTAACTTTCCCAATGCATTTCCCCCTGAGGCATCGTTAATGGGGCCTGTCTGCGTTTTGTGCCGATGTGAAAAGGACAGCTTTTTTTGAAGGTGTCAGAAACTGAAAGTTATTGACCAAGCTTCACATTTTGACTACTTCATACTTCACACACTTTGGTTAGTACACTTGAATGTAGTACACTATGAACTCTATGTACTTCTTGCCTGGTGCACTAATTTCAGCAGGGTAGTGTTGTTTCAAATCAGGCACTGTCATTTTGCACTTATCGGAAGTGACAATGGCTTTTCTTCTCTTTTTTTATTGCTCTTCTTCATCTTCGTTGTCTTCTAGCAAATTGCAAATGGACAGTGGAGCATTTTCACCAACATCTGACCACTATCTCTACCAACACATAAAACAAACGTATGCCACAGTGTCAATGCTGATTAAAATGTGCTGCCATAGCTAGGTGCAAGTTAGATTGGGATTGGTTTAAAGAAATACAAACAACAATACACACAATAACGTGTGCTTCCAGATTGTGGAGATATTGTAGGTCTGGATACAGTAGGCTACCTTTCAATCACAGTTCACATCACAGTTGGAGGAATGCTGACCAAACTGCTACCATGGATACATCTGAGCATTAATGACACATGTTTTAAGATGGTGGTGGCCAATGAGTTTTTATCAGCAAGCCTAACATTTCTGTTGTTGCCCCTACCCAAACATATGAGAAGCATCGACCTGCAGAGCCGGAGAGCCACAGTTTTAGACGTACACATGCAAAAGATCCAGACTCACAGTTTCAGATGTGTGTTACTAGCACACCCACAGTATTATGTTGTACAGACAGAGATTGATAAATATATTTTTAAAATTATTTAAGGAGGACCATCACAAGGAGATAGGTTCCTTGTTTAGATTATCAAACAGAGAGTTGAGTTGTAAATATTTGTTTCTGACTGCCAGTGTTAGCTAGCTGACAAGCCGTCTATTTCCACTTCAAAATGTTGATTAAAAAAATTCTGTCTGTTGATACTTTGACTAGGGTTAATGTTAACATTATAATGAAAGGTCCAGGGAAACAAGTACACCCATCCTGAGGGCAGGGGCACAAAACCCCAGGAAAATGACAAGCCAACTGGTTCCAAGCCCCTAAAAAGCCTCTAGCAAATGCTGCCAAACTAGGCTGTGCTCTGCTCCTCTGTCAGAAGAACCAGAGGGAGGTCGGGAGGCCGACGGGGTCAGTCAGCTTTCCTCCAGTGTCCACACAACCCTGGATGTGGAGCCATGGACTTTATCATTTATATTTTCCTTGCCAGAAACAAACAACTACAGTATGATCCATTTGATAATCTAAACAGAGAACATGTTTTTTTTTTGCAGTGGTCCTTCTAAAACGAGCAGTGGTTCAAGTTATATTCTGTCATGATCAGGGAGTTGATATGCAAATATGCAAATGATTGGCTAAATGAAAAACTGATACGTTTTTAACTGACAGGGGATTTTGAGCCTTTGATTGGCCAAATTTGAAAATGATTGACAGATACCCAACCCTCACAAGCTCATGCATGCAGTCATCTGAAACTTTGTCTGGATCTTACACATGCACACGTCTATAGCTGTGGATCTGCGGGGGCTCTCCAGCTCGGCAGGTTGATGACATTAAAAAAGCATTCACTTTTAAGGTTTTTTTTTTAGAGATTTAGTATGTAATGCTAGAGAAGGTATTTTAGTGCTATTTCTCATTCACAGGTCATCAAATACAAATACCGACAATCTTTGGGCTGGAGGTTCAGTCTGACTACCAACCTAAGTGTCTATTTTTGATGACCTGAAAATGAGACTAAACAATCAGCTATCCTTCTCCAGAACTACTGACTGCACCTCTACAATGTATTGAATAAAAACTGCAAAATATACCACAAAAAGTATTTTAAATTACTCAGTCTTTGTTTTTCTTTTTTTTTTTTACCTCCACCTTTAATATCCACAGTATTGGAGTGATACTGATGAGATACTGATGAGATCAGATAATGTGTTTTATTCTGCATAATTCTGTTTCGCATTTTACAACATTGTATGAGGTCAATGTATTCTCTAAACTTGCCAAGTGGGTCCGATTTCAGCAGATTTGTAGGGACGTCTGAACTCAGTGTTTGGTTGAGCCTTCATTCCTTTGCTGGGGAATTCATGCATGGTGCTGTTCACCTGCAGGTAAGGTCACTGTCAGAAAATAGAACACCTTTTGGGATAGTGTAGCCTAGTGCTCTTGCCAGTAGAGTTGACAGAGTGAATTGTGAAAAATGCTACAGCTATAAATGTTTTCCCACAGGCTATCAAATCAAACACATCCTGATTATACAAAATACATCATCCTGATCATCACTACAAGCCTCTGCTTTCACATTGTCTTATTGTTTTGATATTGTCACTTAAAATGTTATGAAAATAATGATTACAGAGATGGTTTAAACAGGGTCTTTAATATTTGCACAATTTAACTTAATAAGCTAGTGCACATTGAAAAAATATTTTAAGATTAACTTCATTTAAATTTTTAACGGACCTGCATTTGTATTGTACCTTTCTAGTCATCCGACCACTCAAAGCGCTTTTTACACGATGAGTCATATTCACCCATTCATACACACATTCATACACTGGTTGCCGAGGCTACCATACAAGGTGCCAACTGCTACTCAGTTTTTAACACACTCACACACAGATGGAAGCATCATCGAGAGCAACTTGAGGTTCAGTATCTTGCTCAAGGATACTACTACTCAACATGCAGACTGGGGGAACTGGGGATCGAACCACCGATCTTCAGATTGATGACGACCCACTCTATCTCTGAGGCACAGCCGCCTTTAACTTGCACTAAAGCAGAAATAACAGTGCAATATGGCAAGAAAAACTGCAGCTGTTTTTTTTTTTTTACAGTTGTGATGTTATGCAGCAAAAAAAAGTTGGGCTCATTGGTTGGATGTATGAAGTAACTGTAACACCTGAGACTAGTGTAGTGCAGATCGTGATGTTTCCATTACTCTAAAGCAGGGGTAGGCAACCTGCAGCTCCAGAGCCACATGCAGCTCTTTAGCTCCTCTCCAGTGGCTTAAAAAATACATGGCCATAATGTTTCAAAATTTGAATCTTCATTTGTCATTGTGTAGGCCTAAAATGAATCTGACATTCTCCAACTGTATAAATGTGTAGCTTATATACCAAATTATTGTCTTTGTTGCCTTTTTCTCTAAATTTTGAATCTCAGTAGCAATGGCTAGTCTTAAGTCTCCCTTGCTAAGCTAGTTATAGATTCCAAATTCAAAAAAAAAAGGGAAAAAAAAGATGGGAGAATTAATAGTGCGTGAATAGATTTGTTTGCTTTCACCACCAATACTGCAAACTTAATAAATCAAATAATCATAAATAGCCCACTGCAGAGTAGCCACCTTGTGGTAGACTTAAAGGATAACTTTGGTATTTCACACAGCCAAGAGCTAAGGGAAACGCTTGTATTCTATTTACAGAGATAGCACTGGCGATCTGAACCAGTCAGTGGCGAAATAAAGCACTTTTAATGCGCAAACTTATACGGGATGCATTTGCCCCCGATACCGTTTTAGCTCGTTTCGTGGCTCCCGGTTGCATCTACCTCCCTCAATACTGAACCAGTTTTAGAACGAGTCGTACCTATGAATCATATGCACACATACACATGGGGAAATAGGGCCCAGGTTGAAAAATACCAAAGTTATCTTTTAATAGGTGGTGTTACCTTCATTATAAGGCTCAGATATTTTGTGCATTTTTTCTTTTTTTTGTTGGCCATGAATGGCTCTTTTGACAGTAAATGTCACTGACCATAGCCCTAAAGGGGGGGTTCCCTGTTTTGTTAATGCCATGCACACATGCATGTGATGCTACGCTGTACACATTTCTGCCAGTGGTTTCACACTATCCCACTGATCTACAGGTGACAGTAACACACAGAGATATTATGCAATGTGCCAACAAAAGCAGGGAAGAATGAGAATGCTACAAATAAAACCTGTACATAAATTGTGCGTTCCAGCACCTTTACTACCATATTATATAGTATGCCAGAAAAAGCTTTAGTATGTCCCAATAAATAGTATGTCAAATGCAGTATGTCAAAAATACCAGGATGTATATATATCCTGGTGTTTTGGTGAATACTTCATCCGGTGGGATTTTGCAGTGTGCAAGCCAGCATGTTTTTCTGGCTGGCGTAGGATAAGTCACATTGACTGTCAGAAATCCCAGTGATGGATGTCAGTGTATTCAAGTGACTGACGACCAGTTAGTTTGGTAATAACAGTAATATTAATTGTTGAAATGAATGAAATAAATATAACCAACAACAAAAGGGCACTAAAGGGTTCTAAGGACAGAGGGATGTCGTATGCTGTAAAGCCCTGTGAGGCAAATTGTGATTTGTGATATTGGGCTTTATAAATAAAATTGATTGATTGAACTGAAGTATTACATAACAAGACAGAGAAATGTATAGCCCGTGTAATGTTACTCTCATCAATATAATATGTTAGAATCTACAATGGATGCAGTTATAAGTTATTGCAAAATAACAACATCTTAGCTCTCCAGGTTTTCCTCCATCTCTGGCAATTTCAGTGAATGGCATTTTGTTTTATCTCCATGGTAAGGGATATATGAGTAAGAGGGTCAAAGTTCAGGATGTAATATTGAGGAAGTAGAATGTCCCAATTGTGCGTATACTGCATGCAACAGTACGTATTTTAAGGGCAGCTGCAGTACCTACTAAAAGTAAAAAGAAAACTATGTGATTTGGAACGCACCCAAAATGCTGAAGGGATGGCTATTTTATTTTTTGAAAGTTTTTTTGTATGTGAAAGTTAGTGCTGTTCTGGTTTCCTGGACAAAAAGCCAATGGGTATTTTTGCACTTAAATTGCGCTTCAGTATCGCCATCATGACAAGGCTGTAAAGCTGTGTTTGGTGTGATGATATCATGTAGTCTTATTAGCCACTTGTTAGCAACTGCCTCTTTAAAGACATGTAAAAGCTTCAAAATTTAAGTTTGGAATATTTATTGATGTTTTTTTTTTTTTTTTATCATAGAGCAAAGCAGGAAAGTCTCTTAAGCTTTTGTTAACCATGGACCTTATTTCATGCATCTAACCAAAGACCCACTGTCTTAAAGATGAACCGGTAGTGTAAAATGCTAACTCATTTCCACATTTTTTGCATGCATTCCTGCAGCACTCTACAATATTGGAATTACAGTACTTAAATCAAAGCTGCAAGCAGTGATGAACAGGCCCTTGCACCTTCACACAACTTGGGGGTCCTGGCAGGACACCAGGACACCGGCATTTAATTTCGGTTAAAGTCAGACACTGAACGCAGGAGTGAGATGGCATATCCTCTGTGATGTGTGGACACTGCAATAACCTGTTTCATATTTTGTACCCGTTTCTATGTCCACTATGTGGCTCTGGAGAACACACTAATTAAACGTCATGTTGATGTAAACCAAATGTAGACCACACTATGTAAATTTCAGGTTGATCTGAAATTGTCTGATAGATAAATAATAGTCTTACTTCCTTGTGCCAGTAGGGGGTGCAATTAACATGACACCTAATGTGCATGTAGTTGGCTTTGGGCCTGGAGCCTAATAAAACATAAAGTTTGGGGCACAGTGGACCATATACTCTGGAGTTACAAAGCCCTGTTTGGTGGTAAAACATGGAAATTTGACGGCTTGCCACGATGCCATGTCAGCGTAAGCCCGTTACATGCATAGTCTGTTTTCAGAACACACTTCCATTTTCACAGGAAATTGTTTACATACAGTGCCTTTAAAAATTAATGCATTACATCAGTACAACAGAGCAAACTGACACTTTTTTCCCCCTTCAACAATAAACGCAGGTGGTTACATTTAGCCAACACACACACATTGTTGGGTTTAGACAATGAAAGCATGTGGTTGGGTTTAGGAAAAATAACAGGGTTTGCCTGTAGATTCACACAGGAAGTGAACATCGACCTCCTGGGTGAAGGTCAGTTGTTGTGGGACCCATCCATCATCCGTCCTGCCTCGCCTCCTTAACTTTTGCCTTTGTCCTGCCGCGTTCCTCCTGACACCGCTAGGCACTGTTAAACAATAACAGCAAACAGCCTCATATCATGCCTATGTGAAAAGATGGCTTTTTTCATCAATCAGCTGTCCAAAAACTAGTATTAGATAGCTTTGGAGTTGATCTGAAAGCAGATCTTGCTGAACGCAGGTCTTGCTTCATTGACTGAACGAGTCACCAAATAAATATTAGCTGCCCAGCTGCAACACATTAAACAGCATCAAAATGTACCTGTAAATATGTCCTCAAATACCCTTTTTTAATCCTTTTAATAAATATCAATAAAATAATAATTAATATTTTGATAACAAAGTCAAACACTGCCATTTTACTAAACTAAACTAACTAAACTTTACAAAACTAAACGTCTTTTTCACTTGGACTTTCAAGCTTGTTAGATTTGAAAATGTTCTACTTCTGAACCATCCAGTGGTAGCAGTTTCTAACTCTTCCGTTTAAATGTTATTAAGGTTTAAAATTGCGCATAATTAAGGGCGTGGTCACTTTGAGTGACAGGTGGCACCATCACGGGTGGCTAACTAGCATGCTAACTAGCCGCTGGCTCTGCTGTGCGGAGCTGAGCTCAGACTCGGCCGTCTGCTCGGCGTCATCTCAGCCAATTCGTGCTCATGTTCAAGGCATTGAACCTGTCCTCTCAGCCGGGTCTGTGCCTGCTGGATATGTTTTCAGGCAAATATTGGAGTAATATGACTTGCTGTTAGATTAATTATACCAACAGACCGTCCAAGAAGTCTGTGCTTCAGTTTTTTCGGTAAATGAAATTCGGAAATTCTAGTATCGTTTATCGTTTATGTTAGCACTAATTAGCGGGTATCGGTGTCTGCGGTCACCACCAAGCTGTCAGCTTATTATTATATTATTAAGCCTTTATTTAATACATGTAAAATCACGTTGATACCGGAGGTCTCGTTTTCAAGTGCGACCTGTATCACAGCAGCAACATCCACATCAAGTTACAGAGCAACAGACAATACGATACAACACAAGCTTAGCTCGTTAACTAGCTAAACCAGCCAGCTAACATTTAGCCTTCGAGCAAGACGCAAGTCCGGCGATGCATTGAAGTCAGAGCCTGACAGAGAAGTGCTAGGATTTAACGTTAGGCATTTAGGGAGAGAATATTTTGAACAAAAGGCTGTGTGAGGTTTGAAAATAGAGGACCACTACGTTTGTTAGCTAACGTGATGCAATGTTAACGTTGTCATATGAGCAGTGTAACGGTAACGTAACGTTTAGGCTATACTTGTTTATGTAAATTAAAAAGTGGCGAACTGTGTGAAATTACAATAAGGTGTGTAACGTAATTAAAAAAAGCTAATGTGACATTTGACTGTCACACTTAAAATATAAAGAAGATGAGTGTATGATACAGGCCTGTAGCTACACAACAATAGATAATGCACAGACAGAAAATGGGGACTGTGATGGTCACCACCTTTTTGTTTTGCTAAATTAAATTGATTATGATCTATTGAACATTGAAGTAATTTACATTGTATTGTTTGCATGTAAAAGTGTCTGCAAAGTAGGTAGCTAACACATATATTTCTGTGTAAAGTTTTCCTCTAGGTGACCCAGACAGACTGGACCAGTGGACACTCAACACCAGAAGACAGAACTGGACTCCAAACAAGACTTCCCGTCTGTGCAGTGAACACTTTGAGAATCATCACTTCAGCACTGACTCCAGGATAAAGACACCTTTTTTCATACAGTACCTCAGAAAGAGTCAAGAAACTTATTAGTTTAAAATGATGAATTAATGACCATAATACAATTAAATGCATTACATATATTACTAATTGTCATACATTACTAAGTACTCGATTAGGCCACAGCACAGGTGAAATGACACACTGACACACTAGTGCAGTTTAGTGTTCCCCTGATGCAGAAGGCCAAATGAAGATTTTATCAATCAAGGAACATGACATGCATTTACCGACTTTAACATTTTAGTGCCTTTTATGCAAAGACCCTTTTATCAAAGTGAGAATTACTACCTTTTTCCCCCACACACAGTCTGTGAAGAACCAATGGAAAAAATATTCTCAGAATGAGACAGCTGAACACAGCATGATTCCACAGTGGCAGTGAGCTTTGAGAACAGTTCAGTTTCCTTTTGGTAGCAATAATTATGTTAATGTGGATGAACTGCATACTGTACATTCATACTCCAGTTGTTTTGATAGTACAGTTAAATTTAAAATCAAATTCAAATATAAAGTCAAATATCTACAGAATTTAAACACAAAACTATTTTATCTTACTCAGCAATAAGATCATTGTGGTGGTGAGTGGGCTTTTAACCAAGACAGGCTGTAGTCAATGTTTTCTACCTGTGTTTTTAACCTGTCATCTTTCTCTCTTGTATGACACCTGAGGAAAGTTACACCTCGACCAATGTGATATTTACTCCACAGTAAAGAAGTTGTTTAACAAGAAATTAAGATTTTGCAAATTATGACACTGGGTCCTAATTCATATGTTTTATAATTACTGTTACAAATCTTTTCATTTATTTCATGTGTACTTTTTGTAACCTTTTAATAGTGATGATTTCATGAATGCAAGCTTTGACTTAATTTTGTTAAGCTGTTTGTGTAATGGTTAGAATTTTTGTGATATAAAGTGGATCAGACAAAATTTACTTTAGAGTAAAAGCAAAATTCTTGAATGACAGTTTCCTCTGATGATTTGAAATGTAGTGGTGATTTAAACCATTAACAAAATATAATCGTTATTAATGGCATCTTAATGTTTTCATTTATGTCTTAACATTTACCCAAGTTTGCATTTATCTTAGCAGAATGTAAAAAAATGAAAAGCTGATGTTATGTGCTGGTTTTGTTTGAACATTTCTTTAAGACAAATGAAGAAAATTCACTGAGAAACGATTCTCCATTTGTGAAAAACAAGGAAATATCTGCACACTGGATAATTTTATGTCCCGTAGGAGGTATTATTTATTTGTGACATTATGACATATGAGAAAGTTCTGTGGGTATTGCTTGGTATTGAGGCTTATATAGTGAGGCTAAAAAAACCAACAACACATAATTGGCTGATTATCTTTCTGTTTGTCTCACTATAAAAACGTCACGATACCTTTGCCTGAGGAAGACCCTCTCAGAGTTGGCAACATAGCGAACAAGTGATACATCCTTGGGGGCTTCAAAACTATTGTGTCCAGCTAATTCTTTGTTTTTCACTTTGAGCCCTTTCATCCAGTCACATTCTTCTGTGTTAAAACTAGACTTCTAATAGAGCAGCGAACAAAGGTTACTCTCCAAAATCTTCTCAGGCTCTGCTGCCGGGTGTAAGGTGCTAGTTATCTTCAAGTACAGAGTTAAAATAATCAGGCCCACATAGAAATGAACTGCCTAATTTTTTGTCAGTGACAATGTTAAACATTAATGCTTTATGTTTTATCTGCAGTGTATGATTTGTTTGCCCTTTCAATTGACAGTCAGATTTGATTGTGAAATACAACATTCAGTCAGTAACAAAGACAAAAGGAGTGCAAATATAATTAGAATTTATTGAAATTTTAAACAAGTTATAGATGAATATAAAAACTCAACATTGGCCATGACAGCCTGGGCTATGTTCAGGCCTAACAAAATGTGTCCTAAAGGCCAAATTCAAAAGCAGTGACACTGCCAACTGGAAGCAGTTCACTGCATTTGGAGGTGGTCTTTAAGACAATTAACTAAGTTACTTAAAAACATATAATTTCTCCTAGGTGTGAAATGAATGTGTCTGATGTGAGGGTGCTCAATTATGGCACCATTTAAACTATGAACAAATGTAGCCATAACACTGTAAACACATTTCCTGGCCTTATCAATTGTTGCTGGATTGCCACCAGCCTCCCACCTGCACCTTTGGGCCAGTGAAGAAAATATTATCTTAATGCCAGGATGCTGGAGGTGAAGCTGGTGCAGGTCCTCCTTCATCATGCTGACCAGCTTGACACTGCTGACCTTCCCCATGTCATTGCCGCCACAGTGGATGATGAGGACAGCTGGTGCTGCTCTTCCTCACAGGGAGTGGGAAAAGGAGAGAAGGCCTCTCTGCAGTCCACCCCAGCCAAACCAGCAGACACGGATGCCCGACATGCTGAGGGTGCTTCCCAAGGTCTCTGCAGCTCTCTGGACACCACGCCGGACATAGCTGTCACCAGTGCTCCACACTGCATATGAAAGTAAAATGAGTGTAATAAACAATTAGCATTATATATTTATAAAAAAAAAGTTGAAGTGTTTTTTTTTTAAGATAGCTGAATCATTGTTTCAAGGTTTGTTTATAACGTTAGTTTCAAGCCTCTGGAAACCCAAATCCACAATAGCCTTCTAACTATGTAATTTAGGGTCTTATGTACATAATATTAAACATGTAAAACAATTAGAAATCAGTTTCCATCCAAATTCAAAATATCTGTCTTTTAAGTTTTTGTACATTCTTGAAATTGGGTTTGATTTGGCCGTGGTTATCGCTTAGATTTATTACGCAATAAATTCCAAACCAATAAATCATCCATCAGTTGTCTCATCCCGCCCCCCAGTGGCAGCACAACAAAACCTTTCTGCTCCAGCTAAATCTGCTTCTTTGAGTCTGAGCCAACTCGTCTCTACATAACCTTTTGCGATTAGCTACCCAGAGCTCAGGACAGCAGTGTTACTTAAAAGTATTTTATTGTTTAGTGGAGTCTGAGAAACAGCTTTGTAGTCTGATGTTTAGAAAATAGGCCTACAGATCGTAAACTGGCTGAACCGCTCGGCTTCGACCCAGCGGAGGCTCTGCCTCCGGCGGGCTCCCAGTAGCACTCAAATCAGGTTGACTGGCTCCAGAGCACAGACAATCCGAGCCTTTGCAGCTCATGGAGCTGCAGGAAGAGGCGGCTTGTGAGCGGCTGGGCTTGCCCCCCGGGCCCGGTGCCGGTGTCGGCTCACGGGGAGGGGACGTAATGTGCACCCTTCCTCGCCCCTAACCCCAGCCCGAAGCAGTTAGCTTTGCTACGCATAAACATATCCCCAGTTGTGGAGGTGATGCTGCGGGAAACAACACAATTTTAGCCGGAAGGGAACATTATTCGAGGCGGGCAAATACTTCTACACAACGCCAGAGAGACAGCCGGCCGGCACTGGTCTCTCCTGCTTTGAGAGTCGATGTGTGTGTCAGAGTAAAGACATATTTAATCTGTTAAGACTGGATGTGTTTGAATGAAAAAGGCTATTATCAGAAAAACAGAACAGATTTATGCTTTCACTGAAAACGTATCTCAATGAAGAAAGGCAAAGCGCCAGCCTCCCGCTGTCATTCATCTCAGCTAATGGCCGGGCTCCACCGGGCACATCTGCAGCGAGAGTCCCGTAGCAGCTTGCTCCCCTGTTTATCAATTACAGCGGCTCCACCAGCAATGGGAGCGGCGCGACAAGTCTCTATTTTACGCGGCTCTTCTGTGTCCGTGGCGGACATTTGAAAGCGAGTAGATGACAAACAGTACAGTAAACTTGAAGATAACTCAAATATATGTAATAACTTTGGTGGAAAATGGTAAACAACCCCGCTGGCTTCTCTATGTGTTGCTTCCGTAAGCAGTCAGTGGAGCCCAAATGAATACGCCGCGATGCTACGCTGTACGTTTGCAGCCGGTGGAGCCCGGCCGTAACATTGCATGTAAAAGTTATGTTAACTATTCTACTTAGTAACATTAATATGAATCACAAAACATTTTGAAACTTACCATTCAGTGACCACCTGAAAGGAATCATTGTCAGCTGGCAGGGCTTCCGCTTCGTCCTCTGAATCATCAGAGGGCTCAAACATGTACAACTGGATTAAATTTGTGGCAGTCATTGCTGAGCCAGGGAGATGTAAATCAAAACGAGGGGGCTGTCAATCAGAACGTTATCTGCCACGCCCACTCTGTCCTGGCAAGTGGTCTAAACCATACAGTCTATGGTCTAAACAGCAAAATGAGCTGTTTTTAAACCAGGTTTTCTAATAGTTATGAATGGTTATTTTCCCTCAGACTTTTGTGGATGATTAATGAGATGATTAACGACTTTGATATAATATCTGCATTTTTACTATTTCAAGCTGTGTTTCCAAAGGCTTTAAGCTAACTTACCTCAAGTTTCGTGAGGGAGCTGCCACAGGGCTAGCCAAAGTAGCGTAGCTTCTGAGCCTCGTAGCTTAGCTTGTTAGCCTTAGCTAACTTGGCAGCGCCGAGCAAGGTGGGCATGTTTAAGCAACCAGGCTCCCTTCGGCCCGCCTCTTTGCCCATTTTTGATTGTCCGGGAGTTGGGTGGAGTCAGACACTGCCAAGATGGCGACGTTCAGAGCGGAGTATTTTGAGCTTCAAATCCACTCTTCAGAAACGGACGAGTGACGTCACGGTGACTACGTCCATTATTTTATACAGTCAATGCTCACTCCGTGTAACTGAAACCGACCGTGGCAGTTTTTATGGCAGAGCAAGCTTCAGCAGCAGAGAAATGCTCATGGACGAGGTATATTACTGAAGTTATATTCACTTTATGTTTCACTCTATGCAAATGTGGTCCGTCGGCCGGTGTAGCAGCCTGAGCTGATCTGGTACCTACACCGGATCGTCAAACTCTGATCTAAATATCAGTAGTAACGTTATTAGGCTGACCAAATGTCCTCTTTTGCCCAGAAATGTCCACTTTTCACGTCCCGTCCAGGGTGTCTGGGGTTTTTTAATAATCTGATTATAATGTCCGGTTTTCCGTGTGTTAAAGTCATGGCTCTCTTTTTTAGCGATTGTCTTGCTAACCTCAGTTATTTACACTCTATTCAGAAATGCTATTTACTTTAGCTGAGCGGTTAGCAATCTGCTAGTTATTTGAGCAAACTGCTAGTTACTTAGCTTTACAGTTAGCGATGGCTTCTCCCTCTCTGCTGCTCTCTCTTGCTCAGTGCGTCTTATTTTAGCTATTCCTCTGCCTCTTTTATAAATGCAGTTCATTTACCGGCATTAGCTCAGCATTAACTTATATCGCTAACTTTAGATGTTGTGGTTAGCCAGGCTCTGCTCCACACCGCTCCGCAGCGCTGGTGCCCCGGCAGGCAGCAGTACTTGCAATACACTGGTGGAAATTATTAATATTTTGATAACATCAGCCAGATGTTTGCTTACCTGTCTAGAAGAACACACGTGAGGTTGGCATCAAATTGTAGTCCTAGATGTTCACGAAGCTCTTTCCATCTCTGAGAGGCACACCAATATTTATCCTGGATTTAGCTCTCTTCTTATCCCAGATTCTTCTGGGATCGCTTGGTTGACCCGTACGTTTCCGTTTTACCAGCTTTTTTACCGGGACAGCTTCGGTGTCAGAAGGTGCAGCAACTGTCAATGCATAACCATGATCCATGACGAGTTAGCTTAGCCTAGCAACAGTAGCGTTCATTCTCTGACGTCTCAGCCAGTCTGCTTCTTCTTCTTCTTCTCCTTCATTTAATGTCTATGGTAACTGGAGTTAAGCAGCCATTGCGACCTACTGACACGGTCCGTTACTGTTATTAATATTTCATATTTATCTGGGTTTGAAAAATTGTTGGAAACATTTCTGATAATCAAAGTACTCAACTAAACAAAATATATAATATTGGGTTAGTCGTTTTTAGACATTTTTATGTGGAAAAACTACATATTATATCTTTAAGAGAGGGAGAAAAGAGAAAGAAGTTATAATAAAGAGCAAAGGAGGGGAAAAGAGAGTAGCTGGAGGAGGCAGAGAGCAAGAGGTGAAAGGAAAAGAGAGAGAAGTTAAGACAGAGCTGGAGAGAGAGAGAAAGCAAGGAGGCAGTGGTAGAGAAGGAAGTAGAAACTGAGAAGAAAGAAGTGGAGAGTGAAAGAAGACAAAGAGGGGAAGTGGGAGAGGGCAACATGATATGGAGAGAGAGACAGAGAGAGAGAGCCCCAGCTGTTGTCAGTGTCATGCTACTGATGGCCTTCTCCTGCCTTCTCCTGCCTCCTCCTGCCTCTGCTCCTCTGTAATAACTTGTCAGATCGATGGCTCCCCAGACAGCCTGGCTTTTTACTGCAGCACAAATGAAGTGTATGACATTTCTGCCACTTTCTCAGGTCACCACTGCACACTCCTAGTTAGTTAGTTATTTTATTGACACAAATAGATAAAAATTTGCTTTATCTTCATTAACAAGCTTGCCATATTCAACACAATATTCTTCTAAACATTTCAATTTTTCAATCAGCCTTTCTCTTGAGGTCACCAGAATAACGGTATCATCCATTAGCATTAAAACATGAAGACACCTCAAAAATCCATTTTCTCCACATTGTTGTTTGATTTTTCTAATAAGCATATCTACAAACATCACAAACAAAAAACAGGATGTGGAAGATCCTTGCCTCACCCCAACAGAAGATGTTATCATAGTGGATCCCAAAATACTTGTCACACTGTGACATCAGAAATAATATCATATTAAGTCCACACCCCAGGCTCTTTAAAATTCTAAACAATTTTCCTCTTGGGACCCTGTCATAAGCTTTAGAAGAGTCTATAAAAGCAACATAAAGTTTAATCTTCTTTCTTACACAATATTCTACCAAAAGCCGTAGTGTCACAATATGTTCAACACACCTCTTTTTTCAATGGGTGCCAGCCTGCTCTCGGAATGGCTTATACCAGGCCATTAGTCTATTATTCAGTACATAATCATATAATTTTGCTATGCTATTGATCACCCCTATAATTATCACAATCTTTGGGGTGACCTTTCTTGAATAGCATGACCAGTTTAGCACAGGTTCAGATAATTGGATAGTCCAACACAAAGACAATATTCATAAATGTGCATAAAAATATTACCCATTCCCCTGGCAGAAGTTTGAACACACCTGGGTTTACTCCATCAGGGCCCGCCCCTTTTCCTGACTTTAACTGGTGGTCAATTACATACTGAACTTCCTCTACTTTGATAGGGTCATCTAATAGTGGCATGTTAACATTAGTCCTCAATATGCAGCGGGCTTTCTCTCTCACCAGGAGGGGGATGCAACAGCCTCTCTATATGCGTTTGGAAGTCTTCCGGCGTCTCTTGAAGAGGAATTACAGAAAACTCCCCTCTCCAATCAATAGCCCGCCATAACGTCTTAGCATCACCACATTCTAATATACGCTGCCACCGGGGTGAGAGTGCTACCTGGTTTTCAGGCATTTTGTCCTGAAAATGTTGGCGTGCAGCCTCGTTCTGTGGATGATAAACGGGATGCAGACTTCCATCTGTGTCACGTGTAATGAGGAAATACAGCGAGTGCTGGATGGAGCTGACAATAACTCCGCCCACATTTAAAGGTATGGTTTGCAGTTGAAATGCTAGGGTCCAGGTACCATGTCTGAAGGGTACTTTAGGTTCCAAAGGTACCATACCAAAAACGAAAAACGTTTCCTGGCTCCTTCTTCTCCTGAGTATCTCTTTAGGCAGGTAGCCAGAGCTGTGAGCCTTTGCTTGGCAGTCTCCAGTGCCTCAGGTATAGACCTTTTGTTATACTTCCTAGGTATCCCTTTCTTCCCACACCTTTCTGTAGCTCTGAGAGTTGACTAACCTCTCTTCATGGAGGGTCAGGCTCTTTGTGGCTCATGTTGTGTTCATGTTGTAGCCAAGCATCTCTAGGATCACTGTTGCTGTGGTGTATATCAGCTGATTTGTCTCAGTTATGGTCCAAGTAGGGATCAGTGGCGCAAAAAGTGGGTATGCACTATATGCGGCGCATAGGGGCGCCGCGCTAGAGGGGGCGCCAAAGTGATGAGGGGAAAATTATTTCCAGTCGGCATTTTCTGTATTTAACAGCTGTTTGTGCATGTGTAAATGATATGATCAATAACAGAGGCACGTCACTGATTAGGCGCCCCTCCGCTCCTTCACCTCGGAAGTCTCGGATATCGTCTTAACACTCTATTTACTAATTGGATCATAACTCGGCAGTGGTGTGTGATAGAGACTTACGGCAAAAAGATCCGGAAAGTTGACAACTGCGCCGTTTCAAAGAGGGGTCCAACATGATCGTAGCCCTTTCAGATGCTTTGTAATCTAGCCTTGAAATTCAGTGACTTTTTGGAGTCTTGGCCTTTAAATCCGTCATAATACTGAACGTTTTTTATCGTGATCTGTGGATTTACTCTATTCACTGAACTACTGAGGCACCTGAAGTAAGAATAGAAGAGTGTAGATCAAGTAAATAATGTGTAGATTCTTATTTGTGCATTTAGATGGCAGGCGGACCTAAAGGGAGAAAAAAGGGCTTAAACCTCTGAGGGTTTTTAACTAGATGGTGTATCATAAAACAGATAAATTATAGAACTTGGGAGTGATACACTTGAGTTTAAATGTCTTCACTCGGATATAACACTACAGTGCTGTTGTGATGTAGTAATGATGTTGTAATGATGTTGTGAAGTCTGATCAGATGCAGCATCCAATCAGTAACTGATATCCAATAAGGATATCATTTAAAATAAAAAAAAATCATGTTTTTTATATGTGGTTTGACTGCTGTATTTTTGAAACCTCCTTAACACAAAGTTGACGTTGTTCAGGTGTGAGGATGGAGAGAAAGAAGAGAAGAAGACAGAAAAAGAATCAGGACAGACAGGGGAAGGCGACAGGTTGGTCTAATATTAGGTGGAAGTGTAGGAACAGCCACTTGATACCAAGTGATTAATTTCTAAATATTATTTATATTGAAAAATTGCATTAGCAAGATGTGTAATTTATTCAAAGCTATTAAATAATGCTTGTTTGACCATATAATTTAGCAGAGAAGAACACAGGCAAGGGGTGGAGACAGACATGAGGTCGGTGATGGCATCTGCTATAGAGGAGACCAGTGATGACATCAGGTAGGAATAATTAAACTAGTGAGGCCACGCCTGTAATGTGTCTGCATACCCCTCAGAAAGTAGGTAGTTGCGCCCCTGGTAGGGATAGTCCATAGTCCTGCATTCACATCATCTAGCAGACTTTCAGAGGGTACTTTGTCACTTAGTAATTGGTAATTGGCTTTGGGGTGCCAGGTTTCAAGCTTATTCATTGTTCTCAATCACCGGTCATTCACCCTCGCCGTAAGGGAATCTGTGTCGTAAGGGCTTGGGCCGTGGTACCTAGTCTCGGAGTGTGAGGATGATGATGACATCCCCACTTTGACATGTCTACTTGGCTCCTCCTTGCTGTAGCATGTTTGTTGTACCTCATCAATCTCTAGTTGTGGTAGCAGTTGGCATTTGTGGATATTGGTACACTGGGCTAGGAGTTGTTTCTCTGTCAGATGTTGGGTTTCGAGGCATCCATATACCCCACATCCTTTGCATCTTAGCCCCTCTTGCTGGGATTATTTGTATAGTAGCAATCCAACAGTTCCATATTCTCTGCTCTAGTCCGTATATGTCTTGTTCCAGTCGCCCTTGTCATCAGGTTGCACGGGTTGCCCAACACCTTTCACAGACTTTGTTGACTTGGGCGACGTCCCAGCTGATTCCCAGTGCATTAAAGTTGCATTTACTGATCTTTGACCACTAGGGGCAGAAAGAATCAAAAAATAAATACCTTATATACAGCACTTGATAGCAAGCATCTATGGCTAATATGTAGCCTACATTATGGTGATGTACTGTACATGAATTCCTGCTCTACGTCATTGCATATGCTGGATGCCACTTATCATTGTTCCTTAAGATTAATTACCAGCTGTAAATCACTCACCCATCATTGCACTCTGTATACTAAAGAAGGCTGGCTGTCATTGTCTGCTTGCAGGCTTCTCAACTGGTACATCTTCATCTATAAAGCAATTATTGGACTACTCCCCTCATACCTCTGCATCTACCTCACTTTCACATCAAATCCATCATCCAGTTTGTGCTCTCTGGACTTTCTATCTGCCTCTGTCCCCAGAACTCGTACTGAGCTTGGGAAGAGGGCATTCATGTACTCTGCTCCCTCCGCTTGGAACAAAAATCACTAAAATTGCAGGAACTTATCACCATTAATGATTTTAAAATTTGGCTTACAGGCTTTATAGTGGGAAATTTTGGTGTGTGTGAATGTTTTACTATTTTATCATCATGACATAAGTGTTCTTTTAGTGTCTATTGTGGTGCACTGTTTTGTTTAGCATGAACTAATCCTCCTCAGGATCCCCTGTTACCACCTTCTCTGCCCCCATCCAGCCCTCTCCTCCTCCCCCTTCCCCCACCAGACTGTATTTATTTATTTAACCTTAAAAAATACATATACGATGAAAACATGAAATATAAAAAATCAACAGTAAAGGGCAATCTTAAGTGAACATTAATTAAAACAACTGCATGTTTCATGAAGGGCTGATTTTAAAATACCTTTAAACACATTTACAGTGGGGATGGACTGTAGGTTAATTTTATCTTGCAACTCATTCCATAATGAGGGGGCATAGAAAGAAAATGAGGTTTTACCAAGATCCGACTGCATCCAGGGAACATTTAAAAGCATCCCATTTGCTGCTCGTCTAGTGCTGTAGGTGTTCGTATAAAAAGACAGAAGTCTGAAGATATAAGATGGTAATTTACCTACTAATGTTTTAAAAGTTAAAGTCAACATGTGTGCTTTTCTCCTTTGGTATAGGGAGGGCCATCCTAACGATTCACGTAAGGTGCAGTGGTGTGTGCGTGAGCCTGCACTCGTTACAAAATGGTTGTAGAGGTCGTTGCAGCATGATAAACAGAGTCCAGCTTTTTAAGCAGGGAAGATGCTGCATGCATATATATCACATCTCCATAATCCAAGACAGATAACAAACTTTGCACAAGTTTCTTTCTGGCTTCGAATGGGAAACATTTTTTTAGACGAGAGAAAAAACCCAGTTTCGCCCTAAGCTTCTTCAGCAATTTGTCAATATATTAAAAGACATCTTGTCATCAAGCCATATACCTAAATATTTATAAGAAGTAACTCGTTCAAGACATGTACCGTCCAATGTCGAGATCGTAGGAACAACTACATTGGAACGAGAGCAAGTGAAGGTCATAAAATTGGTCTTCTTTGAATTTTAACTTCAGCAGGGAGTGCTGTAGTGTTTGAAAGGCATCCTGCAGGAACTCTAAGGCTTGGTTTAAAGAAGGTGCTATTGTGTAAATAATTGTGTCATCTGCATATAAGTGAAAATGTGCTGGACTTATTCCATTACCTAAATCATTAATAAAAATTGAAAATAAGATAGGTGCCAAAATAGAACCTTGAGGGACACCTTTGTCTACATTAAGAAGGGCTGAGGTGTAGTTTTCTACTGAAACACACTGAGTTCTTTCAGATAGGTAGTTTTTAAACCAGTTCAGAGCCCTTTCACTAAGGCCTACGCAGCGAAGTCTCTGCAGTAGTAGTTCATGGTCCACAGAGTCAAATGTATTTGTATGTATTTGTAGGGCATAACCCCTCCATAAGACTCTGGGCCTCTCCCTCTTTTTCTCATGTCTGAGCTTTCTTCTTTATGTGTGTCTTATTGTGTTTTGTTTTTTAATGCTGCCGTTTTGGCCAGGCCTTGCTCATAAAAGAGATCATTTGATCTAAAGCAAATCTGCCTGGTAAAATAAAGATTAAATAAAAAAAAATAAAAAATAACGGGCGTCGGTAGCATAGTGGATAGTGCCAGCACCCCATGTACAGAGGCAACGCCTCACTGCAGCGGTCGCAGGCTCGACTCCAGCTTGCAGCCCTTTGCTGCATGTCAACCCCCACTCTCTCACACCCCATTTCACCCTGCCCTTTTCATTAACGGCAAAAAGCCCAAATAATAATTATAATAAATAATTTTTTAATTTAAAAAAATAAATAAATAAATAAAATCATTCACATCTAGCAGATGCCTGTCAGCCTGGTGAATCAAAATCTAACATCTGCAGGTCTTTCAACAATGGGTGGTTGATTTAAATTTTTTGTTTGCTTTGAGGTTGTTTTTTTTTTCAGCTTAGGGGACTAAAACAAAGCAACTAGATATGAAAAACTGTTAAGTTGATGTTTGAATTCTTATCACTGTCTTGCAGTAAGTCATTGACTTTGCTGTAGCTCAGCTTAGACCTACAGCTCTTGTAAGGTACCAGCACATAACGTTATGACAGGAATGAGGTATTTCATTGGGCTTGAATCAAAGCCAACACATCTACTCCTTATATTAGAGACCTCCATTTATTAAAATTCCTCAAAAAGCGGTGGACAATAAGAGCAGGTGGAGAGACAAGTATTTTTTTTAGACCTCCTAACTTACCAATGTCAGACCACTGGGTCTTATTTTAATCAAAACTGTTCTTGTTCCAAAATAATGAAATGTTACTAGAATATTTTGTTTGTAAGACATGAATCTTTATTAACAACAAAGAGCAATGAAACATTAAAACTGTTGTTCAATCAAAGTGATACAATATTGTTGAATTAAAAAAAATGGTTGTAAATTTTGTCAGTTATTCATCTGGTAAGTTAGATTTTACTTCAGTACCAGAAGCTATCCAAAATCCTCCTGCTCCAAAATATGACTGCATAGGTCATTTATACAAACTTAAATTACGACTTATATTTTGGCTTTTTGTTTGGGAATGACCTCTATTGCCCAGAGTAATTACTTTTGAAACAACAGGAAGTCAGATGGCATAAAGAATGACAAAGTTGTTTTAGGGCTCAAACAAACATAGTATACTCTCATCTGGGAGACTGGTGTTTGTGTCCCGCGTGAAATCAATTGTGAGTTATTGTTGTGATATTGCACGTTTGTCATGTGATATTTGTTACGTTGCCTTAGTAACAAACATTGGCACCTTACCAAGGAGTTTTGTGGCTGAAACCTAACCATGTAGTTTTGGTGAAACTGCTACAATGTTAACTATATGTTTATGTTATATCATGTTTATGTCCCATTCAGAGAAAAGAAACACACAACCTATGTGGCTGTATGAGTTGGAGGGCCTGTTGTGCTGTCCAGTGTGACGCTACCTTACAAATGTTCTTACACATGGCTCAGAACATATTACCGGTTTACACTTAAGGTATTGATTATTAGGGCCCAAGCAATTACCGTTATATAATCCAAGTAATTCCTTTTTCTTCTTATCTTCTTCTTCTTTTACTCTTATTCTTCTTCCTCCTCCAAATGAATCTTATTTTTGAGGGGGGTCGAAAAGTCATGAAACTTAACACACACACACCACAACTGGTGAAAAAATTGATACTGTAGGGGTCTCCTGCTTGGGTGCAAAAAATGGCTCAGTAGCGTGCTGGTTTCACCTACATGTACAAACTTGGTAGGCACATGTAACATGTAACAAGGCTCTGGGCCCGAAGCTATCAACATGCAAATCAAGTATCATGGTGATTGTGCCATCTAATGCAAACAGAAAATATTTCTTGTCAGACAGTTATCTTTGGATTTACATGATGGGGTCTACAGTTGATGTACAGCAACATAACACATAATTAGTGTGTTGTCCAGCACCCAATAGTAGACACAGGAAGTAGTACCAAGTGTGAAACAGGTCATTGCAGTGCCCACACTCTATGAACAGTGGCATTAGCCAGTGTCCTGCCAGTATCCTCGACGTGAGTGAATGTTCATCACTACTTGCCGCTTTAATTTTCATTATTATTTATCTGAATTAGGTTTTAGATGTATACACATACACTACATATACTAGAGTTTATGCCTTTAATCTTGATGACACATTTCACTGGAAGGTGATGTACTGACACTGTCTTTATCAGGGTCCAGTGTATATCCAAGTCTTTGAGAGGAGACCTTTGAAACTAACAGTGACATGTCAAAGTGATATAAGAAGATACTTTGACTGTCATCGATGTATTATTTTGAGCTGGGCTGTCTTGTCGGTAAGAACATAACTTAACAGATCTAGTTCACTTATTTAACAAAGGTGTACACAGGAGTCATATTTGCAGTGAAGCCATCCCCACTCCACTCATCACTCAAGTACAACTGATGCCCACCATATGCCAGTGAGAGGCTGTGGGCTCCAGAGATGGTGCTAGTGTTAAACGGCAGATGGGAGATGGAGAGGAAATAGGTTTAGGTGGGGATGGAAGCAGTACAGAAGGTACATGAGGAATGAGCTGGGGTGAATGTGGGGCTGCAGGGGCCTTTTGCTGCATCTTTGTGCAGCAACTGTCAGAGACGATTTTCCTTGCCTCCCACTGTACTACTGAGATGGAGGAAGCGGCGGTATGATCCATGAACCTGCATGAAAATCAATGTGGGCAGCCCAAACGTGAAATCGATGCGGCCGGCTGGCGAGGCAGAAGTGGGAGCTTGAGAGAGGGAAGAGGAGGAAGGGAGTTGTGGAGGGAAGGAGGTGGGGCAAAGGAGTTCACTGAAGTCCACAAGAGTGGGTTGCACTCATCCTGAGCTGGGCCACGCGGAGGAGTTGAGGTCGGGGTATTGTAGGAGGGGAAACAGAGGGGTGAAGTTAGTTGATGTGGTAATGAAGAGGTGCCACAGAGTTCGACCAATGAGGATCTGAAGGCTTGTACCAATGGAGGGTTTTGGATTAAAGCTTGCTATGTGATCATTTCTGCAGTTTTCATGCCAAAGAATAACAAATATTCAGTGGTGTCCTCAGAATTAAGTTGTTTTTTATTTGAAAACCAGAATTTATGAACATCAGAGGAGACTAAAGCTCTCCTGAGTTATATGCAATACCTCTTTCCCTCACCCCTCAACTGAAATCTCAGTCTTATTACACGTAAAGTTCCACTGAGGGCTGCTCCAGTCTAGCACTTGCACACAGGAGCCTGACAGTGACGGGTAGTGACCCTGCCATCTTGCACCTACACACTGAGACATTTACTTCCACACTGCAGTGTAAGCCAAACTGGGCAAGAAAGAATGTAGCACTTTCTAGACACACACTGATTGATAAAGGCCTGATCTCAGACCCGCACAAAATTTGGGGAAATTAGCACGGTACAATAATAAAGAAAAAGCAAACGAAAGAGATGGGGAAATAACATTGACTTGCCTGAGTAGTTTGCTGAAAAGAGACAATAAGACCTCCACACTTCAAACTATGGCACTCTCAGTACTCTTCCAGGGTCAGTTTCAGATGTGTCAGTTTTTGCATATTTTCATGCATATAGTGTATCCGTCCATCCATCCATCTTCTAACCGCTTCATCCTCTTGAGGGTCGCGGGGGGGCTGGAGCCTATCCCAGCTGACATCGGGGCTGGTACACCCTGGACAGGTCGCCAGACTATCGCAGGGCTGACACATAGAGACAGACAACCATTCATGCTCACATTCACACCTACTGACAATTTAGAGTAATCAATTAACCTAGTCCCCACATTGCATGTCTTTGGACTGTGGGAGGAAGCCGGAGTGCCCGGAGAGAACCCACGCTGACACGGGGAGAACATGCAAACTCCACACAGAAGGGCTCCCACACCCGGGAACGAACCGGCAACCCTCTTGCTGTGAGGCAACAGTGCTAACCACCACACCACCGTGCCGCCCGCATATAGTGTATTTTCAAAATAAATATCTGTGTTTTGGTGCTTTTTGGTTTCTCATGGGACATGAACAGTGGTCTCCTTTGTGAAAGTCCTGTGTTTATTTGACCCATCCGTCCACCTCAACCTTCTGCCTACACTGACCTCCTTGCTCTTCAAAGAGTGCTTTGTGCATAGTTATCAGATGCCAAGGGCAGTGATAAAGCATTTGCATTTCACAACATGGGAATAAGAGTGGATTGTACAGTCATATCATTTCATTTACAGCTCAAAAAGCAAGTTTAAGAGTGCAGTAATAATTTAAAGTCTGGGTAAAGCAAATATAAATGTGTGTAATGAGTTTGTCACACCACAGAAAAATGTCTTATTAAACAAACAGCCAGATTTGAATGATTAAAAAAATCGCTAGGTATATAAAATTAGATTTCAATGTTGTAAAAAAAAGTGAGTAGAACTTTTGCTCTGAGATGCTAACGACATGTCCACTTAAGGAGCTGAAATGAGGATCGAGCCAAACCATGGACACAGGGTCTGAAATTAACACCCACCAAGCGTCAAATGCAGGTAAATTTTCCGTTTGGTGAATAAATCTCAAGAGGTTTTCTGCCACACTGGTGGGTACATGTTTGAACCAAAATAGTGTTGTGATTGAAGAAAAGAAAAAAAAAAAAAAAAAACTATGCACAGATTCTCTGCCGTATTTTGGTGTGATTTAGGGGCACACGGATCCTAAGCTGCTCCTCTGTTGTCTGTCACATACACGCGTGTCTACAGTGCTGTAAAACTGACCATCTTGAGTGCTCTTCGTTTTGCTGCATTGTTTTAGTGTATGAGAGTTTGAGACATCAGCTGATCTGCTAAACTATTACATGCCACCGTTCTGCCGCTACCTACCATTGTGCCTATTCATAAAGGTGATACAATAATAACATGGAGGCCACGTACTTTGAACCAAGACGGCAAACTCTTATTGCCTCCCAGATAGTCAGCCCCAGCACATTAGCTTCACTTCTTCCGTTCTTACCTTTTACAATAAAAGCCCAAGACATACACACTGCATTACTGCTTACCAGAAGAAATTCATTCACATGCTGAGGCTGCGGTGATGAGTTTTTGATGAGTTTTATATTACAATATATTTTTTTTTTTTTTCAGATTTTGCTCTGACATTTTCTTTAGGTTTGTATTTAACATAATACCTTATTATCATAATGAAATGTATGGACACAAATGTGTGTGTGACACAAAAAAGGCAATTATGGACACTGAACAGACCCTCCTTAGAAGCTAAGCTAGTAGCACAGTAAAATACAGACACTCTGAACAGAAGAATGACCTACCACGCAGCGAAAGAGTCTCTTTATCAACTAAATCAGTAGCACAAAGCACACAAACCCCTTGAGGGATGTGAAACGATGGACACTTTTGGAAGCTAAAGCTAGTAGAACAGACATATACGTACACAAACCCCAAGTCAAAGAACGAACAACAGCCACTCATTAGCAGCTAAGCCAGTAGCACACACAGTCCAGGTGCGTGTAACACAGCACACACGCCCTGCAAACCAGGGACCAAGGACCTCTGTGTGGCTATAGCCTCTTGTCCAGCAGCTAATGTTAGCACAAAGCACACAACCACAGCAGTGAGCAGTAACTGCTGGTGGGCTGGGTAGCTGATTCACACTGTTAGACTGAAAGGCACATGACAGCTGTTAGCTTGTGTTTATATTACTGGGGTATTTAACATAGGCTGACCAAACATCCGGGGTTTTTTTATAAATTGATGATAATGTCTGGTTTTCCGTGTGTGTGTGTGTGTGTGTGTGTGTGTGTGTGTGTGTGTGTGTCAGAGTGCGGCACAGGCTGCATATCTCTGTCCAAACCTGAACCAAGCCCGACATTATTTAGTTACTAAAGCACTAAGTTTGTGTCACACAGTTGTTATGGTTACAGGTTATTTAACAGGCCGAGCGTGCGCTGTGGGTGCTCTGCGGAGAGGGAGACCGCCGTGTTTGAGACGGGAGCAGGAGGCAGGAGGCGGGAGGCGGAAAGTCTGACGCTTCCAGCGAGAGGAGAGGGAGAAATATATCAAAATAAGATAAAATAGGAGACACCTGTCTCCCTCTTTTATTTTATTTTCAATGTTTAATCAAGGCGGAAGCGGGCAGCAGGAGGTCCAAGACTTCCAGTGAGGGGAGAGGTAGAAACAAACAGCCAATGTGTGTGTGTGTGTGTATGTGTGTGTGTGTGTGTGTGTATGTTATGTTCAGGTGTTGTCACGTAAATAACAGTCCCCAAGCAATAAGCAGGACAGACAATAGGATTTTATTTATTTTTACACTGCATTTATACTGATAGCTGACCAAATCCGACCCCAGCCCGAATACAATTTAAACATTTTTGACCAAACCCAGCCCGCAGTGAGTGAACAGAACAACGCTGATGCTACACAATCTGACGTTGGTAGTAACACGGTGTTTATACAGTAGGGAAGGGGTTATGTTAAGAATGGCTCCATTGCGTTATCAAGCATGCTTTTAGGCCTGCCCAAAAAATCCTGGACACTGAAACACTGAAAAACTGTTTAACGGTCTAACTCCACAATTTAGTGAGCACTAAACACTACACAGTTCACAGTCATTTCACGTGTTTTCGAACAAGTTTTTTTTTTTTTTTTTTTTTTAACATGTACAATGTGTTTAAAAAGAAATCATATGTTGCTTTACCTGGACTTCAAACTAACTTAAGTGGCTTAAGCTGAAGTGACTTAACTCAAAGGTACAGAGACCTGGAGGTGACATGTTTTTAAAATGCATGCACGCTTTCTAATTCGCGTGCACATTTTATAAAAACAATAGTTTAAAAGGCTGTGCATGCAATATTGGTCCACTTGGAAGAGGGGAAAGCTATGGAGCAGAAGGAAGTGCTTGTTTTAAATGCTCAGGTGGACCTGATTAATGTGAAGGATGAGTGACGAAATAAAGAAACATCAACATGTCATATGAAAGTTTTTTTTCAACGTATTTACTGAAAAGCTACACTCAAATCCAGGTTACAAAACCTGTGCAGATGCTTCTGCCAGAACCACAGTATAAGAAAATACATGTCAAACATGTAAAACAATGGACTACACAATGAATTAATACATTAATGACAATGATGTCCGTCCTCCTGCTGCAATTGGTGGGAGTATGAGGTGCCGATAGCCAGGCACATACACGTTAAAAAGCGTGCGTGCGTTTAAAAAAAATAAATAAATAACATATGCATGTCACCTCCAGGTCTCCAAGTACAAAGGAAAAAAAACATTTCTTTAATAAATAAATAAATAAGTAAATAAATAAATGACTTCTAACTCTAATTCTAAAATGTTCACATGACCATTGTGGGAAAATGAAAAATAATAATTTGTCAAATACTGTCATAGCAGTGCATTTATTTCTAAGTAAATAAAACCAGAAATATCTTCAGGGTAAGTGAAAATATGTTTTATATGTATATATATGCTGCAGTATGACCCTTAAATTACTACATGGTTTGGCATCTCTTTCTTTTATTAATGGGATAAACCCCTTGAGATGCGACATCTCGTTTGCGAGGGGTCTTCACTGTACATTGCAGATCTTATAACACTGCACAATCAAATTTTTTTTGTCTCTAATTAGCACTCCTCCTACTTGTGCTCTCCATACGTGATCATGGTATGAGCTGATGCTAAGAATAATGCGGAGGCTAAATCTAAGGATGCTTGTGATTTTTTTTTTTTAAATTTCAAATAAACACAAAAAAAGGGCAATGACAGTTATCTTCCTTTGGATAATAACAGGCTGGATATTGTGCAAAAATGGTAATGGACAAATGCAGCAGGCCCATATGACCATGCGCACAGGATCTCTTCTACTGAGGAGTGCTGTGCAGTATAAATGTGCAGGCATGACAATGTATGTGGGCGAGACGGCTGCCAGCTGCAGACCACTGTTCAAGACCAACCAACAACAAAATTGTTTGTTTTTAGCAAGACATCAGTGAAATTTACAGCCCTGACTGTGCCAACTACAGCAGCAAAACATGATCTTTTCCTAATCAGAACCAAGTGTTCTTTGTGCCTAAACCACATGTTAAACACAGCATTGTTGAAACATAAAGTTTCACCATATCTGCTTCATAATGGGGTAAAAATGTTAAGTTTGTAGTTTGCAGAAACCTACAGTTTGAACGTATTTTGGGGCGACTGGGTTGAGAAGCTACAGGAAAACTGCTCAGACGTTGAATGGTTCCTCAGACACAATTTGTCTCTGGACTGCATATGCCAAAATTTGTATTATGTCCTTTTGAATGATTGCAAACATTCAGTTGTCTGCTGTACGTCTGCTGTATATCTTTTCATATCCCCTGGGTAACTCATAATGTTACATCAGCTTGTCATCCACTCCATCATTCGCGGCTATAGAACTCTACCCCCACAGTGGAAGTCCCTCACATCAGAGATATTTTATGAATAATATAAGCAGCTCCAAAACTGTCCTGGCAAATAGCCTAGTTAGCTTGTCCGCACTAGTGATTAGCTCCCTCTACCGCAAATCTCTCCCCAAGTTTAATGTTACCTGCCCCACGAGTCTTTGCACTTTGACCTGATGTAATGATGGTGTGCCGTCAGATTGCGGTAATAAATTCAATTTGAAAATTTTAAACATCTCTTTTCATATATTTTCTGACAGGCACCTTATCACATGCTGTTCAAAATGTAAAACTAATTTTCAGATAGCTCATGAGTTAGGGTAAAATGGCCGGCTGTTTACAGACTGTATTGTTCCGCCCCTTGTCACTAGTGGGTGCTGCAGCACCCACAGCACATGACTGCATGCACAGATGTCTCCACACATTGTCAGCCTGCACAGTCAGTGCTATCATAAATATTGGGCTGCACATGGATAGGGGATATGGGGCAGATTACATTATTTTTGTCATGAAGCAAAAACAAGACTGTTGCTCAGTTTGGTTCAGTTCAGCTTTGTTGTCCCACTTGAGTAAATAAGGACCTCTGCCATTGTAAGCCAACAATAGTGTTGCTGAGTGTTGTTCTTGGCTCTTCACTCGAAAGCAGTGACATGACTGGTTGATCTTGTATCTAAAGCCAGGGCCCCTCTCTAAAGCTGCCTTACTGTAAGTCAGCTTGTCGATAGCTGTGACACTGGTAGTGAGTTGACCCAGCTGGCCAGACAGCAAGCGGGTGATTGATTCCTTATACATGTCAGCATGGTTGAAAGGTCTCCAGAGCCATGTGGCATTTCAGAAAGTGCCGAGCCCACAGGTCAGGGGTCTCCTGGCTGCTTCTGGGGGCCCCTGGGGTAGTGGTGGGGTGGGAGCACAGAGGGGTCTCCGTCAAGGCAGAGCTGAGTGCTTGTACTTGGAGTCTTGTTAAAAGAGCCCAGGACCATGTTAATAATGGGACTAGTCAGGCTCAGACACCTGGGTACAGGGCTGTCACTGCCATTCCCCCTGCCTCAACCCGAATGACCGATATGACATGTTATGGGTAGCCTCTCAGCATGTCAATACAAGGGAGCAACTTGTACCCTATCGTTCATTGGGCAGTGGAAAACTGCCAGCAGCCGAATGCTGGTGAATAGAAACTGTTGTTGGGGAGAAGCTTGTTTCCTCTACCAGCCAGTTCTCCAGGTACTTTGGTGTCTATCTTGCATTAAAGTCATATTGCCCTTGCATTCATTGATAGTGTTCAATATTCCACATTTACAACAGTTCTCTGCAGCATTTTTTTTTTTACTGCTGTTGTGTTGAAGCCAGCAGCTGGTTGGTATTCAGCGCGGCTATTCTACCCACTGTGTCTGGAACGTGCAGCGGCCGGGGCATCCTCCAGGTCAGAGCAGGGGTAAGGGGGTTTGCCAGAAGCGTTGCCCCCAGCAGACTGAGCCCTCACTGGGCACGGCTCTCTGATCTGCTCCCTCTCCTCCCCCTCCTGCCTGAGACAATACCAGACTATTGATATCTCTCAAACGCACAGTCAAGTCTGCTTTCCCACTTTTGCTTTTATATCAGATTTTTTAATGTTTTTTCGATTAAATTTCCAGAAACTTCAAGTGTTTTTGTTTTTTTTTTTGCCTGTTTTGCCGCTCTGTTTCAAGGCAGACAAGAAAGTGTGTGCAGGGTAGGGGGTGGTGTGTGTATGTGTGTGTGTGTGTGTGGGGGGGGGGGGGGGGGGCAGGCGCCAGCGGTTGTGTCCTTCAGGGTGATGGAGGACAGTGTCTGAGCTTTGATCATGGTCAAACCACGTCCATCTGGGTGCCCTAATGCCAGGGGCACTTTGCCAGCCTACTTAGTATCTCGGATGTCAAATCCTTCACTGGGGACATGTCAGCCAGACTTGAAACATGGACTCAATTGGGGTAGAGTACCCATCAAATCTTTTGGCTTATGCATATCTGACCCCTCTACCAAGAATTAAATTATCCCAAGCTATCCGTAAAAGACATTCTGTAATGATGCCATAACAATTATGGTGTGAATCAGGCCTGGCAGGTCATCTCTCCTCCAGCCCAAATGAAGGCCTTTATTAAGAGAGTCTGAGTCCTCCTTTGCATACAGCTCCATGGTGCCATGGAGTAAAAGGGCAGTGTGGAGGAGCCACACTGCCCTTTACTACCACAAAATGAGAGGCCTAATGAAGGCCACAAGCAGCACAGCTATATATAGCCATAATGACCACAGTCACTACTGTTGGATGTGGAGTGGATAGAACCGGTATTCCAGTATTATTTGTGTTTTCTCGGCTCAGCTGTAGCCTTATTGGAGGGATAATTGTTCCTTAGAGAAGGCACAATTTTTCATCAGTGTGTAACAGTACCATACACTGCTGTTCAGCATCCGTGATATGATCAGATTCAGCTGCAGTTTAACAACTTCAGCTCAGATTTGAAAGGGTTTGATAGTTTAACTCGCTCAATGTTCTGCAATTGAAACACAAGAATAAATTTTTCCTTTTTTTTTATCTTTTCATGTCTTTCTTTTTTTTGTAATTGCAAGTACTGAATCAGAAATGCCCACAAAAATAACATCTCCTGCCATGTCAACAATACTTAACATGGGCTAAGGTCAACTTTTTTAGCCAATCCTAGAGAAGCATTGATTTTTCATTGGTATGCTGCCAACTGGGTTTATTTTACCCCATTTCCCAGATAAGTGTACATATTTCTGGAATATTTATGTTATATATTTTAATTGAATGACTTGAATTCAATCAATTGAATTGAATTGAATCCTTCTCCTCACTTACAAAGCTCTAAATGGTAAGGCTCTGCCATATCTTAGAGAGCTCATAGTACCCTATTATCCTGTCAGAATCTGAGAATGCAGGGTTACTTGTGGTTCCTAAAGTCTCCACAAGTAGTTATGTAGTAGTATGCCAGAAAAATATGTCAGATGCAGTATGCCAAAAGTACCGTTCTACTACATCCGGTCATATTTCACAGTATGCATGTCTGCATGCTTCTTTGGCCATTCTGACCCACAATCCTTTGAGCAGTGAAGTTACGTAGCACTGACTGAGCTGCGTGTACAACCGACGCCCACACTTCCTTTCATACGTGGTTTATTTAATTTGAGATACTAAGACACTACATATTAGGACTGCAATGGTCTGATTATATACCGTCACATGTCATACAGTTTTGCAAGAACACGGTTACAACATTCAACTTTATTGTGATTATAGTATAATCAGTGTTAGGTTTCAACTATGACTATGATATAGAAGATTCTACCAGTATATGCAGTGGTGTAAGTGTGGTATAAATAATGAATGAATATGACTAAATATGAATACACTATGGGCCAGGTATGAGCAGTATATAGTCAATATATAAATAGTAAAAGTCAAAAACATATTAAGTAATGTAGTAAGAATGTGCCAATATGTTACACTACAAATAAACGTAATATGAATGTAAGGCTCCTTCACGTGCAGACAGAATATAGTGCCAGCAGCTGCATAGCTGTAAATATATTTAACAACAAACATCTGCCAGCAACAGAGAGCTATGTGTGAAGGGGGTTAATATGCCTACTGGTGACTAGCTTGGGACTGTTTATGTGAACATATCAGTTTATTAGAAACAACAACATACATTATGACATAACAGCAACAGAACTCTCCGGCACGTCCGACGGTATGCACGACTCTGGTGAGCTCGACGAGAGGAGATTTGCTGCATCTGCGAAGTACAACAAAACAAAATATTCAAATGTGGCGGCGGAAGTGAGCAAGAGGGTCGGAGTTCAGGGAGTGATGTGATGGCGGATGTAGTGTGTCCCAATAGTATGCATACTGCATGCATACTGCATACTACATACTTTTTATGGGCAGCTGCAGTACATACTAAAAGTATATAGTAGAAGTATACGATTTCCTCTTTGATAAAGCTTATAGTTAGAGCTGGCTCAGGTTTACATTGGACCAGCCCCTAGTTAGGCTGATATAGGCATAGTCTGCCAGTGGACTTCCTATGGCACACCGAGTCCCGTCTTTCCTTCTCTCTCTCTCTCTCTCTCTCTCTCTCTCTCTCTCTCTTTATCTGCTAATATTCATGTCCTACTCTGCGTATCACTAACTCAGCTCCTCCCCCAGAGCCTTTACACTCCATTATATTGCAGGTTACCTCAGATTGTGGTTGTCACTGGATTGTGGGTCATAGTTGCGCTGCTGCCCTGCCTGATACTCACTACTACATCTATTGTTATTATTTAATCAAACTTTTACTATTATTATACACATATGATTATTATTAGCACAGACATGTACTATAATATATTAATGTATACATATATCATATATACACTCATAAACTATTATTATATATATTTCTATGATTCTTGTTACTTCAGTTATTGCCAATGCTGTTGCTGTGCATTTCTCTCACTGTCTCTGTCTCCAACCTGGTCTCACTCCAAAGTCGTTGAATACCTACACTTTGTCAGTGACTTTCATCGTCAGACAACAACGAAAAATTCCATCTTTTCACATTGGCACGATATGTGATATGTAACGTGTGTGGCGCGTTAAGGGGAAACGCAGTGGGACAACAATGTAAGTTAAGAGGCTGAAAGTCCAAGTAGGGAGGGTGAGAGAGGTGGTTGATGAATCCAACAACCACCAAAAATCTCCCAGGAGGCAGGTGTTCACTTCCTGTATGATTGTAAAGCCTAACCATGTTCTTTTGTCCTAAACACAACCACATGCTCTTGTTGTTGAAGGAAAAAAATACATTAATTTGTGATGTTGTACCAGCGTAGTGCATTTATTTTGAAAGAGACTGTATGCAAACTGTACAGTACATTTTTTTGTGAAAACTGAAGTGTATTTTGAGAACAGACAATTGATGTAACAAGCAGAAGTTGACATGGCGTCCCAGAACATCAGCAACCAACACACCCAGCAGTGGCGTAAGGTAGTTACCACACACCCCGGAACACACTATTGCGACGAGCCCTAGTGTATGCTAGTCACTGCTCACTGGACTTACAGATGTGCTCAGCTTGTCAGTCTTGACAGATTTTGCAGCTTAAGCACCGTATCATATCATATTGAAACAGAGACTTGACATAAGGCAACATCAACATGTACACGACATCTATTGCACATCTGTTCGTCCTGGAAGAGGGATCCCTCCTCAGTTGCTCCTTCTGAGGATTTTTTCATATTTAAGTTTTGCCTTATCTGCTGTGAGGTTCCAAGGACAGGGGGATGTCGTATGTTGTAAAGCCCTCTGAGGCAATTTGTGATTTGTGATATTGAATTTTATAAATAAAACTAAATTGAGGTAAATTGAATTTAATTTTGGACGATGCATGTCCGTCAAGATTTCAGGCAGCATCCAGTAGATTATAGTAGTTTTTTTCACTGTAGAATTTTTTAATTTTTTTTTTTTAGGAAATGAATTGGACGGTGTGTGCTTGGGGTATGTAGGGGTGGACACACACAAACACATCATGCACCAGAGCACAGAGAGACAAAGTTTCTAGGAAACATTTACTTTTGACAGCTGTGTCCACTTTTGTTCAGACCTCTTGTTATGTACCCATGTAGCAGTATGTAGCTCCGCCTTATGCATCACTTTTCTGATGTGTTTCAGTTCATTATATACTCCAGCTATGTGTTGAATAAGAATATGTTGTAACATTGTATGAGGGCATGCCACTGTGGGTTACATGCTGACTGTACATACACACACTCATACTGTTATGCTGAGCAGCCATGCCAGCTAGCTTTCTCCTGCTGTCACACATAACACACAGCAGGCATGTACTGTACATGCGCATTATCATGCGGGGCGATGTCTCCGGCCCGCTGCATTATGCATGGAACTCAGGGGAGCCAGGCCAGTGGAGTGTGAGAGAGAGGCCCAGGAGCGTGCCACGCTGTCGGACACATGTCAGCGCAGTCACACCACCTCTCCATGGACCCCAAACATACGCAATCGCACAATGTACATACTCACACACATCGCTCAGTAACCTGACAAATCTGTACATGCAGGCACTCACCCACAGCCTGTCAGACAAAAGTCAATGTGATTCGTTCCGTGTCTCCATTCCACTGTTTAGTGAATTGGTTGCGCTAATGCAATACCACATAGGCTCCCATCAACCTGACAGACTTAAGATCAGTTTTTCACAGAGAAGCTGCACCACAGTTGCTCAATGCCATTTGTGTTAATTATGTGGAACATTCACATGCTGTCGAGCCTCATTACACTACACGTACTAATTGGACTCTAAAGGTGGAAGGGAGCAGGTTAAATTCTTCGCAATGATGAATAATTCTTTTGATGTTAAGCAGCATTCTGGCTGTTGTGCAAAAGTCAATAAAAGGTGCTTGCATGTGTGTATCGCGGATGTGTGTGAGTATATGTACAGATGCCCACAGGAGGAAAAGCGCTATAAATATTTGTATATTTGCATGTGTGTCTGACTGTCACACACTGTTGTTATGCTGTTGGACGCTGTTCAGGTGTTTTAGCAGACAGACAGCATGCTGGCCCTGTGAGAGCCATATGGAATTTTTTTACACTATTTGTTTACACTGCCTTGAAGCACATGCCTGCTCCCCAGCCAGCTAATGCACACAGGTAAAGCCAGCCTTCCCTCTGCCACATCATCCACCTCCTGCTATAGGTTTGCCCCGCAGGCCTGCCCGCTGTGCCTCCAACCCTGTGGACAATGGATGGATCCTACTGTCAGCAGCCTCAGGTGAGAGTGGGTCAGTGAATATAAAATAGAGGAGACTACTGTACAATCAACAGGCAGCAGCAAAAGGACATCAGTTACTGCACTGCTTGTCCATGTTTAATGAACAAAGGTTTATTTATGCTCACAGGTTTGTTTTTCTGGGCAGATATGGTGATGTTTTCATCCAGCAGTCCAGCAAATATTATCACTGCACTAAAATATTATTGAGGGAAAAAAAAAATAGGAGGGCGGCACGGTGGTGTGGTGGTTAGCACTGTCGCCTCACAGCAAGAGGGTTGCCGGTTCAATCCCGGGTGTGGGAGCCCTTCTGTGCGGAGTTTGCATGTTCTCCCCGTGTCAGTGCGGGTTCTCTCCGGGCACTCCGGCTTCCTCCCACAGTCCAAAGACATGCAGTTTGGGGACTAGGTTAATTGATAACTCTTGTCCGTGAGCGTGAATGGTTGTTTGTCTCTATGTGTCAGCCCTGCGATAGTTTGGCAACCTGTCCAGGGTGTACCCTGCCTCTCACCCAATGTCAGCTGGGATAAGCTCCAGCCCCCCCCCCCCCCCCCCCCCCCCCCCCCCCCCCACGACCCTCAAGAGGATGAAGCGGTTAGACGATGAATGAATGAAAAAAAAAACTAGGATTATGAATTTCTGGAAATCAGTTTGTTTTTAGACTTTAATACTTAAAGATATTGTCGGTAATCCTGTTCAGAAAGACTTTTTTTCATATTGGGTGAAATGGTCCTTCCATCCTGAGAGTAGTCAATACATAATGTGTTAGGAACGAAAAAAATCCGACCTCTGTGGCAGCTGGGGGCCTGTAAAAACTCAATCCCTGCCTCTCTGTGTGAGTGGAAAGAACCAATCAGGTGCGTTCATGTCTCGTTAATATATATCGCTCTGGTCCTGCCCACGCCCCCCTCTGTCCCTCCCTCCTCCCTGCGTGCACTCATCACGTGTCACCGTTGCTGGAAATATTCAGCACACTCCTCAGCAGAAATACCGAGTTAGCAGGAGAATAAGTTTGCTGAACAATGGCAGAGAAAATGCAGCCAAAAGTACCACTTCCAGGGTTACTTGTAAAGGCTCGCCCTGCTAAACAGGCTGAGAAAGGAAAGTCAGAGGCGGAAAAGGCTGCAATGAAAAAGACTTTGGATAAAGCGAGAGGACAAACCAGACATCAACATCCGTGCAGCTTCTGAACGGTGGAGACAACTGAGGGAGCTGAAGGGCCTGAAAAGTGATGCAGAGGTTGCTGTCTTTCTGTTGGACATTTGTTTGCTTTGGGGGGATTTGTTATTTTCATGAAATATGTAACGTTAGCCAATTTAGCTATTTTTGTAGCTCGTATCAGCCCAATGCTAACATTAGCTTTTCTGTTGGTGTAATGCAGGATGCATGTTCAAGTTTGTAGGGACGTGGCTTTGGACGGAGCACTGACGGGAGGGGGAGGAGGGTGGTGGAGCTTAGAGGAGGTGCCACTTTCAAATCTTGCTAGCTCGCCAATATTACCAGCTATAGCTTTAAGTGTTTGATATTTTGGGTTGAATACAGTCAGAATTAACTTTTTAATGCCAAATTATGAAGTACTCAGAAGTACTTCAAGAAAGAGACACATTTCCTGTGAAAAGGGAAGTGTGTTTTGAAAGCAGACAATGCATGTAACTGGCTGAAGTTGACATGGCATCCCAGAATGTCAACAACCAATGTTCTGTTTTTTGTTTTTTTGGGGTTTTTTTTTATAGCATATCATGACTGAAAACATTTCAGTGAAGGGCAAACAAAAGTGTTACAGAAAACACATCTACATGTTTTCATGTACAAAGATATGCTCAAACTTTTTTTGTGCAGCAGTGATCAGAGGGGAACTTTTAACATATCAGCAGCTGATAACATTTAACACAATACTTTCTCTCCTCTCTCCTTTGCTCTCCTGAAGTGAATTAGTTTCATAGATAGTTTTGTCAGTGGACTTCTATCTATCATATATGGATGACATGCTGTGTCTGTTGTTTACGTTCCAGGACATTGTGTCACTTCACACCTGTTACATACACTGTATCTTTTCAAAATATACTTTTGTTTTTATAGGACATGTACAGTCTCCGCTCGTTAGATGCATATTCTTTTCAAAATAAACTTACAACATTGGTAAAAGACCTCATATTTATCCTCCTAAGACCCGAGCTTTGGTTTGGCTTGCATTTTAGATTTCTTCTAGAGATTTGGGGTAAGGAGGAACCAATAAATATAATAACCAGATATTATCTTTGTACATGAAGCTCTTTTTGAAAAAAATGATGTCCACGTATGGGGACACGGTCTGAGTTTCCTCAGAACACACTCAATATTATTTAACAAAGTGCAAATTTCTTTTATTTCCAGTCTGAACACTGTTTTCAACATTTTTCATTGTCCCTGTTGCATATATAGCTGTTTCAACATTTGAACATGGATATGGAAAAACAAAATTTGCAAGAAACCTGCAGCATATCCAAAAACCTTGTTTTCTTTTAGCTTTGTTTTTGCTTTTTTGTAAATACATTTGTTGGAATTTCCTTTTTTTCTGTGGGAGCAGTTGATCACACTTAACCTGTGTGAAAGACTGTGTAACAGTTGCGTGCAGCTTGCAAGCAAAAGAACACCTTGCATGTTACACACCGGACTCGAGTTCTCCCAGAACAGCCTGTCGCTCTGCAGCGCACTGCATTTTTCAGGTCGACTGCCTCTGGAAGATGTGCATTAGCACTTCTGCGGACAGAGATGGGGGCACTTCCTTCATGGGACGTTTTTTCTCTGGCTTCAAATGGTCTGTGTTGTCCTCCTGTTCTGAGAGGTCTGTACTGTCTTCCTGTACATTGTTATGCTGGGCCAAGAATGTCTTACCCACTTCCATTTGAAATTCAAGAAACTGCATGATGTCCTTTCTTGGTGTGCCGCATACTGTTGGGTCTTGGCGGTACAGTAGCCAGCTATTGGCCAGAGCAGCATCTGTGAAGTGCATTAGCATCCGAAGCATCCACTTCTTGGTACAGAAGCTTATCTAGTTCTACTGCCGTAGCATTGGAGCAGTATACAATCAGTTTCATCAAATCTTTATCAATATACTGGTTAACATATAGTCCAGTGCAGTCCAGCCTTCTCTGTCCTGCTCAGTTTCCTCCTCAGGCTCAAACTGGGCTAGGTTTGGGGTCGATTGAGCAGCCCTCCAGCGCACCCCACGTCCTGCAGAAACAGAATCAGAAGGAAAATATTGCAAAGTAAGTTTACTCATGTACCCATACATGGGATTCACTGAGGTGTATTACCAGAGATATCACATAAAGAATTCAATGTGTAAGAACAAGTACCTTGCTTGGTTTGTCCTTGAAAGCTTGGTCCTGGTGTTGGCTCTTCACAGTCATCGTTTGAGCTATCAGACTCAACCCGCTGTGTCTGACACCTGGGAGTGCGTGACACAGCAAATCTGTAGACAGGTGTTGTAAATTAGCCCCTTGCAACAATGACACAACACAGTGCATCTTGTTCTTTGGCATAAGTGTACGTTACAATTCCAATGTTACTGTGATGTTTTGCAGAACAAACTAATAATACAAAACTACAGGCTCACCATCAGTTTCACCACAGAGATGTTTACGTCCCCGACTGACCCCATTCCACTGGCTGTGGAATGGGGTCCTCATTCCCACTACTCTCCTCCTCACTGCTGCTTGGCTCTTGTTGTGGAGGATGGTAATCAGCATCCTCGATGGGATCATCGATGTCAGACAACTCCTCTACCTCTGAGCTGTTCCCAGCAATTGTCTCCAGTACTAATTCCAGTGCCTTTGACAGAGGAATATGCTCTGGACATTATATTTTGAGAAAAATAAAATAAAAATCAATGTAAAGTTATTTATCACACATACAGTGTCAATTTATAATGTTGTAAACTACTGTACACCAATGTTTTCTAACAAAATCTTCCCAAACTATGTTTTACACTTACATTCTTTTCTAACATTTTTACATTTTCAACAAAGCTAAGTCCCACTGTCCACATATGTGGACAGTGGGACATGTTAGACCTGGTAGACCTTTACTGGTAGACCTTTACTGTTACAAACTTTTGTCAAATTTGCATGCCATATTAAACATACAACACTATTATGCATAACTTCAGAAGAATCAGCAATGAAATTCTATTAGATTTTTGACCTTGTTGACGTTTTGGTCGGGTGTGACTACCTGACTTTTCTGATGAGTTGGCTGCCATCTTGAAATTACTCTGTGAGGTGTTTTTCTTTTTAGTCACCATCAGATGGCAGTGTAAGTGTCCACGTTTGTGGACAACAGGTTCCAGTCACACAGAATTAAGTATTATGGTGCAGACAACCAAAAATATGATGTCCACGTATGTGGACAACAGGTCATAGGATGGATAGCATGGGCTCAACATTCACGCAGAAGGTGAACAGCGGACTCCCAGGTAAAAGTCCAAGGTTTGTTGGACCCATCCACCTCCCCTTCCACCCATCCTATTGGGACTTTCCAGCTCCTTATATAATGTCATTACCAGCAGCATTTCAAACTAACACACTCTTTGCTAGCATTTCATACATCCATGAAAGGTGTCATTTGATGAACCCGGAATGAAAATGGGCTGTACAAAAAGACTGCAATTTAAATTATAGCTGCTGCGGCATTTTAAGGCAATTCTGAGCAACAAGCAGAAGCATTTGCAGACATTTAGGTATTTAGCAACACAATCTGCCTTTTGCATCAGCTGAGGCTTGAACTCACAACCTCTGAGACTAAGAATCAAATTCTGTCTCACTGAGCTAATTAGTCAGTGACAATTCATGTGTAGCTCCACAAATTGACTAAGCCAGATGTGCAGGTTTAGCAGCTGTCCATGCTTGGAAAAGCAGATTTCAAACAACTGCAAAAAATTCAGTTATCGAAACAAAAATCTGAAAATACACATATTGCATCTAGACAGCATGGAGATGTTAGTAATTTGTTTGTAACAATGATTGATTTCCTCCATAAGTGAAAAACTGATGTTTAAAATTGCCATTTTTGCATTGACTCCAATTGTTCACATTAGAGGAATTATTTACCATGACTCTAGAATTTTGTCCTTTTTTTTTTTACGAACATTGAAGATTTATTTAGCAAGAATTCGCATGTATATGTTTACAATACCGTTTACAATCAAACATTTTGATGCACTGTAGGCTCAGTTTTTGATAAATCAAAAATCTGAGAAATGTAGTTTTGTAGGATAGTCTGAAGATGCTCTGTAGTAAGTTTGGTGTCAATTGAGCAAAAATTGTGGGAGGAGATAGGTTTAAGAATTTTTACAGTTTTTGAAAAAACAGAGTGATGAACTTCATAATTTTTAATAGATTTAAATTTACAAAAGTTTCTTCAGTATCGGGGCGATAGTTTAATGAAAGTGTGAAGTTGTAGCACATATGGTTGATTTTTTATGAATTTTCAAATTTTTTAACTTTAGACGCTTGCTGTAGCGCCACCATCAGGACTATTGGCTTGAGTTTACAGCTGAGGATATCTGGCATGAGACTGGACCTTTGTACAAAGTTTGGTGAGTTTTCACCCATGGGAAGTATGATTTCCTCAGAAGAAGAAAGAAGAAGAATACCTAGGATTACAATAGTGTCCTGGCAGCTTAGCTGCCCGGACCGTGATTAATATCTGAAGACCAAGACTCACTTAAACAACAAATCCTGTGGGTCGTATGATATCCTACGAATTGCATACCCATGAATAATGTTACATCTTAAATGTAAAGTTACGTAACTAATACAAAGGTGTAGAGGTTAGGGTTAGGGAAGTAGTTACTGCTGTTATAGTTCAGGGGCCAAGGCAGATTTTAGTATTTTTGACTTCCTCTATGTCTCTAGTTTACATTTTGGTATGACAGACCTGCATATCTAGTAGCTTAATACATTTTTTTGGATGATCTTTGGGTCCTCCCCAAAATTGAAAATAGTCAAAATTGAGGCTTCTCCAAAAGGGACAGTGTCTGCCTTATCACATGAATCTCGGGAAATAATTATCAGAATGTCACCAAATTTGGACTGAATGTTCACAGACAGTTGCTGCACACAATACAGTAAAAATTTCATCAGTACCTTGCTCCTTTTAAATAATATATACACCTAAACACACATGAATTCTAGGTGGACATGGAATATGGAATAAAAAATCCAAAAGGCATACAGTACAGGCCAAAAGTTTGGACACACCTTCTCATTCAATGCATTTTCTTTATTTTCATGACTATTTACATTGTAGATTCTCACTGAAGGCATCAAAACTATGAATGAACACATGTGGAGTTATGTACTTAACAAAAAAGGTGAAATAACTGAAAACATGTTTTATATTCTAGTTTCTTCAAAATAGCCACCCTTTGCTCTGATTACTGCTTTGCACACAAACTTAAAAGGGTCGCTGAAAACACCTGTCCTTACATGTTCCTTCTTCCTCCTCTTTTTCCTGAGATGCTCTGCCCTTCTAAGAACTGCTAGCCTGCTTCTCAGCTCCTCTTGCAACACCTTAATTCCCTCCCTTTCGTCTTCTGTAGCCTTTTTCCATTATTCCACTTTTCCTTAACCGTCTCCTTTCCTTAACTAACCTCTCTATTTATCTTTGCCACCTAGACTTACCTGACTGTACCCTCTCACCCCTCTTTCTCTCATGCACCCCAAGCCTCTCTGCACCATATAAGTAAATTATATCTCCCATCTTTTCTAACCTTTCGATTGCATTTCCTCAAAGCCTGTTTAAGATTACTGAGAAATCTCTATTAAATATCTCTCATTCTTTACTGTCATTTGCCCTAGGCCATCTAACTCTAACCTTTTGCTCCATGGTTCTCTCTCTGACTGGCATACTGACCTCAGTGTCACCTGCATCCTCTCTTACCACCCCCTCCTCCTCCTCAGTGGCAGTGTTACTGATATCCTTCTACCTGTCGCTGGACTTCATCCGACTGACTTGACTGACTTCTTAGGAAGTACTGATCAAGGATTTTTATAAAATTGTATATACTTTATTAATCCCAGAGGGGAAATTCAATTTTTCACTCTGTTCTCAATTACACACAGGTCCGAACACACACATGCACAAACAGGACCTATACATGCACTTAGTGGACAGATTTCAGAGTGACAGGCACTCCGAGCGGTTGGGGGGGTTCGGTGCCTTGCTCAAAGGCACCTCGGCAGTGCCCAGGAGGTGAACTGGCACCTCTCCAGCTACCAGTCCACGCTCCATATTTTGGCCCGGGGACTTGAACAGGCGACCCTCCGGTTCCCAACCTAAGTCCCTATGGACTGAGCTACTGCTGCCTCAGCAGGTGCCCTGAGTGCTAGTAGGCCAACTGCATAATCAATTTCCCCTCGTTGTGATTGTCTTCATTAACAAAATTGGTGCATATTTAAATAAAATATTTCAGAAAATTTGTAATACAAAAAATACTTGTCTTAATATGAGTGATCAACTGGGCAAGTTTCATGAGGATATCTATTAGTTAATTTTTCACCCTATTTGTAGTGTTTTGCTTACACAGGTGTAAGTTTATAGATTGATAACTGTAATTAAGCTACTAGATAGGCAGGGCTATCATACCAAAATATAAACTGGAGACCTGTAGAGAGATAAAAATGCCAAAATTGTTTGGCCCCCGTGGGTGATAGGGGCCTACCAAGTTGTGAAAACAGTCCCTTTAGCCCCTGGACTAATAGGGCCCCATTCTATTTGTCTGTTTGAAGTTCTGGCTGCACTAGTTACCTGTCAGGGGCTGGTGACATCAGATGGTGAGGTGAATAATAATAACCTACTAATAACCTACTTTTATGATAAGATGACATTCTTTGGCACATATAAATGCAGTTTTTGGGTGATTGGCTTATTTACATTAATAATGACAAACACATACATGCCTTTTGGATTTTTTATTATCCTTATTCCATGTCCGCCTATAATTCATGTGTGTTTAGGTGTATATATTTTTTAAAAGGAGCAAGGTACTGATGAAATTTTTACTGTATTGTGTGCAGCAACTGTCTGTGAACATTCAGTCCAAATTTGGTGACATTCTGATAATTATTTCCCGAGATTCCTGTGATAAGGCAGACACTGTCCCTTTTGGAGAAACCTCAATTTTGACTATTTTCAATTTTGGGGAGGACCCAAAGATCATCCAAAAAAATGTATTAAGCTACTAGATACGCAGGTCTATCATACCAAAATGTAAACTAGAGACATAGAGGAAGTCAAAAATACCGAAATTGTGTGGTCCCTTTAAGTGATACCAATTTGTGAAAATTAGCCTCTTGGCCCCTGGGCTATTAGGCTGGGAAAAGAAACATGGTGACGACGTACCTTAAAATGACTCAATGGTGACTCAAGGTTCATGCGATTCTGAACACCAGTCTCCTGGAGAAAGTCCTGTGTTTTGTGACCCATACACTGGCTCAACCTGCCTCCTAACTTGAACACACCTTCTTTACTCCTGTCAGTGCATTGGCTACTTGATCACAGCTTTCCAAAATACATGCATGAATTACTGGCTCATGGGATACCTAAGGATTTTGGTGCATTACTTTTCATGAGAACAGTCTGACTAAAATGTAGCAAAATAATAATAACAACAGTCCTCGTGTTGGCCATGATAAATTACTGTCATTTTTCTTTTTCAAAAAAAAAGTATTTTAGAATCTAAGGCAGATCTAAGCCAAGACACTGATTGATTTAATTTAATTTAATTTAATTTAATTTAATTTTGCTATATTGAGGGAAGTCTGTCAAATGTTGCCATTTCTAGTCTCATCTATGTCATGACATAAAAAAAAGAAAAAAAAAACTGGCAGACTTGCTAATGAATTTTAGACATTGTTATCTGGATCTGTCGCCCAAGTTTTGCATTTTCAGCCAGTGGGTGCTTTGTGCTATTTTCTACTCTCCCTCTCTCTCTTTTTCTCTCAATTTCTCATTTTCACTGTGTGTGTGTGTGTGTGTGTGTGTGTGTGTGTGTGTGTGTGTGTGTGAGCAGGCTGGTGGAATAGGTCCCAGGGGGCTGGATTACCCCTCTGCATGCCCCAGGCCAAGCGGCTCTTGGGGGGATTACTGTTAGACCTGCACCCTGGCTGGATTAGAGCGCCGGACCTCATTTCCATCTCCTTATTTACCTCGGCCCACTAGAGGAAATGCTCAGCTGCACAAAAACATGCTAATTGATGCTGAGAAAGCCAAGGGGAGGTGCAACACTCACACTGTAAGCTTGTTTTTTGGGAGGGTTAAAGGTTTAAAGATGAGTTGTTGAAAAATACGTTTTCAGTTAGTCACGAGATACTGTAGGGCTTTAATGGTGCATGTCGCAGGGCTACAAGTTGTGTGTGCGCATGTGTATAAACTACATTTTTGCATGCTTATTGTTGCTGTTGGTTTGGCTTGTGTGTATATGTGTGTGTGGTTTGTGTTTGAATACCTTATCCACCTCATTCCTGGCCCCCATAATCCCTTGCGCAAATTATGCGTGCAACTTCCGGTGTTGAACCAAAACCAGCGATTTCCAATGGTAACAGTTTGTTTACAGTACTCTTTTCTTCTTTCCAAGAGCAATTGGGAAATAAAATGCAGAACACACCAAGCTTTAAATTAAGTTTATTTACTTTATTAATCCCCCTGAGAGGAATGTTTTCAATGTTTTCACTCTTGCTTGTCATTTACACACGGGTCCGAAAGACACACACATGCACAAACAGGACCTATACATGCATAAAGTGGAGAGATGTCAGAGTGAGGGCAGTTGGGGGGTTCGGTGCCTTGCTCAAGGGCACCTCGGCAGTGCCCAGGGGTGGGCAGCCACCAGTCCACGCTCCATATTTTGGTCCAGATGGGGACTCGAACAGGCAACCCCCCGGTTCCCAAGTCCCTATGGACTGAGCTACTGCAGGGATTATGTGATCATACCTCTGCCATCGCTGACAGCCATCTCAAAGCATTGTTTTTTTTTCTTTCTTTTCAACAGAGAACGTTAGTAATTGCTCCTTGCTCCGTTAAAATATTGATAACTTTAACATGGCCAAAGCTAGCTTAAGGTAAACATCTGCTCCTTCTAAACATAATTTTTGTTTTCCGATGACTTATTAAGAGATACTACACATTCGGCAAACATTTAACATAATTCAGTCTTAACTGTAGCTCCATGGGAAGTGAATGAATGAGATGTTTCTCAGCTAATTAAGAATAAGAATAACTTTATTCATCCAAAAGGGGAAATTCAATTATCTGTCACCTCATCTATTATATGTCAAAGAATTATAAAGCCTGATGGCTGTTGGTATATAGGATCTTCTGTATCTCTCTGTCCTGCATCGAAGAGAGAGGAGCCGTCAACCACAGTTTTTTTGGTCCATCAAGGTGTTGTGGAGTGGATGATCTGGGTTGTTCATGATGGCCTCGAACATCTTCAGTATGCATCTCTCCACCACCTCCTCCAGTGTGTCCAACCTGACTCCAATCACAGATCCAGCTCTTTTGACTAGTTTTTCCAGCCGACTTGCATCTTTCAATCAATCAATCAATCAATCAATTGTGTTTATAAAGCCCATTATCACAAATCACATTTTGCCTCACAGGGCTTTACAGCATATGACATCCCTCCGTCCTTAGGACCCTCACAGCAGAGAGAGAGAGAGAGAGAGAGAGAGAGAGAGAGAGAGAGAGAGAGAGAGAGAGAGAGATGCAGGACAGACAGTAATGACAGTAGCTTACAACAACATTAATGAAAGTAATAATATTATAATTATAGTTCTGGCTACTGTGGTACAATATGTTGAGAGTATATATATATCTATATACATATGTGTATATATACACATATGTATATAGATATATATATATATATATATATACACTCTTTGTGTCTGATGCTTCCTCCCCAGCAGACTGCAGCATAAAACAACACACTTGCCACCACAGACTGATAAAACATCTGCAGCATCTTACTACAGATGTTGAGACATCTGAGCTTCCTCAAGAAAAAGAGGCGTGTAGAGAGCGTCTGTGTTTAGGGACCAGTCCAACTTATTATCCAGGTGTACACCTACATACTTATAGCTTGACACCACCTCGATGTCCACCCCACAGGTATTCACTGGCTGAAGAGGGGGCTTGAACCTGTGGAAATCTATGATCATTTTCATGGTCTTTGTGGTGTTCAGAAGGAGACCGTTCTTGTGACTTCAGTCACTGAGAGCTTTTATCAGGTCCCTATATTCAGATTCCTGCCCATTCCTGATGCATGCCACAAAAGCAGTGTCGGCCAAGTATTTCTGGATGTGGCAGGACTCAGAGTTGTATTTGAAGTCTGCCGTGTACAGTGTGAACAGGAATGGAGCCAGGACAGTCCCTTGTGGAGCCCCCGTGCTGCTCATAAATGACAAAACATAATTCTCCGCTCGTCTGCTTTAATGACACAATTTACATGTTTGTTTGTTTTTTTAACTCCTGATTAATTAAAAACTGTTCTTAGCAAAACATGATGCTGAATTTAGCAGCAGACTTCAGTAATGGTAATAAAAAGTAGTAGTAAAAGAAATAACTTTTGCCATTCATTTTCTTTATATGATATAATGGAAGAACGGTAAATCAGTAACACATTCTCAGCCCTAATGACTAAATGCATACTTCAAGGTATGCTGCTGAGTTTATTTTCCGAGTAATTTTCCTATGTAGGTAAAGCATGAATTCAGACGGGGGAAGATAGAGGGATATCATGTACTGACGTTGAGTGACGGACCTTTTAGTCTATGTCATTCTCTTCTGCAAATTCTGATTTGATACTTTTTCGCTATGTCTTGTGAAACTCTTGTGGTTTTATTTCTAATATCAATGGAGCCTTTGGCAACAGGAACAATCCCTTTTTGTTCTGGTTACATGTTCAACATACAATTGCTGAAGACAAAAATTTAGCTTAGACTGGTTGTTAGTCATTACAGACACAGACTGTGCAACAGGTACCAGAGATCTGCAAAAACAATTCGGAAAATCCTAAGTTAACATTAATTAAATATTTATTAAAAAAAATAAATCAGTATTTGCTAAAGTGAAGGCAAATTACTTTTGAATAGAAGCAACGTTGGCAGTTGGCCACCAAGAGTAGCCACTAGGACTAACCACAGACAGTATATGGGACTAACTAGCTTAATGCTACTTCTGCTGTCTCACTGGAAGTTGCGCATATAATAATTTTTGTACAGTAGCGCCCTCAGGAACAAGGTGGATAGGTGCCTCTATCTGTGTATGTACGTTTACTTGCATTTCTGTCTGTAATATGTCTGTGTGTGTGTGTGTGTGTGTGTGTGTGTTCGCATGTGCATGTGCATGTGCATTTGATTGTATTCTTACTGGTTTGCATGTTGTTGCGTTTGAGTGTGTGAATGACACTGCTTTTCACGTTTTTTTTTGTGTATGTGTGTGTGTGTGTGTGTGTGTGTGTGTGTGTGTGCGTGTGCGCGCGCGTGTGCGTGTGCGTGTGTGTGCGTGGCCGTCATGGTGGAGGTCCTCATTACTTGGTGGGGTCGCATACAGACATGGCCACAGCACGATGAGGACAGTTGGCGGACCTATTCCAAATCCCGCAGCTCTTTAACGAGCTAGTGATGGGGAGAACAGCCCAGTTGCCCCGGCAACCGGGGTGAACCCCGACCCCAGAGGTTGGCAACCTGTATATATTAGGATCACAGGCCTATGCAAATGGGCCGCTGGTCCTTTTTCCCCTTCTTTTCTTCTGCCAGAATGTCCTTCTTGTTCCATCCTGGACTTGACATGTGTGCTAACAGTGCCCTTGCTCTGAAGGGCGAGGGAGGCGGAGGATGGGTTGCTAGGACTTCCATTAGTGATTGCTGGGGTGACAGGAGCTCACACTCTGGCTCGGACTCCGCCGATGTATGACCCTCCACCCCCCAGAACAGCCTGAGTTCCAGAAAAGTGAATCATTAGGAGAAAAAGTGTTGTGAGCTTCAGTATCCTCTCAATATGTTTTTCTGCCTGTACTTCCTAGCTACATTTTGTCCTTATAGTATGTTGCTGTAAAAGCAACATTTTGAATTGAAAAAGAATTTGATATTTAAATTAATTTTGCTGACTGATGACTGATTTAAACATGTGTTACCTCTTTTCTCATCAAGCCCCAAACTCTTTTCAACTAGGCGTCCAGGGGGAAAGTAGAGGACTTCAGCATCCTATCACAGACATGCAGTTAGCATCCACATTTTAATAAACCACAAGCATGATCTTTCTCTAATATTTACCATACTGTGGTTGCCATATGCGGACATCATAGAGACTCCATGCAGATAGGGTGTTAACAACAGTGAAATATTGCTGAAATATTATTGTGATAATACATTTCAAAGTTGAGTTGACCAAAAGTAATACTGGAAATTGGGAAGCCCTAGCCCGCCCATTGCTTCAGGTTTCATAACAGTCAGTAACTTAATCGTTGGTTTCTTACTGGACCAGATAAGGTGTGATTGTGGAAAGTAAATTCCACTCAACCCTATCAAAGGCCTTCTCCGCATCTAAAGATAGGAGCAGAGAAGGCCTTCGATTAATGTCTAAATGATTAGATATGTTCAACAGTCTTCTGATGTTGTCGGTAGAGTATCTTCCCTTAATAAATCCAGATTGATCTGGGTTGATTAATTTAATTTAATTTAGGCATGATGGTTTCTAGTCTTTTTGCTAATACTTTGGTAATGATTTTATAATCATGGTCTAGAAGACTTAAGGATCTATATGATGAACATTCTAGGGGATCTTTGCCAGTTTTATGTAACACAGTGATGTTTGCTAAGCTCATTGTTTGAGGTAATGTTTTATTGTGGTTAAAATTATTGATCATTGGCATAAAAATGGGTTTGAGATCAGTCCAGTATTCCTTGTATAGCTTGACTGGGATCCCATCTGGCCCTGGACTTTTATCTGTGGGTATTAAATTGATTGCTGCCAGAATTTCTTGTTCTGTAAATGTGCATTAAGACTCTGTTGATCTAAATCAGAAAGCTTTGATAGTTTGATATTTTCTAGGTATTGATCCAAATCATCATGTGTATAGTTACTTTGAGATTTGTATAATATGCTGTAGTATTCCTGAAAAGCCTGATTGATTTCTTTTGGATGATACTGTATGTGATGTTGCCTTCAAAGTAATTCCCTTTTATAGTCCATTCTGCTTGTTCATTTTTTAATTGATGGGCTAGTAGTTTACTAGGTTGTTGCCAAGTTCATAGTGCTTTTGTCTAACATAATTCATTTTTTGCATAATTTCATTTGAAGTCTTAATATTCAATTTTGCTCTGGCTGTAGTAAATTGTTTCCAGTTGTTTTCTGTAGCTGCAGCTTTATGAAGTGCTTTGCATCTTTCAATTTCTTTTTCTAGTTCTTTTGTTTGTGCCAATTCTTCCCTTTGTCTGAAAAAGGAGTAGGAGATGATTAAACCTCTTAAAGTAGCTTTAGCAGCCTCCCAGATTATGTTCGGGTCTATGTTGGGGGTCACTATTTTCTTCTATATAATTTTTAATTCATACTTTCATTTTCAATCTAAATGTTTCATCCCTAAGCAGGGAGGTGTTAAATCTCCATTGCCTGGGAGTGAACCCTTCTCCGTTCAGATGAACCGTCAGATCAATTCTAGCATGGTCTGACAGAGTGACTGGGTTGATCCTACAGTTTTTTATCATGTGCCAGTGCTTTGAATAAATAAGAAAATAATCAATTCTAGAATATGAGATATTTGCATTTGAGAAGTAAGTGCAATCTTTTACTTTTGGATTTAATTCACACCAAACATCAACTACACCAGTTTCTGTGCATAAACCTTGAAGAACTTTTATGGACCTTGGCTTATTCCTTTTAAGCTGTGTGGATTTATCCATCTTTTGATTTAATGCACAGTTAAAGTCTCCACCTATGACTCCAAATCCTTTACAGTTTTCATTAAATAGCAACACCATGTCTGTTACGAATGTAGGTTTGTCTGTGTTAGTGGCATAGACATTTAAGAAGGTGATAGATGCTCCATTGATCAAGCCAGAGATCAAAAAAAAGGAGAGGAGAAGGGGGAAAAAAAATAAATTCAGAGTTAATCTGTTAGGAGAATTTCCATTTTGGTGAGATGCTAGTCATTGCGAAAACAGATGTTGTTAAGTAAATGTCATCTAATAAGAAGTTAATGTGTCCCCCTTCCCTTTTTGTGATGGTATTTTCAGCTTGATGTCATTTGCTATTGCAGGAAGTGTAAACGCTAGTAGCGTGACTGCCAAACAAAACAAACTTAGCGTCCAGGGGATTTAAATTAAACATTCAACTGTTCCTTTAGTCTTTGAAAAATGATTGACTTTAGTCCATGATGTTCATTAAGAGGGGACTTAGTAACGTCTTACCTCCATTCTTGATTCTTGATTGCAGGCTTGTAAAGTTGTCTGGCTCTTATTTTAGTTTCTCAATGAACGAATCCACCTCTTTTGGCTCATTAAAGAGGATGATGTTGTTATCATGTAGAACACGCAGATGATGTGGATATGCAAACCCTCCAAACATGCCTTTTTGGATGAGTACCTGGATCACCTGGTTGAATTCCTTGCGTTTCTGCCGCACTTCCACTGGTAAGTCCTGATCAGTGGTGATTTTACGTTCACCTTCTTGCATTGGCATCTTTTTTGCAGCTTGTAGTATCAGGTGTCTGTCTCTGATCTGTAAAAAACAAATCAAGACTGGCCTTGGTGGTTTTCCAGCCTCAGGTGGGGTTCGGCCAGAGCGCATGGCTTGTTCCAGTTCAAGTGGTTTATCTATAGATAATTTGAGCCAACTCTGTAATTTCTGCTGGATATAATCAATGAGTGCTTGTTCTCGTACAGACTTTTCTGGGAGACCCTGTAAAACTAAGCACTTCATTCTCTAGCATTCTCTAGGATAGTATGTCCACCTTGGTTTCCAGCGTTTGTATCACTTTTTCTGTTCTGTGTAGCTCCTGTTGAGTGGTTTGTAGCGTGTCTTCTAATATTGAGATCCGCTCTTCTGTGGCATCCACACGCTGCTTTTATTTTTCAAGTGTGTGGTTGTTTTTTTTCAATGTGCCTTTGATTGTTGATACTTGCGTGGTCACATTTTCCAAGCGTGTGTCAATGTCATTTAAATGGTCTAGTATCTCACGACCTTGGGATTCTAGTTCAAACATTATCTCCTCTAGGGAAGGATCTGTTCCACGTTCTTTAGCATCGGATTCATCTGGTTGATCATCGCAGCTTTGTTTGTTGAGTGCTCCTTTGCGTCGTGAGGTAGATGTCATCCTGTAGTCTGCTGGTATTCTCTTCTTATACTTTTAGCTCTGAGTTAGAGTTAAAGTAGAGTAAAACTTCACAATTTGGAGGTAATAAAAATGAAGTTAAACACAGGAGAAACGGAGCTCTCAGCTCAGGTGGCCATCTTGTATTCTCCTCCTCCCTTTTTTAAAATTTTTTAGACTTTTTTTTATTTTTTAGAATTGTCACTATTGGATGAAAAAATCTGTGAGACCTGAGTCAAACATTAGACCAAGAGAGCTGTAACCAAACCCATTCCAAACCCAACACATACTTTTTTATGTCTGAACCCACCCAACCTCGTCTCACTCCTGTTTGGATTCACTTGACCACAGATGATTTGTCATTTGTTAAAATTTAAACTGGACATGTAAAGGCCTTTACCTTTGAGTCTTGCCATCTGAAATGGTAACAGACTTCATGTTCTTTGTTCTTCAAACAAGTTAATTTGTTAACTTAGGCTGTAGAGCAGGGCCATGCTCAACCACACCCCTGATTACCTGTCAAGCCTGCTTTTCCTGCTCCATTTGTCTCAGATTTCTCGAGGAACAGCCGGGCTTTACATCTGAATGCAAGCTTCGCTGATGCCGAAACTTAGGTTTCAAAAGAAAGATGGATCCTGAATTACAAATCAACCCACCTGATTTAGAAGACCATTTGTATGATGATATGTTCAAAACATATTATCCTCCAGCCATAACAGAACAAGCAGACCACAGCCAAGCCTCTCAGCAGAGCCGCCCATGCTCAGTGATAACCATGCCGAGGTCAAGCTGGTGTCTCCAGCCAGTGTCGCCAAAACAGATCTCTCCAACTCCCAATCGATCTCCGGTCTCCTCTTCCCTCCCCTTCCACCGCAACGAAAACAAAGCAACTTTGTTCAAGCTATACACAGCTTCCATCAGAACTCCGGCAGCAACAATCTCCGAGCCTCCTGCACTTCTGGCCACCTGAGCCAATCACCACCATTGTCGCCTGAGATGACGTGACCGGGCTTCTGCCGCCTCATCAGCCCCCCCTAGTGGGGGCCAAGTCGTATTACCCCCTGTGCCTTCTCCCTCTGTGTCTAAATAATCTCAGCTTTCTTCTGATCCCTGTGTTCGCAGGCTTCACAAAATCCCTGTGCACATATATCCTTTTATCCCATCATCCATTCCTCTACCCTTTCTTCAGCCGCATACAGTAAAATGGCTCCTGCTCCTTCCTTTTCTATCATAGCCAACACCGCAGCACAAGAGCCGCGTCCAGCAACTCAAGGGGCCCCACCACAGGCTAATCAAGTTGGCAATTCTCAGCCGCCTCCTCCATTTCCAACTGGTCTATCCTTTGACCTAACACATTCATCATTGCACTCACCTGCTACCCAGAAACACAGCCTTCATCCCTCATCCCTTCATTCCCCACCCTATATCCCTTGATCTTTACCCTGTTGTCCCTAACCTTTCATCCATCTGGCCCTTTGACTCAGGTCTCCCATCATCCCTCAACATTTCATCCCTCATCTCTTTATCCATCATCCATTCGACCATCGACCCTCATCCCTTCATCCCTCAACCTTTCATTCCTCATCCCTTCATCCCTCATCCATTCAACCCTCAACCTTTCATCCTTCAACCCTTTGTTCCTCATCCAATCAACCCAGTCATAGTCACTCACCATCCTCACCTCCTCACCATGGCTTACTACTCTTACACAAGCTTTCTCAGAACTTGGTGTCCCTCTCTCTAAAGAGAAAACCTCAGGGTCTAGCACTTCCATCGAATTCCAAGGCATCAACCTGGACTCCATTTCCTTTCAGGCATCTTTGCCCATAGGGAAAGTACAGCGCATCACTCTGCTTCTGTCAAACTATCTTCTGGTAGACAGATGCACAAAACGCCAGCTACTGGCCCTTCTTGGCCACCTCAATTATTCCATTTGCATAAATTCACAAGCCAAATCTTTCCTGTTGAATCTTTAAACTGAAGCCACAACCATCCCCTCTCTCCATGATAAAGTTGTTTTGGATGATGTATGCAAAATGGAAATGCATTTGTGGCAGCATTTCCTTCCTTCTTGGAAAGGTATTTCTTTGTTCTATGGTGATTTCATCATTCAACTTTACATGGACGCAGCTCGTTCCGTAGGTTTCCGCTGTTACTTCGTTGGGAAATGGTGCACTTCCACATGGCCCACAGAGATCAAAGCCGTTGACTCAGAGTCCCACTCTCCCTCATCCGTGCTTCTTGAGCTATATCCCATTATCATACCTGCCATTCTTTGGGGGCATGAATGGTCGAGGAAGTCCATACTAATACACTCTGACAACACTGCAGACCAAGAGATCCTTAACAAAGGGCTATCTCGTTCCCCAGCCACCATGCAGTTCATGCGCAGACTCACATTAATCTCAGCTTCACAACAGCTCATTCTCAGAGCAGCCCACATTCCTGGTTACCACGACAGCACTGCCGATTCACGGTCTCGTTTCTCATTCAAGAAATTCAGACACTTGGCCCCAGAATTGGATCTCCACCCTATACCAGTTCCACCGTTTTCAGCCACAACATTCAACTAGCTCCTCAGCTAAGAAACCTGTCTGACGCTTCACAAGCCATCCTTAACAGCCTAGCTCTAAGCATTCTCTCCACCCACTTAACCGGCTGGAATTGCTTCAAGACATATCACGCCACTTTCCTGCTGCCATTTCCCTCTCTGGACGCCATGTCCATATGCAATTTCATCACCCATGCTCATTCTAGTCAAAGAATCTGTCATCCATCATCCAAACCTACCTAGCCAGTATCAGCTTTGTTATCAAACTAATCACTGGCCACCATTGCCCTTCCATCTCTCACTCTCATGTTACCATATTGATGAAAGGCAGTGGATTGGGCGGCAGTAGCTCAGTCCATAGGGACTTGGATTGGGAAATGGAATGTCACCTGTTCAAGTCCTCCTCCGAACTAAATATGGAGCGTGGACTAGTGGCTGGAAAGGTGCCAGTTCATCTCCTGGACACTGCCAAGGTGCCCTTAAGCAAGGCACCGAACCCCCCAACCTTTCGGGGCACCTGACCAAGGCAGCCCCCTCACTCTGACATCTCTCCACTTAGTGCATGCATAGGTCCTGTTTGTGCATGTGTGTGTCTTTCAGACTTGTATGTTAAGGACAAAAGCGTGAAAAAAATGAATTTCCCCTCAGGGGGTTTAATAAAGTATAAAAAATAAAATAAATAAATAAAAAATCAAATAAAAGGCTTGGATAAACAGGAGCCCACTCTCACAGCTAGACACTTGCCACTCACCTCTGACCTTCTAAGCCTCTGTATTCATTCTCTGCATTCAGGCTACATATCCCCTATGGTAGATTTAACCCTAGAATCCATGTTTCTGCTGGCTTTCTTTGGCTTCCTAAGGTGCTCAAAATTCCCACCTACTTCACCCTCCTACAATCCTTCTCATCATCCCAGCCTATCTGACATCACCATCCACACTTCCGACTCCCTCATATTCATGTTCCAAAACAGACCAACTGGGAGTTTCTTTTCCCATTCACATTTTCCGGCTCGACTCCTGTCTCAGCCCATACTAACCACTAACCAAATACATCAGCTCTAGGTATGCAGCCAATGCATCACCTCAACACCCTCTCTTTCTCACTGAAGCAGGAAAAATGGCCACTTAATTCTGGTTACAGAAACATTTTCACAAAGTCCTTGGCATTTCAAGCATATCCTCAGAACACTAATCAAGCCATTCTTTCCGCATTGACGCTGCATCCACAGCTGCCAGACTGGGCATCTCAAATCAAACAATCCAGGTCCTAGGCCGCTGGTCATCTCAGGCATATATCCTACATCCGCAACAATCTCAACAATCTCCGTCAAGCCCACGCTCACCTCAGTTTACTTTAACTCTGACTATTTTGGGGGGTTATAATCAGCTTGGGTAGGAAAATGCCTGAGATGGAACTCCCACACTGAGTATCCCTCAGCCTGATCTCAAGTTCATCCTCCCAGACCAACCAAATAGAAGTCATCCCTCTTCTACCTCCACCCCTATTTACGTTCTTTCACCATTCCTCAACAACTAACACCTCCTGAATTACAATAAACATTTAAATGACATATTGTTGTGACATTGTCTTTGCTAGTGAAAAGACAGTTATTTGGCCCTTATGTCCACAAGATGCCCCATTCTCACCCAAGTGAGAGACAAGTCATCAAACTTGATTGGACAGTACTTTTACAGTGTCATGTGACTCTGTGATGTCACCAGGCAAACTGTAGGTAGGTAACTGTGGGTATAGATTTGCTCTCTCACACAGTCTTCCTCTTCCTCCTGGGCCCTTGACCAGCCCAGACGCCCTCTTCCCCCTGAGCTGTCAACCAGCTCAGATCCCTGCAATTGCTCTACAGAGTTTTTGTTCTTTTTCTCCTGGACCACGACTTGCCCTTTCTCACAGCAGGAGCAAAACCTGGAACCAGATAAGTTAGTGTGCCAGACACAAGGTTTGCAACTTACTTTCTAGCAAAAAAGGAGTGCCAAGTTGAGTTAGCACTCCAACGTCTAACCCCCAGCAAACAGCGTCCTTGGATCTGCACCTTCAGAACAAGGACATAACAAAGACTGCATCTGGAACCAAAACTCTTTCCTGCTGTCTTCTGCCTGCTAACAAATGCAACACACCACAAAGCAACTCCTCCCTCCATCCATTCAAGGATTGGTAACGTAACAACTGGGCATAGCATTATCACAGCTGTACAGGCTAAGCAAGACTGTTTAACTTGGCCAGTTGTGATTTAATGCTGTTAACTGAGTGATTGTTGTGATTATTGCAGTTAGGTTATTGATTAGTTGGCTTTGCCAAAGCTAAGTGATGTTAGTTTGCTAATGCTTTTCACAGACAGAGTCTGTGTGACACAGAGTCTTGTGTGCAACCAAACATCCTCTGCACTAATTCGGACCCTTTGCAAAACAAATCCTATTCACATAGACTCATTTACTAATTGGCCTTTAACCTCCTTTACCTTACTTACACATGGCTTTCTCAGCCCAAACAGCACCGCCACCTTTAACCAAACCCGGGCTCCGTACATGCGAGCTCCAGGTAGAAGCAGTGCTGATACTACCTTTCCTAGCACATTCGCCATACTCTATTTCACACGCTTCATAGCATATCTACAGTATAAGCTAAAGTTAAAGGAGATACATATACTCACAGGATCAGCAAAAACACTCACCTTGCAGCATGGTCTCAAACAAAAGGGATTCAAATAGGCCACTCCCACACTTAAATAACCTTCCTCTTCCTGGATTTCCTCCTGAGAGGACTGATTGGTGGATCTCTCCACCTGATCTCAAGGAGTTATGTACCCTGCTTAGTAGTTCCCCCTGCTGACCCCCAACTAACATTATTTCTTCACCTCCAGATCCATTGGCTACATCTAACTGCTTCATCTGACATTTCCTTCACTGTCTTCCTCAAACTCTGTCACTGCACTCCTCGCTGCTCAGCTTCTGCTCTTAAGTCTGCATATCTAAGCTTTTTTCTTTCATAGGCTTCTTCCACTGAGTCTTCCCAAGGAACTGTCAGCTCAATGAAATAAACTATCCGTTGACTCAATGACCACAACACTATGTCAGGACTCTGCTTGGTACAAACTATTTCCCGGGGAACAACAAGCTTTCCCGCTAAATCTACTTGCATTTCCCAATCACAAGCACCTTCTAGGCGGCCACACCCCTGCCTCCTTACTAACTTATCCCTTCTGTATTTATCTCCCTCACGGATAAACGGAATTGATAAACTCCTATCCTTCTGAATTCACCTGTCTTCGTTTCCCTTCGATGCCTGCAGCTAAACTTTTCAACAATTGGTAATGTCGCCATCTAATACGATTCTCCTCCATACTCCACAGGTCCCTCCAACTAAGCTTCCTCTTCTCTACACTTTCCCAATTCAACCACTGTCCTTGTTTAGCCTGGGCCACTACCTTTGCACCCCTTAATATCTCAATATCGCAACACTACTTAGGTACCTGGGAGTGCCCAACCACTTCCTAATATAGGAGCTGACCGACCTTTCAATTCTCTCCACAGCGGTTATTGGAATTTCATAAACTGACAATGGCCACATTAACCTGGGATATAGCCCAAATTGCAAACACCACAACTTCAACTTTCCTGGAAGCTCTGATTTATCTATTCTAGCCAATCCTTCAGCCACATCTTTTCTAAATTTCACCACCTGTTCCTTATCATTCAACTCTACATTGTACCACCTACCTAAGCTCTTTACTAACGTTTCCCTAATTGTTGGGATTTCCTCATCCTCTATGACAAACTTCCTATCACTTAACTCTACGTATCGAGATGCTTCTAGACTTACTAGGCTTGATCTTCATGCTGGCCCACTTGAGGTTCTTATTTACCTTCTCTAGTAGCCTCTTTGTACATGGCATTGTTGTGGTCACCAGTGTCATGTCATCCATGTAAGCCCTAACTGGTAGAAGATGCAACCCGTTCTGCCATCTCTCCCCACCTACCACCCACTTGGAAGCCCCAATGATTCAATCAATCAATCAATCAATTTTATTTATAAAGCCCAATATCACAAATACAATTTGCCTCACAGGGCTTTACAGCATACGACATCCCTCTGTCCTTTAGACCCTCACAGCGGATAAGGAAAAACTCCCCAAAAAAAACCCTTTACCGGGGGAAAAAAATGGTAGAAACCTCAGGAAGAGCAACTGAGGAGGGATCCCTCTTCCAGGACGGACAGACGTGCAATAGATGTCGTACAGAACAGATCAACATAACAAATTAACAGTAATCTGTATGACACAATACAGTAATCTGTATGACATCCTCGGTAATGACAGTAGCTTACAACAACATTCATGAAAGTAATAATATTGTCGTTATAGTTGGCTACTGTGGTACAATATGTTGAAAGTATATATTAGTATCTGGCAGTATACATGTATGATAATAATCATATGTGTATAATAACAGTAGAAGTATGACTAATGACTAATGATAACAGCAGCAGCAGGAGGCATCTGGCAGGACCACGGCAGCAGCACAACCACACACGTCACACTATCCAGGCACCGCTGCAATACGAGTTAACCTGAGAGACAGTGGAGCACATAGGCTCCGGAGAAGAAGCCGAGTTAGTGACATCCAGAATGGCCGAGTAAACAAGATATAGTAATAGGATACGCGAGAGAGAGAGAGGGAGAGAGAGAGAGAGAGAGAGAGAGAGAGAGAGAGAGAAGGTGCCCGGTGCATTATAGGTGGTCCTCCGGCAGACTAGGCCTAAGTCAGCCTAACAAGGGGCTGGTACAGGGCAAGCCTGAGCCAGCCTTAACTATAAGCTTTATCAAAGAGGAAAGTCTTAAGTCTAGTCTTAAATGTGGAGACGGTGTCTGCCTCCCGGACCATAACAGGAAGATGATTCCACAGGAGAGGAGCCTGATAGCTGAAGGCTCTGGCTCCTGATCTACTTTTGGAGACTTTAGGGACCACGAGTAACCCTGCGTTCTCAGAGCGCAGTGTTCTGGTGGGATAATATGGCACTATGAGCTCTCTAAGATATGACGGAGCTTGACCATTTAGAGCTTTATAAGTTAACAGTAGGATTTTAAATTAAATTCTGGATTTTACAGGGAGCCAGTGCAGAGAAGCTAAAACATCAACATATTATTTAACATAATTAAAAAATATTATTAATAATTATTCATTTTTTCGATAGTCATTTTGATACTTTAACTGGAGATCTATTAAGAGGTCAGACCCAAGATGGGGCTTAAGTCCCAACAAATGGTTCCACCGTGTAAAACATAGTACTGTTGTCATTCACAACAAATGGTCCCCCTCGATTAGGCAGATTTCCAACAAATGGTGTCCCTGTTTCACGCAACTCTCCTAAGTCACTGAAAACTGCTGCTTGGTCAAAGCCATCCTTTCACATTGGCAAGATACGTGGATGGTTGCCCAGCAGCATCAGTGGAAAAAAGTAAAAGTATACCAAGCTTGGGGTAATGTTAGGTGAAGACATATTTTGTTTGACATCCTTCATTCTTAGTTACCTCATGTTACCTGAATAAATACCATCTGAGATAGCTTGTGTTGTGTTCATGTATTGTCACATAAATAACAATCCTCAGCACTGAACAAGAGGTACGTATGCCAAACCCAACCTGACACTGGAACATCATTTTCAAATATTTATCTGAACCCAGGACTGTCAGGTCCCACCAGGCCCAGGTCGGGTATTCACATCTACAGTAAATGTAATTGGGGTTCTGCATGATTTTCCAATAACAATATTCTTCTCAGCCAATGGGGTAGATCAGCTCTTTACCATAACAGACTTTTTCCAGGAATTTAAGAACCTCTTAATGAACTTAGGAACTTTAGCTGCATTTTAAGCCAGATGAACCAGGGTCCAAATGTTTGAGTTTGCAGCCACTGGCAATTTCACCAGATGAGTTACAGGGGACCCCATCAGCTCAGACCAGCCAGTTCACACTTCTGCAACTTTTCTCTGCAACACTCTAAAATGATTTTATCTCATCACAAATCACTGGTCTGAACTGGGCTTAACAGATAGTGTTTTAAGATGAAACACTGAGTGATAGATTTTCTTAATTTCTATGTTTGTCTTATGTTCACACTGCTAATTCACAATGTTTGAATACTCATTTAGCTTTGTGCTGCTCTGTGGCCTGTCCCTTAAACAGTGCTGGGAAGTAAAGTCTATTTACTCAAGGAATATATGTACAGTTAAAGGGCTACTGCACTACATTTCAAAAGCAAATATTGCACTAATTAATAGACTAATTCTTTGAAAGCCATAGCTACTAATAACTTTGTCAATGAGGTTTTATAGGCAAACTTATTATTAGCTTATAAAATATGATGCAGTGTCACTAAACAGCCCAATAATCTATACTTTACTTAAACCAGCAACAAGATGAAATGTTGCATGCACATAATGCATTAAATAATAATGTAACAATACAACATAACACCCACAGGGGTCAAGTGCATTTAAATTTAGGACTTTTACCTGTAGTGGGTTCTTTTTACCTTGAGGTATTTCTATTTTTACTTGAGTAAAAGATCTGGATACTTCCTTCACCACTATGAAAACTCATCATTTCAACACTGGGATTGCCCTGAGCTCACTGAACAAGATTACATGCCATATACACCTGCCTTTTTGGCCTGCTCACTGACACACAGACAAACACAGGTCTATCCATCAATTGCAAGAGTTAAGATCTCTTGAATGTCTAGTATGGGCTGAAATATGTGCCACTAGAAACTGAATTTGAATTACATAATTTGAAATTGAATCATTTATATTTGAATTTGAATTACTAGAAACTGAATTTGAATCACATAATTTGAAATTGTATTGTTAATTTGAATCATTGCATTGAAAAACTGAATCTGAATAGTATAATTTGAAATTGAATTCATTTCTTTATATATTCACATTCAGTTCTCACAATTCAAATTCAGTTCTCACAATTCAAATTCAATTTACTGTGACAGACATCCGGGTCATTTAAGGACGAAGGAAGAGCAATCGAGCGCAGATACACAGGACTCCTCTTCGGCCAATCAGCACCTACGTTTTTGAGCACGTAGGAAGAAACGCTTGCTCGCTTTGACCCTTGACCCATACTGGCTTGACCATGGATACGACTGGGACAAATATGGTAATTTGGCATTTTACCATATATTTTAACGACCTTTTTTAACTGTTGTTAATGTTACAGCTACTTTGTAGGAACGTTTCGTTTCGTCAGCGAGCATAAACAAATCATGTTTACAATTACATTAGGCGACTAGCACGTTAGCATTGTTTCAGCTATCATTTTAGCAACGCAGCAACGAGTGCCGGAGCTAGTCTACAAGTCACATGTGATGTTACCCATTTAACGGTAGTGTTCTTTCTTACCATGAATGTTTTGCTGATAGCAAACAAGAAATTCAAGTTAGTAGTTGGATTTGCAATGTGCATAACGGCTGACAGTAAAGATTATATCCTTGTACCCACACTGCTGTTGCAAACAGTGCACATATTTATGATTTTGACATTGATTAAAGTCCGAAGGGGACTGAAATGTACGTTACTGTTATGAACATAGAACATGTTAAAGAAATGTATAAGTTGCAAAAGAAAGGCAGTGTTATACTTGTTACAAGATGTTAATTTCTTTCAGTACATCGCCGGTGTTGAGGTCATGGCCACTTGCACCACGCCTGCTACACACAGCAGAAACTGCAAGTACCAGTTTTAGCTACTTGATTTTAGACAGCTAATATTACATTGTCTTCCAAGGACAAAAAAAGCATTTAAAAGACATCATCAAGTCATCTATATTTTGAGGTGTTGCTCCTGTTTTATTTTACCCTACAGATGTGACATACTAGTATTGTCAACAAAAAGGAGTGATTCACCCTTTATAGTTAACTGTTTTTTATTACCTAAAGCAGTTATTACACTCATTTTACTTTCATAGGCACAGTGTGCATCATTGGTGACAGCTATGTCAGAGAGCTGCAGAGACTCTGGGAAGCAACCTCAGCATGCCAGGTGTCCATGTCTGCTGGTTTGGCTGGGGTGGACTGCAGAGAGGCCTTCTCTCCTTCTTTCCCCACTCCCTGCGAGGAAGAGCAGCACCAGATGTCTTCGTCATCCACTGTGGCGGCAATGGCATGGGGAAGGTCAGCAGTGTCAAGCTGGTCAGCATGATGAAAGAGGACCTGCACCAGCTTCACCTCCAGCATCCTGGCATTAAGATAATATTTTCTTCATTGGCCCAAAGGTGCAGGTGGGAGGCTGGTGGCAATCCAGCAAAGATTGATAAGGCCAGGAAATTTGTTAATAGTTTATGGCTACATTTGTTCACAGTTTAAATGGTGCCATAATTGAGCACCCTCACATCAGGCATGACGGGGTATTTTTGAAAGCTGGAGTTCATTTCACACCTAGGGAAAATGAAATGTTTTTAAGTAAATTAGTTAATTGTTAAAGACCACCTCCAAACGCAGTGAACTGCTTACAGTTGGCAGTGTCACTGCTTTTGAATTTGGCCTTTAGGACACATTTTGTTAGGCCTGAACATAGCCCAGGCTGTCATGGCCAATGTTGAGTTTTTGATATTCATCTATAACTTGTTTAAAATTTCAATAAATTCTATTTACATTTGCACTCCTTTTGTCTTTATTTCTGACTGAATCTGACTGTCAACTGAAAAACAAACAAATCATACACTACAGATAAACCCTAAAGCATTAATGTTCAACACTGTCATTGGCAAATAATTAAGCAGTCCATTTCTGTGTGGGCCTGATTATTTTAACTTTGTACTTGAAGGTAACTAAGCACCTTAGACCCAGCAGCAGAGCCTGAGAATATTTTGGAGAGTAACCTTTGTTTGCTGCTCTGTTAGAAGTCTAGTTTTAACACAGAAGAATGTGACTCGATAAAAGGGCTCAAAGTGAAAAACAAACAATTAGCTGGACACAACAGTTTTGAAGCCCCCAAGGTATCACTTGTTCGCCAACTCTGAGAGGGGTCTCCTTCAGGCAAAAGGTACTGTGACGTTTTTATAGTGAGGCAAATATAAACATAATCAGCCAATTGTGTTATGTTTTTTTTAGCCTCACTATATAAGCCTCAATACCGAGCAGAACCTTCTCATGTCACAATGTCACAAATAAATAATATCTATTACGGGGCTTAAAACTATTCAGTGTGCAGATATTTCCTTGATTTTCACAAAAGGAGAATCGTTATTCAGTGAATTTTCTTCATTTGTCTTAAATGTTCAAACAAAACCAGCACGTAACATCAGCTTTTCATTTTTTCTTTACATTTTGCTAAGATAAATGCAAACTTGGGTAAATGTTAAAACATAAATGAAAACATTAAGATGCCATTAATAACTATATATTTTGTTAAAGGTTTAAATCACCACTATATTTCCACTCATCACAGGAAACTGATGACAGCTTTCAAAAAATGTGCTTTTACTCTAAAGTAAGTTATGTCTGATCCATTTTATATAGCAAAAGTTAAAACCATTACACAAACAGTTTAACAAAATTAAGTCAAAGCTTGCATTCATGAAATCATCACTATTAAAAGGTTACAAAAAGTACACATGAAATAAATGAAAAGATTTATAACAGTAATTATAAAACCTATGAATTAGGACCCAGTGTCATAATTTGCAAAGTCGTAATTTCTTGTGAAACAACTTCTTTACTGTGGAGTAAATATCATATCATTGGTCAAGGCGTTGTAACTTTCCTCAAGTGTCCTACAAGAGAGAAAGATGACAGGTTAAAAACACAGGTAGAAAACATTGACTACAGCCTGTCTTGGTTAAAAAAACACTCATCACCAAAATAATCTTACTGCTGAGTAAGTGGCTGTCATTCATAAAATAGTTTTGTGTTCAAGTTCTGTAGATATTCAACTTTATATTTGAATGTGATTTTAAATTTAACAGTGTACTACCAAGACAATTGGAGTATGAATGTACAGTATGGAATTCATCCACATTAACATAATAGTTGCTATCAAAAGGAAACTGAACTGTTCTCAAAGCTCACTGCCACTGTGGAATCATGCTATGTTCAGCTATCTCATTATGAGAATAGTTTTTCCATTGGTTCTTCACAGACTGTGTGTGGAGGAAAAGGTAGTAATTCTCACTATGATAAAGGGTCTTTGCATAAAATGCACTAAAATGTTAAAGTCGGTAAATACATGTCATGTTCCTTGATTGATAAAATCTTCATTTTCCCTTTTGCATCAGGGGAAGATTAAACTGCACTGGTGTGTCAGTAATTTCACCTTATCAGTAATAGTACAGAGCAAGCTGTGCCCTAATCGAGTACTTAGTAATATATGAAAATTAGTAATATATACAATGAATTTAAATGAATTATGGTCAATAATTTTATCATTTTAAACTAATAAGTTTCTTGACTCTTTGTGAGGTACTGTATGAAAAAGGTGTCTTTATTCTGGAGTCAGTGCTGAAGTGATGACTCAAAGTGTTCACTGCACAGACGGTAAGTCTTGTTTGGAGTCCAGTTCTGTCTCCTGGTGTTGAGTGTCCACTGATCCAGTCTGTCTGGGTCACCTAGAGAAAAACTTTACACAGACAAATAGATATTAAAATATGTGTTAGCTACCTACTTCACAGACACCTTTACATGCAAACAATACAACTTAAATTACTTCAGTGTTAAACAGATCATAATCAATTTAATTTAGCAAAACAAAAAGGTGGTGACCATCACAGTCCTCATATTCTGTCTGTGCATTATCTCTTGTTGTGTAGGCTACAGGCCTATATCATACTTTTATTTTCTTAATATTTTATATGTGACAGTCAAATGTCACATTAGCCTTTTTTAATTACGTTACACACCTTATTGTAATTTCACACAGTTCGCCACTTTTTAACAAGTTAACATTGCATCACGTTAGCTAACTAACGTGGTGGACCTTTATTTTCAGAACTCACACAGACACCTTTTGTTCAAAATATTCTCTCCCTAAATGCCTAAATCCTAACACTTCTCTGTCAGGCTCTGACTTCAATGCATCCCGGACTGGCGTCTTGCTTGAAGGCTAAATGTTAGCTGACTGGTTAGCTAGTTAAGGAGCTAAGCTTGTGTTGAATCGTATTGTCTGTTGCTCTGTAACTTGATGTGGATGTTGCTGCTGTGATACAGGTCGCACTTGAAAATGAGACCTCCGGTATCAACGTGATTTTACCTGTCCTAAATAAAGGCTTAATAATAATAAGAAGAAGCTGACAAACTAGGTGGTGACCGCAGACACCGATACCCGCTAATTAGTGCTAACATATAAACGACAAACGATACTAGAATTTCCGAATTTCACTTACCAAAAAACCTGGAGCACGGACTTCTTGAACGGTCTGTTGGTATAATTAATCGAACAGCAAGTCATATTCCTCCAATATTTGCCTGAAAACATATCCAGCAGGCACAGACCCGGCTGAGAGGACAGGTTCAATGCCTTGAACATGGACACGAACTGGCTGAGATGACGCCGAGCAGACGCCGAGTCTGAGCTCAGCTCCGCACAGCAGAGCCAGCGGCTAGTTAGCATGCTAGTTAGCCACCCGTGATGGTGCCACCTGTCACTCAAAGTGACCACGCCCTTAATTATGCGCAATTTTAAACGTTAATAACATTGAAACGGAAGAGATATAACCCCCCCCGTTGTCATGAAAGGGGAAATTAACTATAGAGACCAAAACCGTCACTCGTCACCCTGGAGGTTGCTGCTTGGTCAAGGCGAGCAAGCGCTGCTTCCTACGTGCTCAAAAACGTAGGTGCTGATTGGCCGAAGAGGAGTCCTGTGTATCTGCGCTCGATTGCTCTTCCTTCGTCCTTAAATGACCCGGATGTCTGTCACAGTAAATTGAATTTGAATTGTGAGAACTGAATTTGAATTGTGAGAACTGAATGTGAATATATAAAGAAATGAATTCAATTTCAAATCATACTATTCAGATTCAGTTTTTCAATGCAATGATTCAAATTAACAATACAATTTCAAATTATGTGATTCAAATTCAGTTTCTAGTAATTCAAATTCAAATATAAATGATTCAATTTCAAATTATGTGATTCAAATTCAGTTTCTAGTAATTCAAATTCAAATATAAATGATTCAATTTCAAATTATGTAATTCAAATTCAGTTTCTAGTGGCACATATTTCAGCCCATAGTCTAGCTTGCACTATTAATTGGTTGCCTGGTTTCTATTTTAATGGTCTTGGAAATTTATTCACCTTCACCTAGTAGCTAAAGCTCAAAAAATTGACATGGATTTTGATGATATTTTGTGCTTTGCACCTTGATTTGTAAAGACATTGCCTTATGTCTTTACTAAGAATACACTGTGAGGCCAAACATCATTTGTACTAGTTCTGTTCTTGTACCCTTGTACTGCATCACGCATTTTATGAGAATGAAAAACTTTTTTTTTTCATGTTGACATTGGATGTGTTTAGCTTTGTGTGAAAGTATTATAATACAGTGGGCCTGGTGTATTGTGCATGAATCCAAGGCCACATGAATAGGAGAGCTACAATTAGCTGCATCTGATCTGCCTTCCCCCTCTTTTATCTTGTGTAAAGCAGTACAACCAAGACAACAAAAATCCCTTTTTAATTGGCAAACAAACGCTAATCTTATGCAGTAACACAGAATCTTTTATTCACTGTTGCTGTTTAAAATCTTTATTTCAGAGGTCTCACCATATGTATCCCTCTAATATGACCAAATAACTAGCATTTCATGCATAGTTTCAGGTTATGGCAATTAAATAAAAGAAAACAAACAACCAACAAAACAGTAAAATAAAAATACATGTATTTTAATTTTCACGAGAGCACGAAAAAAAAATAAAAAATGGAGAAGTCACTAAAACTTTCAGTTGCTTGTCCAAGGTTAAGTTAGCATAATAGTCCTCTTTCCCTTTTTGGCTCTTCTTAGTTTCTTAGAATTCACTTTATTCGTGTTCAGATCAACCAAAAGATCCAGACATACACTACCCCCTGATACATGCTGTATATGTGTGGAACCATATACTACACTGCAGCTGCTAAGGGCATAGTTTGACATTCTGGGGAATACGCTTATTAACGTTTTCTTAACAAGAGTTAGATGAGAAGGTCAACACCACTTTCTTACCTGGCCATTAATTATGAAGCTGGAGCCGGCAGCCCGTTAGTATTAACTTAGCATGTACACTGGAGTCTCTGCTGGCTGCCTGGCAACCTCACTGTGACGACAAGATCTCAGGAAGTCACTGCGTCGAGATGGTATTGAGGCACACAAATAATAACAAGTGGCAGTTAAATGGAGTGAAGAGACTCCATAAAGGCAAAGCCGATGTCTTAAGTTTATGAAGAAGGGATGGAATGTGTTCTGATACATAATGGAGTGTGTTTACATGGACATGAATGACCCGTTTATAAGGCTTATCCCATTTCAGATCATATTTGGGATATAGTGTTCACATGAGCACTGAGAAATCAAGTTAATTATATTTTCGATATACCTATTAGAAGTGTTGGGCAAGTTACTCTCAAAATGTAATACGTAACATATTAGTTACAAATTACCTTCATTTGAAAGTAAGTTAGTTTACAATATTACTCTCTATGTTTATTAATAAGTTACTTTATACACTACTTTTGCATTACTTTCACCAAAATGACCTCTGAGGAATAATGTTTATGTTGTTTATTAATTTAATGTTCATTTTAAATGGATGAGGGTCATGCTGTTTTGCAGCAGTTAATCAAAGCACAGAAGCTCCAGTTTATTACAGTTCATTTCAAATCCAGTGCTGCACAGGTCTGACCCAGTCATGCATTCATATACAGTGGTGACCACTTTGTATTAAAATCCCCTGCTCATATTAATAATAATGTGATGATATAAAACCATTAAATAGATTATCAAAATCTGATAATCAAGAGATATGGATAAATATTTGTGGGTCTGCTGATCATCAAGTCAAGGAAAAAACAAACTAAAGGACAGCTCCTTATCCCCGCTACTTTCAAGCAATCTTGGGACATGAAAGCAGAATGGGACACATTGTAGACATTGCAGGTGGATGAGGATGAGGGCTGAGGAATGAAGGGATAGAAGATTGAAGGTCGAGGGATGAAGGCTGGGTTTCTGGATTGTGTATGAGTGCAATGATGGATGTATTGGTTGAACACAGGAGGGATCCCGGGAGTGAGACTGAGTGGGGGAGTTGTCTCTACATGATCTCGGCTCTGCATAGAGCCCCCAAGAAAAGCTTCAAGAGTGCATGGGTGTTTCAGAAGCCGTTTGGATCAGAGTACATATGTGTGATAATCACAAAAGAAGGCAGCACCCTAGAATTTTAATGTGGTCTAGAATTTTTTTTGCCTATAAGTAGTTGAGGTGGCTCCATTGCGAAGAGACAACCCAAGTCAAAACAGCCTAAAGAGGGTCAGAGACTGGTGCCAATTGTCAGAATTTCTAGAATTAATAGCAAGAAAGTCAGTCGGCAATTAAGCATATGGGATGATTGGACTGATGAATTGGTGTGGGTCTGAGGCCAGGGTGAGCATCTGCATGAATCGCATGATGTTTAGCAAATGTAACCATGCCACCAAAAGAATGGCTGCTATAGAGACTGGGTACGTTTCACAGGTTGTGGACTGAGGGGTGGGGGTGGGGCACTTATAACCTGTGCTCATATGATTCTAAGCTGTGAAAGGAGCCTCATACTGAAAACACTACAACACTACACTGAATATGCGGATAGCAAAAATGATGGAAACTACTGTGTGTGAAAAGATGCTGGGAAGATTAGATTGGAAAAATGATAATGGAAACAAATAGTATGGGGAGGAATAACAAGGAATAAGTAGTGAGGTGTGGTCCTGCTCCTAGAACTAAGCCAACCAGTAAACTTAAGTTTACTAGCAAGGACTGTACCAGAACCAAGCAATTAGTAAAGGTTTAATAAGACTGGAAAGTGCAAAAAGGTTGAGGAAGGATAAATGAATGTGAAGAAGGGGATGAACGTGGGGTAGGAGGTTGTACATTAATGCTGGTCTGGGATGGATGTATGACGGTCAGGGAGGGGGAAATGGTTACTACTGTTGCAGACATGGGAGCGAAATGAGGTGACCAGCGGTGAATTGGAGGGTCGTAGATGAATTCGGGCAAATTTGGAGCACTGCAGGAAGCCAAAAAATGTTAAGGATCATGGATGCTACAGAAGGACTGACTGGGGAGTTGAGTAGCCTGAACGGGAATGGATGCAGGGGCTAAGAAGGTCAGAAGTCAGTGGATACTTGAGAGATTTCCTTTAATTCATATTAAATGAGCATTGGTAGAATATGCATATAACAATGAGTAACTTAAAACTTGGAACAACTTGACCTGACTCCCTGCTAGTGGGAGCTAATGGTACTGGCTGCTGTTGAAGGGAATTCTTTTCAGGACACGTTGGAGACTGTCCACCGTCTGGTCTCTGATGTCCGGTTTGGATTGTGATGTTGAGAATGCCGTTGCATGGAGGAGGCCGCGCCGTGAGTGTGTGGCAATGAATTAGTAGTAGTCTGATTGCTTCGGGAATAACAAGGCTCGAGGATAATCCCTTTTGGGTGGATTTTCGTCTGGATCGGAAGGATTGATCTGCAGTTCTCGATCTGTGGTAAATTGATTATTAGTTTGTCTTACTTGCAGGCACGTGCAGAGGGGGGTGCGGAGGGTGCTTGAGCACCTGCCCCTTTGCCCCTTGACACCCAAAGTGCCCTTTTGTCAGAGTTTTTTTTTTTTTTTTTTTTTTTTTTTAAGGCTATGAGCGTATAAAAGTCAGGTTGTGTTTCCGAAAATATAATAAAATAATAATATTAATAAAAAGAAATAATAATAAAGATCTACCTGAGTCGGTCACATGACGTCCACAACGTACCCTCATTAAGCTCTCCCTGCCCTGACGTGCTCGGACATGCCCAGCTGGCGGAACTGCTTTAGACAACGACTTGTTAAACCGAAGATCCCAGACGGCCGAGAGAGTAAAAACTGACCCGGTAAGTAGGATCTGCAACGTTATTTTTTTGTGCACACAGTGTCATCTTGATATGATATGAGCATCCTTTGTCGTCCAAATCTCCATACCGCATCTGCCTCTCACAAGTTAGGCTAGTTAACCACAGCGTGCATGCTGTGGGGATAAAGTAGGTCGGGACGGGCTTTTGTTGTTGTTTCTGTACCAGTAGGCTACTCTTGTTATGGGAAAAACGCATAGAGACATATCATGTGTTATTTGACTGTCAAGCAGTTTTTTCCCTGTGTCTAGAAGCAATGAGGCCTGTGGCTAAGGTCAGCCTATATATTTTTTTTCCATGCATGCCATACGTCTCCACCGCGACTCTCTCTTTCTGTGTGTGTGTGTGTGTGTGTGTGTGTGTGTGTGAGTGTGTGTGTGAGAGAGAGAGAGAGAGAGAGAGAGAGAGATAGGGAGAGACAAACTACTTTTTTTTGACAGGCTTACTCAAAAGTGACGCAAGGCATGAAGAAATTATGCTTTAGGCCTATGAGAAATATATCCTATAAATATAAGTATAATGCATAAGAATTATATAACTTTTAAAATCTCACTGTATTGGGCAACGTTGATAGTCAAACTAATTAAAAGCACAAAAATATTTAAATACATGATTTCTATATCATTTCATTATTTTTTTAACTTTAGTGGTAGCAATAAGAATAATAAAGGTCAGGTTATGGATGGATTAAATTCATGGCTACAGTACAACTTTTTAAAAGGTTTGAAATGTCACTCTGTGTGTGTGTTTTATGGCATCAGATTGAAGTTTATCAATCATATTTCATTCTGCAGAGATGCCTCGTAAGGACAGGAGGTTAAAACAAAAACAAAAAGAGCTGCGTGAGGCTGCCAAAGGCAGTGGATCACTTACCAGCTGGATGAGAAAGAGCACAAAAGGTAAGAAGAACACATAGCAGCTACTTACTTTGCAGAGGTATTTTGTTAGAGAAAACAATAGTAACAAACACAATTTGAATGTTGGTGTTCTGTTACATTATCTATCATTTTATATGGTGTGTTATTTAATGATTATTGATTGATATTATTAATGATAAGGTGTAAGAGGTGTTAATTAGATTAATCCAAGAGCAAATTGTGCCTTGTTTCCAGATGGACAGGGAGTGAGTGATGATAGGTCAGAGGAGATGGAAGGAGAGAAAGAGGAGGAGATGGAAGGAGAGAAAGAGGAGATAGAAGATATCAGCAGTATGGCAGGTCAGTCCCAGTGAGCCATTTTCAATGTTGATTATCTTTGCATCTTTCCATGATCACTAACACTTGTATAATCAGCTATATCTCCCCCATGTTTTTTCTAGTGTCTACACTCCAGATCAGTACAGCCCACCTCCAGCGATATCAGCAGCAGTAGCCTCCTCACCAATCCCCTCAACGAAAGGTGTCCAATGTTGTACCCATGAGGTAAAAAAGACACATATTTTGCTTTGCAGTTGCGGCCTCTAACAAATAAAGGAATATTTCAATGATATGGTATGTTGTCATTCCATGTTCCCTTCTTTATGAATAAGGGTCACTAAAATTCAACGGTTTATATTGCAAGGTATACTTCTGTACCGTGTTTCAAACTTGTGCTCAATGTGCCCCTTTTTAACTTTGAGCACCTGCCCTTTCAAAGGTCTCTGCACGGCCCTGCTTGCTTGTAGATTAAGGTAAGCCTGTGATTATACGTGAAGCACATGGTCTGTCGGTGGAAGAAATGCGCTGAAGAGAAAGAGAATGCATCAGGTGTGCTTAAATAGTTTGGGTGAAAATGGGATGTGTTTTAGACACGTTCTTTGTTCCCAAACCTAGTTTATAAAACTACATGGCCCAGTTTCTGAAATGGGATATGCTCAAACACTGGGTACTTTGGATACTCCAAAAAGCAGATCATGAATGGCTTATTCATGTTCATGTAAACATACCTATGGACAGAAAAGTAGGTATTTTTTATGATAAAGATTCTTCTTGCACAACATCAAATCAAATCAAATCAAACTTTATTTTTATAGCGCTTTTCATACATAAAAATGTAACTCAAAGTGCTTCACAAGATAAAAACAATCATTGAAAAGCCCGCCCCTCCCACCCCCCACATATTACACACACACACACACGCACACACACACGGGCGGGCCACACACCCGACGGCCACAGGGAGTGCCGCCACAGAGACCACCCCAACCCTGATAAACCGGGGTGGACTCCACACAAGGTGCAGAGCCCCCTAGTCCTCCGGGCCCGAGGGATCTCCAGGACGACGTCCTCCTGGACAGACTGGACACATCTCCCAGTGTGGAGGCCCCCCATGAGGAAACACTGGAGCTAAAAACTAAAAGACTAAAAGACAGTGGGATAAAAACAAGCATTTTTTAAATAAAGAGTTAAATAATGCATTAAATGCATAAGGATTTAAAAGTAGATCATTAAGAACATTAGACATTAAAACATAAATAAAAATAAATAAATAAAATAAAATATAATAAAAGAAGAGTTGAAGAAATCAGTTAAAAACAAAATTAAAAAGGTGAGTCTCAACAGTCTATGCAATCCTGATGCTCTCTGGCAGGGTATTCCACAAGTGTGGGCCATAATGGCTGAATGCAGCCTTTTGTTCTGACTTTTGGGACAACTAAAAGGCCGGTGCCGGAGGACCTCAGGATCCGCGAGTGTTGGTATGATAAAAGCAGGTCAGATAAATAAGATGGCCCAAGACCGCTAAGAAATTTAAAAACTAACAAAAGAACCTTAAAATCGATCCTGAAACACACGGGGAGCCAATGCAGCGATTTTAAAATTGGCATAATGTGCACCCGCCCTCTGGTCTTCATCAGCACACGTGCGGCTGAGTTTTGTAGTAATTGTAGATTGGAGATTGTCTTTTTGGGACGACCAGAGAGCAGATTCGTGCATCACACAAAGAGAAAAAAATGAATTACCACAGTTATTTAAAAAGTTTGGGGAAACAGGGCAGGAGCCTCTAGGTAGACGCAGCCATCTTTCTTACAGGTCACGTGACATACAACATCAGTTGTTAAAGCTGGCTGACCTCGAAGACAGAAGCTGCCGAAATAACGTACGGATACGGGGTGTCCCGGAGGGAGTGGAAGGTGACAGTGTCTGTCAGTATGTTACAAAAGCTCTCCCGAAATGGTTACCCCAGCTGAAAGGTCCAAAGCCAGAGATTATGAGAACGCACCGCGTGGGACCGGAGAAACCAGACAGCCCTGTGTTGCACCCTTAAAATGTACTGGCAAAAAAAACCCACATCCATCTTCTTCAAACAAAATCAAACAAACAAAATGAAAAATTTTCAAACATAACATCTATTAGCTCTTCAAATGGAATATTAACGGACCCGCAAGAAATAAATACAGAATTTTGCAATTTTTATTCTAATCTTTACACCTCCGAGCTAACACCAGATGTTTCAAAATGTAATGTTTTCATGGAAAATCTTAACCTCCCCTCCTTAACTCAGGAGGAGACAACCCCATTGGAAGCCCCTATTACTCTAAATGAGCTTAAAAATGCTATTCTCAGCATGAAAAGCGGGAAATCACCTGGATGGGATGGTATTCCTCCAGAATTGTTACACTACATTTTGGGAAGATCTGGGACAATGTTATATATAATATTGGCTTCGGTTGAAAACGGTTCCTTTCTTAGTGATGTTAATATAGTTCTGCTTGCTATCCTCCCTAAATCTAAGAAAGACACTTTATTCTGCAATAATTATAGGCCTTTGAGTATTTTGTGTACCTAAGTGAAAGCACATGCCAAAGTCTTAGCGTCAAGAATTGAGCCCCATTTAAACAAACTAGTACATCAGGACCAGACTGGTTTTGTGAAATTCCGCCTAGCAGGAGATAATATTCGTAGGTTACTACATGTGATACATTTTTCCAAAGATATCGGTGACCCCTGCGCAGTGCTGTCCCTCGATGCAGAGAAAGCTTTTGATCAGCTCGAGTGGCAGTACTTGTGGGAGGTCCTTGATACGTTCGGTTTTGGGCGGGGTTTCACTGAAATGGTTAAGGTTCTCTACTCCAACCCCACAACTATAGTTACAGTTAACAATATTTTGTCCACTCCATTCCCTGTTTGTAGAGGTTCACGCCAAGGTTGCCCTCTTTCTCCACTCCTTTTTGTTCTTTCACTTGAACCTCTGGCTCAGAGTATCAGACAACACCCATATATTGAACCTATTACTTTCTGCAACACACACCATCACATATCTTTATTTGCTGATGATATTTTGTTATATGTCAAAAACGCTTTACTTTCAATTCCTCACATTCTGGAAACTTTTGCTCAATTTAATGTCCTATCTGGTTACAAGATCAACTGGACTAAGTCCCAATTAATGCCTTTAAATCTTTCATTTAACTTATCTACACTTCCGGCTTTTATCCCGGTGGTTAATTCTTTGAAATATTTAGGTGTTGATATTCATCCCACTTTATTATCCATCTCCACCAAAAACTTTCAACATGTATTTAAACGTGTCGAGGAAGATATGGAAAGGTGGACCAAATTACCTATTTCAATGTCAGCTAGAATATCCGAAATTAAAATGGATGTTCTCCCAAGAATACATTTTTTTTCTAATATGATTCCTCTCCCACCTCCTAAAAATTATTGGAATAACTTGAGTAAGATCATTTCAAATTTTGTATGTGGTGGTAAAAGACCACGTCTTAAGTTGTCCACATTACAAAGGAGCAAAAAGGATGGTGGTTTAAATGTTCCAAATTTCAAACTGTATTTTTGGTCTTATGTATTACGCCCTGTATCTGTTTGGCTCGATCCATCTGTGCAGGTCTCTTGGAGACCAATTGAAGAAAATTTAGCCCTCCCGCATAGGTTACAAGACCTTATTTTTTCTGCTCTTCCTGCCATCAACTTTTTTACTGTCAACATGGCGCGCGGTAGAGAAACATTGTCAGATTCTCCTAAAATGGCACACTAACAGCCCCCTTTTTAATAACTTTAACTTTACCACCTAACCTTACCCTTTCTCTCAATGGGCTGCTAAGGATGTCAACATCCTAGCTGATGTTTGAGAAGAAAGTGGGATGAGATCTTTTGAGAATTTGTGTCTTTTGTATAATGTTTCTAAGAGCTCTTTTTTTTCTTTTATCTTAGACTCAGAATAGCTATGCGCACTAACAGTGTTCCATGGGGTGCAAATCTGGCAACCCATCCACTCTTTTCTTTATTAAATGCCAGAGGTCAGACTAGAGGGTTATCATCAAAAATTTATGTTTTTTTAAACTCTGTCTGCAAACCCCTAATTATTAAATAGACGTGGAGCAGAGATTTTGGCATTTCTGTTGAGGATATGTGTTGGACAACTATTTGGAAAATTTAGATAATACTTCTAAAAACCCTAATCATAAATTGATACATTTCAAATTTTTACACAGGATGTATCTTACACCGAGAAAGCTTCATTTAATGAAACTAGTATCCTCCCCAAACTGCGAGCTCTGCCCAAATCATGATATCGGATCTTTTATGCATATGTATTGGCACTGTCCAGGAGTTGTATTTTTTTGGAAGATGATATCGTCTACACTGTCAGAACTTTGTCTGTCTTGTATTTGTTTTTTTGTTTTTTTCTGTGTATCTGTTTTATGCATTTGGATTGAAACATTAATAAAAAGTTGGAAAAAAATAAATAAATCATTGACTTGGTTAAAAACCAGTTTTTCTAAAATCTTACTTAAAAATGGTAAGTTGGATACAGGTCAGTAATTATTAAAAATGTTGGGATCTAAATTATTCTTCTTCAGAAGGAGCTTCACCCCACTGCCTTCAAAGCGGCAGTGGGGAAGACACCCGTCTGGAGAGAGTAATTTACTATATTTAAAATCTGTTCCTCAAAGAATCCATAAAATGTTTTTAAAAGTGATCTGGGAATTGGATTTAAAAGGCAGGTTGTTGAGAAAACTCAACCAAGTGTCCTTGCATCATCCAGGGCAAAACTCTCCAGTCTTTCCTCAGATAAAAGCAACTGTTCAGGTGTGTTAAGAATTACATTCTGTTGAGATAAAAGACCGGATCTGATATCATCGATTTTACTTCTGAAGTGGTCTGCAAAGTCTTTGCAAAGGGCGTCTGTTGATATGTTGGATGGTTTATTAAAATTGGTGTTGGTTAAAAGGTCGAAGGTGGAGAAAAGGAATTTCGGTCGGGTTGTTTTTATGATCGGAAATGAGTTTTGAAAAGTGGGATATTCGTGCCTATTTGACTGTTATATTGTAGGATTTGAGTTGATCGCGTAATATTTCATGATGGACTGCCAGTTTGTTTTTTCTCCACCTCCTCTCTGCACTCCTAGAGTTTCTTTTCAATTTTTTGATATTATCATTTCTCCATGGGGGTGTAGGTTTTGTTTTTATGTTTTTTTGTTAAAAGTGGAGCCAATGACTCAAGTGTTGACTTCAATTTACTGTTAAAATTGTCCACAATAAAATCACAGGGTGCAGGTAAAATGTCCGCAGAAGTGCTCTGTAAAATCTCGATAAAATTTGCAGCCACTTCAGAAGTTAGGTAGCGTTTCCTCACTGTTCTCACCAGGGCCTCCTGATGGCTAAAACTGGTGATGTTAAAATACACCCACTGGTGGTCAGACACAGCCAGATCAACAACAGAGGACACACCAGTGGACAGGCCATAGACTATGACAAGGTCCAGGATGTATCCTCTGTTGTGAGTTGGCTGTGTGACGTGTTGTTTAAAATCCATGCAGGTTAAAAGGTTTAAAAATTCTCTGGACATGGGGGGGTCTCTGTGGCGGTGCTCCTGTGAAGGGGGGGGGGGGGGGGATATGTGGGGATGGGAGGGACGGGCTTTCACTTTTTATTGTTGTATGTTTCATTATTTTATTATGTTTTATCTTGTGAAGCACTTTGAGTTGCATTTTTTATGTATGAAAAGCGCTATATAAATAAAGTTTTGATTTGATTTGATTTGATTTGACATTGTGTCAGAGATGTTATCAACATGTAATTTAAAATCACCAGTTATTAAAATTCTTTTGTAAGTAGTGTGTATGATTGATAATAATTCGGAGAATTCACTGATAAAACAGTTGAAATGGTGGGGTGGTCTGTAAACTATGATACAGAGAATAGGAGGACTGCTAAAAACAAAGGCATGATACTCAAATGATATGTAACTGTTTAAAGAAACTTCATTTGAGTGCAGCGTATATTTGGTAATAGAAGCAGTTCTCCTTTTTCACCCTCCCCCAGTAGAGAATAAAAAGTTAAAATTTGATGGGCAGGTCTCAGGGAAAACCATTGGTGCGTCAGCGCCAAGCCATGTTTCTGTTAAAAGAATACTGTCAATCTCATCATCTAAAATCAGGTCATTTATGATAAAAGTTTTATTTAAAAGAGAGCGCACATTCAGCATGGCCAAGTTAATGTTCGTGCCGAACGTGCGCTCATCATCACCTGTGCAGGATGTTATTGTCACAAGGTTTGCTGTGTGGACGGGGTGCTCTGCACCTTATGATGGTCTCTATTGGGAATGTTTCTGGTGAGAGTGTTAGTGACAAATGAGGCTGGCAAGGGGAACAGTACTCCGTGCCAATACTGAGTAGAGGTAGAGTTTACGTGGAAGGGGCATGTGATATAAACAATCAGTCATGAGGAGCAGATTCAACGGCATGCTCAATGTCTGCGGATAGCATGTGACTACCCAGCCTATTGGGGTGAAGTCCATCGGTCCTGAAGAATGAAGACTGGCTCCAAAACAGATTAAAATTGTCAATAAGACCAAGGCCATGGGCATTGCAGGCGGACAGGAGCCAGGTGTGGAGAGAGAGGGTCCTTGAGAAGCGTCACGCTCCATGCCCAAGTATGGGGATCGGGCTGGAGATAAAAGCAAACTTTCCACAGCTACTTAAAAAGTTAAAAAGGCACTGAAATCGTTTTTGGTTAGCTCAGACTGTTGGCGAGCTAAATCGTTCATCCCAACATGTATAACCACTTGATTTATGGAAGACAGTAGTGAGCACAGCAGCCCCAGGAGCTTATCCAGGATGACCGGGACTGTGGCTCCAGGGAAACAGCGAGTGGCAGCGTCAAAGAAATGGATGTTTCTCACTATGGAGTCCCCTACTATCAGAGTGGTTGGGGGGGGGGGCGAGGAGAGGACAGCTGCGGCTCACCGGGGGAAGGTCATCAGCATCCAGACCATGTGCTAGGGTCACCGGGAGAGGAGTCTGAGCAGACGAGTGTTGTGGCGAGGCAGTCCAGAGTGGAGGATTATCTCCTGGTTTAGGGTAGTGGGGATGGGACTTCCGGAGCATCTCAGCACAGCCTCCTTTAGGATCTTACGCCAAGATACGGAGGTCATTACCCTGGAAGACAGCTGCTGATGTGGCCCTTCGGTGGAGCGGAGAGCTACCTGCTGAACACTGCCTGCTGCCCGGGGAGAGGAAGCCGCACTCGGAGAGGGGTCCCGGTCGTGACCAGACAGAGCTGGATCATCACCAGACAGAATCGCAAAGCGGTTGGAAAGGCTCAGGCGAGGAGGTGAAGCGGTTCCTTCCACAGCTGTCTTACGACCCCGGACCACCACCTCGGCCCAGGACGACTGATGGTTAGGTGTTGAGCAGGAGGAAGGCCGAGGACAGGTGGAGGGGTCCCACGGAACTGTTTCCCAATATTTTTATGTTCAAATATTCTGATGTTATTCTTGCATGCCAGCTGTTTCCTTTTCCACTGCCAGTGAAGAGCGTCACTAGTAGGGTGTAATGTGAATGAAGGTTTTCCTCCACATCATCCTTTTGCACAGGCACCCTGATCAACCCATAGGGGTCACTAATGCAACAACATAAACATGATCCCTCACTGTCTTCTCATCCACAGACACTAGTCATTATGATGGATGGAGCCCTTCGCAAAGCCAGAAGCACTGCTATGTGGACTGAACTATAAATTGGTCTCTTGGGTGGACCGTGACTGCTTTTACCCACTTTTAGCCAAATTCCTCAATTTTATGTGTATGGTCTTGATGGACACAATTGTCCCAAAATACAATGAGAACTAGAAAAGAAGGCACACTCACAGCTGGCAGAGCAGCCTGCCACTGCTGCCCAGACCACCCTGATGCCACATAGTAAATATGATGTGGTTTTTGTACATGATGCCTGATAGTTTAGCTGGTCATACTTTTCTCCCCCCACCTCATCTACAGTGTACAGGAAAGGGAAGAGAGCCAGCCCTCCTGATTAGTTTGTTGACTCCCTTCCTGTTTTCCATGTAAAATCCAGGTGTTTGTAAGACTGTGTTCAAACCAACAATAAAACTGCATCAATAAAATGCAGCCTCCTCATTCATTTGGCACATCAGGGGTCCCTACATAGACTCCAGCAGTAAGACTCACCAAAACGCCTGGCGGAGCTTTTGTAGCTTCCAACTGTCACACCCACCTTACACAATGATTGGTTGAGTGTGTGAGGTTGAGAAAGTAAGCAGATTTTTGAACTTCTCTCACACTGTCTCTCATCACGTTTTAAACTAGAATTACCACCCCGCAGTTGTATGCCTCCATGCACTGGTCAAGTTTCTCCGTTACATCCATGTTTACATCAGTTTACAGTTTACATCCATGTCTGTGAAAACATGGATGCTTCACACACATGTTCCCCTCAACAGCACAGAGGATCTGTACAATCAGCACAGTTTCAAGATGGACACCCAGGATTACTGACACAAATTCAGTATCTGAACAAATGTCTCCCTTTCTGTTCCTGAGATATGACATTAAATAATGGCCAGAAAAGTTATTTTGTCACAGTGCAGCTGACCTTTGGGATATAAAATGTTGTCATGTCATAATTTTATCCTATTAGACATATACAGTAGGAGCCACTCAAAAGTTCCCCTGTTTCCATGACTGAACCTCGGCAGGTCCACAGCAGGTCCGTGGCAGATCCGTGACAGCTCCGTGGAAGCCTGCCGCCTGCTCCATGGAGTTAATTTAATCCCCCGCGATGATGTAGGAAATGCAGCCCTGACTTGTAACGCCCCTAGAAACCTGTGTGAAAACCAGTTGCAATGCTTCATTTGTCCACGGGGAGGAGCAGTGATTATCACCAAAATACTGTAATATCTGCAGATTTGGGAAAGACGGCTTATCAACCGGTCCACGGCTCCACGGAGCCACTATTTAGCCTAGTAGCATTTTATGACTGTCGAATTACAACTACTGTATGCAACCTATATTTTTTAAAATAATATTACCATGTGAAAAGCCAAGAGGACGCTCTCTTTTTATCTTTCAAAACCTACTTGTCCCTGTGTTTCCCGTTAATTAGGCTACCCCAGTGTAATTAAACTCTCATTTACCGTGCTTTGTGTGACTTTTTTGCCATGTGATTCAAACTGAGGTACAGTATTTGGAGAATATCCAAGAAATAAATAACAATCTGTACGAGCTACCTGCAGCTGGAGCAGGGAGACGCGTTGCCACCCTGCACCTACGTGCAGTTGGTTCACTTCTTAGTTTTTCAGCATTAGTTACTATACAGGAATTTAAAAGCCTGAAATCACTGGACAGGCCCATTAAGACACGGCATAACGGTGTTGTGTGTGTTCTGTGCGTAAAAGGCAGCCGTGGACCAAACTTTGCCACGATGACACACACTCACTCACTCACAAGGTGAAAACAACCTGATCTCACAGACCACGACCTCCTTTATCTTTGTTTTGATTGTTAGTTTATACGTGTGGTGTGTTTTTAAATAAAACAATAAATTTAAACATGTTGAATTCTTTTTTTCTTATTTTATGCAAAAAATGTCTGAAGACATGTTGTACGGTATTAGTTTGTGACACAAAAGTGAATTGAACAGAGCACCTAATCCCAGGTCCCTTGCTGTAACATCAGAGGGACATAGTTTGCTTGACATTGTCAACAGAGAAAGTACCGGGTTTATTTTCTTACAATATTCACATATGATTCCTCCGGTGTCTTGAAGTTGCTTTAATGTTTGTTTGTTTGTTAGGTTTTACGTTGTTAACTGTCAAATACTAGATCGCTCTGGTATAGTGTCATTGATCAAACAAGGTGTCAATCACAGCCACTCTGCTTAGACCAGCAGTCATTGGTCAAACAGGGAGGTGCACATTTCCCATTGGTTAAGGCAGGAAGTACCGCCTCTCAGCGAGGCCGAGGGCATAAGGTTGTACTCTACTGCGCAGACACAGCAATCAGACGACGGAGGGAACCAAGTGAAAGTTCACAATGTCTACGGTGAGAAGTGTTGCTGTAAACACAACGATAACACTCTGACATCCTCGCAGGAGACGTGAGGGAGGGACCAAGGACCTGTGCTGTGGGAGTGTTAATGCGTTTATCAACGTTTTGGTGAGTTGATGCTAACGCAGCTAGCGATGTTAGCTTGTGCTGCAGAAGACGCCCGTCATATAAGCCGGTTCCGCCGCTGCCGCCGCAACTCCTCCTCCATGAAAATATAATAAATAAAATACAATAATAAAAAAAACACTACGAAATATTAACTGCCTTTGCCCCTTGCGTTGTTACGCAACACAAATCATGACGTGCTCGCGGAACCAGGAAATCCTCCGAAGGCTAGACCGTCCCATTTCACAACGGTTGAGGTGGCGTTCGGAGGCCGCTCCTGCACGCAGCTATAGTGTGTGTGTGCTTCCCCTCTACACTACACTTACTTGGCATTGTAATTACTGTTCGCGACCTACTTGTAACTCTAAAATGCTGAACTTGTTTTGCCTCGTGGCCCCTTGCCGTTTTTATTTGTGTTGGTGTAACTTACTGTATATATTTGCACCACTACAGTTATGAATGCTGTTTGACTGATGAATAGTCAAGTGTAATACGGTGTGTGTGTAACACATATGGGCTAGGCGATTGACTGCGGCTACAATAGCGGCAACAGAAGTCTGTTCTTTAAAGGAGCCTGGATTGGGAATGAATGGATGAGACCGTAGTGCAGGTTGAATGTCTGTATTCAGAGAATATTTATAAAGGAAGAAAAAAAAACACTCAATGCAACAATGCACCGTTCCAATATTCAACAAAAAATGGATTACCCACAATAAATCCAAGGTTCTGTTGTTCACAATAAAGTTCTCAAGGACAACGTTCAGTTCATATCCTTTCAATCCAAAAAAAAAGGTCCAGATCGGTAGGTGTGAGACTTTGTCCTACCGGTTCGTTGATCTAGCTCGCCATGTGGGTTGAGATGAATGGATCAGGGTCCATGTGAAGGAAATCCAAAGTTGGACAAAAAAAAACCTGACCTAAAAGGCCAAAAATACACATAAGTATTCCATTTTGAAGTAACCAAGTCCGTATCAAAAATAAAATCAATGTATGCATAAACATACATGCTAAATACAAATGCATTAATTAATTATTTAATTAATTAGTTGTCCTTAATAAATCACAGTTACAATAGTAACCAAACCACCTTAACCTAGTACCCCAGTACCATGTTAATATTCACAGTCAAAGTGAAATATCAAAATCAAAGTCAAAGTGCACCTCTTATAATTCATCAAAACATTCAATAGTAATTTCAAACTACTCAAGCAGAGTAAGACTCAAGTGTTTCAATAATTGCGCAATATTCATTCATTCATTCATTAAATATGTAGCTACGTTCACATAAATGTATCAATGCTGACCAAACCTCATAGCCGTTGTAGCGTCAATCAGAAAAGTGATGTAAATGTTCAAAACAAAAATAAAAACCACATGAAAAAAACCACATGAGCGAGTAATTAAACTAAAATATTATCTACAATTCGGCTGTCTTATCTTAAACAAACATCATTATTTACCTTCGAACCGAGTGGTCAGAGCTTAGCTTCCATGCGCAGTCCGACAGGAAATCCGCGGAGTTTTCCAGGCGGAGTATTGAACGGGTTGAGTTCAATAGCAACTCTGGTGAAACAGCGCGTTAGAGAGCAATTTACACGGACAGTTATGCGGTTTAAACAATCAAAACTTGTCGGCACGGGACTCACCAGTGGCTGACGGTTGCAAATGATCAATTCAGAGAGCTTCAGTCATATATTTGAGACGCCGACCGTAGCATGCCCAGTCACAGTGGAGACAGAGGAGGAAGTGAACTCTGTGACCCGGGATTTAAAAGGAAGTTTGGGGTCACAGGAAGTGAGCCCGAAAAATAAATAAATAAATAAATAAACTAAATGCGGGTTACATGTGCACTGATGTAGCCTACATTTTCGAATACGTTTTGTTATCCATAGTTAAGTGGAAAACAGTTAAGAATGTTTAAAAACACAAACTTTGTAGTTCAAAAGGAAATGTAATCCACTTGTTATGGTTTAAAAGGCTAATGATTCATGAAGTGAAATGTAAAGACAGGATAAAGTATTCCATGCCATGAAAAACTTTACAGTTAAAAGTTTGCTCACTTTGTGTTACTGTGATGTATTTACGTTATAATGATAATGACCACAAAAAGAAATTGAAGTTGATGATGCAACATAGTAATACCTCTCTGCACAGGTGATGTTTTTTTAGAGATTCTGTGGAAAATTACATACGGATTTGACATTCCACCTGACGAGGGAGATGGCTAGCCACCCATGACCCTGATCTCTGCCTTGACCAAGAGTTGGATCAAGATCACCTTTTATCCGGAGGAGCTCATACATTCTTCCATCTCCACTGGGTGTCACACTCCAGTGTGATAGTAGTACCACTATGATCTTTTCCACTTGACTTTTGACTTAGAAAGTACATTTGTCAACTGAAACTGACTTTACTGACTATTTTTGACTTAGAAAAAACAAACAGATCACAATAAAGGATCAAGACTAAATTGAACACTTTATAACAGAAGGAACAAAACTGAACGTAAATAACAAAAACCAGTAGAAATGTGTTATTTTATGTTGTCAGGGACACTTAGTTTCGTCTTTGGATTGTTTTCAGATGATGTTATCTTGTGAAACATTGAAGTAACTGTTCTAACTCACTGGCTCTAATTACACATTAGTTACAGTGGTAGTAGACTGTACTTACACACTAAGGAGGGGATAACAGTGCAAACTTCATAATACAGCCCGCTCTCCCGTAGTTTGCGTGTACCTCCAGGAGAGCTAGAGTGTACTTACACACTAAGGAGGGAATAACCGCGCAAACTTCATAATACAGCCCGCTTTCCCGTAGTTAGGGTGTACCTCCAGGAGAGCTAGAGTGTACTTACACACTAAGGAGGGAATAACCGCGCAAACTTCATAATACAGCCCGCTTTCCTGTAGTTAGCGTGTACCTCCGGGAGAGCTAGAGTGTACTTACACACTAAGGAGGGAATAACCGCGCAAACTTCATAATACAGCCCGCTTTCCCGTAGTTAGCGTGTACCTCCGGGAGAGCTAGAGTGTACTTACACACTAAGGAGGGAATAACCGCGCAAACTTCATAATACAGCCCGCTTTCCCGTAGTTAGCGTGTACCTCCGGGAGAGCTAGAGTGTACTTACACACTAAGGAGGGAATAACCGCGCAAACTTCATAATTCAGCCCGGTTCTCCGTAGTTTGGCAGTACTCACAGGAGAGGTAGGCTATACCTAGACACTAGTTACAGGGAAATTAAGATCTACTTAGACACTGATTACAGTTTGATGTGTACTGTATGTACTTCATGTATCTATCTATGTACTGTTTATGTTTTACGATGTTGTATTGTTGTAATTTTGGTTTGCTGCCTTCTTGGCCAGGGCTCCCTGTAAAAGAGATGTCAATCTCAATGGGACTCACCTGATTAAATAAAGGATAAATAAGATAAATGAAAATTACTGTACTTACGGAGTATGGATGAGAGGAATAGTGCCTGTCATGTGTTTTCTGTGTAATCACATAATAAAAACATTTTATAACTCTGAATGACTCATTATTGTGGATATATTACTGTATAGTTTGTGTTTTGCCCTTGGATGACAGTATGAGACTTCCATAGATGTGCATTTTTAGAGAGGTAAGTTTGCTACCAGCCAGCCTGTTATTAGCCAATTTCTATACTGTGTACCCATTTCCCAACATATTATTTTTCCAAACCATAATGAATAGTACATCTCTGGAATAGGGGTGAAATTTGCCTGCTGACACTTAGAAAAAACAAGATTGTAACATTTGCAAAGAGCGAAAGGCTGTGCTCATATTGTACAGCAGACTATTTATTTTAATATACCTGGTACTTAAAATGATTGGTGGGGAAAAAAAGACCAGGAGGAGTTACACTGTAAGTCCGGGCAAAGTAGGACGTAATTGTACAGGAGTTACGCTTTAAGACGCAGCCTAGTTATACTGTAAAACACGGAAAGTAGCAGGGGAAAGTGAGCAAGAGTTACTTTAAGTTGGTGTAAAGTAGGACGTAAGTCAACGGGGGTTACGCGCTAAGAAGCAGCCTAGTTATACTGTAAAACACGGGGGAAATAGTGGGGGAAGTGAGCTAGAGTTACTCTGTACTTCTGCGGAAGTTGGTGTAAAGTAGGACATAAGTCAACGGGAGTTACGCGCTAAGAAGCAGCCTAGTTATACTGTAAAACACGGGGGAAATAGGGCGGGTGAGTGAGCGAGAGTTACTCAGTACTTCTGTTAAATAGGTGCAAAGTGAGCGGTAGGTACGCTGCAAGTGAGCGGTAGGTACGCTCTAAGTCGCGGGCCGTATTACGTAGTGTTACCTAAATTTGTTGTTGAATAAATTAAAACATAAAGCCTACAGTAGATATAAAAGTAGAGCATGCTAAAAGTAAATACAATAATAGGCTAAATAGTATCTAAGCAATAATAAAGTGTCTTAATAATAAATTGTATCTAAGGCTGCCATTCCACTCTGTAAATAGATTTTAAAATTTCAATATAATTTAATATTGTTGTTGTTTTTGCTTATTTAATTATTATTATTATTATTGGTTTACTTTTCAGTAGTATCGTTATGTCTGAGGATGACTCATTTTAGTAACTAACAAAAATCATTTCACTGGGCCTTCAAAGTGCTCTCTGAAACTACACCTGGCATGGCTTGTGTCCAAAAGATGAAAAAATCAAAACTTTGTCATAGAGCTAAACCAAATACCTCATTGGAAAGATCTCAACCTGGAGAGTAACATATGTCAGTATGATGATTCTACATGGCTCCTGCTTTGAGCCATTGACCATTGAACCTTGACCTCAGTGCATGTTTGAGGGTTATAACTCAGCAACTAAAGGGGCTACCAACATGGGACCAACTGTTATAGAGAGCTCTTAACCTCAACTATCATGTGAGTGTAGTCAACAACTGGGGTGCTGTCAGATATGGGTAAAATATGGATAAAATTAATTTTCACCCATTTAGAAATTAGATATTTAAAATCTGATTACACAAGTGTGTTTACCATCCCCTTAAAGTTCACAGTGTACTCTCAATTCAGTATTTACAACTTCCAAATCTAGGAAAAACACTTATATTTTTAAAAAACTACACTTCCCTGGGACCGTGCCATGCAGTTTGATATATATCAGCAACATAGTTGTAGTTCTTCTGATTTGCAAAGTAGGGTTCTAAATAGGGTTGTAAAAAGATACATCTACTGAATATATCTAATATCTAGTGAAGCCGAACTAGTTATTACACTGCATCTAGATGAACTACGTTAAGAAAAAGTAAAGATGTCGGCTAATTTTCGATATTTTAGCTAATACACAAGAAACGGCATTTTTGGGACAGTAGGTGTATGCGGCTTGTAAAATAGGGTCGTAAAAAGATACATCTACTGAATATATCTAATATCTAGTAAAGCTGAACTAGTTATTACACTGCATCTAGATGAACTATGTTAAGAAAAAGTAAAGATGTCGGCTAATTTTCGATATTTTAGTTAATACACTAGAAACGGCGTTTTTGGGACAGTAGGTGTATGCGGCTTGTAAAATAGGGTAGTGAAAAGATACATCTACTTAATTTATCTAATATCTAGTAAAGCCGAACTATCATGTTATTATGCTATTATTAATTTTTTTTGTTATATAGTAAAACTGAACAGGTTATTACACTGTACCTAGATGAGCTACGTAGAAAAAAGAAAAAAAGCAAGGATGTTGGCAAATTTCAGATATTTTTGATAGTACTCTAAAAATAGTGTTTTTGGGACGGTAGGTTTTTTTTGCAGCTTGTTGTAAAATAGAGTCGTAAAAGATAGATCTACTGAATATATCACATGTCTAGTAAAGCCGAACTATCATGTCATTATTGTTATTATTGTTATTATGGTGGGAAATTATAACAGAGGAATATATTTGCCGTTTTAATATCAAGAACACTTTAGTGTTTTTGTGTTTTTACAGGACATTGTTGAATCAGGGAATTCGTGTCCACCACGAAAAAGGATCCCTAATTGACTTTACATTGGCAGTGTTTATGTGGGACCGGCATGTAATTTCAACTCATTACATGCTGCCACCACGGAATGCGGTGTTAAGAGGTCGTGGTCATTTCACGTATTTCTGTGAGATCAGGTTGAAAACAATACCAGGCGTCGCGGTGTGTCACGGCTGGTAAAAATGTTATTTAATAAGTTCACTAGCAATTTGTCTTTGTAGAAAGAGTGTCCCTGGTACTCTGGATAATCCACAGACCTCACTGTCAAGATTTTATGGCACAGGGACTTCAGCTGAAAGCACATTAGGAAAACTAATAGGCTAACACCGGGTTAGTTTCTGAAAAGATGTGTTGCTTTTGAATCTGTTAAATGTAAATGCCTTCCACCATATTGGAGGGTGGAGGCATCAATATCAGATATCTCAAAATAAATCCAAAATGATCCGCATGGCGAGATAGCTGTGCATCATGCCAGGACGCGCATCTCTACTGTAGCCTCCTGCTCAGATGCAGGCAGCATATATTTCCCTCTCTGCAAGGCTTTTTATCCATGAAAGCCAGGGACACTGGTCTCCAACACACATTCAAGAACTTCTCGTCGCGTCACTTCAAAAATTAAATGTGTTTATTTTACAATATCTGAATAATTAAGTTAATAAAGCTACAAAACGAAAAATCACAAAATCATCAAAAAACTCCATATAGCCTTAAAATACTGTGTAGAAATGTCTTCTCTCTCTCCCCGCATTCCAAATAACCCAATACGCAAACACAAACAAAAGGTTAGGGCATAGTTATGCTAAATCACTGGCTCACAGCTCACAGTGCACACATTCTGGCAGCCGACATGAGCCGACAACATTCAATACGTGTAAACCAGAGGTGACCCTGCCTGTTAGCGTAGTGTGCGGCTGAATGTGCATTATTCCTTTTAATTACACAACGGATCTTACTGCTCAGCATCCCCTTTAATAATTGTTTCTAATCTCTTGCCCAAAATAGCAAAAAACAACTGTGCCGGGCCACTTTATATTTTTTTATTTTGACTAGACTGTCCGCCGTCAAAACAGAGGGGTCTTTGTACTGTATGTGAAAACTTCGGCTACTTGTCAAATCCTTTAAAGTTGTGATTATATTCTCTTATTATTCAGTCTACAAGTAAAGTCTTAACGTTCTGTGAATTGACCAGATCTATACAGTTAGGTTACTGTACAAGACACCTGTTTCAACTGCCACTCAGCTCGTAGCAAAGTCAGCTGGTCACGTGGGGCGCAATGACAGTTTTGGACAGAGAGAAGACAGAAAAAAGAAAGGAAAACAGAGGATCACCTCACCAATTTGCTTGAGGAATAGCTCCCTAGTTTTGTGAGTGTGCAAAAGCATGCAGTAGGCTACCATCAATTTATTATTTTTGCACCCTCAGTTGGAATTAAATAATTAAAACCCGCACCACTCCGCTGACTGACGTGTAGCGCCAGTACCCGGTGTATTTCGGCTGTCAGAGCTGTGCCAATTAAACGTGATGACGGCTCAACAAACGTTAAACGTTAGACATCAGTGCACAGGACACAACGACAGGACTGCTGCTTCATCAGTGTTGTTTTCATCAACGATGACGATGACGATGACGAAATTATTTCATTGACGCCCCTTTTTTTCATGATGATAACAAGAGGGTGACGAGATAAACATGGCTCTTTGATGACTAAAACATGACGAGACGTGTGTGAGTTTTCGTTGACGAGACGAAAATGGATGTAAATGTTAGTGGGTGGTCTGCCAGACGTTCAAAATACATGATATTTCTGCTTATTGTGCGTGTAATCTAGTCTGGGGCCGTTAATGGCCGTTTTGGTAAGGAAACGGAACCAGGGCGAAAGAGACAGGATCCGGAATTCGATGGATGCGTGTTTCTGTAAAAATAAAAGCACCAAGCTAATAAAAATGCGGTGAAATTTTTAATTTAAAGAATATAATTTACAAGAAAAGCCCAAAGCCATTAAGTTAATCGATTTTCTTACACCCCTCATCACCCTAAATCGATGGTGCGCCAGAATTTAAAGTTTTACTATGCTGAACACTTTTAGTCTGGTGAATTTGATGAATACTGCATCCGCTCTCTAGACCGGAACCAGAATCCAGACAAAATTCAGAGTGAATAAACACCAGGCTCTTAACTTAATGTGAAGAGCCTGGTGACGTGAGGCTATGTGTAATCTGTCAATTAAAACCTAAAAAGTATCTGCAATGCTGCTGCATCCTATCCTTGTTTGGTCACGCCCACCACCTGCGGTCACTCGTCACAGATGTTGGACCATGGCGGCAGCGTCAACAAAGGGGCTTGGTGGTAGGAAACGATGAGAGGATATATGGATGTATTTTAAATATAATCCAGCAGAAAAAAAAACAGAATGCACTGAACATTGATTCTGTTACCACTTTATCTGTGTGTAATGCATAATCCTTAGATCAGACAGTATTTGCCATTGGGTGGAAACCTTGTATGTCTAAAACCATTCCTTAATGATTGTAATTATTGGTGAAAATAGCCGATCTACAAGCTCACAATGTGTTGAACTTATAGATCTATTTTCACAACTTATGTGTGACACTCTTGTATGATGAAGTAGGGCATCAATTCATGAAAAAAAAAACCAGTTAAAATATGTTGGAAAAAAAGTTGAAAAGTTGAAATATGGAGATAAAAGGTGTCTGTCCAACAGCAATCTCCAATACTTATTGACCTAAATTAATTTGTTAAAAGACTATACTTCTTTTTTTTTTCTTACTAAAACTGACTAAAACTAGACTAAAACCTTTTTGAGTTTTTGTCGACTAGAAGTGGACTAAAACTATCACATATAGAAATGACTAAAATTTGACTAAAACCAATTAGCATTTTAGTCCAAAAGACAAAGACTAAGACTAAATCTAAAATGGCTGCCGGGAGGCAGACACCGTCTCCACATTTAAGGCTAGACTTAAGACTTTCCTCTTTGATAAAGCTTATAGTTAAGGCTGGCTCAGGCTTGCCTTGCACCAGCCCCTAGTTAGGCTGACTTAGGCCTAGTCTGCCGGAGGACCACCTATAATGCACCGGGCACCTTCTCTCTCTCTCTCTCTCTCTCTCTCTCTCGCTCTCGCGTATCCTATTACTGTATCTTGTTTGCTCGGCCATTCTGGATGTCACTAACTCGGCTTCTTCTCCGGAGCCTTTGTGCTCCACTGTCTCTCAGGTTAACTCGTATTGCAGCGGTGCCTCGATAGTGTGACGTGTGTGGTTGTGCTGCTGCCGTGGTCCTGCCAGATGCCTCCTGCTGCTGCTGCTGCTGCTGCCATCATTAGTCATTAGTCATACTTCTACTGTTATTATACACATATGATTATTATCATACATGTATACTGCCAGATACTAATACATACTTTCAACATATTGTACCACAGTAGCCAGAACTATAACGACAATATTATTACTTTCATGAATGTTGTTGTAAGCTACTGTCATTACCGAGGATGTCATACAGATTATTGTATTGTGTCATACAGATTACTGTTAATTTGTTATGCTGATCTGTTCTGTACGACATCTATTGCACGTCTGTCCGTCCTGGAAGAGGGATCCCTCCTCAGTTGCTCTTCCTGAGGTTTCTACCATTTTTTTTCCCCGGTAAAGGGGTTTTTTTGGGGAGTTTTTCCTTATCCGCTGTGAGGGTCCAAAGGACAGAGGGATGTCGTATGCTGTAAAGCCCTGTGAGGCAAATTCTATTTGTGATATTGGGCTTTATAAATAAAATTGATTGATGATTGATTGATTGAAAAACAACACTGTGCTTCATTCATGGGTTTTTTACATGCATCCAAGTGCCTGTGCCGTGCGTAATTCAACTGGGAAGGCACAGCAGAGCCAGCGGGATTTCTTCACAAGAACACAAATAATATAAGATATTACATACAGTTTTACACACAGAATATCCTCTAAAACTCTCTATATCCTCGTTAATTGCCTTTTGCTGACAACAATCCCATGCAAAGCAGCAAGTGCAGAGTGAATGACTGAATGAATGAATAAGGATTCAAATTAATTAAAACGTGCGCACGATGTATATTTTTCCTTTCACGGCCGCTGCCGGGCTCCGTAATTTATTACAAAAAGGTCAACAAAACAGGTTTCCAAATTCACGAAACGAAATCATCAGTATTCCACCTTTTCGGTTATTTTACTTTCAGACATTTTTTGAAGATGTGATCTCACTGATTAACTGAAAACAATTATACAATAACGAAACAAATAATATCCTAACGAAAAAAAGAAGTCTAATCAAGTAAATAGCCTTCAGAAAGTGCATCAGTAAAAGCCCAGTTCTATACTGCTGCCCGCTGCTGACACTCGCAGTGTGCGACTGAAATGTCTGCACTGCAGCATTGTAGCTGTGCCATATTCCACAATATCCAAACTTCGGAATGGCGGATCCTTTAGAAAAAAGAGGAAGGGCCAAAGACAGGAATTTTCGTAATGGTGGGACTTATGAAAAAAAGGTGAAGGACCGCCAATCCAAATAATCGAAGTTAACGTTCGAAGAGGCAAAGTTTCGGAAAGGCAGACAGTTACCCCTGAAAAGAGTTGTTGCTATAGAAACATACGCTTCCACATTTGATAAAGTGAATGACTGCAGGCTGTTTTTTTGTGAGAGAGGCGCCATCTCATGGCGATACCCTGCAATTGAACGAGTGGGCGTGTCTAGGATTAAAATAGGAGAGGGAGGGGGGGTAGAGCCAGCACGGCAGCTGGCTGGCAACCGGCTGGAACTTGGCTGGGATTTGGCTGGGATTCGACAGGCAGTCGGCTGACAGCCGGCTGGGAAAGAGAACTTTTGAGTGGCTCCTACTGTAATAAAGTTTCGTCGCAATTAGTGTAAGAATTTTTGAGTTATGGGGTCCCACTAATCTTGAGACAGACAAAGTCTAATCAAAATCTAAAAAATCTAATCAGTTCACTGTCGTGTCCAAGTGAACATTTGTGCTAAATTATAAGAAATTCCCTCATGACATTCTTAAGATATGCCAATGTTGAAGAGATTTCCTCAAGGTGTTCTTGAGATATTGCATTCTCGAGAAAAGGACGGATGGACAGATGGACGGACAGACGGACAACCTGAAAACATAATGCCTCGAGTTCAGGTTATCTCCGGTACGAAGAAGACATAATTTAAAAATTGATTTTCTCATCAATTTAATGCAGGACTGTTTTCTGCTCAAACCTGTAAGACAGGACAACCCCAACAGTGGTGTAGGGGTTGTCCTTTCTGAGTCTACCACCAGCTCCTTGGTTTTGCTTGCATTGAGCTGTAGGCAGTTCCTGCTGTCACTACATTAAGTTCTCTCAACAATGGCTGAAGAGAACACAACAGATGAGGCTTACTGATTATTTGACATGTGTAAAAGCATTTCTGTGTAACAGAAAATATTAATGCATAGCAGTATGTAGTCTTGAAGTGGACTCTCTCTTTTGTTGTTTTGAATTTATTGTCTGTTTTCTCCTACAGCAGCAAAATGCCATTTTTTAACACAGAGGATGGTCAAATGTAAATGGAGAATGACAATGCTATGCTAATTACTATGCAACTTTAACCTGCAGACAAACAGATAAACAAATGCAAACACATTTCATCCTAGCAGTGGGGAGCACTTGATTTGCTGTCAAAGCATTTCGTGGCTCTGCCCTCACCTCTACACTTGCCTCTCTAGAAGCTGGACTAAGTAAGAGTTTAATTCTGTTAACAGACTGCTCTCTGCACACTAGGCAAGCTGGGCTCAATGGGGCCTGATTTATGTACTGACAAGCTGTGGAGGCTCTGTGTGTTCTGTGTGCATTGGAAGACATATCACTGCTGGAAGCTAAATAAAAAATCAATGAGAGTGAGGCTGGTTGGTTAGGGAGGCGTCCGCTCGGCTGGAGTTTAACAGCGTTTTAACTCTCCGCTGACTGAGGCTGGGGGAACAGCCATCGATTTTACCCCCACCCCACCCCACCCCACCATGCCTCCATCACACCCTGCTTTTAATAAATCAGTTTGGTGTGTGTGTGTGTGTGTGTGTGTGTGTGTGTATGTGTGTACTTCTATTTCCTTCTATGCTAAACATTAGGGAAGTAGCTGAAGATAAACACACCTTAAACAGAGTTAAGCCACCTTTTCACACTCACTCAGAGCTTCATTAATACATTTACAACAATCATTGTAGATAATTATAATTAGAGTAATAAAACTCACCACTACTTTGCATTTAATCCTTACTTACTGAATATCTTGCCCGTATTCCTTTCAAAGTCCCTAAATACCACTGCTTGGTCAGTGATTTTGGCGTTAGGCACTGTTGCCAAAACCACCTTTCACAGTCATATCATACACTGCTGGGTGGCATTAGTTTGTAACACAGCTAAATGGCTAGACAGCTGGACAGCACCTGTCTCAGCAGTATGATACATCACTGGACAGCATCAGTTTGAAATGATGTCGGTAACAATGTAATGTAAGGAGCCAGAAAGGAGGGAGAGGGCAGTGGACAAAACAAACCTTAGCAATGTAGAGCCAAATCAAGTTTTTTTTTTAAAACCTAATCACATGCTCTTGTTGCACAAGGAAATAAATACAAGTTGTTTTACAGATTTGTAAGTGTATATTTTTTTTAATGGTTGTATACATTTAATTAGCAGAAACTCTACATTTCCTATAAAAACAGACTTGCATTTTGAAAACACACAGTTTTTAACAGTCGTAAAACAACACGCATTCCTGGAACATTAACAACAAATGTAGAAGGATACCTACCGCGTCATATGAAGACATGAATGGCACTGATCGAGTGGTGATATGTGACAAGTTGGGATAAGAATGGGTTGGAATTTTTTGTTTTTGTTTACCACATTTCTACTTACTAATGATGATATGTGAATCATTCCTTTCCAGTGTTACGGTTGTTACCCCCCTAAAAAAGTTATGTATTCCACATTGATTGTTAAAAAGAGTAATGCATTACTTTACTTATTTACTCACTGTAGAAAGTAATTAATTACACCACTCACTACTTTTGCGTTAATCTGCAACATTGCCTGAGGTGTACTTTTATGTAATTGCAAGTTAAAAATTAAAGCTACAAGCAACGTTGGACGGGACCTCGGACTAAAGCCGTTTCGGCCTCCAGCTCATGTAGACAGTTTAGACCCCTCTCCACTCTAGCTCACAGCTCACAATTTCATTTGCTCATGTTACATTCAGAAGCACTAGCTTACTTCCTGTTGGATTTAGGTTTGGGATGTCAGTGCGTGATTTGTAGGTCTTGAAGAGATGAACAAGCCAGTTTTGGTTTGATCTTTCTACAACGCTCCTACGGGCGCCAGTGGCCATTTGCGCACCAATGGGGCCCCATGTCATGCAGTAGGTGCCCTTTTTTTCCTTTTCGCTCCTGCCCTTCAAACATCATGAATCCATCACTGAGATGGAGAGACAAGCTGTGTGAGAGCAGGCAGATGGAGATGGCTTTAAAATGTCTCAAACTCCTCCCTTTTATTCCCAAACCATGGGTCCAATTGTCAGTCTGAGTTTCAGATGTCTAGCTCACAGCTGACAATTTCTCCACATTTGCTCATGTTATTTCAGAGGCACTAGATCACTGCCTGTTGGATTTAGGTCAGGGTTGTCAGTTAGTGATTTGTAGGTCATGATGAGTCGAACAAGCCAGTTTTGGTTTGATCTTTCTACGACATTCCTACGGGCCGCAGTGGCCATTTTAGTGTGTGTAGGTGGCACAAAGTTTGGCAGGAGGTTTTGTGGCACATCACCTGTAAGAGCCCATAAAATCCAAACCGTCTGAGTAATGACAAAGTTATTCAGAAGATCTGTTCAGCAGGAGTTGGCCTGTAATGTGTGCGTGCTTGCCTTCAGCCGAGGTCCCTAATAATATGCTCAATCTTACATATGCCCACATATCAGCACAAAACATGGGTGAGGAGAATCAAGATGGCACTGCAGAAGGCCATAGATGCCTCAAAATGAAAATATATCAATATACCAAAGAGGCAGGCCTTCCTTACCCCGCATAGTGCACTTGGTAATTGCCTGAAAATAATATGTCAATATTCTATCTGTTTTATCTGCCCATTATGCAGATAGTTTAAGAACTTAGTAATGCAAGTAACAGTATAGCTGTTAGATTAGTAACTGTAATGTGATCATTGAATTTAGAACAGTAATAATTTACATTACTGCCAAATGTAATGTGATTACAGCAACACATACACCCAACACTGCTCATTACAATGTGTTTCCAAGCTTCACCCTAAGTGTTTAACTCTCACCAGCCCACACAAACCTTAGCATGCATTCAAACTCTCCCCGATTTATTTAAAGGACTGTATAACCTCACTGTATGAGCCTGATTTATGTTCAACTTGGCAAAACACTAAGGCTTCCTCTCTGTTAGCAGGCGAGAGAGGCTCAGTCCAAGAAGAACAAAAAGACATCCACATTAACCATTCCACCTCTGTCTGTTTGGATCAAAAAGAGTTTACAAGCATTTTCCAGGTCCTTGACAGGGAAGAGGACATTTCTGATCTCACACAGCATCATAGCTTCTCCCTCTCTGCTCGTCTTCATAACAAATAAATTCAGTGCTAGATGGTTCTGCCTGCTGTGTGTAACTCAGCATGTAGTATAATGCACTCTATATACATATAGACATAAACATATATGTGTGCATTTAACCCAGGAAAGTGACTGGTTGTGGTAGCAACCTTTGTGATAAAGGTTGTAGTGTGCCTAAACAACATAGTTTTGTTCCAGTCCATTTATGTCCAGTTCAGAATGGCTAAACTTGATGGTGGGCAAAATGAAACAATTACACAAATTAGTTGAGGTGGGAATCCCCAGAGGACCCACGATACAATATTATCATTAATCAATCAATCAATCAATCCATCAATCAATCAATTTCATGTATAAAGCCCAATATCACAGATCACAATTTGCCTCAGAGGGCTTTACAGCATATGATATCACTCTGTCCTTTGGACCCTCACAGCGGATAAGGAAAAACTCCCCCAAAAAAACCTTTAAGGGGTCACTTTTTAACTCTTTTACTGCTGGTCAGTTCTCCGTGGCTTTTAATCAGCTCGGTGTCCACCCTGCCTCTGCTAACACAGAGGAGCTTAGCTCCTGGTTTAACTCCTCCTGCCGAACCATACTGGACTCTGTGGCTCCAATAAAAACTGGGCTGCCCAAGGCTAAAACTGAGCCATGGTTTAATGAGGAAACTCGTGCAGCTAGACGGGAGTGCCGCAAAGCTGAGCGGAAGTGGAAGAAGGACAAGCTGCAGGTTTCCCTCCAAATCCTAAAGGACTGTTGGCGCTGCTACCAGAACACTGTTAAAGAGACCAAAAGGAAATACCTGTCAAACCTCATTGCATTAAATTGTCATAACCCGCGTGTGTTATTTAGGACCATTGACACTGTTCTTAAGGCCCCACAGCCTGTCAGCGTGGAGGCATCTCCTGAAATGTGCAATAGCTTCCTGAATTTCTTTATTGATGAGGTTGCTACTGCAAGGGCTCTCATCACAGCCCCTGCATCTGACCCCTCTGTCCCTGTTCCTTGTTCTGCAGCTCTTGATAAGTTTGAACCTGTGTCTCTGTCATTTTTAGAAGATCTGATTGGCCATATTAAGCCATCAGGTTCTCCCTGCGACGTTGTCCCTCCTGGGTTCTTCAAAGTAGTTTTCCCTAGTATAGGGCAGTCAGTTCTGGCCATCATAAACAGCAGTCTGTCCTCTGGTGTTGTTCCCCCAAGTTTGAAACACGCAGTGGTCCAGCCCCTACTCAAGAAACCTAGCCTTGATGGCAGCGTGCTGGCCAATTTTAGGCCCATTTCTAAGCTACCTTTTATCTCCAAAATCTTAGAAAAAGTTGTTCATGCTCAGCTAAAATCATTTTTAGATGAGCATAATGTCCTGGAGATCTTTCAATCAGGCTTTAAAACTATGCACAGCACTGAGTCGGCTTTACTAAGAGTTTTTAATGACATCCTCCTGGCAAATGACTCTGGTGACCATGTAATTCTTGTTTTGTTGGACCTAACAGCGGCTTTTGACACTGTGGACCACAATACCCTAGTGGCTCGGTTACATGAAGTAGGTGATGGACTGTGTTATTTTGTTAGCTCTCTCACAGTTGAATGGTAGTTCTGTCAAGCTAAGTGTGTCCAGTGTTGGTTTATTTTTCAGCGGAGCAGGTTTTGCGTTAGTTTGGCTGTTAGCGGCTATCACTATCTCTGGATGGTGGCGTGAGAGGAGAGCTCTCATGTTCGTAGTATTCCCAGGGTAGTTTATTTTCAAATGACACTGCTTGCAAATTGCATGTGTCATATCCAAGTCCTTTCTTCCTTCCATATTAAAAAAAAAAAAAAAAAAAAAAAAAATCGTCCACAAGTTTGATTCATATGCTGACGCCGCATTTCTGATTTCTTTCTCTAGTGCCTCCATCTTTGTTTTGACTAGACATCTGCTGACCTCACCGGGGAAAAAAAAAACAAAACACCATCTAGTGGACCAAAAAGCATTTTTGAAAAGATTTTTATTATTCTACTACCAAAAATTGTGTATTTGCAAAAATCAATAATCAGTCAAATCAATAATGTATACAATAAAAGATCAATACTTGGCGTCCATGTATAAACATATTACAATGCAAAACATTGCGATAATATGGTGTATTCATTTTTTCTCCCACCCCTACAAATAAGTACACACACTTTCATTCATGACCTCTGTTCAAAGGCACTTATGGTTTTGCACCCAGGTGTATACACATACAGTAAAGTGCTGTTGTGTGAGTTATAGGAAGGAAAAAAACATCCACTCATCTGGAAAGTTATAAAAATTGCCATTAAAGGAAAAGTGTTGGGAAGGGGGCTTATAGACATCCATAATGCATTTGTTCAGTGATGTCTGCAAATGAGACATGTTGTTTGAGGGAAGGAGAGGACTCAATCATCTGTTGGGGGGGGGGGGATTGACAATTAGGGGATTAGGATCACCTGTCCACTCAGGAAGGATAGCAGTGATTGGGTGGGGGCAGGTGTTTTTTTTTCTCCCTCCACAATGTCGGGACGAAGCCAAGTGGGACGGTGACCAACCAAGGCACAACGGAGCAGCATCAGGCTGATGTTGGAGCTGAGGGAGACGAGAAAGGGAAGCGCTGTCGGACTTGGGGAGGGGTGAAGCACATTTCACCTCTCCGTCCAGCTAAGTACCTCTCTCAAACACTTAACACCTGTTATAGATGCCAGTTCCTTTTCTTAGGGGAATGTAGTCAGCTATTTGAATCCACACTACACCTTGGTCAGATTCTGTTTGTGTGTTTCTTAAGTTTGTTTTGGTTTAATAGATGCGTGGTTTATTCTATTCAAGATTTGCATGTTATTTTGGAATTGACTGTGCATTTGGGGGGCATATTCAGACTGTGCCTTTGGACTGGCTAGGCATATATGAAGCAGGGGTCATCTTGTTAACGTATGGATTCCCGTGCCTGCTAACATGCCTCATTATATCTAGGCATTTGTCCACTCTCCCCTGACTGCGCTGTCGCCTGCTCCATGGACCAGAACAGAGGCTGCCTCCACTGATCTTCGGACTGTTTTAAGGACTCTTTTAACATTTTTATTCATTGTTTTACACATTACATTTACATTTACACATTTACAATTTAACTAATAAATTTTATTGTTTTTAACTTTACGTTGACTGGCGTGCTGATTGACAGTGCTCCTCAGTAGGACTTGGAAATTTCAAACCAGGTTTTAGCCCTGTCACAATTTTGGTGGAGATCCTAGACTTAGAAACTACCTCAGGACTAGAGTTTGCGTCAGCTAAGACTCAGATGCAGGAACAAACAGGACATCTGCCAGGACCCCAGATGCAGCAACAGACTTGACATTGGCCAGGACTGCTGACTCAGGAAACCCGACAGAAATCTTGCTGGAACATGAACGAGTTTTATCTTAGCCATGGGTGAGAACGGGTGGTCAAAAAAAAACAAACCCAAAAAACATGCGGATCCAGCCAGGTCTCACCCCAAGCTATCCTTTTACGTCAGCATGATTCCACAGGTGAGCATGACGTGAGATGACTGTGGAACTAGTAAGGGACAGGTGAAACTTGTCACGGTAGGGCAGACAGTAAATAAACTAAGTGAATAAATGCATCAAAGAAATAAACAAAAACCCAAATCCCAGAAAACAGAATTGTCATGATGATGACACGTGAAAACAAAGATAGATTTCTCATGCAACAAAGGTGGAACATTTCTTCCTTTGAAGTCTTAAAAAGTTTCAAGGCCTCTGGACATAGAGCAGGATTGTGACAAGCAATTCACTATCCTTATCTCACCAGTCAGCACAGTGGGCCACATTTTGGCCTAAAAATTCAGGACTACGGACAGCTCTGCTCAAACTCATTTATTTTGGAATGCAGTGACAGGATGCCATGACAGTTGTGTCATGAAAAATAAATGAATTAAGTTCCACAACATGTCATTTTCGAAAATAGATGAGAGGAAAACACAGAGGGAGTGAAAAGTCCACCAAATGTTGAGAGTAGAGCTTAGATTCTATGCCCGAGCCCGAACTACGGGTGTGCCACGCACATGTGAGTTGTCGACGGCGACAACGTGTGTGTCGGCTTTGTCGAGTGTACCACAAGTGCAGCACGATGCTGGACAGGGACTTTGACAGTTAAGAGGCACATGACAAAGGCTTGCCATGGAAAGAAAAATGAGTCAGCCTTCAATGTCCACGTTTGTATCCTTAAAAAAAATGTCAGGTTTAAACCAGGCACGGGTTCATGATTACAGTTAAAGGGATGGGATGGGACGGGACGGGACGGGACGGGACGGGACGGGACGGGCTGGATGTTTTGGGCCTGATCTAAGCTCTAGTTGGCAGGGCACCTAGGTGGGTGGCTGGAGGTGGGATTGGGGGGATGTCTTCCAATTTCAGTATTATCGACCCATTCTCATCCCAGCACTTCATATATTGCCTGTTAGTCAGTGCTGTTCATGTTTACGTATTACACACTAGGCACCCTCCTGCTTTTGTTGCTGACATTCCGGGACAGCGTGTACATTTCTTACGGGAAGCAAACACTGTCCTCCTGTGTGAGAGTCCAGGGATTGTTGGACCCATCCACTACTCCCAACCTATAGGCCCTTATAGGCTTCTTACATTATGTCCTTACCAACAGCGTTTCAAACTGACAGCCACTGACAACGAGCAGCATATCATAATGCCACAACAGGTGCCATCTGGAAATGTAATGACCTAACACTGCCCATCTGTGTATCATACTGCCATCCGGCTAACCAGTGGCATATCATAATCCTGCAAAGGGTTCCATTCTGCTGTATTAAAAACTGACGGCACCCAGGGGCATATCATAGCAATGTGAAAGGTGGCTTTTGTTTTCTCAGGCTGAAATCACTGACAAAGTGGTGGAAAGGGAGAATAAAAGGTCATCACACTTTTAACAACTAATCCCACTTAAACAAATGAAACAAGAAAAAAGTCTTTGTCTAATGATAATAATAATTATTATTATTATGATTATTGTCATAAATATGGTGGTACTGTGGCGCAGTGGTTAGCTTTGTCACCTCACAGCAAGAGGGTTTGCAGTTCAAATCCAAGGTGGGGGGGATTCAGAGCCTGGGTTGGGGAGCCCTTCTGTGCGGAGTTTGCATGTTGTTAGTGGGGGTTTTTCTCCGGGTGCTCTGGAGAAAAATACAAAAGACACGCAGGGTAGGTTAATTGGTGACTCTAAATTGTGTGTTGGTGTGAACGCGTGAATGGTTGTCTCTATGTGTTAGCTCTGGCGGCCCATCCAGGGTGTACCCTGCCTCTCGCCCATTGTCAGCTGGGATAGGCCCCAGCACCCACGTGACCAAAAACAGGGTAAGCGGTTACAGAAAATGAACAAATGAATAATAAATGTACCTCATAGTTGTAAATTCAGGCCAAGAAAATGTTCTGCCTGGCGAGTTTCACATGTTAATACCTTGCCTGAAGTTTTGAGGAAGGCCTCTTCACCATGTGAGTCATAACCCCACAATCCTACAGCAGGATTAATGTCAAATGTAATCCAAATGTATAGTTTATCAAGTATTTCAGTCAGCCCCGCTGTGGAGCAAAGACTGGCTACATTTCAAACATGGTTAGGTAGACAATGGATTGATCTTTGTCTTTTTATGCTGTCTCTGAACAAGTACATCTGTGTGCGTGTATTGACGTGTGTGTGTGTGTGTGTGTGTGTGTGTGTGTGTGTGTGTGTTTGTTTGTATGCAGGCCTTTCCACAGTATCCTCTGTGCTAGGGGCTGGATCACAAAATGGGATTATGGGTCCTGGTAACTTCTGCCACTCCAACTGAAATGTCCTCAGCTGTTCCACAGATGAATACACTCTACGGCTGTGTTCAAGGTTTCACCATTCACTGTTGTATGGTGGAGCATACGGGCGTTTTGTCTCTTATTGTGTGGTGTTAGTTATCAGCAGATGGGCTTTAGTCACATAGTCCCCTCAGCCAAATGGATCTGTTAACTGCAGACTGGTTAGACCAGCACAAGAATTAGCGATACAGAGTCTTCAGACACATCTACTAGTTAGACATAGACTGGCTGGCCGTGTACTGTAGACGGATCACACAAACTCACATAAGAACATTCTTTTGCTCTCCTTTTTATTATTAATTTGTTTATCACACAAGCTTATGTAAGAACATTCTTTTGCTCTCCTTTTTATTATTAATTTGTTTACCTCACACAAGATATGCCAATATTATTTATTTTCTTTGCTTAAATTATTCTTAGGTCAAGGTGAGGTCACTCTATAAGCCTTTCCGGTTTCCGACCTCACCTTCACATTTTCTTATCTTCCTTTCTACCAAGAAAGATATATATGTATTTGTTTTGCTTTAAATTTATGTGTGCAAATAAATAAAAGTCTAAAAAAAAATCATGTTTGACCAGTTCAACCATGCCAGTGTAATGAAAAGATTTAATCAACCATTTATGGTCAAACTAAGGCGGTGCCCAAATATGTCACTGTTTAGATATTCATTTGTTAGGTAGGTATTTGGTTTTCAATTTTGGCATTTGAATATTTATTTATTGAGAGAAGGCAATAAGAAAATTTTCAGTAAAGGTAACCAAATATCCTAAAAAATTCAGGACAGTCCCAAATTACAAGCAGTTGTCCTGTTTTCCGAATCCTCTCCTGTTTGTCCTGAAATTAACCATTATACTACTACTACAACTACTACTACTAATGATAATAATGTTGGGATTCACAGGACCACAGATGATTTGTCATTTGTTAAAATCTAAACTGGATATTTAAAGGCTTCCTTCTCTACATGCTCTTTGTTCTCCAAACAAAGACAGCTATTTGACACCCATTTCCAGGATGTCTCACCTAGCACCTCAGTGAGACACAAGTCTCACAACTTGATTGGACAGGACTTTTACAGTGACATGTGACTCTGTGATGTCACAGGCATATGTAAAAGGTCTGCTCCCTTCAGACAGTCCTGCTCTCTTACTCTAGAGCTGCTGAACAGCTCACACCTCTTTCCTGCTGGGCCTGGAAGAGCCCAGATGCTCAGGCCCTTGCTCCTTGCCCTGAACCATCAAAGGTGGGGCAATTGCTCACAGACTCTTTTTCCTGGACTACGACTTGCCCAAGCTCAAGGCTGAGGCAAACCCAGAGAAGTTAGACTTGCAAATACAAGGTTTGCAACTAACGTTCTAGTAACAAAGAGAACCAAGTGAGTTAGCACCCAGCGTCTAACTCTGTAAAGACCTTGAGCGACCTGCTTCCTCAGAGTTCCACCTTTGGAACAAAGGACAAACCAAGATTGCATCTGGAACCACAGCTCTTTCCGACCTTCTTCCGCCAGCTAACAAAGCAGCACACCACCAAGTGACTCTTTCTTCCATCCGTTCAAGGATCGGTAACCTAACAACTGGGCATAGCTTTATCACAGCCTTACAGGCTAAGCAAGACTGTTTAAAGCTATAGTCTACGATTTGAAAGTCTGATCATTATTAATAACCTCATTTAGATGGTGATTATGGTCCTATAGTACAATCTACACAATGTGAAGAGCAAAAAAAAAGAAAAAAATCCATTCATTCTAGTAGGTCCTCTCAGCCAGCCTCCTCTCTCTAGTTGACACTCCCCTGAGAACTTGCTCCGACTCCCTGTGCTCCGCGCTACGCCTCGTCCCCGCCCCCTTCCGTGTTATAAACTCTCTGCTACAAACAACTAGCCGAGTAGCAGTTTAGCAACAAGTGCTAGTAGAATGGAGAAGAAAGACAGCAACAGCAGCAAGCGGCCCCTTCTTGCCCCACCGGCAAAAGTTGAGAGAGAGCGAAAGTCTGCAGAGGAAAGGGCAGAGACGAAGAGGAAGTGTGAGCAACGCAGGACTGAAAGCCGAGTAAACATCGGATCATCCATTCACCGCTGGAGGAAGCTGCAGGAGGATTTGGGCCTGCAAACTGATGCTGATACAGCAGACTTTTTGTTGAACAGGTAGGTAGTTTTTAACTTTTATTGCGTGAGTTGTTACATAAATAACTTTGTATAAGTCTATGACAATGCTGGCTTCATGACTATAAACGCTGTCGGTCGTTTTCTCTGTGGCAATAGACTGTGTCTGACCGTTAGCCGTTTGTTTTTAGCATCATAAACTAGCATTGCTATCATCGGTGTGCCTGAATGTTCAGTGAGCTCATGACAATGCTGGCTTCATGACTGTAAACGCTGTCGGTCATTTTCTCTGTGTCAATAGACTGTGTCTGAATGTTAGCCGTTTGTTTTTAGCATCATAAACTAGCATTGCTATCATCGGTGTTGTGCTTGAATACATTCAACTCGTTCATATGTAATTCCACTTGATGAACGTTATTGTGAACGTGTTCATTGTGGCGTTTGTGAAAGGCGTGCTCTTAGACACCCCAGCTAAAACACACCGCAAACATCCCGGTGAGAGGCAAATATTTTATATTTGACCTGATGTTCTGGTGTTATCATTAGCTTGACTTTCATGACAGCCTTCACGAAATATCATGGGTTTGTTATTGAGTTAGGTTTATTGTAATATTGTGAGGAAGCAATAGAGCATTTCATTTTGCAATTTGTGAACTGAACTTTGAACTGGTTTGTGTAGAAAGTGAACTTTCACAATACTGCCTACCATGTTTACACATGATGTCTCATCAGTGAGTTGATTTGCTTGACACTGCTAAGCAATGTTATGAAAGTAAATGGTGTATATTTATTCTCAGCAAGGCCTTTTTCTGTTTTTACTGCTTTCAGCTATGAGAAAGGACCTCTTTCTTCAACGCCATTGAAGACAGGATTCCAGAGACCGCCAGCTCCAGCAGCCTCAACAATTTTTTCAGGATCAGATTCTGACCGGTAAGTGAGAAGTAACTGACCTGTCTGTCTATACCCTCAATATAGTCCCATGTGTCCAACCGTAGGTCTGCACATCATTTTTAATTGTTGTGAATAAATGTAAATGACCTCTTTGTGAGAAGATGGCGTTCAAATGGTGACCTGTGTGGTGACCACTTATTGCCCTCTTAGTGTGAAGAAATGTAAATGGCCTCTTTTGTGTTTTGGAGACACGGGGGCAGAGAGGTGTCTGCTTTTGCCTTTTCAACCCCCCACCACCCTACCACCACCATGTGAATATCTCTTCTCTCTTAGATAAATTGAAATTACAGTCTAGAGGTCTAAGTGTGAATAAACAAAGTCTCGGGAAATGCACTTTACAATGGGGTAAGACAGGGTGAATACATTTCAAATAGTCAAACGACAAGGATGTGAGATCTCCCATTGCAACTCCCAAAAATATTTCAATTGATAATGTATTTTTTCCATTTCAGTGGTGGTGAATTTTCAGAGGAAGGCGTTCATGATCTGGCTGCCATCAATCCCCAGGACACATCTGAGATACAGTTGGATGCGAGGTACGCATTAACAAAACTGTAAATCTGTTGCAATAACTTATTGTGTTGAAGATACTTTATTTAGAACAAATCATCATAAAATTTATCATAAAGACATATTTGTGTTAGTGGATACACCTTCATGCATTCACCCTACCAATTTATTCTACCAAAACCTGTCTATGTAATTTTTTAAAAATATTTTTTTGTTTTTTCTTATAGGTCAGCCCCTTCCAAAGTAGGCTGTGATGACAGCAACATCCAGCATCACCATCACCCAACCCCCCCACCCCTCCATCCTAACCACCTTCTACAGAGGGACCACCGAGAGCCTGCTGACCAACTGCATCTCCGTCTGGTCTGGGAGCTTCAGGGCCTCAGACTGGCAGTCTCTGCAGAGAGTGGTGAGGACAGCGGAGAACATCATCGGGACCCCGCTCCCCACCATCCAGGACATAGCAGAAACAGTTACCCCCCCCCCCCAGCTGCTACAATGTTTCTGTTTACACTGTTTACATACTGGTTATTCTGTTTTTACACTACACTGTTTACATACTGGTTATTCTGTTTTTACACTACACTGTTTACATACTGGTTATTCTGTTTTGCACTATTTATTCTGTTGTTTACATTCTGTTTATTTTCTATTGCACTCATTATTATTTAGCTCTTGTTTTTTAGTTATATAGACTATATTTTTGCACAATTCTGTTGTAATCCGGAAGCCAAGCCACGACATTTTGTTGCCAAAATGTCACTGCTGTGTTTTTTTGTGCAATGACAATAAAGGAAGTCTAAGTCTAATAAATGTAATCTCAACAGATTTATTATGATTTTTTTATGTTCTAAAAAGATGAAACAACTCAATATTCCTTTTGAATTCTTTATTGAAAATTTAAATATAGCAGAAAATAAATAACCTGTGCAGGAACACAAACACAATGTTGAAAAATTTGAGGTAAGGTCTCAAAGCTCAAAAAAAAAAATACAGTACAATATACAATATACACATCCTCTGTTTTGACAGTGCAAAGAGGTAGTATCTAGATAAGATAGGCTACATAAGAAAAGACTCCCTAAATACACCGTTAGTTACAGAGAAAAAACACCAAATAGTACAAACGTTTGTGTGTGTTAGTGGTGTTGTAGATGTTTGCATCACTGTAGCGCTAAATAAACAAATATAAATATACCGTAACGTTACATCTTCATAAGCAATGCGTTGCGCTTGGAGATCCTGCATCCGCCGGAGGTCCTCCGGTGGTCCTCCGGTGACAACTGTAAGGTCATACCGCGACCAGATCCCCGGCCTCTGCCTCTTCCTCCCCTGCCTCTTGCAGACCGTCTCGCGCCCCTTCTTCGAGCTCGGCCTGTGGAAGGACCCGGGACCGGAGACTCGGGCATGTTATCAGGGGAAGTCTAAAAAAGCAATAATAACGACTTTTAACGAGTAATCCCAATACACACGCTCAAGACATTACCGAATTATTGCAGTAATAACCTATATGAGTTTTTCCTTTGTTATCCCAGTAACGTTAGTCTACCAGAGGCAATTTAGCTGTTGATAGTACCTTATTACGTAGCTGTAAAGTGCTAAAAACGTTACGCTAGCTTGCCAGCTGTTGACATTGTAATTTACGTTACGTTTAACATGCATTTAATAACTTTAAATGTTGCTATACCTGCGAATCCGACATGGTGAACCTTCATTCAAGGCTGGCTCTGTGTTTGTTTACTGCCGGTCGCCTTGTTGCTGTGGTAGAGGGGGTGTGTCTCTGGGAGTCTCCACGTAGACGCCCACATATACTCGGTGGGAAGGATCAGGGAGCACAGAGGGCAGGGTGTATGTGTGTGTGGGCGGGATGCTTTTTTCAAATTTCTCTCAACGTCTCTATCTTTCTCAACTGATTCTCAATTCGTAGACTATAGCTTTAACATGTTGTATGTGATGTAATGATGTCATTGAGTTATTGTTGTGATTGTTTGCAGTTAGGTTATTGATTAGTTGGTTTTGCCAAAGCTAAGTGTTTAGTTTGCTAATACTGTTCACAAACAGATTCTTGCACGCAACTAACCAATCTAACTAACCACTCATCAACAAATAGGCTTTCAACAGAGCTACACCCAAACAGGCATCTCAAAGTTCCTGCTTCTTTTCCTTTGTCTTTGTCCTGACCACACGGTCAGACATACACCTCCCCCGACCTGAAGCCAGCTTTGATTCGGCCATTTTGGTAGTTCTCTGTCGTCAGCCATTTTGTTTTGTAGGCCAAAAGGCTCTTTGATCACCATACCCACACCCACACCACACCTTTGTCTTCCTCTCTTGCGCATCCACACACACACACACACACACACACACACACACACACACACACTAAACTTAGTTAGAATAGTTAGAATTTGTGTGTTTTGGTTTGCATTACTAGTTTGTGCATAAATATAATTCTTTGGAATCATACCTGCTGTCTGTTTAATGTTGCACAGGAGTGAATGAATAGTCAACCTCTGCTGGGTCAAGAACTCTGAAATCTTTCAGGCTTTTACTGTTAATTTTGGTTATTGTCATGAATTTAATTCTTAATCAAAACTCCACCAAATTAATAGTTTAGCATCTTTTATGAGACTGATATCTTTAACTGACTATCATTTTCCCTTATTTATATTCACAACATAATTGGTGCCTTCGTGTGAGACCCATGAATGTTGACCACAACATATTTGGTGCCTCTGCGTGAAGCCCAAATTTAAATCCCTACATTAATAATAATAACAATGCAAAAACGAGAGCTGTCTGTATGCAGTACGACTCAATGTCATTTGAAACTTGAAGTCAAAAATGCTGAGAAGACCAGTGTTGCCAACACTTTTTCTTTTTTAAAAAAACAAAAACAAAAACAAAACAGTATTAGCTCCAAAAAGTTGCTAAAGTCGTCAGAAGACTTCATACACTCATTTGGATGTTGGTCGTGCATCAATTTTGCATAAAGGATGATGAAAGCATTTTACATCTTCACTGAATTAGATTCAATAGATCCAAATCCAAATCCACCAGCCAAAGCCACCGTCTCCTGTGGCTGCGGTGCAGGACTGAGAGGTTTAGGATGTCGTTCATCCCGACAGTCGTCAGACTCTTTATCGCCTTAGTCGGGGAGGGGGCACATAGCTCATTCCCCTTCTCCATCTGCACACCCTACTGCATTTTTGCACTCTCTACTTTTTTTATTGTGTACACTGTTTACATGTAGATTATTTTTATTCTTATTTTACTTTATTTTATTTTATATTCATATTACTCATTTATACCCTTTTTTTTTTACTTGACCTACCTGTACTTGTACTTTGTATGTGCATTTGCCACTGGACAAAACCATTTCCCTGCAGGGAATGCAATTGGAGTTCTCATTGCAGAATGACAACTGCAGATCCATCCTTTTGCCCTCAAAAGAGTCATACTGTCAAGTCAAGGTTATTTACTGTATTTCAGTTTATCTCAGCATTTATCCATGGGCTGTTGTTCTTCATCTTGCCTCTCCTTCTCATTACGAAGTTATCAAATACCACCACTTTGTTCGTGATTTCAGTGTCAGAAGCCAACACCAAAAGCCACCTTCTGTGCCAGTATGATACACCGCTGGACAGCATCACTTTGTAGTACAGCAGGACAGAACCTTTCGCAGTGTTATGATATGCCGCTGGACGTTGCAATGTTATGATACGCTGCTGGACCGCAGCAGTGGATAAGTCCAAAGACTCTAGACTTCCACTCTGGCTTTCACCCTAGAGCGCAGTGTTCGCTTCCTGTATGAATGTAGAGCCAAACCATAATGTTTTTTTCTAAACCTAACTATGTGCTTTTGTTGATGTTTTGTCTTTGGTTGCAGCATCCTGGAACATCAACACAGATGCAGGAAGACACCTAGCATGTAATATGTATACATTAGAGTCCACTGACAAAGCAGAGGTATGTAACAACTTGGGATGAGAACGTTTTGGGAGCAGCATGGATTCTGATCGGCACTTCACTTCCAATTTGACGTCAGTGTTGAATTGCATTCAAAAACACTTTGAAATCTGATTTGAGTGGCAAGAAACTATTGATAAACACCTCAAACTCAGGGGCTAAGGGGTGGCTACTTGGGCTCAATCCCGGATGTTTTCTGAAAAGACCCGAATGTGAACTTTACTTTGGAAAAATGTCTTGTGAGTAACGTGCAGTACCGGATTCCGACGGAGAGGCAGCAGCTGCGGGAAAGTAGCCTGCGTACTGTGTAGCCTGCCTGGGCCTGCCCAGAAGAAGTGTTTCCTTGTTCATTATTCTCCAGGGTAACATTTTTTTTCCATGAGCGTGGGTAAGAGCAGAGCACATAGGATTGTTAGTGAATGGCCAGTTGTCACAGCGAGTGGGAGGACAATACAAAGTTTGAGGCTTTAGTTTGTTTCATTCGTCTGCTACATAGTTCAGTATTCAATATTATGAATGCCATCATGAACAATGACAGGCACCAACTCCATGCATTAGAGGTTTTTAGAAAGAGCACTCATAGTGACAGGCTGATCCCACCAAAATGCAAGGAGGTACAGAGTATTTTCTGCATGCTGCCATATGGCTTTTTAATGATCAATAATGTGCAATAATCTGATCTTATCCCCTGATGTGCAATTATCTTAACATACTTTTAACATATTTAACACTGATGCCTGCTTTATTTTATTCTTGAATCTCTTTGTTACTGATTTGCTTTAATCTATGTGTTGTTTTTTGATTCAGTATGTGGTTGCAAGTGATGCTGCTGTAACATTACAGTTTCAGAACTAGCTTAGCTAGTGACTGCTGTGAATAGGGCAGCTGACAACAAGGGAAAGACCATGTGACCGCTTGGAAAGACAGCTGACAGGAGGGAAAAGACCCCAAAGGTGCTGGCATGGGTTAGCACCCCATGGTAGCAGTGGTGAGGCCTAGCAGCCTTACTACAACCAAAATTAGCTACAGCCAACATAGGGAAAATACCCCAAGATTCAGCGAGAGCAAGGGTGGAAGATGACTCACAGGTGAATTACATGAGGCCCGTTTCCACCGCAGGAACTTCGGGGTAGATTTACGGGGCCGGGGCCGTTGGTGCGTGTCTCCACCGCAGGAACCACCCCCGAAGGACAGAGTTCCGAACTTTTACAGGGGCTAAAGAAGTCCCTGCTTCGGGGTAGGTACTCAGAATGGCCCCGAAAGACTCCTGGCTGGGGCTTGGGGTTTACTTGGTGCTGATTGGATATACTAAAGACGGGATGTGACGACAACAGAAAGCAACAAAATAGCTGGTATTATTAAAACTCAGCAGACGAGGGTTTAGCTGTTCATATAGCTTTCGCCGCCATGTAAAAAAACTCACTAAATGGCCTGTGAAAAAAATATTCTTTCCAGCGGATATCTTAGTTAAAACATGATTGAGCTAGCAAAGCAGTTTTGTGTTGATATGTGTGGTATTTATTCAGTTTTGGGAAATCACGATGTCTAGAAAGCATCAGCTGACAGGGACGGCAAACAGCAGCAGCAAGCTAACATCAGGACGTCATCTGTTAAAAGCCTCCCGTTGTCGGATACGACATGAAACTACTCCAGTTAGCTCAATCATGTTGTAACTAAGACATATTTTTTTCACGGGCCATTTAGTGAATTATTACAGACACCGCTATCTAACCTACGTCGCCCCGGTCAAAATGGTCGAGCAACGATTACGTCACATCAAGAGCACGTAACTTTACAGGAACCTTCCTCGTACTTCGCTCTCTCAGTGGAGACACGGCGGTTGAGAGGGCCGAATGAGAGGACGTTCCTGTAGTAGTTCCTGTCCCCCAAATAGTACCAGGAACTTCTTCAGTGGAAACGGGCCTATTGTAACAGACACTGGAACGGACACGACTATGACTTGAATCTGTGACTCAGTGAAGGATAGGGCCACAGACCTATCCACCAGGGCTAGAATCAGCAGCACTCAGGGCAAGGTGAGCGCATCTGTAGAGGATAAAAGTAGCACAGTTGAGAACAAGATGCTTCAGGTTTGTCCTTGTGGCTGGCAGAAAGTAATATCAGTGAAAGGCCTCAGAACTCATCAGGGAAAGAAGAAGTCTGTGGCAAAGAAAGGGCAGAGTAGCCGCATTGATCAGTACTTCCTAAGAAGTCAGTCGAGTCAGTCAGATGAAGTCCAGCGGCAGGTAGAAAACCACAGTTCGCAGGATATCGGTAACGCTACCACTGAAGAGGAGGAGGAGGGGGTAGTAAGAGAGGATGCAGGTGACACTGAGGCCAGTATGCCAGTCAGAGAGAGAACCATGGAGCAAAAGGTTAGAGTTAGATGGCCTAGGGCAAATGACAGTAAAGAATGGGAGATAGTTAATAGAGATCTGTCAGTAATCTTGAGTAGGCTTAGAGGAAATGCAATAGAAAGGTTAGAAAAGATGGGAGATATAATGTATTCATGTGGTGTAGAGAGGTTTGGGGTGCATGAAAGAAAGAGGGGTGAGAGGGTACAGTCAGGTAAGTCTAGGCGGCAAAGAGAAATAGAGAAGTTAGTTAAGGAAAGGAGACAGTTAAGAAAGCAGTGGAAAAAGGCTACAGAAGAAGAAAGGGAGGGAATTAAGGTGTTGCAAGAGGAGCTGAGAAGCAGGCTAGCAGTTCTTAGAAGGGCAGAGCATCTCAGGAAAAAGAGGAGGAAGAAGGAACATGCTAGGACAGGTTTTTTCAAGGACCCTTTTAAGTTTGTTAAAGGATTGTTCAGCCAGGAAAAGGGAGGGCAGCTTAAAGCAGAAAGGTTAGAGGTTGAAGAATATTTGAGAAACACATATTCAGGTTTAGAGAAGAATAGGATAGTAGGTTTCCCACTCGATATCCCTCCATTAGAAAAGATAGAGCATGAGATGGATGTCAGGCCACCTAGGCGGAAGGAAGTTCAGGTTGTGGTCAGGCGTGCAAAGGCTTTCTCGGCCCCAGGGCCTAATGGAGTCCCCTACTGGATCTATAAAAGTGCGCCTGATACCCTTAAATTTTTGTGGAAACAGCTAAGAGTAGTTTGTGAAAAACAAATTATACCAAGTGCATGGCATAGGGCAGGAGGTGTCCTCATTCCTAAGGAGAAGGAGTCTGTGGACCATAGCCAGTTCTGGATGATTTCTGTCTTGAATGTAGAGGGGAAGATTTTCTTCAGTGTAGTTGCGCAGAGATCAGCTAGCTACTTGGAGAGGTGGATGTTACGTTGTGTATAAGTACGGCAGGGTTCACAACAGGTTGGCAGAGGCTAGAATTAGGCATCATGGCAGGGTGTACAATTTCTCCATTAGCATTTACTATGGCGATGGAAGTAATCATCAGAGCTTCTAAGTTGTAGGTGGGGAGAGGCGGCAAAACGGGTTGCATCTTCCACCAGTTAGCGCTTACATGGATGACATGACACTGGTGACCACAACAATGCCATGTACAAAGAGGCTACAAAGAGAAGGTAAATAAGAACCTGAAGTGGGCCAGCATGAAGATCAAGCCTAGTAAATCTAGAAGCATCTCGATATGTAGAGGGAAGTTAAGTGATATGAAGTTTGTCATAGATGATGAGGAAATCCCAACAATTAGGGAAAAGTCAGTAAAGAGCTTAGGTAGGTGGTACAATGTAGAGTTAAATGATAAGGAACAGGTAGTGAAATTCAGAAAAGATGTGGCTGCAGGATTGGATAGAATAGATAAACCAGAATTTCCAGGAAAGTTGAAGTTGTGGTGTTTGCAATTTGGGCTATATCCTAGGTTAATGTGGCCACTGTCAATTTATGAAATTCCAATATCTGTTGTGGAGAGAATTGAAAGGTCGGTTAGCTCCTATATTAGGAAATGGTTGGGCACTCCTCGGTGCCTAAGTAGTGTTGCATTGTATGGAAAAGGGATACTTCAGCAGCCCGTATCTAGTTTAACAGAGGAATTTAAATGTACCAAGGTCAGGACAGAGCTCTTGTTATCTGGCAGTAAGGACGCGGTAGTCAGGAGTGTGGTTCAAAATCCAACTAAGGGGAGGAAGTGGAACCCAAGATCGGCAGTTCAGGAGGCAGAGGCAGCTCTTAGGCATGCAGAGATTGTAGGTAATGTTCAGTTTGGCCGGGGAGGCCTGGGGCTTGGCTCAGGCAAACCGGTATGGAATACAGCAGGTCAAAGATAAATGAAAAGCTGGTTGTGGAACAGATACGTAGACAGGAGGAGATAGTAAGGGGTGCTAAGGTAGTAGCCCAGGCTAAACAGGGACAGTGGTTGAATTGGGAAAGTGTAGAGAAGAGGAAGCTTAGTTGGAGGGACCTGTGGAGTATGGAGGAGAATCGTATTAGATTCCTGGTAGGGGCTACATACGATGTGTTACCAACTCCCCAGAACCTAAAACTGTGGGTAAATGAGGACCCATCATGCCCATTTTGTTCAGGTACCGCAACCTTAAAGCATAACCAGGTGTTGAAATGTTTAGCAGCAGGCATCAAAGGGAAACGAAGAAGGTAAATTCAGAGGGTTTTAAGAATAGGAGTTTAGCAATTCAGTTTGTCCGTGAGGGGGAGAAATATAGAAGGGATAAGTTAGTAAGGAGGCAGGGGTGTGGCCGCCTAGTAGGTGCTTGTGATTGGGAAATGCAAGTGGATTTAGGGGGAAAGCTTGTTGTTCCCAGGGAAATAGTTTGTACCAAGCAGAGGCCTGACATAGTGTTGTGGTCAGTGAGTCAACGGATAGTTTATTTCATTGAGCTGACAGTTCCTTGGGAAGACTCAGTGGAAGAAGCCTATGAAAGGAAAAAGCTTAGATATGCAGACTTAGGAGCAGAAGCTGAGCAGCGAGGATGGAAGACTAGGATTTGTCCAGTGGAAGTGGGGTGTAGGGGATTCATAGCAAGATCAGCTGTCTCGCTCCTGGGGGAACTCGGAGTGCAGTGACAGAGATTGAGGAAGACAGTGAGGGAAATGTCAGATGAAGCCACAAGAACCAGCCAGCTCATTTATTACGGAAGAAATAATGTCAGGTGGGGGCCAGCAGAGGGAACTACTAAGCAGGGCACATAACTCCTTGAGATCTGGTGGAGAGATCCATTTCCTGTCAGGAGGAATAGAGTATGGTAAATGTGCTAGGAAAGGTAGTATCTGCATTGCTCCTGCCCGGAGCTTGCATGTACGGAGCCTGGGTTTGGTTGAAGGTGGCAGTGCTGTTTGGGCTGTGAAAGCCATGTGTAAGTAAGGAGGAAATCCAGGAAGAGGAAGGTTTTTTAAGTGTGGGAGTAGCCTATTTGAATCCATTTTGTTTGAGACAATGCTGCAAGGTGAGTGTTTTTGCTGATCCTGTGAGTTCATTTATCTCCTTTAACTTTAGCTTATATTGTAGTTTTGCTATGTAGCGTGTGAAATAGAATTTGGTGAATGTGCTAGGAAAGGTAGTATCAGCATTGCTTCTGCCTGGAGCTTGCATGTACGGAGCCTGGGTTTGGTTGAAGGTGGCAGTGCAGAAAGCCATGAGTAAGGTAAGGTAAAGGAGGTTATTGGGTTGGTGTGGAGAGCAGTGAGACCTGGTATTAGGGGAGTGTCTCTGGGACGCCAGAGATCACTGTCTAGCCTCCTGGAGGTGTCGTGGGACCAACTAGACGAAACACTGGTGAAAGGAGGTTCCCACCCGATGACCCCAAAGACATGTTAGTGATCACTGCTCATTGGTCTGTATAGTTAAGCCTTGCCATAATAGCTTATCATAGGGCTTAGGAGAGTATTCACTGAGTGTTGATCCTTTTCTAGAGCACAAACTTCTTGTGTTTATTTGAATTCCTTTTGTGGATTAATAAAGTATCTTGACTTGACTAAAGGGTATGAATTTTCGTGTTCTCCGGTCTCTTTTTTTCCTCTTTAAGGTGGTGGTAATTTGAAGGTTGTGGTGTTGCAGCAAAAAAACAAAAGTTCATTGGCTAAGCCCCGGATGTCCTACAATCCTAAATCTGCCTCTGCTCGAACTGTAAACAAGGTTATGACTCCATTGGTCCACTAACTGTCAAAGGTGTAAATCACTTCCAAAATTCAAACTCTTACTCCTTATTGGGTGACAGCGGCCAAATCCAGGTGGAGTCAGGCAAAATTCCCTCTGACATCACTGCTACTTTCATTGCCATCGCACGCTGATGAACCCTGCAATGCCCATTTGACGAGCTGCTAGAAGGAAGCCAAAAGCTTTTTGTGTGCAAGTTACTGATAGGGAGCACTTAAAACATTTGCATTTAGCCAACCTAGGCTGCCCTTTTTCTTGACTCATTCAATGAGGAAAGTCACATTTTTCTTTTTGTTCTAACATTCCACGGAGAACCAAAGGAATGCCGCACAACCCTGCCGTTCCTCAACATCTGCAGAGTTTTGAGAAAACCATTTCTCCAGAAGAAGACGGAACCACCGAGGCCCCCTTCTTCAAACGAGTGGACTCCGCTGATCCCTCTTCTGCCACGCCGAGATAGCCCTTTGAACTGCTGTAGGACACTACAGCTGCACTCATCCTATAGTAACGGAATGAGGTGGATGGGACGTACAATTCTCATGGCCTGCAACCCAAGTAAGAGCTTTAGTCTGGGCAGAGACTTCATACTTTGCGTGTAACCTAAACTGTGACTGCGGACTTTTACTGTGTCCGTTTTTGATGTTCTGATCATTGATTGCTGTTTGTTGTTATGTTTGCCAGAGCAAATTGGTTGTGTTTCATGTGGTGGATGACTCGCTGTTAGTTTGTGCCAGCCACACGCTTACAATATGCTGTATTCCTATCTGGAACAAGGACCAGGAGACGGGAGGCTGACCCCAGCTACTCTACCAGCTTTTGAGGGATAGGAACACGACTATTGTGTTGCTCCACGACCGCTGTTACAGCGCACCAATTCCGAGCGCCTGCTCTCTTTATTTTCTTTTTCCCCCCTCTCTCTCTTTTACTAACCTACATGCACACTCGCATGCACACACATCTACACTTTACACCCATGGTAGAATCACCCATTGCCCTATGACTAACTCCTTCAGAGAAGTTTGCCATTACCAAAGTCTCCACACACTCGTACTGGCACAGATAATTTGTTAGAGCATACAGTGTGTTTGATCTCGCTGGATGCCATCTTGTGAATGCTTTAAAGGAGCACATAGGGCTAGCGGTTTTTATGACCCATTTTCTTGCTCTAATCTCCCGCCTCACGCTTTTCAGGACCTGGTGTGATGTGTTTCACGTCCGCCATTTCAGGCCCCCCAGGAGGCCAGTTCCGCCATTTTCTCTCTCCCCTTTATCTCGCTCCTCCACACACACACACATACACACACACACACACACACACACACACACACACACACACACACACACACACACAGATCCACTGGCATGCTTTGAATTGCTGCTCCTAGTTAGTCAGTTATTAGTGTAGTATATTCATTAATTCAAAACCTTGATTGTTTAATCGTTAATTGTTTGATAAAAATTTGTGACTTTACTAGAGCAGTCCTCTGTGGTTCTTTGTGGATTGTTTATTGTATCAACAGCTGGTTGTGATGGTCAGTCCTCGGGTTCACGCATACTAGATTATTTATTATAAATATTCACATATATTGGCAGACTGAGACGAGGATTTTCCCGTTTTGACTACATATAGATTGGGCATTGAGCCCTGAATCCAGGGTGGTGCCCTGGAATTAGTAATTTACCGTAATTATTTAATTTCTTAATTATTTACAATTAATAATCAATAACCAACCTGCCTTTAGCAAATCCCAACAATTATGAATTTTTGATTATATTTAAAAACCTTTCCTCAAGCTGAGAAAAGGGATCTAAAAATCTGTGATATCATCACAATGTAAAGTCTGCGAGCCAACTGGGAACCGGGCAGGGCCAGAGAGAGAATCATGCGCATATTCAGTACATGCTAGAAACTTTTTCTTGTCATATGTGCTAGGCTAGGTGAGCAGTTCTGTTGGACTGACTATGTGCTGTCTTGGGGTCTGGTATTTAGTTATGATCATACATCTATGGACGCAGCACTATACTTTAAGAAGTAAAGTGTATTTTGCGTAACATTTGACATGTTTTGGGATTTTCTGAGCATATTTTAAACAAAACCCCAACAATGTATATTCAAAACTATTCCAAAACATACTGTTAATTCCAAACCATTTCCAGGCCTGGAAAACAGTTTTTTTTAACCCAAGAACTTTTCCAGGAATTTTATGACCAAGATGGGAATTAGTTTTCAGTGCACCCCATATGGCAGTTTGAACTCAGGATGCGGGGTTCAAACCACGGGTTGGGGGAGCCCTTATGTGTAGTTTGCATGTTCACTCCATGTCAACGCGGGTTTTCTTCGGGTGCTCCAGCTTCCTCCCACAGTCCAAAGACATGCAGGTTTATAATTAAGTGCAACACACACTGCCGCTGGCGTGGGGCTGTGGCCGTCAAGTGCTGCCCCCCAACACACATTGGCAGCGGCGCGCAGCGGCACCGTCGACACTAAAGTGCATTTCCCACAGGGCTGCCCCTGACCAAATTGGGGCCCTAAGCAAAATTTTATTTGGAGGCCCCCATCCCAAATGTATCATAGGGACAAAATGACCGTACAACAACTTGCCATTTAACTTGACAACCTTTATTGGCAACAACAAATGAACTGTATACAGTAGTTTGGCTGTATGAGTCAAATAAAATAAAAAATTCAACCTGAAATAAATAAATAAATATTAAATAAAAATAACTTCAAACTGAAATAAATAAACAAATCTGAGTCACAAATAGCCATCAATTACTCATCAAAAGAAAGTAACTTCCACCACCTCAACCCCCCACCCTTAATTAAACACTGAAAATAAAATAAAAGAGGGAGACAGGTTTTTCCTATTTAATCTTATTTTGTTATATTTCTCCCTCTCCCCCTCTCTGGAGGCGTCTGATCTCCCTCAGCCCTCCGCCTCTCCCACCTTAATTGAACACTGAAAACAAAAATAAAAGACATTTTTAGCTTATTTAGCTATATTTCTCCCTCTCCCCTCTCTGGAAGCGTCCGACCTCCCGGCCCCGCACATACCCCCGAGGCTCTTTTGGACGACTCTTCACCTGCTGCAGCTCTGCAAGTGCCTGCCGGCGCACACCTCTGATTGTTCAGATGTCGAGTGCTGTCAATCATTGCAGCGACTCATGGGCGGTCAGGTCTCTTCTCTCCTTCCTCGAGCTGATTCTACACGCGCCTCACGGTAGCGCATGTGTGCATCCATTGCGCATATGCGCAAATGCGTCCCCTCGTGCAAAGTGTGGCCCCCCATGGAAGATGAGGCCCTACGCACAGCGCGTGTTCTGCGTTTAGGGAGGAGCGGCCCTGATTTCCCACCCCAGCCCGCTAGGTGGCTGTACCTACACTAGTTGCCAACGGTTGCCAACTGCTAGTAATGGAAGAAGAAGAGGAAAAACTTTGAGGCAACGACAACTTGGATTTCACGGGTGAGTTTTTTATCAAAATTGTCAGTAACGCTTTAGATTACAGCCCACAATTTACACCATAACTATCAGGTAGTTACGGTGTAATCTGTTGTACTAATGGTGTACCAGTGTAGTACATACCAGTACATGTAGGTACAGGGGAACAAGATGTTAAGTTATGGAATAAGGGGCTAACAATATATGAATTTAAAGAGAATTTAGATTATACTACTGGGTACCTATTCTATTATAACAGGGTATGTGCGACCTACTGATCAATAATATGGATGTTTGGGGGGAATTTTGAGAGAACTTATACGGTAGGTGTTTTTAATTACAGGGTACTTATTCTATTATTACAGGGTACAGTATGACAATAAAACTGAAAAATTGGAGGGAAGATGAACGGAAGACTTCTGCAGCAAGTAATGAATCAGATGTGATTTTATTTCAAAATGACATAATTATAAACAAACAGTCAATCTACATTGTTCCTTTATAATTTCAGTGGGTAGCCTATACAACTACAGGGAACATCTGTGCGTTTACTTAGGAACAAAGGTCCAGGTGACAGTATGTTGTAATGCATACTGTTGGCATCTGAAGACCATCTCAGCTGTCGCTCACCTCACCAGCATTACATTACTTGACTTCATGACCCTGCTTGCCGTCGGCAGACAGAATTCACCCACCCCAGATGTGACTCACTTGTGTTTTGGTGTAAACACGCTGACAATTTTGAAGTCATTAAAATGTTGAAGGTCTTCTCCCTGGCAGTTGTGTTTGTCCGGCATTACGGCTCCTCAACATGCAAGCTCACCTTTTTCCAGCTCTGTGCACGCTCTCCTTTCATCCCACGAAATAAATACAAATATAGCAAGATAAAACACAACACTTGATATGCTTTACTGACAGCTTACTGTGCAGTTAATTTACAGTTTGTTCTTCCATGTTTTGAGGCAAGTAAAATCAAAACAAACATCTCACATTGTTCTCTGTATTTACAGAACAAGTGATATATGCAGTGGTAGTTTTCCTCTTGTTACATTTAGTTACGGGGTAAGTACAGCTATAAAAGCGCTAATTGTTTCCCCGTAGTTACATTTAGTTACAGGGTAAGTACAGGGTATGCGGGCTGTATTCTAAAGTGCTACTCGTTCCCCCATAGTTACATTTAGTTACAGGGTAAGTACAGGTTGTGTGGGCTGTATTCTAAAGCACCAATAGTTCCCCCGTAGTAACATTTAGTTACAGGGTAAGTACAGCTATAAAAGCGCTAATTGTTCCCCATAGTTACATGTAGTTACAGCGTAAGTACAGGGTATGCGGGCTATATTCTAAAGTGCTACTCGTTCCCCCATTGTTACATTTAGTTACAGGGTAAGTACAGGTTGTGTGGGCTGTATTCTAAAGCACCAATAGTTCCCCCGTAGTAACATTTAGTTACAGGGTAAGTACAGCTATAAAAGCGCTAATTGTTCCCCATAGTTACATGTAGTTACAGTGTAAGTACAGGGTATGCGGGCTGTATTCTAAAGTGCTACTTGTTCCCCCATTGTTACATTTAGTTACAGGGTAAGTACAGGGTGTGTGGGCTGTATTCTAAAGCACCAATAGTTCCCCCATAGTAACATTTAGTTACAGGGTAAGTACAGGGTATGCGGGCTGTATTCTAAAGCGCTAAAATAGTTCCCCATAGTTACGTTTAGTTACGGGGTATGTGGGCTATAATACTAAATGTAAATTGTACATTGTATATCATATATCATATAAAAAAAAACAAAATATTACATCCTTAACTGAGAGCCTTTACTTAACATACTTATTATTTCAAAATAAGTAAACTGATAGCATTTAATTCTTTATTTCTTAGTTTTTCCTTGCATTGCTTAATTTTGTCCTTTTTCATCTTCCTTTCCACTCCTGATGAAGATGACAGGGTTGAGGTTGAGATGAGAGGAAATAAGCTGGTGTACCTTGTCCATATGTTGATCCTATAGAGAAAAACTGTTAGTTTCAGTCTCTTAACCATGATATTTAGTCTGAGATATCTGGATTTCTGACAGCCATGATGTCTCCCAGTTGGTGAGAAGCCATCAAACTGTTGGCCACACAGCTGCAAAGCCATCATCACTGGCACTCTAGATGTGAATAAATACAATATTAATAGTCTACGTAAGGCTATACAAGAAATACTGTATAGCTAACTAAAATCAGTGCCTAGTTTCTAGTTTGTCAACAGACCATTACAAATATGTAGCACATTAATAATGGAAAAGTTGCAGTTAGTTTCCAATTAACGTGTGGAACAAGCTCGCAACAACAGCAGTCATCTAGCAATAAGCCATGAAACCAGAAGCATGAGTGACTTTCCCTTTTATTTTATTTTACTGAAAAAACGTAAATGCAGCATAGGGCGTTTGATATGCTGCCAATCGGCAGCAAAGCAATTATAACAGCATATAAGTTCAAAGGAGGAAAGTTTAGCCAGCGCAGTAACAACACTAAAGTTAGCTTCTGATTTGTAGCTTCCGATTCCCAGTGAAAGTTCTGGGAAACATTATTAATGGTTCATTCTCCTGTTTTGCACCACTTACACTTATTAAAGAGTGTTACGCATCATAGCAAAAGCCTTAAAGGGACATTGTGTAACATTTTCAGTTGTTTATTGGCAAAAATTGATATCTGCATTCATAAATGTCATCACTGGTGTACTATTATCTCCACCAATAATCTGACTTATTCTCGTAAAAGGAAAATTTAGGATTTGTTTGTACATTGTGCGGGTAAGTCGTCTGGGGGGTTCCATTACGCTTCGCCATCTTGAGAATACACCCGCCAGCAAGGGACATACAGCACCGCCTTCGGCGTTTTCGTTGAGAACCAGGCCAGCGCTGCGTGAGGAGCCGAAGGAGAGGAGCAAGAGGCGCTTCGCTGCTACCCTGGCAAATTTGAAACAAAGTCCCACTCTTTGAGCATAATGCAGGATCATGTATATGCAGCATCATGGGAGACGGAATCCTTGTCGCCAAGAAAGCGCAAAAGGGAATAGAAAAGGCAACATGACCGGCGAATTAAAAAACGAAAGCCCACATCCAGGTAGCCTTTCCCAGGTAGAGAGAGCTGCTGAGCGAGGATGGTAATGCAATCACAGGCCGGCGCTGCTGTTGGCTGTTAGCCTGTGTTAGCGGCCAGTCGCTAACAGCCTCATCCCTCTCCTCGCATCACTGCGCCACTGTTAGCCGCCGTTAGCCGTTAGCCGCCGTTAGCCGCCGTTAGCGCTGGCCTGTGATTGTATTACCTTTCTCCTTCAGCAGCTCTCTCCACCTGGGAAAGGCAACCCCAGTGCTGACCCTTGTTTTTTTAATTCGCCGGTCACGCTGCCTTTTTGATTCCCTTTTGCACTTTCTTGGCGACAAGGATTGTGTCTCCCGTGATGCTGCATAATACATGATCCTGCATTATGCTCAAAGAGTGGGACTTTGTTAAGAGGCAGTAGTGCCGCTGGCCACTATCAGCTGTTTCAATTTACATCCGCCCCAACAGTCCTACGTTGTAAACACAGCCAGCATGGTGAGGAGGGGGTTTGTCAACTCGCATCGCGTGTGTCTGTGTAGGAGCCTGAATTAATATCGGATGACATGGTTTCATCAGTGTTATCATAGCTTTTTGGTACACAGCGGCTACCGTTGTTGCAATACGTGTTTGAAACAGTGAGGCGCTAGAGTGCGCCATCTGTTTGAATGCAATATGTGATTTCAAAGTTAGATGGGAAAATTCCTACACACTGTGGCTTTAAAACACAGTTTCGGAATCGTGAAACCTTTATTTTGCTTATCAAAAACGGAAAAAGGACGATTTCACTGATATTTCTCCATCAACCACATTAGACCAGGTCCAGATCAAATAACACTGTACTTATTATACTTAGACATGTTTTTACCTTTTGAAATACGATCACATAACATCTCTTTAGAATACATTCTCAAATCTGTTGAATGTGGTCTGGGTGGGAAAAAAAGCAGTGAAATAGCCTTTTTTACGTTTTCCCCAAAAGAATAAAGGTTTCACAAATTTTTAACTGTTTTAATGAGTCTTAGTGCGTGTCCTTAGTAATTTAGTCTACATTTGACAAGTCTAAGTATAACGTTAGTGGTTTTTGATTCATAAATATCAGTGAAATCACCCCTTGAAATCTGTTTCCCCCCAGTAATTGTGCTTAGAAAAGAGGAAAGTTGTCAATATGCACTAAGGTTATTGATTATGATCTGAAGTACACAGAAAATAAAACACTTGATGATTAGGCTTCATTTGTGCATTACAGTAACGTTACATTTCAAGTGAAATAGATGTAGACCTACTTGAGGCCAGCAAACAATTACAGTGATCTTGATTTTTAATATCAAAGTTATTTAATTCAATGAATTATTTACAAAATCGTGAATTATAGTCCATTATATGTCAAATTATATTAGTAAAAAGACAAGGTTGCCGTGGTTTTTCAGTTCAGTACAGTGTGTAATACGACGTTAACATGCAGAAGAATAAAAGCATTTGTTTTGATGGATGAGCCATGTGTTACTTTGCAAAACCTCGCTGATAAAATCACAACACTAAAATGATGAATCAAACAATGTAAATGTTGGTAGTTTTAATTTATTTAAGTGAAATCAAACACAGTAACGTGGCTCCATCTCCACTGAATGCATGCACGCTCCCGCGGCCAGGGGATACACTTCCTGTCAGGGAATAAGTACCTTGGCACGACACCGGCCTCGGATAAGCGAATGAAGATGGATGGATAGATGGATGGATAGAAAACACTGTCGCCCCCTGCTGTCATTTGATATTAATGAAACGTACCCATTCAAAACGCACTGAACTTTGATGACGCTGATGTGAAAGGTTATAGGTCACAAGTTTAATTAAAAAAAACAACAACATAGTACTACATCTTATTGCCTTATTATTATTATATATTATGCTTTATTGGCATTGCTTTTTATCGTTTTAAAAGTTTAATACTTTATTTTATTGTCATCATGGCATTTCATACACAGATAACGTGTGTAGGTGTGTCACCCAGTGATACATCGTACAATAAATTATACAATAAATTAAAATGAATAAATAAATAATGACAATATTTGCAGTACAGATTTTAATTATACAATGTTGTAATAATTCTAAATTAATAGAAAAACATCCTTCTTCCACCTTCTTCCCTAGAAGAGGAAGACGGGGGTGAAAAAATACCAAAACAAAACGGTTTGGGCCGGATCTACTAAGATCCCAATTTGTGTGTACTAATTTGCCTGCGCAATCTAGAATTTTGTGAGTGGGGCTGAACTGTGGTTTGCGGTTGATTTACCAAGAGTGCTTGCGCAAATGACAACAGGTGCAAACGTGTTGGAGACACCCTATTTAAATGAGGGTTTCGCGTGTTTTATGGTTTGCAGCATGGCAAGTTTGGAGAGAAAGCGCAAAGTGAAATTCGACCCTACAGAATTAGAGGTGTTGGTATGAGGCCAATAAACACTTAAATGAGCTACAGGAAAGAAACCTGACTGTCTCACAAAGGAACGCTATATCACTAGGACAGCCAGGATTACAGCACCCCTCCAAGCGCCGCAACGGCCAGACCGTCATGTGTAACTTCATTGTTTATGCTGCCCATGTGCTCAGAAGCACACAAAAATGCATTTTTGAGTAGGCCTAATTTCCGAGAAGTTATGATAAAACAAACAAAAAAAAAAATTACAAACTATAGCATAGGACTAACAACCTCTCCAGTGTCTCATGTCAATTAATTAACACTATTTGTTGGCTTTTTATTTCTTTTTCTCCTCTATTTCTTTCGTTTCCTTTTTTTTTGCTGCTACGCTGCTGCTGCGCCGTGTCGCCAGTTATAAGTGGCTTTGCTAAACACACACACACACACACACACATTGAACTCGTGGTTGAATGAATGAAAGAACATTGGAAGTGGTTCAGCTGCAGTCCTGCTGGCTAGCGCAGTCACTGTTGAGATTAGGCTACATTATTCTTTTATTATTAACAAAATGTTTTTTTATTGACCATATGAATGGTTTTGTTTTCAAACAAATATTTGGAAACGAAAATTGTACACTTACACTACACTGGTACACCGTTAGTACAATAGATTACACTGTAACTACCTGATACTTACGGTGTAAATTGTGGGCTGTAAACTAAAGCGTTACTGACAATTTTGATAAGAAACTCACCCGTGAAATCCAAGTTGTCGTTGCCTCAAAGTTTTTCCTCTTCTTCTTCCAATTGGCAACCGTTGGCAACTAGTGTAGGTACAGCCACCTAGCAGGCTGGGGTGGGAAATACACTTTAGTGTTGACAGTGCCGCTGCGAGCCGCTGCCAATGTGTGTTGGGGGGCAGCACTTGATGGCCACAGCCCCACGCCAGCGGCAGTGTGTGTTGCACTTAATTATAAACCTGCATGTCTTTGGACTGTGGGAGGAAGCTGGAGCACCCGAAGAAAATCCACGTTGACACAGAGAGAACATGCAAAATACACATAAGGGCTCCCCCGACCCGTGGTTTGAACCCCGCATCCTGAGTTCAAACCGCCATATGGGGTGCACTGAAAGCTAATTTCCATCTCGGTCATAAAATTCCTGGAAAAGTTCTTGGGTTAAAAAAACTGTTTTCCAGGCCTGGAAATGGTTTGGAATTAACAGTATGTTTTGGAATAGTTTTGAATATACATTGGGTTTTTTTTAACAATATCTTTATTGAATTTTTCCAGATACATTGACATTACGCAATATTTGTGACAGGGAAAATACAGAGATTGTCAAAGCCCTCCCTCCCAAACCAACCCCTGCCAGTCTTCACCCATCCCTCCCCAGCTAATCTATCGCTTCTCCCACAAAACAGCAAACAAAATAATTTAAAAAAAAATGTAAAAAATAATAATAATAATAAATAAATAAATACATAAAACAAAGTAAAATAAAAAAGTGGATAATTATAAGAGTGGTAAGTGCAATAAATGAAAACAAAAAAGCTAAATTAAATTAAAACGGAGGGTTGCAGTACATAGGCAGTAGCAGACAAGACATCAACAGTGGAATACAGTCTTTTCATCAAATACATCATGTTGGGAAAAGTTATCTGATACCAGTTGTTGTTACACCATTGGTGGTCTTTGCCCAGCTGACCGTGTGATGTTTTCTAAGTACCCCTTAAAGCCACTCCAACATTTATCAAAAAGATGGGGTTTTTTCTTTAAGTTGAACATAATCTTTTCAGAGGCCATATATGAAGCAGTTTCTTTCAGCCACATAGAGACAGTAGGAGGGTCCTCACTCTTCCATAATATAGCTATGCATTTGTTTCCAGCAATCAGAGCTAGTTTGATAAAGCGTAAATTTTTCCTCCTGTTAATAGGCAGGGCTGACGAGTCTTCTAACAAAACCAATCTTGGTGGGTGAGGATCTCAGCTCCTGTGATCTTGTTTAGTGCATCCAAAATATAGCCCCAATATTGCCCCAATTTCGTACAAGTCCATAACATATGGATGAGGCTTCCCATTTCTATCTTACATCTAGGACACAGTTCTGAGATGGAACTGTTCATCTTGTGGAGTCTTTCTGGTGTAAAATAAATTCTATGAATGAGATTTACCTGTAAAAGTTTGGGTTTTGTTTAAAATATGCTCAGAAAATCCCAAAGCATGTCAAATGTTACGCAAAAATACACTTTACTTCTTAAAGTATAGTGCTGCGTCCATAGATGTATAATCATAACTAAATTACCAGATCCCAAGACAGCACATAGTCAGTCCAACAGAACTGCTCATCTAGCCTAGCACATATGACAAGGAAAAGTTTCTAGCATGCACTGAATATGCGCATGATTCTCTCTCTGGCCCGTTTTCAGTTTGTACAAATAAAATCACTGTGCAGCAATTTCTTGTCAATCATTACTGTTTCAGTAAAAAAGTAGAAGGCCAGCGCACCATAATGAAATATTTTCATTACACTCATCCTCAGACAATAAGTGTTCTGTGTTGTGCCCTCTCACCCCAGCTGCAGCCCTCTCTGACTGGCACTCCCTGATCACCCTAATGAGGCTCGGGCACAAACTGGGGCGAGAGGGCATTGCCATTATCTGGTGTCTCCCCCATTAAAATCGCCTCTAACAGCCATGACCATCCAACACACAGTCATCCTCCACTACAATTAGTGGGTAAAAATTATGCAAATATAAACTAGTGGAGTTGCTGAGAGGTTTCAGAACACAGAGGCTTGTAAGCAGGGAGGTGATATGAAGGAGAACTGGGGAGGTATGTTTTCCAGAGGGCAGCCAGTGATTAGTAGCATCAACCTATTCATCGTCACGGCAGTAATGTTGTTTGGGTAGGGACAGAGTGACAGGGGTAATTACTTAGGAGAGGTCACCCTGAGGTGGCATAGGGTGAGACAACACTGCTGGAGACCCGCTGGCTCCCCATGCCACTGACAGCGACCTAGTGAACTCTGTACCGCCGTGCTACAGAGAGGTTGCTGTACATACACTATACTACACAACAGTGAACACAGAGGCATACATAGGTCTACATCACATGTAAATCTGATGATTCAGACACACACACACACACACACACACACAGTGTCTTTTCTAAACTGAAAATTGTGTATACTTCATTTGTAGTGACTGTTTTTGAAGCAGTTTCAGATTTTATGTATATTTAGATATTTGTTCCAGACTCCTGCATTGGGTGACCCACAAAAAAAAAGACAATTCACAGGTGATATTTTGTTCTAATTTTATTTCCGGGTCCGGTTCTGGTTAAAACAAAGAACATGTTGGTAGGATCATGGGTGTTTGATGATAAATATATGAAAGAAAATAAAAATAATCATACTTTAATTTAATGTTTCAACATTTTAATCCTCTGACTGCTGACTCTGTGTGTTGACTCTGCTTTCTACTTGGAATATGAGAGCTGCTTCAATCAGGTTTGTTCTAACAGGGACGTTAACTGTGCTAATGTGCTGCTTAATATAAGAGAATAAGCCAAAAATATATAAATAAATAATTTCAAATTTCCCAAATAACCTTCATTTTAAAATAAATTATCTTATTTATTTTATGTTGTAATAGCCAAAAATGATCACTGTAAATGTCCTGCCTAACCGAATTATTTGAACAGCACATATAGGATTTTCAATGAGGCCGCTGATCTTCGTAGAACAGGCTGCAGTTGCATGTTGCAGTGGCGTGACAGGTTTGTTCTACTGTTGCAACCATCTATTGATTTAGCCATTAGCCGATTCTTGAAATTGACTTACAGTGTGTCATCCACCACACTAAACTTCAGACTACATTCAATTTTGATCAGTTATGTTATGCTTGATGGATTATATGGTGTGTACTGCATTAGCTCAGAAAACAAGACAGATTTCAGTGCATTCTAAAATGACCCATGTGAGTGTTATCTGATCTCACTTCACTATGATTAAGGTTTGGTTACGTTTGGGCAACTCAAAGTACTTGTTTCGAGTAAGAACATGCTTATGGTGAAGAGTAATCAGTGTTGGTTGCTAGTAGGAAAAGGGGCCCAATAAGCATTTGTGGTGCAATAACAATATGCTCTAATTTTTCCCTTTGCTTTTTTGCTAAATTTTACACATGACCAGGAGGAGCAGTTGGAGCAAGCAGAATGAATGAGCAGACCTTGGTTCATTCTCTGTCATGCTCTTAGAAACTGTTGATTTTGCTCATCTCAAAATGCAAAGTGCACCTGGCTCTGGGAGCGATTTAGCTCAAACCTGCAGAGTACGACTTGTAGTTTGGTTAGATAGAGGGCGGATTGTATTTTCAACACACCAATCACTCCAGACTCTTTCGTCCTGTGTGTGAGTCCTGTGTGGTTGTTTTGGTCATCACCAGGGTACAATTGATTCAGATTCAGATTCAGATTCAGAATACTTTATTAGTCCCAAAAGGGCAATTCATTTCCACAGTCGGCCTGTCCATAGCAACAAGAACACCATGCAACAAACAGCCAACATCCACAATCAAGCATCATCACATCAGCAACAACAACAGCAGCAGCAACAACAAGCAGTGACAGCACAGCAATTGCTGTGTTCAGATCTTCCCAGAGTCAAACAAAAGGTCACAACCCAGGTTCAAAAAATACCCTAAGATACAAATTTTCATAAGGTTTTACAAAATGACACATTGTTAAAATCACATTCATTACACTAACAGTGAAGCATCAAAGTCACAAATGTTATAACTATGACCTTGCTGTCATATCACACACTTTTAGGGTCATCTGAACTACTTGCTGCTTGGGTTACACCATCTGTACACACTCCTAATCTTGGTCCTGCTCCTAAGCTAGCCCCTGAAATCTTGAAAAATTAAGGAGCAGCCAAAGTGTTCTCCATCCGAAAGTCTAAAACTGGTGCTCACAAGGATAGAAATATAAGAACGCAAACACAGAGAGACAAAGCCTGAGGGGAAGTGACAGAGCCACCAGGAAGCATTGCAGAGCCTGCTGTGAGTAGAGGAGTGTAGCTCTAGCTCTTTCCACAGATCAGCTCCACAAAGAACTCTCTCTGTCAGTGGTTTACCTCTCTTCATACGACTTGTCACTACGCTCTTCCACTTTAGCGCCTCTCTCACTTAGATGAAGCCATGTTAGAGTGAGGGTGGAAGCAAGGCACTCTAATGCATTCAGAGGAGATTGGTTGTGAAGTCTGGCTCCCCCCTATGCTCTTCCTCCGAGGCTGGCCTATTGATTGTTGTGTGTGTTGCTGCATCCTGAGATCCCCGTCAAGCCTTGTTATGGCAGAGGCGTTCCTCTGCCCGGCTTTGGCAGGTAACTACAGTGGTGCCGTCTGGAATTCTAACAGCTCCCGAGCTTCATCAGACACATTTGGGCTTACTTCTCTGTTTTTGTTTCCCTGTTGATTCCATTTTTGGTTTTAAATGGTCACTGCTTTGGAGATTCTGCACTACACCTGTCAGTTAACTCTGAAACTTTTTTTCTTTCCAAACAAAGTTTGAGTTTCTGAGGTGCTCTTTGCTGTGTCTGTCAGTATGGTAATTGTAGCATTTTCTATTAAGGTTCTAACCACTGTAGCACACTTGATAGTACTGTCTCAAAATTTAGTGGGGTCCTATGGTCCTATATAATGTTCTCATCCCAAGTTGTCACATATCGCCACTTTGTCAGTGGACTTTCACATCTTACATACAAGGTATCTTCCTGCATTTTCTGGTGATGTTCCCATCAGATTTTACAAAATAACAACACAAAACACACTTATCCAAAAGATTATTTCAAATGTAGAAACATAAACAATATTACGGAAGCGTATTGCATTCACTTGACAAATAAAAAAAAAAATCAGTTTTATTGAGTAATTTTTTCTGAGTATTTTTATTTTTTTGTGTGTAATTTTTTTCTGTTGTTTTTTTTTCGTGGTAATTTTTTTTTCTGTTTTTGTGGTAAATGTTTTTCATGTTTTTTTGTTTTGTTTTTCGGGGTAATTTTTTCTGTTTTTCTGAGTATTTTTAAGTTAAGAGAGTTAAGAGAGCAATAGAAGAACAGACGCTTTCATTCCTTTCTTGAGAGCTCTATATAATGGAAGCAAGCATGACCCGCTTGTTTCCTGCTTCTCTGGGAGATAGTTGTGTCTTTAAGTCATATAGATGGTGTTATCATTAGTTTGTCGACTACGCAGGCACCTTAAGACTTTGCGGTTGTTCAGACGAAAAGCCCATTCAGATCTGCTGGACATTGCAGTGTTTCTCCAGAACCAGTTGGAGACATATGGCAAGCTCCATGGATACAAGATGATGCATCTGAAATGCAGTGGCTATGTGGTGACTCAAGTAAGGTGCCTGCGTAAGGTAAGGTAACAGAAGGTAATGACATGATGACAGGAAAGACAATAGCCTTAGTTTTCTGCTGCAAAATGAATGTTTTAGCTATTATGGTTTTATTTTAGATCAAGATGTATATACAGGCTTATGCAAGTTAACAATCTCACATGGCCATTATGGGGAAATTCCCAAGGAAATTCTGGCAAAAAACCATGATTGCACTGCTCAATTGAAAAGGAAATGTCAGGTCATGACACGATGACCCTAAGCTTACACTGTAAATGAATGAATGCTCTAGCTATTATGGTTCTAATTTTAGATCTATTTTGACAGTAATATGCAAAGAATGATGTCCTGCAGCCATCTGCGGGAGGTCTGGTTTGAAAGGGTCAAGTTGTAAGTAGCTTAAGGTTTGGCTGTTACACCATTCTGTGTGTTATATGGTGCACTAAATTTACCTTTCACCATTTTGTTTGTTGCTAAATTTTGACTGCGTATTGTATGCCCTCTAAAGTGCTCAAAAAATAGTCCCACAATAGAACAAACAAAGTAGTGTACATAGTGGCATGAAGGCAACTTTTTCTCAAGATATTTTGCAGGACACAAACAGATTTTAATGTTATCATGGCAGTCACATGAACAAACTGGGGGCAAGGTTATTGTTCTGTGGACCACCACACAGGTGTGTCAGAGTGTCATGAGCTGATCATTAGAGCTCAGACTGAATGCACTGTTCCCACAGGACAATGGACAGCCTTGATACTTTTCAGCGTGCTTGTGAAGAGTTAATCTCAGTAAATATTTTCTACAGACGTTTTTGTGGTTGATTACCCGGCTTGCCCCTGTATATATGCAGCCCTGGCCTGGAAGAACAAGAGGGACAAACTCTGCCCTCCATTTACCACTCATTCGATGCACTCATCCATGTAGCCTCCCTCCTTTGCTCTCTCATCTCATCCCATCGCTCTCCACTCTGCCCATTAACTTCAATTAATGTGATGGTTCATCAGTGGTGGAGGACTCTGTCACGGGGCCGTACCCCACTACTTATCTGATTACTCTTAATGGGAGAAAATATGATAAACAAATTCAATTATCCCTGACCTATTTCCAATGGTGGGGACATAGGATTATTATTCATGTCATCTCTGAAATATGAATATGAAGAGAACTAATTACCTTGGTGTCACGTTATGGATGGACAGGGTATGTAAATATATTCCATATTCATGGTGATGAACTACTCTGCATTGTAAAGGCCAGAGAGGGAGTGAGTGATACTGAAGATGAACACCCCCTGTTGTGTCCTCAGTGGCCATCAATTCTTCACAGAGAGCGGCCTTCATCCGCCTGTATTGATGACTGGAATGCCGGGGCTGTAGATTCCTCCCGCAACCACACAAATGATGAAGACAGATGGATATAGATTTAATTAAATCCAGACCTGAATTTATTAAGATTGAAGGAGGTAATTGAAGATGAATGCATGCTATGGCTGCTAATCCAACCCCTGGTTTATATCCTCCCTCCAAGAATTTCACAGACAGGCTCTACAACAAATGAAGAAGGAGCTACATGTAATGCTGGGTTTCAACTGTTGTTCATCCTTAAATTAAGTGATAATAGCACAGGGTTCTTGCTCATATCAATGAACTTCCGAATATTCATGACAATTCCATTAACATGACAAGAGAAGCATGGTTTACTGTTTGTGGAAAAACAAGTAGTGAGAATATTTTTGTTGTTGTTTAATAAAGCTACATTAGTCACGACTGTGTAAAGTGAAAGGAGTTGCTAATAATGGCAAGGAAATTTTACACAGTGCTGCAGCTCCCTTCAACTCCGCAGCACAATCAGTCTTTAGCTCATCCTTTTGGTTTTGTGGCCTGCAAAAATCACCTTTATAATGTTTATCTTAAAACATGTAGCTGTTTTCAGCAAAAAGAAGCTCAAATAAACTCACTGTATATTACCTGCCTGGCACCAAACAGCAGATGAAAAAAGTAGGTAAGCAGCTGATGACCATAGTGGATCTAAGTGCAGCTAAAAATACTGTCTTTTTTTAAATTTCTTATTCTTTATTTTTTTTGTCAGAAGTTGATGGAGACCAAAATTGGAGCTAAAAGAAAAGTGAATCCTGGACTTTTATTCATCAGGTGGACAAAAACACCACTCCAAATAAATGCTAATGTTGCTCCAAATAGAATAAATACGTTTGACAGCAGGTTAGCCATACTGTGTTTTCAGCTCGTTTTACTGCCCCCAAAGGGTCAAAAATCTATTAATGCAGCTTTAAGTAGCATTATAACTAGGGGTGTAACAATACAAGTAGTCATACTGACCCATTTGATATGGGGTGTTTTCGCTGCAGTATGCATTACAACCGAAGAATCTGATGATTTATCCTACATTTGGTAAATAAAATATACAGCTTAAACTGTGTTTAATATAATGTTCTCAGTGTCACTACGCTCAACAAGGCAGCCCACATGACGAAACAGGGGACATGCTGTCTGCCCCTCCCACCCCAGACCAGAACATTCTGCTCTAGTGAGACACACCAGGAGGCAGCTATGCTAAGCTGGTTTGGAGCCATTCTGGTTTCACTGTGAATTATGAGGGTGATGGGATGGTGAGAGAGAGAGCCATAGATAATAAAACAACAGTAAGCACTAGGCTGAACGAGTCATTACTCAGCATCTAACCCAGTAGCACAGTAACATACACAACCCCTGAGCTGAAGCATGAGCCACTGTGCAGTGACAGACTCTCATTCAGCAGATGACAGCAGCTAATGCTGGCACAAAGCACACAACCAGAGCAGTTTGCCGCAACTGCCAGCGAACTGGGTAGCCAATTCTGCAGAAAGACTAAAAGGTTTGTTAGTGATGGCTGTTAAGCTTGTGCTTATATGACTGTGGCATTTAACAGAGATGTTTTCATATATTTATTGAGTTGAATTAGCTCAGGGACCTTATGGGATGTAGCAAAGTCACCGCAGACACACAATGGGCGACAGAAACGACACTGATACTATGCGCTCTTGTTTGTAGTAATGTAGTATTTATAAAGTAGGGGAGGACTTTTGTTAAAGCAGCTGTGCGGAACTTTTTACCATTAATAAAACTGTCCCTAGTTCGTAGTTTATTTGAACCCAACAGCAACAAAAAAGCCTTTCTCTATATGGCTATTTAGCATAGCCTAGCTCGGGTCGGACACACAGTGGAAGTCAGCAAACCAGAATACGGCACCCGAGGCGGAAGTGATTCTGCTCGCCCACAGTGGCCTGCAGCGATTAAACCACGGAAGAAGAATGAGCCGTGTTTACAGTGTTCTTGGAGTAAGCAGTACGCAACGGGCATTGCTGAGCACATAACACCTAACAGTTTTACCAGAGATGTATCTATGAGGACTTGGTTGTACTTTTGATGTCATGGCGGATAACAAAGGAGCATCATGTAAAATTACCTGTGACTGTGACCATGAACACAAATATACAGCAGGCAGTTGTCCTCAGTTTATAAGAAATTCAGAGCTACACCAGAACATTTATGAACAGGTCTTACTTTACTACTAACTTGTGTGTAACGTTAGCATGTTTGTTATCATGTTTCCACTACTCCACTAATTACTTGGACTGACCTAACGTTAGTAGCGTTAGCTTTGCAAGCGAAGGCTGCAGGTAACAGCTTTGCTGTGTTAGGATTATGTTATGTCTTCACTGTGTATCTTCACATAAAAGAATACTCTCACGATTTGGGAGTTATGCCCTTTCTCTATCATTTTCATATTGAGACAACATGATAAATATCTTTTTTGTGTCTGTACGTCCAGTGGCTGGGTCTCAGCGGTTAGCATTGCGCTGATAGAGGGTCAGTACGTCCTGCGCTGTGATCCGCGGAGGGATACACCAGTGAGCAGGCACAGACGTAGCTTGTAAACAAAACTCAGCTGTTTATTTAGCCTAGCGATATCTCCAGATTTTAGCAGCTGCAATGGACGACTTTAAACGCGATTTTGAAGAGTTTCTTGTAGCGGACACAGATCCAGAGCCATACCGGTTTGAGCCGGAGTACACAGATGAGGAACTCCATGTGTTGAATGCTGAGCAGGCGAGAAGAGAGGCTGAATCCTCCGCTACTATTTTGCTGCGCAGAATCACAAGGAGTGAAAACTTTGCAGCAATCACTAATCCTGGCGTGATTGAAACTTTTTTTCATGTTCCTAAGATGAACTGGAAAAAACGCCCCAGGCCTGTAGGAACTGATGGACAGCTTTCAGTCGGGTGAGTAATATTGTCCGTGTCATCTCCAAGTGACCAAGCTACCTGTCCCAGAGCCAGCTGCAGCTGTTGCTCACCGCTGTCTCAATATGAAAATGATAGAGAAAGGGCATAACTCCCAAATCGTCAGAGTATTCTTTTCACATAATGATGTGGACTCAGCCGATGACTTGTTAACTGTTTATTCCTCCTTACACCGAACGTACACGGCTGCTTCTCATTGTTTCTTGTAGCACAACAACGGTTACTACATTACCCAGAATAACTTGAGGCTCACACTACTACGGTAGCCTTAGTAGTTCAAAATACACAACAGATTAGATTAATTTTGAGTAATTTTGCTGTTTCCACTATTTACTTGGACTGACCTGACGTTAGTTAATCCTCTCGCTCTCCAAAACAAATGCATGCAGTAATTGCCGGCTTTACGACACCAGGCTGTGGGTGTCATACCGCTTCGACCAAAGGGGCGTTAAAATCAACGAGAACGAAAAGTTCCGCACAGCTGCTTTAAAGATGGCTCTAGTGCATAGTTGAGCAGGCTTTTAGGCCCAACAAAAAAAATCTGGACTCAGAAATGGTGAACAGTTTCACAGTCTTGCTCCACAGTCCAGTATTTCACAGTTCAGTTCAGTCTGTTTACACATTTTAAACAAGGATTTTCTAACATGTTAGTTTTCATGCATTTAAAAATTTAAACAAGGAAATGTGTCTAATATTTCTAATTCTTTTGCTATATTGGCAATGTATCAAACCTTGACACCACTGTATCATATCAAACCAAATGTGAATTTTGTGAACCGTTATGTCTCTAATTATATGTATTGTTATCTTAACTGTCTTTTATTATGTTTTCAGTTGCACTGTGAAAATCATGTAAAACAAGTCAAACTGCACTGGAAATAAGATCATCAACAGTACATGAGATTATTTAGATCCATATAGATCTGCTCAATTTTAGGACAATTTTCAGACTATGTGGTATCAGATGACTTCAGATAGGTAAGTGTCTTTCCTCATTATGGCATTGTGTCTGTGGAATAGCATGGGCTCCCTCTGTTGGCTGCCGGCTGGCCTGTGCTTTACTGGTAATAGAGGAGATGTGGGGCCAGTGTGATTGTCACTGGAGATAAATGGGGATCCAGAATTGTTCAGGCCACTATTCCTGCCCCAGTCCCCCCTCCCAAAGAAACCCCACCACATCTTCAAAGATGAAGAAATTCACTTGATTTAACCTCCGCTGAGAACCAGTGACTGCTATTCTAAGGCCATGTGCTTCCTTATATTGAGCTGCTGACTGCTGGTGTTTAAACCCTTGTGTGCCTGCCTCTCTTTCTCTTTTCCTTTTCCCTTATGCACTTCCCTCTCCAGCATTCTGTTCCTGTGTATATGTGTGTGAGTGTGTGTATATTTTTCTCTGTCTCTGAATACGCCGGCGCTTGTGTCTCGAAGAGTTCACTGACTCTAAAGGATCGATGAAGGGAGGAGATTCAGAGCCAATTATTTTCAGCTTAATGGTCCCTAGGGTGCAGGGGTGAGCAACAACAAAACGCCTTCAAGAGACATCAATTCTGGACAAGCCAGCTCCTCCATCTCTGTGCTGCCACAGTGTGGGCATCAGTTCCCAGCTCTCTGGAGGAGAATGAAGCGCACACTGCAATGCACACTCAGACGCACATGCAGTTATGAACACACACACACACACAAATGCATACAACAGTAACAGCAGCTGGCAAGTGTAGTGTCACAATGCCACAGTGACTATCAGCACTGAACCAGGAAAGCTGCTTGATGGCAAACAGATGCAAACAAAAATTGACTCAAAGATAAAGACAGGAAAAAGAATGCAGTTAAAGGACCATTTCTCTGTTTTAGTTTCTTGTTATTTATGCAAAGCAATTACAAGCTGCTGTTTCATGGACAGAATTTCTAGGCACAGAGTGGTGGAGGGTGTCAGGTTCGGTGACGGGAGGATCTCGTCTCTGCTTTTTGCAGATGACGTGGTCCTCCTAGCTCCATCAAACAGTGACCTCCAACTCTTGCTGGGACGGTTCGCAGCCGAGTGTGGTCCTTCCTCAGGTGGAGGAGTTTAAGTATCTCAGGATGTTGTTCACGAGTGAGGGTAGGATGGAGCGGGAGATTGACAGGCGGATCGGGGTGGCGTCAGCAGTGATGCAGGCGCTTAATCAGTCCGTTGTGGTGAAAAGGGAGCTTAGCCAAAAAGTGAAGCTCTCAATTTACTGGTCAATCTACGTTCCAATCCTCACCTATGGTCACGAACTCTCGGTAGTGACCAAAAGAACGAGATCGCAAATACAAACGGCCGAAATGAGTTTCCTCCGCAGGGTGGCTGGGTTCAGCCTTAGAGATAGGGTGAGGAGCTTGGACATCCGGGAGGGACTCGGAGTAGAGCCGCTGCTCCTCCACATCGAGAGGAGCCAGTTGAGGTGGTTTGGGCATCTGGTAAGGATGCCTTCCGGACGCCTCCCTTGGGAGGTGTTTCGGGCATGTCCAACCGGGAGGAGACTTCGGGGCCGCCCCAGGATACGCTAGAGGGACTACATCACCTGGCTGGCCTGAGCTGACGGAAGTGGCTGGGGAGAGGACTGTCTGGGTGTCTTCGCTGAGGCTGCTGCCCCTACGACCCGGACCCGGATAAGCGGAGAACGACGAGTACGACGGATGAGTACGAGTACAAATAAGTTCCAGTTTATTTCAGCCTGGCAATAAAATCAGTTGATACCTGCTTAAGATACATATTTCACCACAATGGACATCTGGTTCACTTTCATTTGTAAGCAGTAGGCATTTTGAAACACTGAGAAGCTCTGATACCTGAGGCTCCAGAGTTTATCCAGGAGCTACTAACAAAGTTCTCTAACACTCTGGGCCCTATTTAGATGGTCTAAAGTGGACGGCAGAGGGCGCATAATCCATGTCGCAAGTGTCATTGCTATTTAGATGCAGGCGCAGTTGTCATTTTCACGCCCTGCATCCTCGTCGTCTAACTAGCAAATGAACTTGCGCTCCTCTGGGTGTGTTGGTCTAAAGATGAGGAGTGGTCAGGCGCAGTCATGGCGCGTTGCTAATTAGATGACGTAAAAAGCAAATGCGCCAGTGACCAACAAAAACCTGGTCTAAAGTCAACAGCGCAGTATTTCGCTGTTAAACAAGTTAGTAATATATGGGGTGCCGTTTGTAAAGTGTCTCATGCTGAAAATAACATCAACTTTTTGCCACATTTAGCTTCAAACAATGTTTAAAAAAGTGTTGTGAATTTTTTAACGTCACCTTTTACCACATTTACAGCAATATTTGTTAACTTAGAAATATATTAAATAGTTAAATCTAAATATTAAATGTGGCACCTAAATGTTAAATGTTAAATCTAAATATTAAATCTAAATCTAAATGCTAAATCTAAATCTAAATGTTAAATCTAAATATTAAATCTAAATCTAAATCTAAATATTAAATCTAAATGTTAAATATAAATATAAATATAAATGTTAAATATAAATATAAATGTTAAATCTAAATGCTAAATATAAATCTAAATCTAAATGCTAAACATCTAAATATTAAATCTAAATCTAAATCTAAATATTAAATATAAATATAAATATAAATGTTAAATCTAAATGCTAAATCTAAATCTAAATCTAAATGTTTAATCTAAATGCTAAATATAAATATAAATCTAAATGTTAAATCTAAATTCTAAATATAAATATAAATCTAAATGTTAAATCTAAATTTTCTGGGTGAAACTAAATATTTAGCTAATATGCAAATTCACACTGCCGGTCACCGGAAGTACCAAAATAAAAGCTCGAGATGGTCAGACTGTGTTTATAGAATCAAATAACGAATTAAAACCAACTTATCGGGGGAAATGAACACTTGAACATACATTAGCATGATAATAACTACCTAAAATAACAAGAAACATGTTTGGAGAAATTTTATTTGACGTGTACTTTGAGTTGTTAGTGTCCCTTCGGAGGGACTAACAACCTAAGCTAAGCTAACAACCGTTAGCTCTTAGCACCATTAGCAGTGTCTGTAATGACTCATTAACTCTTAAACGGTCTGTGTAAAAAATATTTTTCCAGCGGATGTCTTAGGTACAACATGATTGAGCTAGCAAAGCAGTTTTGTGTTGCGATGTGTGGTATTTATTCAGTTTTGGGAAATCACGATGTCTAGAAAGCATCAGTGGCTGCAGCAGCAGCAAAGCTAACATCAGGACGTCATCTGTTAAAAGCCTCCCGTTGTCGGATACGACATGAAACTACTCCAGTTAGCTCAATCATGTTGTAACTAAGACATCCGTTGGAAAAAAATATTTTTTTTCACGGACCGTTTAGAGTTAATGAGTCATTACAGACTCCGCTAACGGGGCTAACAGCTAACGGTTAGCCCCGCTAATCTACGATAACCTACGATATGTTATTAATTTCAGAACGTGATAGTAATGTTTGTTCAATCATAGTGTTTATAGACTTTACAAAAACCAGATTAGTCTAAACGGTGATACAGTGACGTGAAAAATGTGAGATATGCATATATATATGTAGCTAAACTCCGCTGGTTTTCTACCCGGAAGTATTTGTAAACAACAAGGTAATTCCCTCCGAAGGGACACTAACAACTCAAAGTACACGTCAAATAAAATTTCTCCAAACATGTTTCTTGTTATTTTAGGTAGTTATTATCACGCTTATGATTGAGCTAACTGGAGTAGTTTCATGTCGAGGCTTTTAACAGATGACGTCCTGATGTTAGCTTTGCTGCTGCTGCAGCCACTGATGCTTTCTAGACATCGTGATTTCCCAAAACTGAATAAATACCACACATCGCAACACAAAACTGCTTTGCTAGCTCAATCATGTTGTAACTGAGACATCCGCTGGAAAAAATATTTTTTACACGGACCGTTTAAGAGTTAATGAGTCATTACAGACACTGCTAACGGGGCTAACAGCTAACGGTTGTTAGCTTAGCTTAGGTTGTTAGTCCCTCCGAAGGGACACTAACAACTCAAAGTACACGTCAAATAAAATTTCTCCAAACATGTTTCTTGTTATTTTAGGTAGTTATTATCACGCTAATGTATGTTCAAGTGTTCATTTCCCCCGATAAGTTGGTTTTAATTCGTTATTTGATTCTATAAACACAGTCTGACCATCTCGAGCTTTTATTTTGGTACTTCCGGTGACCGGCAGTGTGAATTTGCATATTAGCTAAATATTTAGTTTCACCCAGAACATTTAGATTTAACATTTAATTTATATTATATTTATATTTAGCATTTAGATTTAACATTTAGATTTAGATTTAGATTTAGCATTTAGATTTAACATTTATATTTATATTTATATTTATATTTAATATTTAGATTTAGATTTAATATTTAGATTTAACATTTAGATTTATATTTATATTTACCATTTAGATTTAACATTTATATTTATATTTATATTTACCATTTAGATTTAACATTTAGATTTAGATTTAGATTTAACATTTAGATTTAATATTTAGATTTAGATTTAGATTTAATATTTAGATTTAACATTTAGATTTAGATTTAATATTTAGATTTAACATTTAACATTTAGGTGCCACATTTAATATTTAGATTTAACTATTTAATATATTTCTAAGTTAACAAATATTGCTGTAAATGTGGTAAAAGGTGACGTTAAAAAATTCACAACACTTTTTTAAACATTGTTTGAAGCTAAATGTGGCAAAAAGTTGATGTTATTTTCAGCATGAGACACTTTACAAACGGCACCCCATAGTAATATGCATCTCTAGGCAGGTGCACAACGCGCATGCACTCTGCTCAGACACATGGAGCAGCTACACATATGCAAAAGATAAATAAAAATATGATTACAATGTGAAAGGTTATTATTGTGTACATTAAAATATTTATCAGAAACACGTCTTAATGGTCAGTCATTAATCAGAATGATCTAATCGCAGTAATAATGATCATCATAATCCGGGAGGTCTGATCGCAATGTCCGAATATACAGAACTGTGAACAGACCTCCACGGGCTGATGATGCATAGCCTGTAAAATGAACTTGTCTTTCCCAGTTGAATTGTGATCATTTCGGGATGTACAGTGGATACCAGTCTAATTTGGCCGCATACCCGCGTGAATCACACATGAGAATCTGAGGCCGGCAGTTCAGGGGGGAAGGGGGGTTAATTACTATATCCAGGAGTAGCTGCAGTGTGCGCAAACAACCACCAGGTGGCACATGTGAGCAGATAATATCATCCCCCTTCTAAAACTGCCCCCCTTCCCATCGCTTGTGTCATTTTATCAATGAATGTGGTATTACTGCTATTTCAAAATTCAGGAGGTTTCGCGCATATTGAGTGAACAGCTGCAGCTGAGCTGCGCTGTGCTTCCGTCACCAGATTCATCACTAATAAACATGCACAAATATTCAAGTCGCAGTTCACATGTACTGCAGCGAATGCTTCTGTAGGATACTGTAAGTCACATAACCAGCCACATAAAGAAAGAAAATGAAGAAAATGTAACATTAACAATTCCGTGTAGGGCTGGACTCGATTTGAACTTCGATTTAAATAAAAAGACTTCGTTTTCAAGCTCCAAAGGCCAAGATCTAATTCTAAGCGGTCTGTTGTTGACGTGTCTGTTTAAATTTAACACTGGATCACAGTTTAAAATGTAGTTTATATTCATAAATGAACTCTGCCACGGACTGTTTTAACGATGGGCCTCTAATATCCGTCATAAAAAATGTTGAAAATTGTAATAGCCTAAATCAAAATTTTAAACAATAGTATACTGTAAATCGGAATCGCTGTCGGAGGTGGCTGCTCTGAGATGGCTGCTCAGCAGGGCGGGGGCGCTGGGTGCTCACTGACTCATGACTGCACTGTGTAATTTTATTCAGGGAAAGATAAAAGTGGCCTCAACTTCATTTTGTGGCTATATTGTCGGGGTAATTATTTAATTTACATAACACTTGTGTGGGGTGGATTTGGTTTGTCTGTTTGATCATAGAAACATGAAAGTGCATGCGCAAAGATGGAAAAATGATTATTTATTCGTTTTGAAGGTAGCCTATAAGTTGAGGATGAATCTTTCAAAGCCTTTGTTTCAATAGCTTGACTTACAATGTGTGAGATGAGGTCAGAGTAGCCTACTACAAAATAAAACATGTCAGTTATTTTGCAGCACTTCGCTGTAGTGCTTTACGCTTTTTAAGTCTCTCCCTGTCTACGCACCTTTCCTCCTCAGCTGCGACTGTCGCTCCATTTTTCAATCATGTAAGTTACTACAGGTGAACTTTATGAAGAGTCTCATGTTTCACTTGCAGTAATGGTGTTTTAATACTGCTGCGAAAACGTCATAGAAACACCTTCACTGTTCTCACCTCTGACTGAATCATTACCACTTCAATACAGGTTAAGTAGGGGAACACAAACAACCATTCTGAAGGTAACAGGCAGCCTAATCTCATTCATTCCATGGCTGGGGGTGAATGGGGTGGGGGAGGGTTGTGACAAAGCTGATATGGCCGCGTTTCCCAATAAAGATCGTTCTTCGGATCTTAGCCATGATACTGTTAATTCATGTTCTGTGTTCATCCGGATTTCTGTGATCTCATGTTGTGTGTTAATGCCAGAAAAATAATAGGCTATTGTAATAGTCACTGGTGCCAACTTCAGGTCAACACTGGAGGATCACAATGTTTTCTTATTAGGCCTAAATCTTGAGGTGAAGTAGGAACATATATTTGTACTTGTCATACACAGCGTGTTAACATAGATTCAACACAGCTGATGGGAGGAAATGTAATGGTCAAAACTTTAAATTTAAAAAATACCAAAATAATTGGCTACTTAACACCAGCACTGTATTTGATTAGGCTATTTATTCATCTCTGTTTAACGGTTTTGAATATAATCGCTAATATAAAGAAAACCCGTATTTTCCGGTCAGCGAGCGGTGAGAGAGCCGGGTGAATGTCTGCAGTTCCTTCTGGCACATCATCACCACCACCCGCCCGAAAAAGACGAAAAATAAATAAAATGTTCAATAAAACTGTTTGGATTGTTTGTTTTGTGTATTGAAAAGCCTTCTGACATTTTAGAAGGGCTGAATGAGGTCCAGTCTCCTTCATATTGTACAGTAGGGGAGAATGTGTGTCCTCATGCGCGTTTACGCATGACGCACACACCAGCAGTTCATTGAATATTATTTTTTTTATCTCCAGACACGCCGATCGTCCAGGTTCATACAGTGAAATTGTTTGGAATGAAGCCGCATCATCCTGATAAACACTGACTCATTGAACTGTTTATATTTCTGATTTTATCAATAGTTTTAACTTATTTTTACACACATGCACTTTATCTTTGCTGTGGACATTTACTTGTTTTTGTTGTTAGTTTTTTATGGAAGCATATCTTGTGTCAGCTAATGTGTATTATTGTTTGTCATAGTTTTTTAGCGCTGATTGCCAAGTCAAATTCCTGCATTCTGTCTGATGCATTTGGCGAATAAAGTGATTATGAGATGATTGTACAGTAATGTAATATACATATATAAATGTTTAGCCTATTTTACATGTAAATCTGGTATCTCAGAGCAGCGAAAGTATACTATTGTTTAAAATTTTGATTTAGGCTATTGGAATTTTCAACATTTTTTATGACGGATATTAGCGGTCCAACGTTAAAACAGGCCATGGCAGAGTTCATTTATGAATATAAACTACATTTTAAACTGTGATCCAGTGTTAAATTTAAACAGACACGTCAACAACAGACCGCTTAGAATTAGATCTTGGCCTTTGGAGCTTGAAAACGAAGTCTTCTTATTTAAATCGAAGTTCAAATCGAGTCCAGCCCTACACGGAACTGTTAATGTTACATTTTCTTCATTTTCTTTCTTTATGTGGCTGGTTATGTGACTTACAGTATCCTACAGAAGCATTCGCTGCAGTACATGTGAACTGCGACTTGAATATTTGTGCATGTTTATTAGTGATGAATCTGGTGACGGAAGCACAGCGCAGCTCAGCTGCAGCTGTTCACTCAATATGCACGAAACCTCCTGAATTTTGAAATAGCAGTAATACCACATTCATTGATAAAATGACACAAGCGATGGGAAGGGGGGCAATTTTTATTTGGATGCCCCCCTCAAATCGAGCACCGGCGACAAGTTTGAGTAGACTGATATATTTATTTATTCTCTAGCAGGATGTAAACATTTCTGTGGCTTCCTGTATATTCTGCTTTGAAGACTGCTGAAAACTGTCAGATTCATGGACAGCACCACTCTTCTTTGCAACTGACATTGTGCAGTGACATTAGCAGTATTTAAGCTCTCTGCTCCCACCTGGTGGCTACAGTTGCCAAGTGCACCCCCCCTCAACTCCTCACGTATCATGCTTCACGCTTTGGGTGAGAAAAGTGGCCAAGTTAGTCTGTTACCCACTGTAAATGACAAAATCAAAGATGTGAAAACATTTGATAAACTTTATTTTGACATAAACACAACAATAGCTTCTGTGAACTAAAAACATAAACTTATAGCCCTACAAGTACAAATGTATATGTAAAAAAAAAGCTTAGAAGGTAAAACTGAAATTCATCTTGTCAGGAGGAGGAGGAGGATGGCCCCAGCTCTGCAGCCAGTGCGCAGCCAGACCAGACAGCCACGGTACCAGCCCTTCCTGCACCTTCAGGCAGGGGGGTTCAGGATGCTGGAGAGGGAGCTGGGCTCTCTAACCTCCCGGGTTAAAATAAAATAAATTGAATAATTTACAATTTGTTGACAGCGTTTCTCTCGTGCGTGTGCACTCTCTCTTTCTCTCTCGCAGTCTCACTCTGTTTGTTTTCTTTTAACTTTTAAGATGACAGATGCTGAATATATACTCCCTATCTGATGCTGTGGCTGTTTGTGGCTGAGAGGGATGTGAACTCAGCTGTGTTAATCAAATCAGGTTGGGTTTCCATTACGCGTGCCAAACGTGCCAAACAGTTGGCAAATGGCTCTGAACGGTCCCCTTTGATCTGACATCAGATGTGATGGGACAGTCGATATATACATTTATCGTCTCCTCAGCTGTAAAACGCTCACTCTTTCCAGTTGGTAGGTCCGCCATCTAACTAGCTTTCCGCCGTGTACTCCAATCGTGCCTCATTTAAAGGGAATGAGAGGTGGCTTATTGAATGATGCGCCTAAAACACACCCATGACTAATTCACAGAGTAAGTCCAACCCTTTTAGACTCTCCGCCATGGCGCACAGTCTGAAAACGCTCTGTCTAACTAGGAAGTGACTGGGACACGCCCATGCGCCACACACCTGGCGCTTTGCATTTTAGATCATCAAAATAGGGCCCTCTGTTTCTTTCAGAAAGTTTATTTTGTTCATTGTTTTTCATGAGGGTTTGATTTAGAATAGAGAAATGACTAAGTTCACACACTTTTCCAACCCATGACTTCACGGGAAAGTCCTGAGCAAAAGTCCTTTTTATTATGAGGAATCAGTTTCATTGTTACAAGTGTTGCAAGTGCGGGACTACTTTCTTGTTTACTGCTGTCAGCGCATTGGTCACATGATTGCAGCCTTTCAAAGTACATGGGATATGTACAATTTTGGGTGCAGTGGCTTTTGTAGAAAGCACAAAAAATTTGTGTGGATAACCTGGTTCATTAAATTGCTTTTGTGAATGGCCAACTGCAAAGGATGGTGTCATTTCTTGCACATACAATAGAGATTGATGATATAAAATGTAAAAGATTTTATATAATCAAAGAACATTTTGTAAGACAGGCTACTTTGCACTGTAAATGGACTGACATAATGAAGCTGTGGTGTGTTGGACCCAAAACACAGACTTCAGGCAGAGCACAGTGATCACAGGTTTATTAGTAGAGACAGAGTAAACGATGAGGGAAAAGGGGTTCCGTGAGTGGAGCTGGGTTGGGGAAGCAGGGCAACGGAGGTGGCTGAGGGCAACAGTGGAGCAGAGGCAGGCAGTGGCTGGCAATGGCAGGTGGAGGGGAGCTGAGTGGATGAGATGACGGAAGCAGGTCCAAGGGAGCAGCAGGCAGTGCAGCAGAGGATTCCTGGGGCACAGAAACAAAGGTTAGTTCTCAGTTGGCTACACACCACAGCTAGAACAACACAGAAACAAAAGGCTAGAGGTTGACCTGATGCAAAGTACCGCAAAGGAAACTGCAGCGATCTGGCAGTGAGTGACTGAAAAACTGGAATATGCTGGAATATGAATAGGCTTGATGAGGTGATAGGCATCAGGTGTGTCACCTGCAGCAGCTGCCAGCTCCTGGGACCCGTCCCTGTAGGAGAGAGAGTGAGACACACAAGGGAGGGAAGGGAAAAACACACCAGGAACAGACTGCACAGGTGTGGATATGAAAGTACCCCCCCTCAATGGTCGCCACCCAGAGACCCACCAGGCTTGTCCAGATGAGCTCGGTGAAACTCCCTCACCATCGTAGGATCCATGATGAAGGAGCACTGGATCCAGGAACAGAGACGGCTGTCACAGACTGGCTTGAGCCAGGAGACGTGGAAAACTGGGTACACTCTGAGAGAGTTGGGGAACTTAAGGTTGAGAGCAGCACGATTAATGAGGTCAGTGACCTCAAAGGGACCCAGGTAACAAGTTCCTAGACTCAAACTTAAGGGGGATATTTTTGGAGGACAACCAAACTTTCTGGCCTGGATGATATGTGGGCATTGGAGTGCATTGTCAGCCAAACAATGGTTCTTCTCAGCGGCAGAAATGATGTTGCACCAAAGGTACAGCGATCTCCCCTTCCTGTCTAGGAAACAAAGGGGGAAGGTATCCCAGAGTACACCCAAAAGGTTTCATACCTGTAGGAGCACTGGAGAGGGAGTTGAGAGCGTACTCAATCCAGGCAAGGTGAGCACTCCAGGAAGTAGGATCTTGGCCGCCACACACCGCAGGGCTGCTTCCAGGTCTTCCAGGTTCGCCCGCTCTGCATGCCCATTGGTTTGTGGATGGAATCCAGAGGACAGGCTGACTGACACACCAAGGGCTGAGCAAAACACCTTCAAAACATGCGAAGTGAATTGAGGACCCCGGTCTGAGACAATTTCTGAGGGGATACCACGGAGCCTGAGGACATGGTTCACCAGGAGATCTGCTTTCTCACGGGCTGAGGGAAGTTTCTGGAGAGCATCAAAGTGAACAGACTTAGAAAAACGGTCTACTATGGTGAGGATGGTGGTGTTACCTTGGGATGGGGGCAGCCCGGTGACAAAATCCACAGCAATGTGAGACCAGGGACAGCTGGGAATAGGCAGGGGATGGAGGAGACCAGCAGCTGTTGATGCGAGGCTTTACCGCAGGCACACACCTGACAGGCAGCGATGAAGGCTAATGTGTCGGTATCCATGGTGGGCCACCAGAACTGACGCTGGAGGAGCTTGAGGGTGCAGTTATATCCAGGGTGGTAAGCTATGCGAGAGCCGTGCCCCCACTGAAGAACCTGAGACCTTACAGATTCCAGGACTAAGAGCCTGTCAGGTGGGCCTTTACCTGGGTCTGGCTGAGTGCGTTGAGCCTCTCTGATGACCTCAATCTTGCAGGTGACCGCCCCCACAACACAGGAGGGATGCACGATGGTGTCAGGCCTCGAGAGGGATTCTTTGACAGAGAACTGTGTGGATAAGGCATCTGGCTTGATGTTCTTGGAACCGGGGCGGTAAGTTATGGTGAAATTGAAGTGGTCGAAGAACAAAGCCCACCGGGCTTGACGGGAGTTGAGATGCTTGGCTGTCTGAATGTAAGCAAAGTTCTAATGATCTGTCCATACCAGAAAAGAAAGCTCCGCCCCCTCGAGCCAGTGCCTCCACTCCTCCAGTGCCAGCTTGACTGCCAGCAACTCCCGGTTTCCCATGTCATAATTCCTCTCCATAGGTGTAAGTCTCCAGGAGAAAGAGGCACAGGGATGCAGCTTCTGGCTGGACTCAACGCTGGAACAGGACTGCCCCAACCCCGACATCCAAGGCATTCACCTCCAGAATAAACTGCTATGAAGGATCAGGCTGGGTGAGGACAGGGGCTGTGGTAAAGCGCTCCTTAAGGAGACAGAACGTGGCATCAGCTTGGGGGTACCAGATGAAGGGGACCTTGGAAGAGGTGAGTCTGGTTAATGGGGCTGTGATGGTAATGTAGTTCTGAACCTTCGATAAAAGTTCACAAAGCCAAGGAATCTCTGAAGCTTCTTAACAGATGTAGGGACTGGCAACTCTACCACTGCTTTAATTTTTTCCAGATCTGCTTCCACCTGCCCGCTCTCAATGATGTTGCCCAGAAACGTAACAGAGGAGGAATGAAACTCGCACTTCTCTGCCTTTACATACAGGCAGTTTTCAAGGAGCCTTTGGAGCACTTGGTGGATGTGGGGGATGTGCTCCTCCATGTCGCGAGAAAAGATAAGGATATCATCCAAGTAAAGCAGAGTCGTTCCAGCCTGAGTCTGCTGCCAAAACTCTAAATTCAATGGAATAATCTGCTACACTGCGAGATCCCTGTTTCAGCGTGAGGAGTTAACTAGCTGCTTCATGAGTCTGGACAGAGGGATCAATAACTTACTTAAACTCGCCTACAAACAGAGGAAAGTACCTAAAAAACACAGAGGATCCCTCCCACAGAACCGTAGCCCAATCTAAAGCCCCCCACGAAGTAGCTCGACAAAATATTGGAAACGGGCTTCATCTGTAGAATAGGTTAAAGGCTTCTGCCTTAAGACTAGGGAACACTGCAGTAGAAACGGCTTACATTTACGGGGATATTAGCCTCTCTAATGGAGGGAGAACTGGAGGAAGTGGCTACAGGAGGAGGGGCTACTATAGGAGGGGAGCTGTGAGACTAAGCGGCAGAGAGCTGTGAGATTTGGTCTGTGATCATAGAGAGTTGTGTAGAAAATTGACCTACTTGCCTGGCGAGAGCGGTTGAGTTGTCCAGTAGGTTGCTGAGTAGGTGGTCGTGTTTACAGAGAAGTTCCTCTTGACTGGAGAGTGTGAGCCGGAGGGAATCAGAGTCTGCAGGGTCCATGATGGCCAGATCGTTCTGTTGTAACTAAGCTGTGGTGTGTGGGACCCAAAACACAGACTTCAGGCGGAGCACAGTGATCACTAATAAACCTGTGATCACTGTGCTCTTCAGGCAGAGCACAGTGATCACAGGTTTATTAGTGGAGACAGAGTGAATGATGAGGGAAAACGGGCTCGGTGAGTGGAGCGGGGTCCGGGAAGCAGGGCAACGGAGGTGGCTGAGGGCGACAGTGGAGAAGAGGCAAGCAGTGGCTGGCAATGGTAGGTGGAGGGGAGCTGAGTGGATGAGATGGCCGAAGCGGGTCCAGTGCAGCAGAGGATTCCTGGGACACAGAGACAAAGGTTTGTTCTCAGTTGGCTACACACCAGAGCTAGAACAAAACAGAAACAAAAGGCTAGAAGTTGGCCTGACGCAAAGTACTGCAAAGGAAACTGCAGCGATCTGTCAGCGAGTGACTGAAAAACTGGAATATTTGAGCAGAGGCTTGATGAGCTGATGGGCATCAGGTGTGTCACCTGCAGCAGCTGCCAGCTCCTGGGACCCCGCCCCTGTAGAATGAGACACGCAAGGGAGGGGAAAAAACACACCAGGAACAGACTGCACAGGTGTGGATATGACATGGACAAATGTAGGAGCTTGTGGCCGGTATCCTGGCTAAGATACAGTGGCAATTTTCATCATGCACACATCAGTCTTCTCTTTAAGCAGATTCTGCATATGTATGCAGAGTCCATAAGCAACAGACAAGGCTTTGGCATCAAGTTATCTAGGGCCTCAAATAAAGCTGTGCGTGGATTTGTTCCTACAACATGGCGTACCCACAAACCACAGAATCCACATATGTTAACAAATCTTCAGATATATAAAACTGTGCGGTGCACACCTGCACGCAATTGTCTCATTATAAATACCCACCTGCAATGAATTGTGCGCGCGTGTGCTTCTCCTCGTCTCATCCCATTAAAAAAAAAAGCAGCGTGGCAACTTGTGGCAGACGTTGTAAACAGCGTGGGATCAACGCACAGAACAACTACCGAGGTGAGTCATTGTGGTTTTTATTGTGTGTTTTTGTCTCTTCTATTTTGTAGCACTTTGAAATTTCAAGTCAGGGAGAATCTCCACCCTGGCCCTTTGATGTGAGTGTTGCAGTGATCCTTGGGGAAAACCCTTCTGTCTGGCATTGAGCCAGAAGCTGAGGGAGACACCGATGCTGTTGCGGATGCCACCAATAATGGTACGGTAAGGTTTGATACCAACGCTGACCTTAAAGTTTTACTGAATTTCAGTAATAACGACACACATTGCATTTAATGATTTCTTACATTTTATTCAGACACAAATGTTGCTGTGGGTGTTGGGGACAGGGTCTGCCCCAGGTGCCAGCATTGTCTCCAGTGCGCAGGTGGACCGAGTTTGCCCACAGGCATGATCCAGTGGCATCACAGGAGGAAGTCATGCGAGTAGCTACATCCTCTCCAATTCCGTGCTGCATTATTAGTGTAATCCAAGATTTAACACATAAAGTACAGGGAATATGGAATATATTATCTGAAATGCGCAGCACATTAAAAGAAGAAGTTTAAAAGTTTAGGAATGCGAACCCTTTTCCACATAGTATTTTTCCTTTAATCCCAGAGTTGATGGTGAAAAATCCACACACACATTTCAAGCCTGTCTCCACAATCTTTTTGTACATAGCAACCTTTATAAATGAGGCCCCTGGTTTCCATTTTTAGTCTGCTTGTGGCTCGAGTAGTATTTACCAATCACATTTGAACGGCAGGTTAACAGTTCATGTGGAGAGGCAGAAAGTGTTGGTCAAAATGTAATCTTGGAACCCATCGGCTATCGTCTGAGGAGTATATATATATATATATATATATATATATATGTATATATATATATATTATATATATTAGTCTGAGTGGGCGGAAGTTCACTGCATAGATCAGCCTCTCATTGGGCGGAACAAGCCACCCGGTGAAGTCCCACCCTACCACCTCCGGTTGTGTGTTTTCAACACGTCCTTTACTAACTTTTGCGGTGTTTGATCTTGTGGGGATGTAGCCATTTTTCTGCCATGGTTTGCATCCTGTAGGCGATAATTTTGTGGGCGTGTTATACCAAAACCTGTTTCCCCCAGGCAATATTTTTGCAAGAACACCGTTGCTGAGGCACCGCCCAGAACGACTGTGATTGGTTGAAAGAAATACAAGCAGCCGGGGCGTTTTTTTTCTCCAATCTTAAAGTGAGAGTCGGTCCAGCCAGACCTTTCTTTTCTTGAGAAAGGTCTGGTGAGCGAGACTAGTTATATATTACTTTTATAGTTTTCATTCATTTGCATTCATATGCAGATATTTTCTTATGGAGATTTGACAAAATAATCGACACACAAATTAGGAAGTCTTGACTTGGATATCCCCTGGCCACACTGGGTCAGCCCAGAATATTGGTCCTCATCCCCAGAGGCTGGGTTTCCAGATTGCCTAAAAGCAGAATTGCATCAGGGTACAAGGGGGAAGTACCAAGTGGGCACTTTGTACTCCCAAATACTTTGGTGGTTTTTCAGGGTTAAAACAGTATCAATCAGGCTGTTCTCATGCACTGTTTCTATAAACAGTAATGCGCTAAAATTCATACATACTTTATGTAATGATGAACCAGTAATTTGTGCATAATTAATTATGTAACTTTACATTGAGGACATAACATCATCCATGGATTGCTAATTCTTATAATATCATAAGAACTGTTGTGTCAGTCTACTTTTACCTTTGCGTCAATAGAAAAAAGAAACAGATGTTAGCAGGTTGCTTTAAGTCTTAATGGTGGTGGATGCTATTGTGCAGTCTTTTTAAGAGTTTTGTACCCCCTCATTTGTCAAAAAGAAAAAAAAAACTTTTACGGAGAAGTGCAAATAGTGTCTGCCAAAAGGTATTCAGGGAGATATAGGACATCACTAACTGAAGCAGCTAAGACAAGTTAAAGGATTGCAATCACTAAGGAGCCAATTGAAACATCATAACATACTGTAACACACTGATGGTATATAACAGTGCAATAGAATGAGTGGGGGATTTGTTCTTTAAGGCTCTTCTCGGACTCTCCCTGCATACAGCCCATTCATCTGCACTTTACCATCATTGTTTGAATGGAATAAAACACAGCTGTGTCTTCTGATAATTATCTTAAAAGATTGGGGAGGTGAAGAACCTTCTGGGCTCGGAACCATCTCCTTTCCCAGGTTGCAGAGCAGCGGGATGCCAGGTTGTTTAAAGCAGTCCCACTGGGTGTCTCAGAGGCGGCGTTCAATGAGGCGCCGCCGGCGACACTCTCCCCCAGCAGCTTAGCGCTCATCAACTATTTAGATATGCACTTAACGCTCCTGGGGAAGCTAACGTCTATCAGCTGGCAGACAGAAAAAGGGGAAACACTCGTCATCTGCTGCTCGTCATCTGTGAGGTGGTGAGGAGATGAGAAAAGGAAAATTTTTCTCAGGACTCTGCATGGCCAAAATCAAGCCAGATTAAAACTGTGGTCATCGTGGCCGGGTTAGTTTCTGATGCCAAAGACTGGTGAGGAGAAGGGGCTTTCTTTGTTGTCCCATGTGTGCCCTCCCCTAATCCCTTCTCCCCTATTCTGCCTGTAAGACAGTCCCCAGGCACAGAGCTATGAGGCTTCCTCCTCATGTGAGACATTGTTCTTCGTCTGTACAGACACATCTCTCTCTATCTGTCTGTTCACATCCCTCTCTCTCACCCAGGCTCTCAGACTCCCCTACTCTGTTCTCCAACACCCTTATCACCCTCTCACCACCACCACCACCACCACCAAACACCTCCCCCACCAACACTCCTCCTCCTCCTCGTCCTCATCCTCCTCAGTCCTTCCATCTCCATTGCATCCCCAGACTCCCACAAGCAACTCCATGAGGGGTCGCATGATGAATGAGCAGACAGCCAGCAGGACCTCTGTGCGGTGTGTGTGTGTGTGTGTGTGTGTGTGTGTGTGTGTGTGAGAAGTATGCACGAACATGCAGCTGTGTGTGTGTGTGTGTGTGTGTGTGTGTGTGTGTGTGTGTGTGTGCGCGTGCGTGCGTGTGTGTGTGTTGGTCAGAGAGTGATGACCACAACTGCCAGAGTGATCACAGTGGGATTCATTACGGCGACAGACAGGGCCGCCTCTAAAACACTGTGTGTGTGTGTGTGTGTGTGTGTGTATGCATGTCTTGACAGGCCCTCCACTAAAATGGCGTCTAAGGATTACACTCTGACTGGGATGGAATAAACAGCACTGTGTGTGTGTGTGTGTGTGTGTGTGTGTGTGTGTGTGCAGGTTTGATAAATTATTTACATCACTGAGAAAGCAGCGTCGACACTGTTTATGCCCGCACCTGCTCTTCTCAGTGCTTAAAAGATGATTTATGTGTTATGGTCACATTGGATTTCAGCAACTATTGGTCCAGCGTCTTTTGGGACATTAAGTGGTGGTTACAAAGTGCCGCAGGCTCGTTTGGGAGGAGGCATAGGGAGAGAAGAGCAGCATCATATAACTGGACCAGGCAAACTCCTGTCCAGAGAGCTGTTACAGCAGTTTGTTTGCTCTTACACTCAAATGAGTTATGGACACACTAAGGGAGGGAAGGCTGGCAATGCTCGCCATGAATCTTGCAGTGTAAGAAGCTATCATCAGGATAGGTTGACACTACTGGAAGTTAAGCCCCCACTAATGCTCAACTAAGGGAAAAAGAAAAATCAGGCAACTCTGTGCACAGCATCTGAAAACTTGTAAGCACTGCACAGGGAGTGGAAAGAAACTACACATGTAAATACATCTGTTTTGGGAACCATGCAGATAAAAAGGCAATATTTCAGGTTGTCATGCATGTTTCTTTTTTTTTTTCATTTTTATGGTTAGGTCATTGATGTGTAACCTGTTCTCAGTGTTTATACTGCAAATAACCTTTGCATTTGGGACAGTGCTCTTTTAAATATACATATATGGGGCATTCTACTGATTTTGTGCAAAGTGCTGTCCCTTAACAAAAAAACAACAAAAATGATAAAATTGAGTATTTAGACATGGACATTTACAAAGATGTTATGACCTATTTAAACCCAGAACATTAAATGAAAAAGTGATAAGCTAAATATATACAAAATCACCATTTATAGGGTACTTTCTATTGGGTAGTAGCTGTCCCCAACTCTGACCTCTAAAATTCAATTCATGTAAATAACACTTAGATGTATTGTGGGATTCATTTTTAAATTAAGAAACCATGCTAAAAAAATAGTGTCCCTTGTTTTCATATCACTACCGAAACACCGAGTTTTAATGCTCTGGTTGAGCCTGGATTTTAGCCACACCCCTGAATTTCTTAGAAGGGGGGTAGTACTGCACCCCCGTCCCACATGGCTGCATGGTAAGTTGCTGACTGCCATCATTTTTTAAATAAATGTCTTCCAAAGTCTGAAAATCAGTGTGTAACTTTTAAAACTGTCACTACCAAACACATGTTCTCTTCAATTATGTAAAAATTTTGGGGGTTTATGCAAAATATTATGTTTTTCTGTGTGAACAACTCTTCAAACGTGCTTGTTAGCCATGTGGCTGCTAGCATTCTTTAGTTATCATGAAAAATAGCTAGGAATGTCACCACCGAAACAGTCACTACCAAAACCTATGGCAAAGTTTTGGTAGTGACATGATCATTTCGGTCGTGACAAAATGGAATGTTCAGTAGTTAAACCCCATAATTTTGTGGTCCAAAGTCTTTCTCTTCTCTGCTCTGCTCTGCTCTGCTCTACTTTGCTCTGCTCTGCTCTACTCTACTTTACTCTGCTCTACTCTACTATGCTCTACTCTACTCTATTCTGCTCTACTCTGCTATACTCTGCTCTGCTCTGCTCTGGTCTACTCTACTATACTCTGCTCTGTTCTACTCTGCTCTACTTTGCACTACTCTGCTCTACTCTACTCTGCTCTACTATACTCTACTATGCACTACTCTATTCTGCTCTACTCTGCTCTGCTCTACTCTACTATATTCTGCTCTACTTTGCTCTACTCTGCTCTGCTATACTCTATACTCTGTTCTACTCTGCTCTACTTTGCTCTACTCTGCTCTACTCTACTATACTCTGCTCTGTTCTACTCTGCTCTACTTTGCTTTACTCTGCTCTGTTCTACTCTGCTCTACTTTGCACTGCTCTGCTCTACTATACTCTGCTCTATTCTACTCTACTATGCTCTGCTCTACTCTATTCTGCTCTGCTCTACTCTACTATATTCTGCTTTGCTCTGTACTCTGCTTTACTCTGGTCTACTCTACTCTGTTCTTGTCTACTTTACTCTACTCTGCTCTGCTCTATACTCTATTCTGCTCTACTCTGCTCTGTTCTTCTCTACTCTGCTCTCTTCTACTCTGCTCTACTTTATTCTATGCTGCTCTGCTCTGCTCTACTATACTCTGCTCTACTGTATTCTCCTTTACTCTGCTCCACTTTGCTCTACTCTGCTCTACTCTGCTCTACTCATGTTCTGCTTTACTCTGCTCTATTTTGCTCTACTCTACTATACTCTACTATGCTCTGCTCTACTCTACTATATTCTGCTCCACTCTGCTGTACTTTGCTCTACTCTACTATACTCTGCTCTCCTATACTCTTCTCTACTCTACTCTACTGTGCTGTGCTCTACTCTATACTCTGTTCTACTCTACTCTGCTCTACTCTACTATATTCTGCTCTACTCTGCTCTACTATACTCAGCTCTACTCTGCTCTACTCTACTATATTCTGCTCTACTCTGCTCTACTATACTCAGCTCTACTCTGCTCTACTTTGCTCTTCTCTGCTCTACTCTATTCTGCTCTACTTTGCTCTACTCTGCTCCACTATACTCTTCTCCACTCTACTCTACTATGCTCTGCTCTATTCTGCTCTGCTCTACTCTACTCTACTCTACTCTCTGCTCTCTCAAAAATTAAATTGTTTTATTGACCACAAAACATTTGTCTTTGTCTTTGTAATATTCCCACCATAAGGCATTCATTTGAGGAAATATGAAGCAACCTTAAAAACAGAATAATGGTCACTACCGAAACAGGAGAGTTACTACTGAAACACTGGGTGTTTTGTAAAAAATTAAGTATATTGAGTTATCACCTAAAGTATTATGATGCTAATCGGTTACATTTATGTTCTGTTTCATCAGTTATTAACTCTGAAATCAATCTGATCAGCGTTATGCATTTTACAAAGAAAGATTGCATTTAGATTTTGAAGAATTCTATGATTTGAACTTTGACATTTGTTAAAATATTAATTTTTATAAATTTAATTGTGAAAACCTTCAGTGAAAATTTGTAAAAATTTAAATCTTTAAACAAGGGAAGGAACAAACATAACAGATTGATTTATATATATATATTTTATATAATATAACACTATGTTTCAGTAGTGACAAATTTTGGGAGAGGAAAAACATTCCAAAACAGTCTGAAAATACAATATAAACATTTACAGTCATTTTACTAGATATGTGACCTTTACATATGGTACAATATATATAGGGACAAAATTTTGGAAATAAAACATGAAAAATTTCAAAATATTTCCAGCCTGACTTTGCACACATTCGGTAGAATGCCCCATATAGTACTGTCAATCACTATGTTTATATCACTATGTCAAATTTTAAGTGCATTTTCATACATATAATAAAAAATAACTAGGGCTGTCAGACATGTTAATCCTGATGCGATTAAGGTTAGAACTAATGTGTTATCATGTTTTAATAGTGTTAATAACATGCTGCTACTTTTTCTCTTCAGTGCACTCTCACATAGTCAAATCACTGCAGTGGCTTTCTGCTGCTGCAGTGATGGAAAATAAGACACCACTGCACTTCTGAATGGCTTCTTTCCCTTAAAAAAAAACTCCCAGATGGCTCAGTTGGCAAGTCAAAAGTAATATAAACCTTGTGTCAAACTGACTTTAAAATATTACCAAAGTCCTTCTAGTTTGACCTACCTCTTTCATGCTGAGCACACAGGTTCAGCTTATCACATGTCAAGTCAGCAGGTAACCGCATCACCAAAGCCAGTAAAGCGCTAATGTTACTTCAGAGTATGCCAACAGACCTATGGCTAAGCCCCGCTCTCAAATGCAATGAGTCAAGTGAAGTTTAAAAACAGTGTGCATGGGGTACATGCAACTCCGACACAAGGTATCCTGACAGGCTGGGTGACAGGGTGTATTTTTTTAACCTTTCCTAAACCACATCTCAACCGAGAAAAGTGTCTCCTTTGGATAAAGTTGTGCGGTAGACCACAACATTAACTCAATGTAAATAAGATTAACAAGGATGTTGGCATCTGTTCTAAGGTAAGTCAACATCATGTTTGAGGCAACATATTGTCACTTTGCTGGAAACAAATATAAAGTTATCTTTAACATCTCTAGCTAACGTTAGCTAATGTTAGCCTAACGTTAGCTCGTAGCTGCGTTGTTCATCATGTTCTTCATTAACGTTAGCCTATTTTGTTCTAGTTTTTGTACTTTGGTGATCGTACATGATTGTTAGCTGTTGGGCTCTAGTTAAACTAACATTAACTTCTGGAGCTTAGCTTCATTAAGTTAACTTATCTGTAATAGCAGAGAGACATTCTTGGTAAAGATGGTAAAAATCTCCAAAAATCATCAATTGCATGTTGAATGTTGATATTTTGTCTGAGTGAGTGGAGGGGGGCGTGGCTTAGCCATAGGTCAGTTGTCACCAGTATTGGGTTACCGCCTTACAAAAATAATGCATTACAAAAATAACACGTTACAAAATGTATTACAGTAACAAAGTATATTAATGTGTTACCAATTGATTCTTGGTAAAAAATATTACATTTACAATGTCACATAATGTGTTACCACCTAAAGTAAAGTGTTTATTGTTTTCATTTTTCATTTATCCACACTGATCCACACTGCCCCATTTCCACCAGTGCACCACCAGAAAAAATTTCATCTGAAGGTTGTTGTGTCTTGTCATGTGATTACAGACTACATTACAGAGGGGTGCCAGTGACCGGCACATCTGGTCATGGTCAGTGTATTTCCATTAATATACCTACAACATCAACAGTGTATCCCGTTCTGCGCTCCAATCTTAAGACTGCCTGAAAGCAGCGGGAATAAGCTGGCCTCCAGTATTTTCTCCTCACCCTAGTGATAGGCACATCTGGGTGATGTTAGTATATGTTGGATATGTTTCCATTCACATCCCCTACATCTGCAGAGCAAAGCCGGCACACTGTTCCGTTCTTATGCATACCTCTCCGAAGCTGTTGTCCCTGGCCGGCACACCAGTAACCGGCAGGTGGATCCTCCAGCTCCAGTGTATGAATTTGCGCTTGTCATAGTGACTTACTTGCATACTGTTCTCCTTGTTACGTCAACCTCAACATTTGTTTATTGTGTTTCATATCATAGGCCCACAAATATTTTTCCATATCTCATAATAATCAGACTTTGATCCTCTATCTGATCCTCTCTATATCCAAGGCCATTTGTTTATTTATAAAGGTCTAGGCTATTTATTGGGTCTATATCATCACACTATTATTAATATAAGCAGGGGACTTTAATACAAAGTGGTAACCACTGTAAGTGAATACATGAATGAGTCAGACCTGTGCAGCACTAGATTTGAAATGAACTGTAATAAGCCGGAGCTTCTGTGCTTTGATTAGGCCCTACCTGCTGTGAAACAACATGACCCCCATCCATTTAAAATGAACATTAGTTCTTCTGAGCTAATTTTGGTGAAAGTAATGCAAAAGCAGTGTCATAACATATTGGTTTACACAGAAAGTAATATAGTAAAGTAACTTATTGCTTTAAAATGAGGGTAACTAGTAATATGTATTAGACTACATGATCGCCACAGACCTGTGGATGAAACTAAATCTAACAAGTTAAAGCAACTCTTATCTGACCTGCATTTCACACAGCTCTTAGGAAAAATCGGAACATCCATAACTCCTGCCTCCCTCCAAAGTCCCATTCTCCTCCTCCTCCTGCAACTCCACCTCCCTCCAAAAACCTACTCCCCCCTCCTCCATTACATCCTCATTACGTCTATGATAGACGTAGGCATTAGCATGGTAACGTTAGATGCATGGAAGAGGAGAGTGAGTGTAACGTTATAAACTAGACAGTAAAAGGCAACCCCGGAGTTTTAAAACTCAACCGGAGTCAGTGATGACTGATGAGTTTTAGAATAAGGTCACAGTGCTAATCACTGCTAATGCTAGTGCTAATGCTCATGCTCATTGCATTCGGACCGAATGCAATGATTGGTCGGAGGTTTTTTTTAGAACCATATGAGAATTGTAAGCTCTTGCTTAATGGTTGGCAACTGACCACAGAACAGCATTTCTGTGTGTGATCTAGCCTGGCTTAATATGAGTAGATCAAATCTCCTCTAGTGTTGTTTACTTATCTTTTCTAGCTGCAGCAAATTTATACCATGTCAAATGTCATAGGCTTATGCTAATAATGTTTGCATGTTGTATTCGTGGGGAAAACATGTCTAGTATACAAAATTGAATTTGTCAGTGAACCTTGTGAGTTGTAATGGAGCCAAACTTTGTTGTGTTACCTTTGTTAAATGTAACTGTTGTTCCTGAGTAGTGGCCAACTCTGCTAGTCTCTAGGGTAATTTAATTTGTTCAATGTAAAATGTTGTAGGTTTGTGCCAATAAAGTTAGCACGTTGTATTTGTGGGGAAAATGTGACCAGTAAAAGACAAGTGTGTTTTGTCTGTTAAAGTGCCAAGTCCTGCACTTTATTTACTCACCATTTACTCAAACATCCAGTTTTGGTTTTATTCATCCAGGTCTTAAGGTACTTGTCTGTAAGATTGATAATGACAGATGACGACCCTCTTCTCAAAAAGAAGAAAATGTCAGCGTTGGACCAGCTGTTGGGATAAAACTTTGAAGTGAGGAAGCCAGCTAGATCTGTAAGGGACAAGGCCAGTGAGGAAGTCATGAGGTACAGAAAGCGTGATCCTTTGCCCCTGGAAAAAAAACCACTACAGTGGTGGAAAGAGCACTTGCCACTGCTGTCATCTCTCGCTAAAAGATATCTCTATATACCGGCCACCAGTGTGGCATCTTAAAGGGTTTTCAGCACTGCGGGAGATATTGTTTCCACAAAATGCAGTCTACTCAAACATGAGCATGTGGATCAGTTGATTTTCCTTAAGAAAAATCTGCCCAAAAAAAAGAGGACAGTGATGATAATGAATAAAAAAAATAGGGAACCAAGCACAAGCATAAGTGAACTACTTCACTGTGTTTGAGGTAAAAGCAATGATGAATGTTGACTTGTCAGTCAGACTTAACCTGCCATATGTGAATGTGGAAATGCAGGGTAGAACTTTTGTTCAGATTACCTTTCCCAGGTCAAAAAGTAGCAGTTTGATTTATTTTATACATATATGCATTTTCTGTAATCTTTTACACAATAGACTTGTCACTGTGTGTTAAGCATTGTTGAGATAAGGAATGTGGTTGCTGCTTTGTCTGTCACCCTGGCTCTCCAGGCCTGTGAGGCCACATTTTGAGATGACCACCAGGGGTCAGCATTACAAGGTTATGGGTTTGCTTATAGATCAGAGGTTCTGAACCTTTTGAATTTCATGGGTCCCAATATCAATCCCTGTGGTACCCTCAATCTTAATTTAACACTGACTGTTTTAAGCCAGTTATGTAGGATAATAGCAGGTTTAAGTGTACCTCTTTTTTCTTCTAGGGCTGCTGCTTACAATTTTTTAGTTTGTAACTTGTTTACTTTTAAATGTTGCACCTTTGTTACCTACCTCTAGTGTTCAAAACACTGTGCTCAGGCTGAAATGCACTGTTAATATTGTTGCCTACTTCTGAAGTTCAAAAGACTAGACTGAAGAAGTAATGTAGTTATGACATTTTGAGTATGGGGTTGTTAGAAAAGTTTACTTTTCCAACTTAACAGCAGGTTCATTGCACCCATGTGGCAAATAGTGTTGTTTACTTATCTTTTCTTGGACTAATTTTTGCCACTATTGTTAAAATCTCACATTATTGGATTTAGTTCTATGTCTAAAAAATAAATACATTTGACATGTTTTTATTTTATTTTTGCCAGTGCCATACAGCAACAAGGCTTGGGGATGTGGTCTCAAATTTGAAAATACTGTAAGAATGTCACTTTTATAGAATTGGCATCTTTATTTTATAATGTATGATTAATGTCTACATCAACAAATGTTTAACGTAGAATCGTATCGTTCTTACACTGTATTGATTTGTATCATTCTTACACTGTATCGAATTGTATCGAATCGTTCTGTATTAAAACTATATCGTTTTTGAATCATATCGTAACCCATGTATCTAGATACGTATTGAATCGTCTATCACAGAGAGATTCCCAACCCTACAAACGTCCCACCATTCCGACATAGGCTTTCCATATAAGGAAATGAGCATTACTCAACAGGGGACTCCCTTCTTTCTGTTCATGTATTTTTCATGTTTTAAGACATGTGTACAGATGTGATACAGTCATTGAAAGCTTAATTAATAAACACAAAGTCTCGGCATCTGAAGGAGGAGATGCCTTGAACGGGAAGCAGGACGTGGTGGTTTTCAATCACTCACTCCGACGCCGCTTTTTGCAACTTTAGAAAACTTTATCCAGGAAAAAAAGGTTTACAAATATGGACCAAAACAGCTCTATAATACGCACAAAAATCCAGAAGAAACGAAAGTTAACTATAAAAGCAACTAAACAGCATAAGTGGCTAAAATTGGTGTTTTACGCATGCCTCTGTGCGTCTGGCACACGCGTCTTGGGGCTCTCCCATGTTGGTTTGTGGATGAAAGCTGTATATTCTGCTCCCCTTACATGTAAAAAAATCTCTACATGACATTTTGGTCGGCGTAATCCACAGACAAGACGTCTGTTGTCCATGCTTGCAATCATTTCGCATGGATCTTTCACACCGCCACTATCCACGCAAATTTCCAAATGTATAAACATCCATCGGTGAGATTGATCAATAAAATGGGTAAATGAATAAACTCATCTGTGACATTCTTTTCGATATAGACAGCACATTTAAATGTCTGATAAGATATTGTATTGGAGGCTATAGCAGTTTTAGATTAGTGATAAACGCCAAAATGAACAGATATTAATCAGGGATGTATAAAACTTAATACAAACCTCAGCTGGAGTTCGCTGTTGATCACAGCCGTAATCTCTTTCAATGCAATATATTATGTTTTTGCCTCTTCATGACGCAGTTTTTGACTGATGCGACTAATAGGCTACCTATAGTCCGGAAAATACGGGTGTTCTTTATATTAGAGATTATATGCAAAGCAGTGATGAATAAATGGTCAAATACAGTGCTGGTGTTAAGTAATTATTATAATTTTTTTTTTAATTTAAAGTTTTGACCATTACATTTCCTCCCGTCAGCTGTGTTGAATCTTATGTTAACACGTTGTTTATGATAAATACAAATAAATGTTCTTACTTCACCTCAAGATTTAGTAAGAAAACATTGTGACCCCCCCCCCAGTGTTGACCTGAAGCTGGCGCCATGGCATTTATTTATCTAGTAGCATTAATTGGTATTAAAGCCAGTTTTTATTTAAAAAAAGCATTAAAAAACACATTTTTTTAAAAGGGAAATCACGGGATGTCCTTGAAGGGGGCGCTATAATCATGTAATTTAAAAAGGGTCAAGGTCAGGAAATTTGAGCATATTCCTCACCATGGCATGCATGCAAATAGCAAACAGTCGGGGGGGTAGAACCCTAATTTTGGATGGGTTTCGCTATCTGCAAAATAAAACAAGAAACGACAGGATCTACTGGCGTTGCGCCGAAAGAACATGCAATGTCTACATGACAACAAATGCATTTGATGTCGAGGGGGACGATCCCGTCGACATCATCATCATCAATCGACCTGGACAACATGGCCATGCGGCAGAGGCAGAATTGGTGGCTACCACAGCTCTTATTGAGCAGATGCTTCTGCAGGTGGCTGCTGACCCATCCCGCCCATCCAAACGGGTGTATGACCAGGTAATAACATGCTATGTGACATTTCTCTAGAGCAGGGGTAGGCAACCTGCAGCTCCAGAGTCACATGTGACTCTTCATGCCCTCTCCAGTGGCTCCTTGTATCCAGTCCAGGACCTCTAAAACATCCTCTAAGACCTCTAAAACGTCCTCTAGGACCCGCAGACGTGACGGCTATGCCCTCCTTCGAGGCAGTGAGGTCGCGGCTTGAGAGGAAGAGGGCCCGCCTTATGCCCCCCATTCCCAACACTCTCGAGGAGGTGGCCGTGGAGGGGGAGTAGGTCGAGAGCTGGAGTGAAGAGAACTTCCTTTCCAAGCACCATGCCATCCACAACTTCCGTGTCTTTGGGTCCGAAGATAACTTTCGCAAGTTGTCCCAGTGCCACCAGGTTAGAACCCCTCCCCCATGAAACTTTCTGAATGTCAGTCAAATGAAATAGCTTAATCATTTATCAAAATTTTAGTGTGATGTGATGATAGGCTCCATCCAGATTACAGTTTTTCTCGATTGTTAACACAAAAAATGGTAAACTCTTAAGCACAAATCCTTTGCGTTCACTCAGATCGACATTCTAAATCACATTTCCCAAAACTCTGAACACAAATCTCATCATGCACACTTTGTTCACCTGGAAAGCACTGGCCTTCCAAATGCCACACCCTATTACCAACTGGTCTCACTCACTTCTCACCTGTTCAAACTCTACTGGCAAAACATTTCAATGATGTGTCAGACCATAAAAGAGGCTTCAGGTAACCTCTACTGTGTTTTTACATTATTTTCATTTTTTGTGAGCCTACAAACTATATTTTGCAGTCAGTTCAGTCAGCAGCTGAACATTTTACTGTAATGACAGTAGAAAATAAATATTTGCTTTGTTACTGTAACTATTCTGTGCACTGATATCATCATTACATCCCCAGAAAGAAATAGTATCTAAATATTTTAGTATGTAATGTAATGTTTCTCATTTTGCTTAGTTATCAGTGCAATTACTGAGTTGTCAAAACAGGCACAGTTTTTCCCAATAGCTAATATACAAAAGCCAATTCTCTAAACCAAATGACCAGCTCTCGAAACACATTTAATAAAACTAGCCCCCATCTGCCAAAACCATAAACACATTTCACATTAAGACACAATTCACAAAACACAATCCTCCTTTTCTCATAAATCTAAACACATTTTGTCTTGCTAAAACACAAGTTGCAAAAAAGTTTGCTCAAATTATCAAATTAAAGCTCGTCGTCGTTGTCGTCCTCCGCTTATCCGGGTCCGGGTCGTGGGGGCAGCAGCCTCAGCAAAGAAGCCCAGACAGTCCTCTCCCCAGCCACTTCTGTCAGCTCTTCTGCGGGAAGCCCGAGGTGTTCCCAGGCCAGCCAGGCGATGTAATCCCTCCAGCATATCCTGGGGCGGCCCCGAGGTCTCCTCCCGGTTGGACACGCCCGAAACATCTCCCAAGGGAGGCGTCCGGGTGGCATCCTTACTAGATGCCCGAACCACCTCAACTGGCTCCTCTCAATGTGGAGGAGCAGCGGCTCTACTCCGAGTCCCTCCCGGATGTCCGAGCTCCTCACCCTATCTCTAAGGCTGAGCCCAGCCACCCTGCAGAGGAAACTCATTTCGGCCGTTTGTACTCGCGACTTCATTCTTTCGGTCACTACCCAGAGCTCGTGACCATAGGTGAGGATTGGAACGTACATCAACCGGTAAATCGAGAGCTTCACTTTTTGGCTAAGCTCCCTCTTCACCACAACGGACCGGTTAAGCGCCTGCATCACTGCTGACGCCGCCCCAATCTGCCTGTCAATCTCCCACTCCATCCTACCCTCACTTGTGAATAAGATCCCGAGATACTTAAACTCCTCCACCTGAGGAAGGACCCCCCCTGACCCGGAGTGGGCAATCCACCCTTTTCCGGCTGAGGACCATGGCCTCAGACTTGGAGGTGCTGATTCTCATCCCAGCTGCTTCACACTCGGCAGCAAACCGTCCCAGCAAGAGCTGGAGGTCACTGTTCGATGGGCTAGGAGGACCACGTCATCCGCAAAAAGCAGGGAGGAGATCCTCCCGTCACCGAACCTGACACCCTCCACCACTAAGCTGTGCCTAGAAATTCTGTCCATAAAAGTTATGAACAGAACTGGTGACAAAGGGCAGCCCTGGTGGAGACCAACCCTCGCCGGGAACAGGTCCGACTTATTGCCGGCCACGCAAACCAGACTCATGCTCCTTCGGTACAGGGACTGGATGGCCCTTAGCAAGGGGCCACCCACCCCATACTCCCGGAACACCCCGCACAGGATGCCCCTGGGGACACGGTCGGAGGCCTTCTCCAAATCCACAAAACACATGTGGACTGGGCAAACTCCCAAGCCCCCTCCAGCACCCTGGCGAGGGTTAAGAGCTAGTCCACGGTTCCACGTCCGGGACGAAAACCACATTGCTCCTCCTCAATCTGAGGTTCAACTATCGACCGGACCCTCTTCTCCAGCACCCTGGAGTAGACCTTACCAGGTAGGCTGAGGAGTGTGATCCCTCTGTGGTTGGAACACACCCTCTGGTCCCCCTTCTTCCAAATAGGGACCACCACCCTGGTCTGCCACTCCAGAGGCACTGCCCCTGATGTCCACGCAATGTTGCAGAGGTGTGTCAACCAGGACAGCCCTACAACATCCAGAGCCTTGAGATATCCAGGACGAATCTCATCCACCCCCGGGGCTCCGCTGCCTCGGAGTTGTTTCACTACCTCAGCGACTTCTGCCCCAGAAATTGGACGACTCGCCCCGGATACCCCCGTCTCTGCTTCCTCACTGGAATACGTGCTGGTGGGATTGAGGAGTTCCTCAAAGTATTCCTTCCACCGCCAATGTCCTCAGTTGAGGTCAGCAGCTTCCCACCCCCACTGTAAACAGTGTGAGCAAGTTGCTGCCTTCCCCCCCTGAGGCGCTGGACGGTTTGCCAGAACCTCTTTGGAGTCGATCGATAGTCTTCCTCCATGGCCTCATCGAACTCCTCCCACGCCCGAGTTTTTGCCTCCGCGACCGCCGCCACTGCGCTCCGGTTGGCCCGCCGGTACCCATCCGCTGCTTCCGGAGACCCACAGGCCAACCATGCCCTGTAGGCCTCCTTCTTCAGCCTGACGGCGGATTACTGCCGCGACTGGCCCCAGCAGCCTTGCGGCCACAGCTCACTGCCGCCGCCTCGACAATGGCAGAGCGGAACAAGGCCCATTTGGACTCAATGTCCCCCTCTGCCCTTGGGACGTGATTGAAGCTCTCCCGGAGGTGGGAATTGAAGATCATCTGGACAGGTTCTTTCACCAGGCATTCCCAGCAGACCCTCACTGTTCGTTTGGGTCTGCCAGGTCTGCTAGGTCTGCCAGGTCTGCGCAGCGTCTTCCCCCGCCATCTGATCCAACTCACCACCAGGTGGTGATCAGTTGACAGCTCTGCTCCATTCTGCAAACTAATTAAAGACACATATTTACAGAACTTACCAAGTAGACCAGTCTCCTCGGCGTCTTTCACCCAAGCCTGCTCCTTTTTGTTGCGGTCTGTAGAGTAGACACGTAATATCATATAGCTCCGGGTAGCCACTGACGACCATGGCAGGGATAACCACCATCGCCGCTTTGTACCTGCTCTGGAAGTCCCAGGTGCATCGGAGGACCAAACACCGTCGTTTTTGGGTTCACCCGATCCTGCAGAAGCACATCCAGCTCGGCGAGTTTCACCACTTGCCAAGCTATCATCTGTCTGGAGGATAGCCGCTTTCAGTGGCGCTTTCAGCGGCTATCCTCCAGGAACTCCGTCTGGATGATAGCCGCTTTCAGCGGTACTTTGGGCTGACTGGGGCCCAGTTTGAGGACCTGTTGGCGAGGGCTGGCACCAGGATCTCCCGGCAGGACACCAACTACAGGCGCTCCATTTCAGCTGCAGAGTGTCTGTCCATCTCTCTCCGGTGAGTAGTAGTTCATTGCTGTGTCAACAAGTGGATGTTGTTGACACACGCCAGTGTCGTCGGGAGAATCTCAATGCTGATTGGCTGTCGCGGCATTGCGTCACGCGAATTCGCCTCAAAAGTTCAATATTTTCAACTCGAGCGATGAGGCGTTGGACGCGAATTTCGCGTCTATCGCGCCGCGTCCATCGCGTTCATCGCGTCGCGCTAGACGATTAGACGCGTTCATCGCGCTGGGCGGCGTGATGGACGCGTCTAATCGCGTCTTTGCATTGACTTTGTATGTAATCTTGACGCGCGAATTTGCGAATTCGCGTCTGGTGGGAACACAGCATAAGAGTCCGTCCAAACTTGAGTAGGTTCTCAGTGGCCACCATTATCTGGGCAGTCAGAGAATACAACAGGTATTGTACTGTATTGCTGTGTTGGTCACTACAGTAGATGTTTACAGTATAGTGAAGTACAATTGGTTTCATCTTAGTTGCTATTTTGCAAAACATGTCCATTGATGCTTCTACTGAATGCATGTTTTGTACAGTAGAGTACATACATGTTTGTGTCTCTAGAGTTGAAAGAATGCCACATGGGGGTGGTAGGGTTGGCATATTTACACCAGCACAAGAAACCCTCATTGTGGATATGATACGGGAGAACACCATCAGATTTCGAGAAATCAGGGTCATTGTTGACAACGACAATTTTGAGAACATTGACAATGTCATCTTGGCCACAATAGACAGAGTTCTCCGATGCCAAAGGGTGCGCATGAAGCAGGCCTATAGGGTACCCTTTGAGCGCAACTCTGATCTAATCAAAGACCTGCGTTACGAGTATGTGCAAGTAAGTATACATCCATGTTCACAGTACAGTGGGTGCACATACTGTTTTGCTCAGTGGGCTACAGTACTACTGTACAATACTGTGCTACTGTATTGACTGAACACCTGAACACTTTCACATTTTCACAGAGGATTGGACTTGATGGCCAGACCCCATGAGTACATCTTCCTGGATGAGGCTGGGTTCAACCTCATGAAACGAAGGCGAAGAGGCCGTAACATCATTAGCCAAAGAGCTATTGTTGAGGTTCCTGGCCAATATGGGGGTAACATCACTCTTTGTGCTGCCATGAGTTCAGAAGGGCTTGTCCACCGGCATGCTGTCCTCGGCTCATACAACACCCAACCTCTCCTCACCTTCCTGGCAGAGCTACGAGACATCCTCCTGGACCGCCAGCAACAGAATCCTGGGTCTGCACATCATCCCATTTATGTTATCATTTGGGACAATGTTTGTTTCTATCGAACTAACCAGATTAGAGAGTGGTTTAACATCAACCAGCAATTCCTCAATGTCTGTCTGCCATCCTACTCACCTTTCCTCAACCCCACAGAGGAGTTTTTCTCGTCATGGAGGTGGAGGGTGTATGACTGCCAACCTTACACAAGAGAGAACCTTCTCAGGGCTATGGACCTGGTGTGTGACGACATGTCTGTGGAGGCCTTCCAAGTATGGATCCGCCATGCCAGGGCATTCTTCCCACGTTGCCTGGCAAGGGACAATATTGCCTGCGATGTAGATGAGGTCCTGTGGCCCGACCCAGCTCGACGACGTGATGCCGCACAATGATTGTGGAGTGTGTGTGTGTTGTATTGTTCCATAAATAAATAAAAAACATCACACCCTGAACATTGTTTTCAATGAGTATTGTTGTGTGTAATGGATCCTCTGTAGTGTTTGCATTGAGTTGTGATGCAGTACAGTAGTGTATATACTGTATTTTCTGTAGATTTACATACTGTTCATATGAAACACACAAATCTACAGTATGAATGCCCAATACTCTACAGTGATATATTCTGAGAACAGATACTGTAAGGTTTCTAAAAATGTGCTTTGGCAGTTGTGCAAAAAAAGAACATTCTCACACACTGAACATTGTGTTTTCAGTTGTTTGTCTGTAATGATGCGTATAGTGTTTAAATTTTTGCAGGCTTTGAGCAGCTGTTCTGGTGTGAAAGTTTGAGTTTTGAAGAGAGAAGGTGTGGTTTGTTTATGTAGCTTTAGAAAAGTGTGTTGTGTTTAGAGTTTTGGGAAAATGGAGGAAAGTTTTGTGAAATGTGTTTTAGCAATTGAGAAAAACTGTAACACTTGAGTATTCTCAGAACTGTAACAAATGTATTGTATTGTACAGTACAATATGGCAACACTCTTTATACTGTATGATGTACCTTAAAATTACAGTTAAACCAATTTAGGGACAAAAACCCCTAAACTTTAAAAAAGGAGAAAAAAGAAACAATTTCTACAAAATTTTATAGATGTGAAGATTTAAAATGGCCTTGTGAATCCAAAACAAACAGTATTTTGATGGTAGTGTTTTACATTTGTCACATCAGTGTGTAAAGGATCCTCTGTGAGAGACATTCATATGATAGCTTTGTGTATAGTTTTGGTGATAAAAATCAGTTTTGAGAAGAGAGAACATGGTTTTGAGAGCACTGTTTTAGTTTACAAGAGTTTTGTGGTGATTCATTATCTTTCATCTAGTACTCTGACCTTTTGACCAGCACCTCCACCCTGTTGAATATGAACAGAATACTTTCTAACTTTTGATTTGTATTTTGTTTTAGATCTATATGGATGGCACATTTAAAACGTGCCCTAGGCCGTTTTACCAGTTTGTGACTATCCACGGGCTTTACATGAAGAGGGCCATCCCCTTCATTATGGTCCTCATGTCTGGGAAGACCAAGCCCATGTACCGTGCTGTACTCAGACAGGTGAAGAGGAGGATTCAGCGCCTAACAGGACAATGGTGTGTGTGTGTGTGTGTGTGTGTGTGTGTGCGTGCGTGTGCATGTGCCTGTGCCTGTGCATGTGCATGTGCATGTGCATGTCTGTCTGTCTGTCTGTCTGTCTGTCTGCCTGTGCATGTCCGTGTATGTTTGCACGGTCACTGTATCCTGGCTTCTTAATATTTTTGTGAAAACTAAGAATAACCATTTTATTTTCTCTGTCTGTCTGTCTGTCTGTCTGTCTAGGTGGATGCCAGATCGAGTAGTTACAGACTTTGAGATGGCAATGATGGTGGCACTACAGGCCGAGGTGCCAACAGTCCGCACCTCGGGCTGCTTCTTCCATTTTTGCCAAAGCCTGTGGCGGAAGGTCCAGGAGCTTGGCCTAGCAGGTCAGTGTTCATGTATTAACAGGACAAAGGGTAATTTGGTGTGATGAATAGATAAAAAACAATGACAGAAAGAAAGAAAGAAAGAAAGAAAGAAAAAGAAAGAAAGAAAGAAAAATATTTTCTACATCTACATTTGTGGAACACAGTGGTCACTGAGACCGTGCTAGCATATTGGTTAGGCTACTTTAGCATTTTTGATAGCATATCCTTAGAGGTGACAAATGAAAAGATAGATTTAGCAAAAGGGGGTCATCTTTTTTTAATTAAGAGTCTGGCCTAGATGCTTTTATAAGGTCCATATCGTTCCCAAATGTAAAAGAGGTAAGCTACTGTTGCAGATAAAGCACTGTCAGATAAAAGGAAATGTAGTCTGTTGTAATTAGTGCTATAATAATAATAAGAATAACCACATTTTTTAAGCAGCTCTCAAGCTGTGCCTTATCTGTGTTATGGCTTTGGTTTTGTGTTTCTGTTTCCTGTTTTATTTTGTAGTAGTTGTCTCTTTGTGTTGTCTTACATTTTACTTCCTGTCTTTGTTCCTTTTTTCCCTCCTGTGTGATTGCCCTCACCTGTCCTCCTGTGCCACGCCTGTGTCTTGTTCTCTCGTTTGTCTTTCCCTGCCTCGTCGTGTGTCCCCCCCCAATCATGTTCTCCCCACTCTCTTACCTGAGCTGTCTCCACTTGTTCCTCATCTCCTTCGTTTGTGTTTGTGCCTTGTTTGTCCATTCAGTTGGTGTGGGGTCATTTTCGTTGCTGTCGTTCGTCGTTTAAGGTTGTCATTTGGTGCTGTCAGTGATTTAGTGGTGTAGTCTGTCCATGTCGTTCATTCTCAGTATTAGTCATCCAGTTTCAGTTGGTTTTTGTTTGTTTCTAGTCTTTTTTTAGTGTTTTAGTGTGTTTCTAGTGTTTTTTCCTGCTGCATAGCCGTCCTTTGTTTCACCAGTGATTTAGTTATTACATACTTTCTTTTTGAAACCTCTCCTGCCTGAAAGTCTGCATCCTTGGGTCCACTGCCTCGTCACCTCACCGACACATAACAATCTGTCCCTAGCATGAGATTGTAGCGAGAGCTGTGACCCATTATGACATCACAGGCTCACCCATTGATTTAGAAGACTATATCTGTGCCACACACACACACACACACACACACACACACACACACACACACACGGATATATGTGTTAGATATTACTTAAGTGTATTATAAGGTGTTCATTACATGCAATTTTTCACTAATATCTCAATCAATTTTCAGTGAGATATTTTTACTTTTTTCCTCAACTTCTGCAGCTCCATACTGGCACAACAGACAGCTTAAGGAGTGGATCAGGAAGGCCATGTCAGTAGGCTACCTTCCCCTAGCCGTGGTGCGCCAAAACTTCAACCTCATGGCCACATCCCGGCAGACCAGGCGGCTGGTACGTATGCACCCAGTACTGGATGATTTCATCCAGTACATGGAGCACACCTATGTGGGGTGAATGCTCTTTCCCGGCAGCAACACCGCAGAGGTGTAAGGACACAAGACCAGTACTGGGATGCTGTGCAGCACTGTATCGTTCATTTTGAATGAACTACCGTCGCCACCACCACCACCTCCTCCTCCTCCATCGGCTTTAGTAACCCACCTCCTGCTGCTCCAACTCCTCCATCACCTCCTCCCCCCTTCTCCATCACCAAAACATGCCACCTCCTGACTACCCTGTTCCAATAAAATTAATATATTTTTGATTTATTTTGAAACTCAGAATTGGGTGTGTGGGTCTGTATGTCTGCCTGCGTGATGCTACAGAACTTGCAGTTTTGTAAAGCTTCATTGTATTTTGTTACAATCTGTCAAAATGATGGACGTCATTGTCAGTGTTAATTTCGTCGACTAAGACTATGATGAAAAATATTAGTCGACTAACCTTTTTCACTGATGAAAACTAACTAAAAAATCAGATGACTAAGACTAAATATAATTGATATTTTAGTCAGTGACTAAAACTAGATGAAAATATTAAGGAGGGACTAATGGAGAAGAGATCCAATCAGAACTGATCTTTTTTTTTTCTTTTTTTATCATTAAGAATAAAATAAAATACATGATTCATATTACAACTGTTAAATCTGTGTCTGAATTGTGTATTCAAACTTTGATACCATTCCATAACAGATTGATGGATACTTCCAATGACTGGAAATTCTGGAGAAACATTTAGTCGACTAAGACTAAAAGACTAAACTAAGACTAAAGCACGAAAGATATTTAGTCCACTAAAACTAGACTAAGACTAAAAGATTTCAGATGATTAAAATAAGACTAAAACTAAATAGTATGTTATTCAAAAGACTAAGACTAAATGTCAATATGTCAATAATGTCAATAACGGAAAATATTTGGATAATGCAACCCCAACAGGCATGTTTTGAACTGTGTGTGTGTGTGTGTGTGTGTGTGTGTGTGTGTGTGATCACACAACCTTCAGAGAACCTTCAAACAACCATCATACAACCTTCATGCAACTATCATACAACCATCATACATACATAAGCATAAGCAAAACACCTCTTGTTAATAAGGGTTTCTCTCTCTTCATGTTTGTAGTTTAGCAGGACGGACAGCGCAGAGTCACAGCCTCTACGACGCGCTCCCCCTCTCTCTCTGCCTGTTATTCTTCAAAGCTTGTGATGTTTGAATGATATTAAATTGATACTGAATGATAATTTAAGGGTCAAATCTACAGTCAGAGGGGAGGATCTGGTGGATGTGGGCTTATTTCGAATTTTAAAAATAAAAATAAAAGATGATGGCACTCAGGATCCATCCATAAGGGCTGTGTTGTTTCTATTTCACTATAAATCTGGTGTGTGCGTGTAACAGCTGTCATGTAGGTGTGTCGGATACCGTCAGATCCTGACAATGTCATGAGTCCGTGGTGATTTCCAAAACGCACTCCAAAAGCAAATTAATGATATTCAAATAGTTTATTACATAAAAAGGAGCGACAAACATAGACAAACACTGTTCACTTATTGATTTAAAACTCAAAAGATAAAAGATAAAAAAAATAAAAAAAATAAAAAGTTTTGGGTAGCCTAATATATGAAATTGGTTTTATTTGCAGCACCGGGACGTCCGACACAGGTGAGCTGTCATTGATGTCTGATCATAACCTAACAGTTTTTAGAGGAGGACAGGGGAGGAGATCGCTCGTTAGTGGTAGTGATAGTAATTTTGTAATCAGACACTAGTTCACGGTTCAGTTGTCCTGACCTGTAGTCACCAGAGAATAGCAGTTTAGAATAGAAGGAACCAACTTATTCCAATTTTTTGCGCATGGAGCGGACATCTCAATTATTCTCAGTCTCTGCATGTTAATGATGCTCACCTCTGTACCAGGTGACATGTTCTCGCTGGAATTAGTCAGTGATTTCAGGTGTGTAACTGGAGCGCTGTCATTGATATCTGTAATTTCAGTTATTATTGTTGCATATGCTGGCAGCATGCATAAAGATGCATGGGCTCTGTGGAGAGCTCTGCTCCAGCTGGCTGCTGTGACAGGTCACTGACACTGTATTTCTGCTTACAGTCAGTGATCCCTGTGATTCAGACATGAATCTAACATGTTTCAGACTCGCCCAAGTTACATTAATACCTGTATTTTGATATTTGACATTTCAGGAGATTTTGATAATAGATTATTAAAGTTGGTTTGTGAGGTTGTGAAGTTAGGGGCGTATTTGCGCCAGCATATCATTAGTGCAAAATCTTTTGGGTAAAACAATAGGCTATCAAAGGAATTGTCGGAAAGGCAGGATGTTTAAAAAGAGAAAAAAAATACTGTCATTCCGACCATAGGAGGAAAAAAATGTCGGAATGTTGGGACATTTGATGGAAAATTAAGTGTTGTCATTTAGACAATTAGAGGCCCATGTTGGAGTGGTGTGATGTCGGCATGGACGTTGCCCATCATTTTCACAAGCCCCAACCCTTCTAAATATTCTGGCACTGGAATGGCTTTTTTTCCCCAGACAGACAAATCAGGAGAAAGTTAACTTTGTTCAAGTCACATCACTGTTTAAGCAACACACTTTCATGAGATCCGGCAGTTGACATGATCTTACACAGAGTTGATATCAGACATTAAGATAGAAGATGACAATGAGTAAAAAAATAAGGAAGAAAAATTAAATTTGTACTGCATATAGTGTTGTATTATTCTGAATCTGATTTCATCCATCCATGTTTAGAAAACTTCCAAACGAGGTCAGTGTGTACAGGGGCGAGACAATCACACCCAATTAGGAGACTGAAAATTTATACCATTTTGTGCCATTGCCATAGCTTGTAATGCATTATCTTCTGTTACAGATTATCTTTGTAAAAGTTCTCATACAGAGGAGGTCAGAGGGATGGGCCAACAAACACAGGGCTTTGATGCAGGAGACTGCTGTTTGTGTCTCGTGTGAAACAAAAATTAAAGTTGAGTTATTTCAAGTCAACATTTGAGTTATTTACATCACATAACGTTATTCAGGGGCCTGTATCACGAAACGAGATCAACCTTTCCTGGGTTACCCAGACCTATCCTGGGTTGACTAACCCTAACAATGGCAATCAGGATAATCGGTATCACGACGCTGGATATCAACTCGGTAACTCAACCCAGGGTTGCTTTATCAAGAGCCATTGAACGCGCACGCAGCGGACCAATCACAATCATGAGAGAAGCGCAGCGTCACTGAGCGTCCTCACAGAGCGCCGTATGTGAGGGGAAAAACAGTATTTATCGTGAGGATCAGAGATTAAAATCAAGACAACACAAGGTAGCAAATAAAATTATGTGTAGGTTAAATTACTCATCAGTAGTTCAAGTAGCTACAGTACCTGTACCTGTACATCTGACACTGATCACACCCTTGAATCCCATGAAATCAATGCTGCGCAGATGAATTGCGCATATTACAATTATCGTCAAACATCATTGCGTCTGATAAACTGGTCTTCTTTGTCATAACATTATAGATGCTACAAATAAGCTTAAAGCTGACGCCACAATTAAATCATATCAACACCACATTGATAGTCTGAATAAAATCATCCTGATATTGAGCTGTGTTAGAAATTAACAGCTGCGCAAAAACATACCTAGTCTCCCTCTTTAAAAAACAAAAAGGAAAATCCCTCAAACACCATGAAGTGTAGACATGATAGGCTACTTTCCACATTTCCAGCAGCAAAGCTGTCAGTTAGGCCCATTATCTTTAACAAGGATCATTTCCTCCAACAAAACAAAATGTTGGCACTAATTAATGGTGCTATTAAGTGTCCGCAAATTATCAGTTTCTTTCTTATGAAGGGGTGGGATGAAATTTCAACTTATTTCCACTCCTTTGTGAACAATCTTTTCATTGTCTGTTGTTGTTGCTTTCTTTTCTTTATTAATGTTCAAAATAAACTTTCAAATCAAAATCAATCAAATGAATTAAACTTCCCGTCATGACTGGGCTGCATTTCTGTCAGCTGAGTCATTTTTTTGCGAACAGCTGATTGGCCAGTGGGTGGTGCTTTTTATAGGATCAGATTCAACCCTGATCTTACCCTGCTCCGGAGCAGGATAGCCATTCAGAGTAAGTTACCATGGTGATCTACCCCGATAAGAACTGAACCGGCTTCGTGAGACCGAAAACCCAGGGTTAACCCTGAAGTTACCTCGCTGAGACATTAATCCTGCTTCGTGATACAGGCCCCAGGTCACATGCGTAGTGTACTTCATTTAAGTCATGTACGTAACATACATTACGTATGTGACAAACGTAACAAACATTCTTATTTTAACCCAAACCATAATCTTTTCCTACACCTAACCAAGCATTTGTTGCCTACACCTAATCATGACCATTTCACACTAACACAGTTTAAAACTGACAATTAGCAGTCATGTATGTCATTTTTGTGTTGATCTCCTGCCAGTGATAAGGGCACTAATTTAGGAAACGCTCCTGTGGGTCATAACAAGGACCAAACAACTCATGTAATCATATGGGTTGGAGGACTAGTTGCACCAGTGTTATCCTCTGAACACATGAACTGTTGGATACAACATTAAAAAGCATGGCCATTTTGTTACTGGGATGGCCCATCAAATAAAGTGTTCATTCAGCTGCTGTCCAGTGCATTCGGTACCAAAATCTGGGTCATTCCACAATTGACAATTTAGACAACACAACGTTTGAGAAATTGACCTTTTCTTTTATAATTTTCTGTTATGTTTTCAAGAAGAACAGGTAATAAACCATCAAATAATTTGATTCGTCCAGCTCAGACATCAAAGATACACATTTTATCAGATTTTATATTTTTTGTCTGCCATGCTTGACGCAACCCTGTTACCAATACTCAGGACCCTGGAAAAAGTGTATTTTAAAATATTGTTGGTTAAATACTTTACCATTGCATATAAAATAGTCACATTTACATTGTTTACTCGTTTAATTTCAGATAATACTTAATTAATAATTCAAGCAACTTAAGCAAATTTTTATTTATTTTATTTATTTTATTTTATTTTTAAAATATTTTCTAAAATACATTCTGCATATAATCACTCATACTATTACAAAGATAATATGTTACACACTTATGAGCTGGGAAAATCATTTAAGTTTTTTTTTTTATGAAAATGATATGGTAACAGGGTTGAAATTAGAGTAGTGGGGTTGCACAAAGTAACAGGGTTGAATGAGTACATTATTTTGATTGAAGATAATGACATACATTTTATGAATAAATACTCAGAACCCCAGGATTGTTGTTTAATATGTTTTTATATATCTTTTTGATAAAAGATCAACAGGATGAGTTGGAATGTCATAAAGTAAACACACACCAAAAAAAATTAAAAATGTCTATTAATGTATTAAAGATTAGATTAGTGATATAACCCCATTAACACTCAAAATACAGAAAAAAATATGAAAAATAGAAAAGAGGACTTTCCTTTGGCCTACCCAATAGCCTGAGTGTCAGACAGAAGCTCCCAGAACCTTCAGTCTGACATCACCTCCATTGAAGGCGATTTACAAGGGGGAGGGAATTTGATTTTTCCCTAACCAATCAGTAGAGATCAACGACTCACCCAGAATCAGACGTCATTAGTATCCATGCCTCGGGGGTGCCGAAAACAAGCGAGCATTGCCCGTTTAAAATGTCTCCATCGTCGTCCAGTTTCGCAGCTTCCTTAATTTGGTCCTCCATTAACGCGAGTAGTGGCGAAATACCTCGATAGCATCGTTAATGTGGTCTGTAGGATCTGCAGCGGTCACCATTAGCGTGGCGCTGATTGGCTAATCACTAGCACTATCATTGGTCCGTCCATCGCTTGGACGAGATAAATCGCAAATTCATTGCAGTATGCCAGACCAGAGATGCAAGCCTACTCAGTTGAGTGGGCAGGGTCTATGGTCTGGAACCAGGCTATCTACCCAGAGACAGAGCGATAGATATGAACAGAGTGGTGACACTCCCATAGGACTCCGTTGTAAAACATGGCGGACAGGACTTGGGTTATAGAGCCCTCTATAGTTCCAAACATTCCTCCCGGGGCGCCGGACCCCATTTATTTCAGTGGCCGCATGACACGAAACTCCAGCGGTAAGGTGATGAAATACCGACCAATTTTAAGTCATTATGTGTGTTTATTATATCAGAGGACCTTTATTATGTAGATATCGATTTTTTTTTTTGCATGTTCACAATGTAATTATGTTTTTTTTTTGAGTCAGGAATTATGATCGATTTTCAGGCATTGTCTGCTAGTTCGTTAGCTTGATGTCGCCATCTGTGGAGGTTTAGCACAGTTTAAAATTGCCTTTAGCGCGTAAGATTTGTGGTATTCCTGTTTGATTAATGACATAATGTTAATGACATTAACAACATATTGTTGGGATGATTACTAACGGGTTTTATTTAGATTTTATCATCCGAAACTGACGGTGTTAGTTAAGAGTAACGTTAATAGGATGTGTTAGCTTTTATTAGTTTTCTCGACTGTTCCATAAGAAGATAATGAAGGACAGGAGCACATACTTCTGCCTGAGCCTTTATCAAATACCTAACGTTATGTACAGTGTATTCTTTTAATGTTTACATAAGAGTGTTATTTCATAATTTAATTCCTCTTTATATGTATGCCGTGTGATGACAGACTAAAATAGTGCTACTACTTCACTACTACTACTTCTGTCAGCATTTAAGGCATATATTATGTTTAACTTGGAACAGTCATACTACTATAGAGGCTAGACAGCTTAAAAATGCTGTTTCGGCTTGTCTTTGAATGTTACATTCATAAACTTAATCATACAAGACCAAAACATTGCACAGTGGTTTAAACACTACGGGAGTATATCACAACACCTGTTACCACTGAATTAATAATATTGTTTACCTCTAATTTAAAAATATTACATGTTTATATAGAACGTTGAGTTTAATTATTTTAAATGGTCTTTTAGGTGATCCTGAAAGAGCCCTGTGAAGTTTCTGCTGTCAAAAGCCTCCACAAGTGAGGTAGCTACAAATTACATGAGCAGCAAATTATTTTGTGGCTGTTCCTTTTCTTAGTTGTGTATGTGTCATGTTTTCATCTTTTCTTGCAGAGTATGCTGTTAACTAAGCTATGCCTTTTCCAGCTCCAGGGATGGGAACAAATTTGTAAATTTTGAGTTGTTTGTATATTATTCTTACTTTAATAGATGAAAATAAACAAGTGAGATGGGAAAATTTTCATTTTTCATTTAGTTGCATAATAATTATGCACACTTACAGTTGCCCAGTAATGTGCACATAAATACATTCTCCTAAGAAAGCCAAAACCTCACTTTTACTTTCTTAAATATTAAGGTTTGATTATTATGAACATTTTGGATTGACTGAGAGCACTGCAGTTGTTAAATAATAAAATTAATCCTCAAAAATACAACTTGCCTAATAATTGTGCACACAGTGTAGACGAATACTTTGTGGTAGTGTGTATACTTAATTGACACTGTGCGATATTTTGTAACCATAAAGATTTTAGTGCATGCTTGGATGCTAGGTTACTACCCTCCTTTCTGTCTCCCACAGCCGTTTCAGTTGATGCGCAGAGCAGAGGACCGATTTCTACTGTCGATTTAGTGTTTATTGTTCATTTTGTCGCATGCCTATGTTTTACTTAGATTTTATATATCTTCATAATTGTAATAAAGCCAACTTACTTTTACACCAGATACGCCTCTTTTTTAAATTGTTCCTGTTCGGGGAAGTCAGAGTGGGCCAAACACTACACTGATCAAATATTAAAGGTTTACGGGTCCACTTTTAAGAGTAATCTTAGTACCAGGTACTACAGTGGTGTTACTGATTTTACAGAATATGTGCTCATATTCTCTAGCATGTAAAAGGAGCTTGTGTTCCACTAGCGTGAGATAAGTTGCTCTTTGTTTATCTGGTGTTGCTATGGTAAATCAGTGCATGCAAAGGTTAACATATTCAGAGTTTATTCAGATCAGCTGTTCTAGAAATGAATACTCAGTTTCCCATATCCACAGTTCATTGTTAGACTGAGAATTTGTTGACCCTCTGGAATACCTCTCAGGGCTGTTATAATGCTGACTGTTGCTATTCCTCAACCAGGCATCTCAGACCATCACTGGGTCCTTTACTAAAGATATGAATGGCAGATTAGAGAATAATAATAATAAGAAGAACTTTATTCAAAAGTCTGTCAGCTCATTTATTATTTGCAAAAGAAATTAAAAGATTAATGGCTGTAGGTATGTAGGATCTTCTGTATCTCTCTGTCCTGCATCGAAGAGAGAGGAGCCGTCCACCGCTGTTTTTTTGGTCCATCAAGGTGTTATGGAGTGAATGATCTGGCTTGTTCATGATGGCCTTGAACATCTTCAGTTTGCATCTCTCCACCACCTCCTCTAGTGTGTCCAACCTGACTCCAATCACAGAGCCAGCTCTTTGGATTAGTTTGTCCAGCCGCCTTGCATCTTTGTGTCTGATGCTTCCTCCCCAGCAGACTGCAGCATAAAACAACACACTTGCCACCACAGACTGATTAAACATCTGCAGCATCTTACTACAGAGGTCGAGAGATCTGGGATGGAAAGTGAACAATATTTTTGTAATGGCAGAATATGCTGAGAACGGATTGTCCTAAGTGTGTGTTGCTCCATGCTTGAACTGGAAGTTCTTCTGCTCCGCCATATTGAGAGATTGTCTCAAGTCTCTTCTCGTCCTTTGTATAATGACAACCTGATGTCAGGCAGTGGAATCGGCACTTGAGTTGTGTACATAGTTGTGCCTGCAGTAAATCTCAAATGGCTTTTTTTTTTAACCATTTCATAACTCCACCTTTGTTCTGCTGTCCTAATGCTGGAATATGGTATCTGTTAAATAAAATTGTTCTTCCTTAATGCCAAATTCATTATTTTCTGTGATGTAAGAGCCTTCATACGTTGTCTTTTAAGTTTTTCTTGTTCTCACAGACACACACTTGCTCTTATTGTCACATTCATTGTTGAAATACATAAAATGTTTAACTGAAACCCATCATTTATCATCATTGTTCAATGTCAGGGAGTATTCACAAATAGCCTACATTAATCTCATGTAGCTACATAAGAGATGCATTGCACCAGATTACAGTTTAGCTGCTAGTTTATCTGCAATCCATGAAGCTAACACAAAGCTTTCCCTCAAAAAAAAAACAAAACACAGAAAAACTTGTCTAATTACACTTGTGGTCGTCATCCAGCCACTCAGTACACGTAACTGACATTGATGTATACACAGTAATTCAATAAGAGTTGTAAATGTACCTGTGTGCGGTTTATTTTAATATTTACCGTTTAAAAGCAAACTCACTGCTGTCTGTCCCATAGAAGAACATGACAGCAGAGGCTGTGTTTGGAACTATTGAGGCTTACATGAACCACGTGATCGCTCTGGCAGCGACATCAAAGGCTGTCGCCACTCTGTTCTTATCTATCACTCTGCTCAGAGCTTTAGCAAATCACTTAATGATGTCACTTCCTTTATGCTGAGTGACTCAGCGTTTTTTCACTTCCTGTGTCAGGCTCAATAAGTTTTGGTAACATGGTTGCGTGTATTTTTTAGGACACAACTTCAGTGCATAATCATTATGATTGGAAATACCTTGATTGATGAAACAAATTATTTTAGCAACTTTAAGAGACATGAACCAACAAAATGATACAAACTATTTTAAACTATTTTTAACAGTTTTATTTGGCATGCAATTCAGTCATCAAACAGGTGGGACAAGACAAAATGCCATTTTAGGGGTTGATTATAAAGTATTTGGTCTAGTAAATAATGGTATTAAGCCACTTTTTCAGCAACTGTATACATTTTGTCTCATGACAGTATTATTTCAACAAGTGATTTTTTTTGTGTTTTATCCATTGATAATTTGAAATTTAATGGGTGGGACAGAAAATGTCCTCCAATTCTAGAGTGCCTCATCTAGGGATTTCCCTCCATGTTTGCCACCTGTCCTGACAGACAGAAATCTGTCAGTCAAATGTATATCAAATTCAAATTTCATTGGGCACAATACGATGCTATGTACCATATTCCATCAATTTGATGTCTAACTGAGATGATTGCTTCATGAAGGATCCAGGAAAAACTGAACTTGTCTTTTTTGTCTACTTTTTAAAGTTCACATACAAAACACAGTTACATGCTTAATTAATTTGACCCCCATTAATGCATATCTCATCACACTGTTTGTATTCACATTTATTTCCCTCCAGAGTTACACAGACATTGTTCTGCTATAGCAAGCAGAATGTGAGATGTAACTTGTGTGATGTGTCTTAGCTTCAGATTGCATCATTTTCCGCATTGTATCTCCCAACATGTCCCAGATATCAGTCTCCTGCTGCAGACAGGGGTGTCACAGCCAGATTTACAAACAGCCCCAACAACACAGACACCCAGGCATACCACAATGCCACACACCAGCTCAATATTTCATAGCCGTATGAAATATGCTTGAATGTGTGCACGGCATCTGCCATCTTTGGGGCTTTGCAGCCCCCAGGAGGCCCGTTTGATCTGTAATTGGGAAGTGTGCTGAATTAATCAGCAGTTTATCTGCTTTTTAATTGAAATAACACTTTCAAAAAAACACTGCTAACACAGAGAACAACACCACTGATCCTTCCCATATTGTCTTTTGCCTATTGTCAGTTTTCATCTGTGTGCTCACTAATGGCCTGCTGAGATTCAGGGAAAATAACAGTAGTGATGGGAATCAGAAAGAAATATCTTTACTGTGTAGACAATTATCTGGATACTCAGTGGAGAATTCATCTGATGTTTTGATTTAGATTTTTTTTTCTGTTTGTTCTGTTGTTTTGGGCGCTTTCATTGATATCACATCATATTCCTTAGTTTAAAAGGGCTATGCAAGAGTGAAATGATGTTGAATTATATAATCCTTAGTCTATTTTGCATCTTTGCTTAGTGATGCCTTAGGCAGTGAAGTGCTGCCCCCCACAGACATTGGCTGTGGTTGAATAGTACTTTTTGTAGAAGATTCCTATCTAAGTGAAACTGACCTGGAAGCATGTAAGAAGGAGAAACATTAGTTTAGGGCAGCCATGATAAGAGCTATAAGGAAGGCACTTCAGTGCTTCCCTTCCTATCTGCTTCAGCATAGGATACACTGGTCCATCCTCTACGTAGAGAAGATAATGCTGTTCCACAATTCCATGTGGCAGCAACATTTAAAGTGACACATCATATACAAATTTGCATTTCCTAGGATAGCGCCAGCATGACCCAAATAATGAATGTAATGCCCACTATGTAAGTTATGTCTCCTATGTGTTTATATGGGCTAATAGCAATAAAGTGTCAATAGTAATTAAAAAAATGTAATGTTATTCAGTCCCAGTGTTAGACAGTAGCGCGGTGGGAATGTCAGTAGACGTCATTGTCACCATGCAAGCAGCATATGCGCAGGTCTCTGGGGAACTCTTGCATGTGCAGGTTAGATAATGAGAATCTCTGTGTACATGGAAGCAAAACAATGCTGTGGATGCTGGGACAATATTTCTACTGTGCTTCAGTGGCACTTGGTTGAATTCTTAAAGTATTTATTAGCAATGACACTAAAGGAATGGTTCAGATTTTCTGAAGTGGGGCTGTATGAGTTACTTATGTAAAGTCAGTGTAATACAAACAGTAAATGATTGGCGTGCTCCCTGTTTGGAAAAGTAGACAGGGCAAGCTACCCAGAAGCTCAGCAATGCATTGCTGTGCATAGAGGTGCTCAGCAAAGCATATTTTAGCCACTTAAAAAAGGCCTCCCTATAACAATTAATGTACACTATATTTAGAAATGTGTATGTATACATACATATAATATATATATATATATATATATATATATATATATATATATATATATATATATATATACACAGTACAGGCCAAAAGTTTGGACACACCTTCTCATTCAATGCGTTTTCTTTATTTTCATGACTATTTACATTGTAGATTCTCACTGAAGGCATCAAAACTATGAATGAACACATGTGGAGTTATGTACTTAAAGCCACAGTGTGTAGGAATTTCTCCCATCTAACGTTGAAATCACATATTGCATTCAAACAGATGGCGCACTCTAGTGCCTCACTGTTTCAAACAGGTATTGCAACAACTGTAGCCGCTGTGTACCAAAAAACTATGATAACGCTGATGAAACCATGTCATCCGATACTACATGGAGTATTAATTCAGGCTCCTACACAGACACACGCGACGCGAGTTGACAAACCCCCTCCTCACCATGCTGGCTGTGTTTACAACGTAGGACTGTTGGGGCAGATGTAAATTGAAACAGCTGATAGTGGCCAGCAGCACTACTGCCGCATAACAAAGTCCCACTCTTTGAGCATAATGCAGGATCATGTATTATGCAGCATCACGGGAGACGGAATCCTTGTCGCCAAGAAAGTGCAAAAGGGAATCAAAAAGGCAGCGTGACTAGCGAATTAAAAAAAACAAGGGTCAGCATTGGGGTTGCCTTTCCCAGGTGGAGAGAGCTGCTGAAGGAGAAAGGTAATACAATCACAGGCCAGCGCTAAGGGCAGCTAACAGCTAACCACGGCTAACCGCGGTTAACGGCAGCGCAGTGATGTGAGGAGAGGGATGAGGCTGTTAGCGACTGGCCGCTAACACAGGCTAACAGTCAACAGCGGCGCCGGCCTGTGATTGCATTACCATCCTCCCTCAGCAGCTCTCTTTACCTGGGAAAGGCTAACCCGATGTGGGCCTTCGTTTTTTTAATTCGCCGGTCACGCTGCCTTTTATATTCCCTTTTGCGCTTTCTTGGCGACAAGGATTCCGTCTCCCATGATGCTGCATATGCCTGATCCTGCATTATGCTCAAACAGTGGGACTTTGTTTCAAATTTGCCAGGGTAGTAGCGAAGCGCCTCTTGCTCCTCTCCTTCGGCTCCTCAGTCACGCAGTGCTGGCCTGGCTCTCAATGAAAACGCCAAAGACGGTGCTGTATGTCCCTTGCTGGCGGGTGTATTCTCAAGATGGCGAAGCGTAATGGAACCCCACAGACGACCTACCCGCACAATGTACAAACAAATCCGAAATTCTCCTTTTAGGAGAATAAGTCAGATTATTGGTGGACGTAATAGTACACCAGTGATGACATATTTATGAATGCAGATATCAATTTTTGCCAATAAACAACGGAAAATGTTACATAATGTCCCTTTAACAAAAAAAGGTGAAATAACTGAAAACATGTTTTATATTCTAGTTTCTTTAAAATAGCCACCCTTTGCTCTGATTACTGCTTTGCACACTCTTGGCATTCTCTCGATGAGCTTCAAGAGGTAGTCACCTGAAATGGTTTTCCAACAGTCTTGAAGGAGTTCCCAGAGGTGTTTAGCACTTGTTGGCCCCTTTGCCTTCACTCTGCGGTCCAGCTCACCCCAAACCATCTCGATTGGGTTCAGGTCCGGTGACTGTGGAGGCCAGGTCATCTGCCGCAGCACTCCATCACTCTCCTTCTTGGTCAAATAGCCCTTACACAGTGGACGTCCGCAAGCCCTGTGCGCGCAAAGCTCAGATTTTACGGCCGCGCTTAGCATGTATTTTTCACATCGGGGGATTTTTCACAGACATTTTTACAGAAAACGACAACGCGGAAGTGCGCTTGACTATGGAAGCTCGAATGACTGTGGACATTCCTAGTATGCCCAAGTATGTTCAGGTCTTCACAGTCACACATCAGATGTGTGGAGATACGTCATCAAATGACTTGTTAACTCGACTTCGACTTTATTGACAGATAAGTTCAATCAATCAATCAATTTTATTTATAAAGCCCAATATCACAAATACAGTTTGCCTCACAGGGCTTTACAGCATACGACATCCCTCTGTCCTTTAGACCCTCACAGCGGATAAGGAAAAGTCCCCAAAAAAAACCCTTTACCGGGGAAAAAAAAATGGTAGAAACCTCAGGAAGAGCAACTGAGGAGGGATCCCTCTTCCAGGACGGACAGACGTGCAATAGATGTCGTACAGAACAGATCAGCATAACAAATTAACAGTAATCTGTATGACACAATACAGTAATCTGTATGAAATCCTCGGTAATGACAGTAGCTTACAACAACATTCATGAAAGTAATAATATTGTTGTTATAGTTCTGGCTACTGTGGTACAATATGTTGAAAGTATATATTAGTATCTGGCAGTATACATGTATGATAATAATCATATGTGTATAATAACAGTAGAAGTATGACTAATGACTAATGATAGCAGCAGCAGCAGCAGCAGGAGGCATCTGGCAGGACCACGGCAACAGCACAACCACGCACGTCACACTATCCAGGCACCGCTGCAATACGAGTTAACCTGAGAGACAGTGGAGCACAAAGGCTCCGGAGAAGAAGCCGAGTTAGTGACATCCAGAATGGCCGAGTGAACAAGATACAGTAATAGGATACGAGAGAGAGAGAGAGAGAGAGAGAGAGAGAGAGAGAGAGAGAGAGAGAGAGAGAGACAGACAGACAGACAGAGAGAGAGAGAGAGAGAGAGAGAGAGAGAGAGAGAAGGTGCCCGGTGCATTATAGGTGGTCCTCCGGCAGACTAGGCCTAAGTCAGCCTAACTAGGGGCTGGTACAGGGCAAGCCTGAGCCAGCCTTAACTATAAGCTTTATCAAAGAGGAAAGTCTTAAGTCTAGTCTTAAATGTGGAGACGGTGTCTGCCTCCCGGACCGTAACAGGAAGATGATTCCACAGGAGAGGAGCCTGATAGCTGAAGGCTCGGGCTCCTGATCTACTTTTGGAGACTTTAGTGACCATGAGTAACCCTGCGTTCTCAGAGCGCAGAGTTCTGATGGGATAATATGGCACTATGAGCTCTCTAAGATATGGCGGAGCTTGACTTTATAAGTTAACAGTAGGATTTTAAATTCAATTCTGGATTTTACAGGGAGCCAGTGCAGAGAAGCTAAAACAGGAGAAATATGATCTCGTTTCTTAGTTCCTGCTGGTACATGTGCTGCTGCATTCTGAATTAGCTGGAGAGTTTTTAATGATTTACTAGAGCTACCTGATAATAGAGAGTTACAGTAATCCAGCCTTGAGGTAACAAAAGCGTGGACCAATTTTTCTGCATCTTTTTGGGTCAGGATAGGCCTAATTTTTGCAATATTACGCAGATGAAAAAATGCAGTCCGTGAGGTTTGTTTTAAATGAGAATTAAAAGACAAATCTTGATCAAATGTTACTCCGAGGTTTCTTACGGTAGTGCTAGAGGCCAGAGCAATGCCATCGAGAAAAACTATGTCATCAGATAAAGAGTCTCTGAGTTGTTTGGGCCAAGAACAATAACTTCAGTTTTTGTCTGAATTTAACATCAGGAAATTGGTGCTCATCCAGGTTTTTATGTCTTTAAGACAATTATGAAGTTTAGTTAATTGATCACTTTCTTCTGGCTTCATCGATAAATACAGCTGTGTATCATCCGCATAACAATGGAAATTTATAGAGTGATTTCTAATGATGTTGCCTAAAGGAAGCATATATAGAATAAATAGGATTGGTCCGAGCACAGAACCTTGCGGAACTCCAAAACAAACTTTAGTACGTACGGATGATTCATTATGAACGTCAACAAATTGAAAACGATCAGATAAATAAGATTTAAACCAGCTTAGTGCAGAACCTTTTAGGCCAATTAAGTGTTCCAGTCTCTGTAGCAGAATTTCATGGTCAACAATGTCAAACACTGCACTAAGATCTAATAAAACAAGTACAGAGATGAGTCCTTTGTCTGAAGCAATCAGAAGATCATTTGTAATTTTAACTAGTGCTGTCTCAGTGCTATGATGCACTCTAAATCCTGACTGTAATTCCTCAAATAAATTATTATCAAGGAGAAAATCACACAGCTGGTCTGCGACTACTTTCTCAAGGATCTTTGACATAAAGGGAAGATTAGATATTGGTCTATAGTTGGCTAACACCTTTGGATCCAGGGTGGGCTTTTTTAGTACAGGTTTAATTTTACAGCTACCTTAAAAGACTGTGGTACATAGCCTGTTAATAAGGATATATTGATCATATCTAATATATGGGTGTTAACTAAAGGTAAGACCTCCTTGAGTAGCCTAGTTGGGATGGGGTCTAAGAGACACGTTGATGATTTAGATGAAGAAATCACTGCGGTCAATTCTTGAAGAGAAATTGGGGAGAAGCAATCTAAATAAATATTAGGTGTTACAGCTGTGTTTGAGGTTAGATAGGTACTATCTGAGGACAGGAGGTCATGAATTTTGCCTCTAATAGTTAGGATTTTGTCATTAAAAAAGCTCATAAAATCATTACTGCTAAGGGGCTAAAGGAATACAAGGCTCAATAGAGCTTTGACTCTCAGTCAGCCTGGCTACAGCGCTGAAAAGAAACCTGGGGTTATTTTTGTTTTCTTCTATTAAAGCTGAGTAATAGTTTGCTCTGGCATTGCGGAGGCCCCTCTTATAAGTTTTGAGACTGTCTGCCCAGATTAAACGAGATTCTTCCAGTGTGGTTAATCGCCAATTCCTTTCAAACTTCTGCGATATTTGTTTTAATTTACGGGTTTGAGAGTTATACCAAGGAGCGAACTTTCTTTGTTTTGTTAACTTCTTTTTAAGAGGAGCTACAGAGTCGAGTGTTGTTCGCAGCGAGCTTACGGCGCTATCAACAAATTGATCAATTCGGGAGAGGTTAAAGTCGGTACGGGAAACCTCTGTTACTAAAGGACTTGGTATTGAATTTAACGACGGAGTAATCATTTCCTTAAATTTTGCGACAGCACTATCTGATAAACATCTGGTATAGTAACTGTTGCTGAGTGGTGTGTAATCGAGTAAAAAGAAATCAAAAGTAATCAAATAATGATCCGATAGCGAGGGATTCTGTGGAAAGACTGTTAGGTTATCAATTTCAATTCCATATGTCACTAGAACTAGATCGAGGGTATGGTTAAAACAGTGAGTGGGTTCATGTACACCCTGACTGAAGCCAATGGAGTCTAATAATGAGATAAACGCGGTAGCCAGGGAGTCATTATGAACGTCAACATGAATGTTAAAATCGTCTACAATAATAACTTTATCTGATTTAAGAACTAGACTGGATAAAAACTCTGAGAATTCAGATATAAATTCAGAATACGGGCCAGGAGCACGGTACACTATAACAAATAAAAGTGGCTGCGAGGTTTGACCTGAAAAAAAAAAATCAAAGTCACTCGGCCCGGCCGCGACATAGCCTATTTAAATGATCATTTTTATTTTATTATTTTTTGGATATATTTAAAATTTATATGTATGGATAGAAAATTCATTTAGCTTATATTACAAAATAATATCTCTCAAAGACAGAAAGTCAGATAGGCCCCTACATACACACACTAGAGTGTGGCGATCCAAGCCCGACGGTACCCGACAGGTCGGGCCGGGTTTGGTCAAAAATGTAGGTATAAATTGTATTCGGGCTGGGGTCTGATTTGATCAGCTTTCAGTGAAAATGTAGTGTAAAAATAAAAAAAATCCTATTGTCTGTCCCGCTTATTGCTTGGGCACTGTTATTTACGTGACAACACCTGAACATAACACACACTGGCTGTTTGTTTCTACCTTTCCCCTCCTGGATGTCTCGGACCTCCAGCCGCCCGTCTCTGCCTTGATTAAACGCTGAAAATAAAACAAAAGAGGGAGACAGGTTTTTCCTAGGTTTTATCTTCTTTTGTTTTGTGTCCCCCTCTCCTCTCACTGGAAGCGTCGGACCTCCCACGTCCCGCTCCCGTCTCAAACACGGAGGTTTCCCTCTTTGCTGAGCACCCACGGCGCACGCCCGTCCTGTTAAATAGCCTGTAACCATAACAACTGTCTGACACAAACTCAGTGCTTTGGTCATTAAATAATGTCGGGCTTGGTTTGGGTTCGGACAGAAATATGCGGCCCGTGCCGCACTCTAACACACACACACACAAACACACGGAAAACCGGACATTATCATCAGTTTATAAAAAAAAACCCGGACACCCCGGACAGGACGTGAAAAGTGGACATGTCCGGGCAAAAGAGGACGTTTGGTCAGCCTAACATATAGACACACGTATGTACATGCATGCAGGTCAGCCATTTTGGGAAATGGACCTGCATTTGTATAGCACCTCTCTAGTCATCTAGTGCTCAATCACGAGTCACGTTCACCCATTCACACACACATTCATACACAAGGTGCCACCTGCTTCTCAGTTTGAACACACACACACCAATGGAACAGCCTTCGGGAGCAATTTTGAGTTCAGTATCTTGCTCAAGGATACTTTGACATGCAGCCTCATGTCATGCATGCTTTGACATGCAGGAGCCCAGGATCGAACCGCTGATCTTTCAATTGGTGGACGACCCGCTCTACCTCTGAGCCACCGCTACTGTTACAACCTGCCTCTTAAGGTCAAGGTCAAGGTACACTTTATTATCGCTAAGGAATTTGTTGCACAGACAGAAGTAAGTACATAAATAAATTAAAAACCAACAACAACACCACATACACACAACAGTATCACAAGAGAGACATGGAGTTACATGATACTGTTAAGGAAGCCGATGGTAACAGGGACAAATGAATTTTTTAGTCTATTGGCAGAGGTGGAAAAAGTACTGTAAAATTCTGCTCAAGTAAAAGTACCTTTACCCTGATGAAATTCTACTTAAGTACAAGTAAAGCTACCCATCTAAAAATCAACTCAAGTAAAAGTAAAAAGTAGTTTGTTTGAAATGTACTTAAAATAGAAGTTACTTAGTTACTTCCAACAACTTGATGGGGGTCACTCCTATGCAGTGTAAAAATGGTCCAGGGGTCATAAAACCAATCCAAAAACTGTTTTTTTCTATGATGAACCATAGAATTCAATTAAATTTAGGGTTGCACAATATCATCAGATCATTGCCATCACGATGTGTTCTTGTGCAACAGTCACATTGTGAGACTTGCAGTGTAAGTTCATCATATCAATATAATATTAGTCAAAGGCAATATGCCATCCGTATTTTGCTGGTTAATACTTTAGACTGTGAAGTTCTCAATTTCCATGACAGTTTGATTGTAAAATGTATATTTCATGCAAATACAGCCTTTCCAAATCCCAAATGATGACTTCTTTCCAAATAGAGCTATTCAAGTTATTGCATACACTGTATCACAGTATACAAAATCTTTGTCACATTGTCAGTTTTGTCTAATATTGTGCAGCCCTCATTCATTTTGACTCACCAACACAACTGTTAGACTGATGATACACAGAGCAAGTTTTTGAGCAATGTTGTTGGGCATTATGCTCAGGGACGCAAACAGGTGTATGGTCAAAAAAGAGAGAGCTTGTCAAAGCTAAATTCTGAATATAAAAATACACTAACACTAATTTGGAAGAATACTGTGTATTCCAAAACAGAACAAATCCATTGACCAACAGTGTTTCCCCTATATGCAACTAGCAGCAGTGGTGCTCCGCTGCTGAAATATGACCGCCGCTGCTGATTTATTTTAAGTTTTTTTGTCTTAATTCTTTAGAAACTACCGTTATATTATTTGGAGCTACAGATGCTTCATATCCAGGTCAATTCACACACTTGTGAGTAAATCATCAGAATCAGAATCAGAATCAGAAATACTTTATTGATCCCCGAGGGGAAATTATTTATGTTACAGGTGCTCCTTGCAAGACAGGAAAGATATGTGAAAATATAAGAAGTTTAAACAATAGTATTTACAAATATATAGTTAAATAAACAGGAATTATTAACAAACATAAACGTAAATAAATATATATGTGTATATATATATGTTTACAATATATGTACATATATATGTACATATATTGTGAACTGAACAAGAATATTTACACAAACAGAATATATACAGTCAGGGTGAAATGGGGTTATTGCACAAGTTACAAATATATATATATATAAGAGGAGAGGAGAGGGCTCCGTCTCATCTCTTCATAAACTGAAGTTATATTATTTTGAGTGACAGAGGCTTCATATAATAACATAACAATATACTATTTATCGTGTTATACGGTGAAACGTTTCACTTTATAACCTGATGACATATTGTTTACATGACGGCATGTCATTTCACACAGCAGCACAGCAGCTTGTTCTCCACGCCTTATACGTTGCTCATCCAAGAAGCTATTCTCCCTCCAATGGTACCTATACACTCTTACCACCTTATCACAACCCTGCTGGCTCTACTGACTGTTGTCCCAGTTCTGCATCTACCCACTGCCTTGACCACCGGGACCTCCTACCCTCGCACCTAGCTGTTAGCATAGCCCAAGCTAGCCAACGTGTTACATCCGTGGCCTGTGACAACATAAAGCAAACAAACAGATTACAGACCTTAAGGAAGACATCCGCCGACTCTCTCAGGAACTCCAAGATAAACAGGCCATGCTAACCTCCTGCCTGGACCTGGCTCACGAACAGTCCTTGCACATTGTCTCCCTCCCATGGGATGCCTCCACCTGTCCGCGGCCTTCCTCCTCCTTCACACCCAGCCTCCAGACATCCTGGGCTGAAGTTGTGATCCACGACAGAAAGAGACTCCAGGATGCGACTGTTTCTCCTCCTCGCCTGAGCCTCTCTAATTGCTTTGAGGTGCTAACAGACAACCCAGATCTTCGCCCGGGGGCAACAGGCCCCATCGCTAGCTCTCTGCACACGGCTGCTGGTGGTTGGTCAATGCCTGGCTCTGGAAAGGCCGCTGGCACCTCTCTGGTTGCGGGTATTGGTGCTTCACCCTCGGGCTCAGGTGACTCCACGTCTGGGTAGCTGGTCCTACACCTGCGGCTGATGGCGTCTCCGCGGCTTCCCGCTCTGATGGCCCTGTGGTCCCCGGTGCCTCAGCGGCTGCTGGTGCGCCATCTCCCCACTCCAGCTGCCCTGCATCTGGGATCATCGTGGCTACCCATGGGTGACGTGGAGCCCTCCTCCCTGCCAGCACCCGCCAGTGCCCAGAGTGGCTCTGCTGTGGTCCTGGATCGCCAGCTCTCCTCCCGGCTGTGACTCTGGCTGTGTTGAAGTATTGTATTTAGGCAAATGAACTGTGCTGTCTGTTATGGATTTGGGATTAACATTGTTTATGTGGGTAGAGTTAAAGTTATTAGTTGTGATTGTAATCGGCTAAAATATTTAGATATTTAATTTGTGGCTATTTCGTTTCTTTGGGTTACCTACCTTATTTATCATAAAATATTTGTTTAATTTGTAAAGCAAATAGTGGCCCAATTAGTTTGCTTATAACCTTGTTTAAATAGATAAATTAAAGTGCACAAATAGGCTAGTATTTAAATATAGCTAATTTTGCTTTATTAACATTCAAAGGGAAAATATTTAATTTATGTATAAAAATAAAAGTATTTCTGTTCAAAAATGGTTGTGTTAAAGTTTACAGTAAAATCAGTTTAAAATACTTGATTTCATTTAAGTTAAAAAATGAGTGTTTAGTTTAAAATTGTGCTAGAAATACGTTATATCTAAAGTCTGTATGAACTATACATCTGTATAAAATTTAGGTTAAAGCACAAGGTAAAATGGGTTAATTTAAAAGTAAATGGTTCTAAAAGTAGAACTAGGTTTCTGTTTATTCAATGCCTAATTTTACACATTACTTACCTGGATTGATTTATTGAAATAATAGTTAATAATAGCATGTTTACCTTTATCTAAACCTTTAAATGCACTTACCTGAAAAATGTGTTTAAATGTACTTACCTTGTTTGATGGAAAATGATGCTGAATTTTATTCACATTGGTTTTATTCTTTTATGTTTAAAGGTTTTTCACCTTCCTTGTTAATGGTTAAATAAACCGAAGAATGAGTGAAATCCTGTATCTGGTCAAGTCCTTCCTTTTTCAAGTGTGGGAAGCCATGACGTTTTGAATACAATTGACAATCATTAACCCTCCTACCCAAGACATTCCCCATACAGTCCATCATAAAGCACAGACCATCCCACCCTTACTGCACAAAGACTGTGAATAGCAAAAAATTATGTCCCATCTTCTGCATTCATGCCACCCCCGTGCTACTCAAACCCAACAACTCCTGAAACTGGCTCTAATCAACACCCACTCACTGATCAACAAAACTGCCATCCTACATGAATTCATCACTGACAATAAATTGGACTTCCTCTGCCTCACCGAAACCTGGCACAAACCCCTGAATTTCTTCTCCTTAAACCAGACAACACCCACTGACTACACCTATATCGACAAACCCCGCCCAGACGGACGGGGTGGTGGCATTGCTGCCATCTACAGGAAATGCTTTAAAATGTCCACAATCTCCATACCTCCTGCTCAGTCCTTCGAACAAGTTGCCCTCAAACTGTCTGGTCCCACTTCCCTGGTCATCGCCATCATCTACCGCCCACCCAAACCTAACAACTCCTTCCTCTCAGACCTCGCCGAATTCCTCACCCAGCTGTCCGCCGTATCCTCCTCAATTCTCCTGTTGGGGGACTTCAATATCCACATTGATGATCCAAACTGCAAAAAAGCAATAGAACTCCTGGAACTGCTCCACTGCCTTCACTTCACCCAGCATGTCGACTTCCCCACCCACTGTCACGGCCACATCCTGGACCTAGTCTGCTCTGCCAGTCTCACCCTCCACCAACTCTCCAGTACGAACCTCCACATCTCAGGTGACCTGGCCATCACTGTGGACTTCAAGACCCCCCCCCCCCCACAAAACTCAAACGCAATATATCCTTCAGAAATATCAAGTCCATCTCCTCCTCAGCTTTCTCTGACTCACTGGCAAATACTCTGTCCACATCCTCCACCCCGCTGACCTCAAACCCCTCTGACCTGGTCACCCACTACAACAACACACTATCCCTCTGCCTGGACAAACTGGCTCCCTTAAAAACCAAAACTGTCTCATTCACTCACTCATCTCCCTGGTGCACTCCTGAACTCCGTCACATGAAAACCCGTAAGCACCAGCTTGAAAAACTTTATAAAAACAACAGTGTCACAGTCCATCTCCACGCCTATACAGACCACCTTTCAAACTACAAAGATGCCCTCACTGCCGCCCGGTCCAACTACTACTCACAACTCATTCACTCTGGCTCCAGTAACCCCCCTCTTTTCCACCATCAATAAACCCTTTCAAACCCTGCGACAACACACTCTCCTCCATCACAACTGAAAAAATGCAACTCCTTTCTGGCATTTTTTCAATCAAATATCGAAACCATCTACACTCAACTCAGCAACCCCCCGGCCTGGACCCTGGCATCATCTCAAATTTCCATCCCATCTCGAACCTTCCCTTTCTGTCAAAAATTCTGAAAGGTGTTATCGCCTCCCAAATCAAGACCCACCTCCACTCTCATGAACTATATGAATCCTCCTTGACCTCACTGCTGCCTTTGACACCATCAACCACACCACTCTGCTATCCCACCTACAAACTTGCCTCAACATCACTGGCTCTGCTATCTCCTGGCTCAAATCATGCCCCCCCCCCCCCCCCCTTCAATGTGTCCCTCAAGGCTCAGTGCTTGGTCCTCCCTCTTCATCACCTATTTACTCCCCCTTGGTTCTATTATTCGTCATCATGGTCTCCATTTCCACTGCTACGCTGACGACATCCAATTCTACATCTCCACAAAATCCATCACCCTGGCCACCCGCTCTACCCTCACCAACTGTCTGACTGAACTCCAATCATGGCTGCAAGCCAACTTCCTCAAACTGAACTGTGACAAATCTGAAATAATACTGATCAGCCCAAAATCCCTCTCTACATCAACACAAAACTTCACCCTCAGCATCAACAACACCACCCTCTCTCCCTCCCCATTCATCCACAACCTTGGTATCATCTTTGACAATAACTTTTCGTTTGAACATCACATCAGCCGCCTCGCCCAAACTGCCTTCTTTCATCTCAGAAATATTGCCCGTCTCCGTCCATTACTCTCCCTCTTTGCCGCTGAAACTCTCATCCATGCTTTCATCACCTCAGGACTGGACTACTGCAACATCATATAACCCCTGTCCTGCAAAACCTACACTGGCACCCTGTCCTGTACAGAATCAACTTCAAGAACCTCCTCCTCACCCACAAAGCCCTCCACAGCCAGGCCCCCTCCTACCTCACGGACATGCTCCACCACCACACTCCCTCCCGCAACCTTCGATCATCCGACAAAAACCTCCTTTTGCCTCCACACAGGACCAAGCACCGTACCTGGGGAGACAGAGCCTTCTCCATAGCCACCCCCTCCCTCTGGAACACCCTCCTCCCTGTACACATCTGTGACTGTCCAAATCCATCTACCTTCAAATCACTCCTCAAAACCCACCTTTTCAAATCTGCTTTTAACCTTAAACATTAGCTTTTCGTTCTGTTTCTCATGTGCCCTCCTTTTCTTTGTTTTGCACTATGCTTTTGCACCTTGTTGTATATTGTCCTTGTCTTCTGTTTATCTCCTTGCACTTAGATGTATGTACTTCTTTTCTTTGGTTTTAAATGTAAAGCGTCTTTGAGAGCTGTAAAAGCGCTGTATAAATAAAATGTATTATCATTATTATTATTATTATTATTCCTGTCTCTACATGGTCGCACCTTTACAATCCTCCTCTGCTCTCTGTATCGTTCACAGCGGAGTTCGGGGTAACACTTTACAATAAGGTACACAAAATTAGAGTAGTTACTCAGGAACTAATGAGGAACAAATGAGTAGTTACTGAGGAACTAAGCTACACAAAATTTGAGTAGTTACTGGGGAACAAATGAGGAACGAATGATGAACTAATGAGTAGTCACTGATAAAATTAGATGATAATGATGAACTAACTATTAGTTAATGGTCAGTTCTTCAGTAACCCCTGATCAAATTTTAGAGGAGCAGTTACTGAGGAAATAATGAGGAACTAACTATTAGTTAATGGTCAGTTCTTCATTAACTCATGATCAAATTTCATAGAGCGGTTAATCAGGACTTATTAATTAGTTAGTAGTCTAAACTAGTTACTTCATCAGTACAGAATCATTACTCATTAACCTATCCATTAGTTAACCTTTTTATGTCCTAAAGTAAAGTGACATATAATGAGTAGTCTTTCATTACTTCATCGTCATCTTTACAATTAGTTCCTTAACAAAAGAAAATACAGACAGCAGGATTCTTGAGAAGAGTTTAATTCATTATTTTCAGACCACATACACATTAATATGACCATCCATGTTATTCTGTACAAGGTGCTGACACACCAAACCGACATCAAAGAACTAGCAGCAACAAAAGCCAACTGTGGCATTGTCTATGCATTGCATTTGAAAACACTACAAAGACTACACCCAACACTTGAAACTGTTACTGTTACTTTTATTTTGGCACTGCCCCATTGTCAACAGACTCTGGAGTGATATTTGTAATTTTATTGATAACAATATTGAAAAAGAATTTAAGCTGTTTTGGAGAGATGTGCTGTTTGGACTTTTTGACTTTAACAGAAATACAGCAAAACCCATTGAAAGATTTATTATTAATCTCATCTTACTTTTGGCAAGATTTCACATTCACAAATGTAAGTTTACACATACAAAACCTTCTTTTGTTGCTTTCGTTACATCAATTCCATTAAATTTTCCCTTAATCAAAAGGCAATCAAAACCATTAATATTTGTGATCATTTTAATATTTTCTTGTAAACCCCCTGACATATGTGATATATGACATTTATGTGTAATGTTGAAGATCTGCATTCTGTAAACTTTCTGTCGTAAATAAGTACATTCTACGCCTGCGTGAAAGGAAATAACGCAAAAAGGGAAACCGAAAGTCCGTTGAATGCATTCGAGATCAACAAAGTAGCACGGAGTGACAGAGTAATACATCCTGTCAGTCAAGGGGTTTCCTATCTGTGCAGCCGAGCACTGCAGCACGTCCATGGACGATTACATCCAGACAGTCCTGATGTTTCCTCCGCAGGCCTCACTCAGCTGCCTGACAAACCCGCTGCTTGATCCCACTTCAACCTGAATAACAAACCAGGACTCGGTGCTCCGGTTGGATCCAAACAGAGAGCCAGGGCTAGCTGGGAAGCTAGCGGAGGCTAAGTGGCTCTGCTTCCCTCCGATCATGCTGTGGCTAACGCTCCGCTAGTCGCTCCCAGCTAGCTCCGGTTTGTTATCCGAAAAAGCAGAGGATCTGTCAGGCAGCTGAGTGAAGTGGAGCCTGAGGAGGAAGCACTGGTTAGCCCCTGAATGATGAACTAACTATTAGTTAATGGTCAGTTCTTCAGTAACTCCTAATCAAATTTCAGAGGAGTAGTTACTGAGGAACTAATGAGGAACTAACTATTATTTAATCATTACCTACCTTTTTTGTGTACCCTAGGTAATGATTAAGTTGATTAAATGATGATTAAATTTTATTAATGACAGCCACTCACTCAGCAATAAGATCATTGTGGTGGTGAGTGGGCTTTTAACCAAGACAGGCTGTAGTCAATGTTTTCTACCTGTGTTTTTAACCTGTCATCTTTCTCTCTTGTAGGACACTTGAGGAAAGTTACAACGCCTCGACCAATGTGATATTTACTCCACAGTAAAGAGGTTGTTTCACAAGAAATTAAGACTGCAAATTATGACACTAATTCATATGTTTTATAATTATTAATCTTTTCATTTATTTCATGTGTACTTTTTGTAACCTTAATAGTGATGATTTCATGAATGCAAGCTTTGACTTAATTTTGTTAAACTGTTTGTGTAATGGTTAGAATTTTTGTGATATAAAGTGGATCAGAAAAATTTTTACTTTAGAGTAAAAGCAAATTTTTTTTGAAAGCTGTCATTCATCAGTTTCCTGTGATGATTGGAAATGTAGTGGTGATTTAAACCATTAACATAATATAATCGTTATTAATGGCAACTTAAAGCCACAGTGTGTAGGAATTTTCCCATCTAATGTTGAAATCACATATTGTATTCAAACTGATGGCGCACTCTAGCGCCTCACTGTTTCAAACACGTATTGCAACAACTGTAGCCGCTGTGTACCAAAAAGCTATGATAACACTGATGAAACCATGTCATCCGATACTACATGGAGTATTAATTCAGGCTCCTACACAGACACACGCGACACGAGTTGACAAACCCCCTCCTCACCATGCTGGCTGTGTTTACAACATAGGACTGTTGGGGCGGATGTAAATTGAAACAGCTGATAGTGGCCAGCAGCACTACTGCCTCCTAACAAAGTCCCACTCTTTGAGCATAATGCAGGATCATGTATTATGCAGCATCACGGGAGACACAATCCTTATTGCCAAGAAAGTGCAAAAGGGAATCAAAAAGGCAGCGTGACTAGCGAATTAAAAAAACAAGGGTCAGCATTGGGGTTGCCTTTCCCAGGTGGAGAGAGCTGCTGAAGGAGAAAGGTAATACAATCACAGACCAGCGCTAACAGTGGCTAACGGCTAACAGCGGCTAACGGCGGTGCAGTGATGCGAGGAGAGGGATGAGGCTGTTAGCGACTGGTGGCTAACAGCGGCTAACAGCCAACAGCGGCGCTGGCCTGTGAATTTATTACCATTCTCCCTCAGCAGCTCTCTCCCTGGGAAAGGCTACCCCGATGTGGGCTTTCATTTTTTAAATTCGGCAGTCACGCTGCCTTTTCTATTCCCTTTCGCGCTTTCTTGGCAACAAGGATTCCGTCTCCCATGATGTTGCATATGCCTGATCCTGCATTATGCTCAAAGAGTGGGACTTAGTTTCAAATTTGCCAGGGTAGTAGCAAAGCACCTCTTGCTCCTCTCCTTCGGCTCCTCAGTCACGCAGTGCTGGCCTGGCTCTCAACGAAGGCGAAGGCTGAAGGTGGTGCTGTATGTCCCTTGCTGGCGGGTGTATTCTCAAGATGGCGAAACGTAATGGAACCCCCCAGACGACCTACCCGCACAATGTACAAACAAATCCGAAATTCTCCTTTTAGGAGAATAAGTCAGATTATTGGTGGAGGTAATAGTACACCAGTGATGACATATTTATGAATGCAGATATCAATTTTTGCCAATAACCAACTGAAAATGTTACACAATGTCCCTTTAATGTTTTCATTTATGTCTTAACATTTACCCAAGTTTGCATTTATCTTAGCAAAATGTAAAAAAAAATGAAAAGCTGATGTTATGTGCTGGGTTTTTTTTAACATTTCTTTAAGACAAATGAAGAAAATTCACTGAAGAAACGATTCTCATTTTATGAAAAACAAGGAAATATCTGCACACTGAATAATTTTAAGTCCCGTAGGAGGTATTATTTATTTGTGACATATGAAGTTCTGTGGGTATTGCTTGGTATTGAGGCTTATATAGTGAGGCTAAAAAACAACAACACATAATTGGCTGATTATCTTTCTGTTTGTCTCACTATAAAAACGTCACGATACCTTTGCCTGAGGAAGACCCTCTCAGAGTTGGCAACACAGCAAACAAGTGATACATCCTTGGGGGCTTCAAAACTATTGTGTCCAGCTAATTCTTTGTTTTTCACTTTGAGCCCTTTTATCCAGTCACATTCTTCTGTGTTAAAACTAGACTTCTAATAGAGCAGCGAACAAAGGTTACTCTCCAAAATCTTCTCAGGCTCTGTTGCTGGGTGTAAGGTGCTAGTTATCTTCAAGTACAGAGTTAAAATAATCAGGCCCACACAGAAATGGACTGCCTAATTTTTTGTCAGTGACAATGTTAAACATTAATGCTTTATGTTTTATCTGTAGTGTATGATTTGTTTGCCCTTTCAATTGACAGTCAGATTTGATTGTGAAATACAACATTCAGTCAGTAACAAAGACAAAAGTAGCGCAAATATAAATAGAATTTATTGAAATTTTAAACAAGATGATAGATGAATATAAAAACTCAACATTGGCCATGTCAGCCTGGGCTATGTTCAGGCCTAACAAAATGTGTCCTAAAGGCCAAATTCAAAAGCAGTGACACTGCCAACTGGAAGCAGTTCACTGCGTTTGGAGGTGGTCTTTAACAATTAACTAATTTACTTAAGAACATATCATTTCTCCTAGGTGTGAGATGAATGTGTCTGATGTGAGGGTGCTCAATTATGGCACCATTTAAACTGTGAACAAATGTAGTCATAACACTGTAAACACATTTCCTGGCCTTGTTGCTGGATTGCCACCAGCCTCCCACCTGCACCTTTGGGCCAGTGAAGAAAATATTATCTTAATGCCAGGATGCTGGAGGTGAAGCTGGTGCAGGTCCTCCTTCATCATGCTGACCAGCTTGACACTGCTGACCTTCCCCATGTCATTGCCGCCACAGTGGATGATGAGGACATCTGGTGTTGCTCTTTCTCGCAGGGAGTGTGGAAAGAAGGAGAGAAGGTCTCTCTGCAGTCCACCCCAGCCAAACCAGCAGACATGGATGCCCGGCATGCTGAGGGTGCTTCCCAAGGTCTCTGCAGCTCTCTGGACACCACGCCGGACATAGCTGTCACCAGTGCTCCACACTGCATATGAAAGTAAAATGAGTGTAATAAATAATTAGCATTATATATTTTTAAAAAAAGTTGAAGCGTTTTTTTTTTTAAGATAACAGCTGAATCATTGTTTCAAGGTTTGTTGTATAATGTTAGTTTAAGCTAAACTCAACTTACCTCAAGTTTCGTGAAGGAGCTGCCACAGGGCTAGCCGAAGCTACGAAGCTTCTTAGCCTCGTAGGTTGTTAGCCTAGCTTGTTAGCCTTTGCTAACTTAGCAGCGCCGAGCGAGGTGGGCATGTTTAAGCAGCCAGGCTTCCTTCGGCCGCCTCTTTGCCCATTTTTGATTGTCCGGGAGTTGGGCGGAGTCACGCACTGCCAAGATGGCGACGTCCAGAGCGGAGTATTTTGAGCTTCAAATTTTTTTTTTTTTTTTTTTTTTATTTACATATTAAGATACAAACAAAAACTGATTGTGCCAGGGGATTAAGGAAACAGAAACAACCAAGTTCGGACAAAACAGAATACAAATCCAACACACAAAAAAAAACAAAAAAACAACAACAAAACTAACAATGAAATAATATACAATGCCGTCGTCAGTCTTTACAATACTTTTTGAGAGTAGTGCCAGTTTTAAGTGCCTTCTTGCTCCTAAGACCTTCAATAGTTGTGCTATACAGATTCAGTTCATGCAGAAAATGATCAAAGCTGGGTTTGGAGTAGGCCCATTTCTTCTTATGAATGTGAAATTTCCCTAAATAAAGAAGAAGCTGTACAAAAAAAATAAAGTCTTTCTCTTTCTCCTTGTCTTCAAAAAAAATAAGAATGTCCTTGTCTTTTAAGTGGATTGTTTGTCCTGTTTTCTGTTGATGTAATTTTTAACATCCATCCAGAACATTTTAGTGTATACACAATAAGAAAACAGATGGGAGATTGTTTCTTCCTCATTTCCACAAAAGACACAAGAATATTCAATATCAATCCCAAATCTCTCTAAAGTTTTTTTGCGGGATATATTTTGTGCAATATTTTAAAAGAGACCTCTTTAACTTTATTATTCAGGCAGAATTTATCACCAACTAACCACACTTTTTCCAGTCAATTTCATCATAAAGTGAAGTCCAAAAAAATTTTGCTGAGGGCACAGAAACCGTATGCATGAGATTCCTGATGAATTTATTTGAGCATTTATTCTTAGTAACGTCATTAACTCCAAGAAACAAACCACTACTGAGTGGAACATTCATAGATCTCACTGGAACCTCTAAGCAGTTGCAGTACACTCGTCGGTATGGCATCGAAGACCACTGCATATTCCTTTGGTGTAGTTGGCAGCCCGAACTTGGAAAGGAATTCATCATACAATAGTAGCTGTCCCTCAGCATTCAAAAGTTGTTTGACTAATACAATACCATTTTCAACCCACCTTTTATAATAGAGTGATTTATTTTTATATTGAATATTCTTGTTATTCCAAATGTAGTATCTTGTTGGCGAGAAATTATGTATATACACCATTTTCCAGGACAGCAGAGCTTGTTTATGAAAGTTTGCTAATTTTGTAGGTAATTTTTCAACCTTGTAATCATATTTTAACAGAAATTTAAGACCACCAACTGCGGTAAATATATGTTTTGGGAAGGCATTCCAAATATTGTCTTTTTCTTTGATCAAATTAGTTAGCCATTTTACTTTAAAAGTATTGTTTAATGTTTCAAAGCTTAGGACCTCAAGCCCTCCATCTCTTCTTGTATTACATATAATATCTTTCCTTAAATAATGACATTTGTTCCTCCAAATAAAATTGAATAAAGCTTTATCTAATTTTTTTGTATATTGCAGCCGGCATTTCAAGTGCCAAAGACACATAGACAGCTCGAGATATCCCCTCAGCTTTGGACAGCAAGACCCGACCATTCAATGAGAGGTCTCTCATCAGCCACATATTGAATTTTTTTGTTATTTGTTCCACTATAGGGTCGAAGTTTAAGTTACTGTGAAGTTTTTCATTCTTATCAATGACAACACCTAAATATGTAACAGTACTCTTCACAGGGATACCATTTACTTCAGATTGATCACATTCCTTCACTGGAAATAACACAGATTTGTTCAAATTCATTTTGAGCTTCAAATCCACTCTTCAGAAACGGACAAGTGATGTCACGGTGACTACGTCCATTATTTTATATAGTCTATGGTTATTACAGGCACCGCTAACGGCTAACGGCTAACAGCTAACGGTTAGCCCAGCTAATCTATAACCATGTTAATTCCAAAACGTGCACACAGAAATAATAATGTTTGTTCAATCATTGTGTTTATAGACTTTACAAACATCAGATTAGTCTACACAGTGATTTAGTGACATGAAAAATGTGATATATGTATATAGTGAAACTGCTGGTTTTCTATACTACTGCCTCTTCTTCTTCTACTGCTGCTGCTTCTTCTTCTTCTTCTTCTTCTTCTTCTTCTTCTCTCAATTTATTGGCTGATCGCAAACAACTTCCAGGTGCATCCCGCCACCTACTGTACAAGAGTGTTATACTGCTACAGCCTCAGGGGGGGCGTGTTTGCAGCAGATATAGCTCCGTTACGTAACGCGGCTATGATTTAAGGCCCGCCCATTAAATCCAGAAAACTGAAGCCTAGAAACACAGTTTGTGGAGCCTAGCTCCATAATTCCACTGTAAATGGTTGAAAGGCTTTTTTTTACACATTGTGAGGAGTACTTTTATGACCTATTTAATGTGTTTAGAAGAAAATAGCAGAATTTGCTTTACACAGACTTTAAGTTATTAGTTTAGTTTCATGCAGTATTGCAAGTAGTATCACAATGAATACTGTAGTCAATATCCAGCAGAACTGGTGAAGCTGTTTACACGGTCACACAAGTGTTATCTGGTGACTTTCATCCATGTTAACGTTTCACTCTTTGGGTTATAAATTGATATTCAACCAAATAACCTGTACCACAACAACTGACGTAACTTATTCAGCGGAAAGTCACCAGATAATACGATCACTAACGTTAATCTGCAGCTGTAACGTTACCAGCTGCAGACTCTACAGCTACAGGAGATGACACCGTCCAGTCATCTTACAAAAATGTCGATGAAAACATTTCACATATATTAAAACAACTTCACAACAGTATCACTGAGAAAAATGACTTTTTGTAACTAAATGACAGCATATATATCTATATATATATATCTATATATATATATATATATATATATATATATATATATATATATATATATATATAGATACATAGATATGTACATAGCCTAACTGCTATAGCGCCATCATTACCCACTGACTATCGAGGATTTACAGGGGACAAGAACTTTTTCTTTTTCTTTATCTTATTGTAATTACAAGATCTTTTCTCATACAAGATGTGGTGTCTAATTTTTCTTTTATCCAGTGAATGCAATACGCTTCCGTACAAACCAGCAGATAAAGGAAAAGGATAAAACAGACTAGATAAGACAAGAATAAAACATTCTCATAACAGACTTGTCATCATTAAAACTTCTGAGTTTCCGATAAAAATAGCCTACAAACCATAGACCGCGGCACGGGAGGGGCCAGGTGGGCCATGGCCCAGTTAACTTTTGTACTCTGACAGAGGGCTGCATTGGGACCCGGCGGGACCCAACGCAAATAGTAATAGTCATTTTGATCCACATTCCACCAGTTGGTGGCGGTAATGGGCCAATTCACTGTTTGCCAACCGCCATTAAACAGTAGAAGAAAAAGAAGAAGAAGAAGAAGATGTAGCCTAGCAACAGGATGTCAACAGGAACTTGGTGCACATGCATGAGCGTTTCCACTCCATATTTATTCCTAAATGGACGAATATGCCCTGAACCAGCTTTCATACCAATTTACCGCTTGCTCCGCCTGTCTGTCTGTCTGTCTGTCTGTCTGTCTGTCAGCTCTATCTGTCATGAGACAAACATGAAAGAAGACTTGTAGTTTATTGTGTTTTACCGGCGACGAGCTGTCATTACGCACGACTATTACGCACGGCTGTGCACTCTTTATAACTCACTGTGTGAACTTATGTTGCATAATAAAGATTTGCCCCCTCGTCATTTTAACCGCTCCCTCAGTAACTTCATCCTGGCACTGGGTTTGCCTTAACCTCAATCACTGCATGATTATATAAAGATAGAAAAATAAATCAAATACAGAGGAGGAGAGTAGAATATGAAACAGCCTTCATTTCATTAAAAACTAAATGAAAACAACGAAATAGGAATGATAGTCCTGACCAGTGCGTCAAAAGACATGCAGACCAGGGGAACGAAACAAACAACCCCATGAATCTCTTTTTCAATAGCCTATAAAATGACGTGTTTTCTCCTGCGGGATGGGAAAAGACACAAAATCAGTGCATCTCTATTATTGTGCGGGCATAAATTCTCAGAGTTTTGCGGGAGCAGGCGGGAGTGTAACACACACGTTGTGGTTGTGGGCGGTAATGGTCAGAAATTCAGGGGGAGCAGGCAGGAGCAGGATGAAGAAACAGTCCTGCGCGGGGCTCTACTCTGACAAACTATTTTATATGAATAAAAGCCTAAGTTGTAGCCTATCTGTGTTTTTACGAGCCAAGTCACCACACACCTTCACTCACTCTCACCAACTGCTGCCGATAAAAAACTCCCACTGACTGCTGCATTTTGATTTGATATTAGTGTGCCTATCAAGTGCATTGTTTATCAATACGTCATGCATGAGCATTGCGAGCTAACAGGTCGCACCTGCACTGGCTGCATCTGGGAAAATGAAGAGACAGAAGTCGATATCTGATTTTTTTTTTTCAAGTAAACAGAAAAAACAAAATGATCAAATTACTCCAGCTTCCACTGTGGCCTGATCTGTGTGTTTATGTATAAATAGGCTTGGCCTGTTGTGTGTGAATGTTAGAGTGGGATCAGAGGGGTTAATCTGAGCAAGCATGTGTACGTGTCATGTGACTGTGTGGCATCAGAATAAAAAAAGTGCTCAGCAACATTATTTAATACATCAGTAATATTGTCTGTTTCAATGCATATGAGACTGTCAGTTGAAAAGTCAACCAGCCAACATATTAAGCCAGGGTCAATCTTGTGGATGCTAGTAAGTCGATCTGATACAATGTGGGGCTGGATACAATTAAAAGCTGAGGAGAAATCAATACAAAGGAGCCATACAAAATTCTTTGCACCATCCAGATGACCCAGGATCATTTTTAGTAGGGTGCATGTGGCATCCTCAACACCCCTACCTGCCCTATAAAAAAATTTGGTGGGTCCAGTTTCACCTGCATTGTACCCAAGATCTCATCTTTGATTATTTTCTCAAAAGTCTTCATGTTGAGAGAGGGAAGTGCCACAGGCCAAAAGTCATTGAGGGACTTAGGTGCCCTAGATTTGGGCACAGGTGCAATAGCAGAATTCTTCCAGAGGCGGAGGGATCCTATGAAGCTGAAGTGACTTCATAAAGATATAGGAAAAAATATCAGCCAACGGCTCTGCACAGTTTTTGACATGGCAGCCACCAATATTGTCTGGGCCAGGACTTTTCCTCTCTTTCATTCCTTTTAAAAACCATGTCCCTATCCACGTATATCTCTGTTCAGGGCAGGGTTTTCTATACGTAGATAGTTCCAAATTAAAATCCTGAATATTAAAACGATTATAAAACATGTTAAGATCATTAGCAAATTCGGGCTCAGACATGCCAGCAAGGGAAATGGGACACTTTTTGGACTGCCTGCCCATTATGGACTTAATGCCCTCTCATGCAGGACGTGAATTACCAGTGCTCAGCAGGGTTTCAACTTGGTCTTTTAACTCAGTTTAGCAAGTTCCCGCTTAACTTGCTTCCGCAGCTCCCTGCTGCAAGTGACATTCCCCTGATTGAAAGAGATATTTCTCTGATTATAATGTTTTTGACTGATTTGGATACCCAAGGTTTATTGCTGGGAAAGACATGAATTAATTTCTTGGAGATTATCAAATCTTCACAAAAACTTATATATGAAGTCACAGTCTCAGTAAGTTCCTCCAAATTAGTGCAAACATCTTTAAACAAATCCCAGTCTGTACAAATAAAACAATCCTAGAGGCGCTGGATAAAGTCCTCTGACCAAACCAGAACCAAGCGTCGCTCAGGTTTTGTTTGCTTCAGGACAGATTTGTAGGTTGGAGCCAAATAAAAAAATATTGTGGTCGGACATGCCAAGAGGTGCTCTCCGCCAGGATTTGTAAGATCCTTTAATGGAACCAATACATAGATCCAGACATTTCATATTCCTGGTAGGACAAGTGACATATTGGTGAAAGTTAGTGAGAGACCTTCCGGGCTTACAGAGATTAAAGTCGCCCATAACAAAGTTGGGTACGTCCGTGCGATACTCTGTAGCCTGTGTACTGTTTCCACAATAACCCGTATAGCAGTGTCAACATTAGCTCTCGGGTGGATGTACACCAGCAGAGCATGTGAGCGGAGTGGGAGCGGAAGGAGTGGCTATATTTTTTTAAAAGGTGGAGCGGAGCCTTATCTCTCGCTCAGACGTCGCGCTAGACTTTTTCGTCGCCTGTCATTTTGACCGACAGGCTCATAAAAATCCGGTCAAAATCTATTTTTACTGGTCATTTTAATTTTCCTTTAAGATATTCAAAGATATTTAGTTTTCATTCGTTCGTTTTTAAAAAATCCAACAAGCAAGTTATAAAGTGTACATTAATAAGGACATGAACGAAAAGATGAACAGACATCCACACACCCGTGCCATTCTGGACACACTGGACGCGGAACCGAAGCGCAGCGCCCAGCCGCGGAGGCAGTTTTCAATCGGCGCCCATCTTAACCTATCTGACTGTCCACACAGGCCGCTGAGCAGAGCGGAGCGCACGCGAAGGCAGCGCTTCAGTTCGGCGTCTGGTCTATTTTTCAGTGTTTATCCAACATGCTCAATACATGAACATGCAATGACAAATTGTAATTAACTTATTACGTTATAAAAAAAAAAAAAAAGATTAAAATATGAACTTGCCCATGTTTAAAATGACCTGTTGAAATGAAAAAACGAGTACTGACGGGAACAGACGAGTGGAGTCGATGTTTAACCGGCGCGGAAAGCGCAGGAGAAATGCACTGCCTGTGTCACAGTCAAGACTTCTGCGGCACTACGCGTCCGGTGTGTCCAGGGCTCAACAACGCTACATGAAGCAGATGAATGACTGACAGTGTGAAAACAGCAGCCACTGACTGTGCACTCCGCCGCCATGTGGGCAGTCAATGACCGAGAATATCCGATTAACGCGACCCCTGCTCTCGCTCCAGTTTTGCTCCGGTTGCTCATGCCCCACCCAGAATGCATCTTTGCACCTGCACACACCCACACTATTTTCTTTCAAAACTATGGAGTTTACTGTGTACTTCAGAAAAGAAACTGAGAAGAGAAGCAGCGGTACCTTGGAGAATGGTCCCTAACTGCGGGGAGAGGCGAGAGGGCTTCCCCGGAGGTCGGCCGCTTAACCTGGTCTGTCTCCTCCACACTTTTTGACTTATTTCTACCTTGCTGACAGTGGTACCGTGGAGAACGGTCCCTAACTGCGGGGAGAGGGGAGAATCTATCAAGCTCATGTTTTACGACTCAGTTTTTTTGAGCGGAGTGGTGAGCGAGTGGAGCAGGATAAAATTTATGATGGAGCGGAGCGAAGAATGTGCAGAACCAAGTAGAGCGGATGAGCGGCGCAAAGTGACAGGTCTGCAAGCAAAGAAGTGGAAATTTTCACCCGGTGCACTACGCTCATATGCTCTGTAAACCAGTGTAATAAAAATCTGTGGAAATTCCTTCAGTAAATAACCTGGTCATAGGGATATAGACAAAAGTTCACTGTCAGGAGCATACAGTGAGTCCCTGACCACAACAGTGCTGCACCAGTTTTTATTCACATATAGACAGAGCCCTCCTCCAAGTGATTTCCCAGTCACTGCCAAGTCTCTGTCAAGTCGCAGCGATTCCCCAAAGCCATCAATTTCCAAATCGGATTGAAGGTCCTGCTGTTTGACCCATGTCTCCATCAGGGCAATCAGTCAGGTATTCCTGGAACTTGACATTCGCGTGAAGATTGTCAACCTTGTTGCGGAAGGACTGTACGTTGGCAAGGATGATTTGAGGGAAGGAAGATCCTTCGATGGCCCTGTTTTTTTAAGCCTTTGGCGCACTCCAGCTCATCTGCCCCTTTTCCTCACCCCCGTTGGCCTCGATGCCCAGTTCCTATCCCCCCGAGAAGCACCATGCCGGATGATCTCCGCAAGGAAAGCTGACATGGGGTCCACGACTCCCGTGCCCGAGTCCTGAAGAAGCAGAAGGAACTGCTGGCTTTACTGAAGCGGCTCATGATATTCGCAAAGTCCTCTCCGAAAGTCACAAAAGAAGGTCAGAGTAAGGAAAAAGACTGTCAGTCTGAGGTGAGTTATTGTTGCTATGATCAGACACACATAAGTTAAGACAGTACGTTAGTATGGACAGTAGAACAGGTTCAAAACCAACACACACCACACCACTGCTGCTGCTTGTCACCATTGGTCCGGCGCCATCGGAGTTCTTTAGTTGTCTTAGGCTGCAACAAGGATGGGAGATGAGATGGGTTTACACAAAATTACTAATTTATTTACAAAAAAATGATAACTGAACGTGAACAACACCTTGCCTTTACCCACATCCTGAAATAAGAGGGAACAGCCAGGAAAACAGGCACACCTAGTAGAACAAAGGGGTTGTCACACTAAAATGTCATGTGCTTGTATCTTTCGGGGCTGCTTAAACAGAGAATTGAAAACAGTATCAGTAACAAAACAGTAACAATATCGACATCAACACTCTACCTGCAAGACAGCTCAAGGTGAGCAGTCAACATTTCTCTGGAAGACGATTATGTAAAGCATTGCCAAAAAAAGTAAGAGAGAGGCTTGCTAAAGAGCACTGCTATACGCAACCATTAAATGATGCAAATGATGCGAGATACCTGCAAATAAATGAAACAACAAACAATCAGTACAGTGTGAAACACTGGTATCCTCTGATCCAGAAAGATCTTGAAGATGTGTTGTAAACAAGTCCCATGGCAGTAGTAGCTCTCTGGGCCCAACTCATAATAGTGTCATTTGTAAGTAGAAGACAAAAAGCAGACTTGGTGAGGAATAAAGTAGTGCTTAGAAATCAAGAAGCTCATAAGACAGGGGTCATCAATTGCATTTGTCCAACAGGCAGAGTTTTTCTTGGCAGACACTTTGGGGGCCAGATGCTCTCGTAAAATGAAATAGAATTAATATTGTATCCTAAATAATGGATTGTTATTTGATAATTTAATTTTCCTTCCAAATGTATGTCATTTTTGGCCTTGGTCAGTGTTAGAGGATAACTTCGGTATTTTTCAACCTGGGCCCTATTTCCCCATGTGTATGTGTGCATATGATTCATTCTAAAATTGGTTCAGTATTGAGGGAGGCGAATGCAGCCGGGAGCCGCGAAACGAGCTAAAACGGTAACGGGGGCAAATGCATCCAGTATAAGTTTGCGCATTAAAAGTTCTTTTTCGCCACTGACTGGTTCAGATCACCAGTGCTATCTCTGTAAATAGCATACTAAGTGTTTTGAACATTGTTTACTATATAACATTACCTCCACTGTGTCTGTAGCTCTCTCTACTCGTGGGGCAGCCTTTTTCTTGAGGAAGAGGTGCTTCGGGATTGGATGTCTTCTCTTCTTTGGCTGGCAGTAGTCATCTTGGGAGAAGTGAGCACTGCAGACCTGATGGTCTGCAAGGCGCAGTGTTAGCATCCATTTGTAGCACAACTAGCCAAAACTTCAGCATCTCGCCGTCCGACAAAGGCAGCCTATGAAAGCTGTACGGGGTGTTGCGCGACATCCTGTTCTTGCGTTCGGGAAAATGGTCAGTTTATTTGAGCACTCCAAAAACTCCAGTAACATTCCAGGGGGTAGCACGTAAAAGACTCCGTCCCAAACTCTGACTCTTCTTGCGTAACACACACACTTCATACACACATACTCACTTACAGTACCCAGCAGGGCAGCCCTCCCCCCCCTGCTCCAACACTGACTGACAGCTGACTCCACTCATACCACACTCACCACTGCCCCAGGGTCGCTACAATATGCTATTTACAGAGATAGCACTGGCGATCTGAACCGGTCAGTGGCGATAAAAAGCACTTTTAATGCGCAAACTTATACGGGATGCATTTGCCCTTGTTACCATTTTAGCTCGTTTCGTGGCTCCCGGCTGCATCCGCCTACTTCAATACTGAACCAATTTTAGAATGAGTTGTACGAATGAATGAATCATACGCACACATACACATGGGGAAATAGGGCCCAGGTTGAAAAATACCGAAGTTATCCTTTAACACACTTACAGTATATTACCTGTACTGCAGCAAGCCACAAGGGAGCAATTGAGAAATTTTGTGAGGCTGTCAAGCTGTCTATCATTGTCTCATTCAGTGTCCTTGTTGATGGAGAACAATTGCAGGAAAAAGGCCTTCTGAATATATTTTAGGCATGAAAAATGGCATTCTCAAAGAGCCTTAAGCGGAAAGTTGATGTAGAAAACCACAGCTTTAATGAAGAATGGACTGATAAATATGCATTCATAATGGCAACTTTTAGAATGCTCTACCTGTGTGCCTCATTTGCAATCAAACTGCCGCTGTCGCTAAAGAATATAATCTGAGGTGTCACCACAACACAAAGCATGCAAGTTTCAATGAGTCATATCCTGAGCAGGCAGAGGCCCATCAGAGAAAACTGCTACTTTGAAATTTCAATATTCCCATGTCAGCGGAATTACTAACCAAACTTTATGTGAACAAGAGAGGACAACAAGTGTGTCTCTCTAGGCTGCCTGGGTACTCCCCAGGCATAACAAGCCATTTACCGATTCGGAGGACAATACTGATATTTCCCAGATGTGCATTTTCATCAGGTATTTTGATGGCACAGATTTTAGAGAAGAGCTGTGAAAAAGTCAAACTGGTTGTCACAGATGGTGCTCCTGCCATGCACGAAGCTGGTTTAAATCTTATTTATCTGATCGTTTTCAGTTTGTTCACATTCAAAGTTAAAGTTTGTTTTGGAGTTCCGCAAGGTTCTGTGCTCGGACCAATCCTATTTACTCTATATATGCTTCCTTTAGGCAACATCATTAGAAATCACTCTGTCAATTTCCATTGTTACGCGGATGATACACAGCTGTATTTATCTATGAAGCCAGAAGAAAGTAATCAATTAACTAAACTTCATAATTGCCTTAAAGACATAAAAACCTGGATGAGCACCAATTTCCTGATGTTAAATTCAGACAAAACTGAAGTTATTATTCTTGGCCCCAAACAACTCAGACACACTTTATCTGATGACTTAGTTTCTCTCGATGGCATTGCTCTGGCCTCTAGCACTACCATAAGAAACATCTGAGTAACATTTGATCAAGATTTGTCTTTCAATTCTCATTTAAAACAAACCTCACGGACTGCATTTTTTCATCTGCGTAATACTGCGAACATTAGGTCTATCCTGTCCCGAAAAGATGCAGAAAAACTGGTCCACGCTTTTGTTACCTCAAGGCTGGATTACTGTAACTCTTTATTATCAGGTCGCTCTAGTAAGTCCTTAAAAACTCTCCAGCTAATTCAGAATGCAGCAGCACGTGTACTAACAGGAACTAAGAAACGAGATCATATTTCTCCTGTTTTAGCTCCTCTGTACTGGCTCCCTGTAAAATCCAGAATTGAATTTAAATTCCTACTGTTAACTTATAAAGCTCTAAATGGTCAAGCTCCGTCATATCTTAGAGAGCTCATAGTGCCATATTATCCCACCAGAACTCTGCGCTCTGAGAACGCAGGGTTACTCCATAAAGTCTCCAAAAGTAGATCAGGAGCCCGAGCCTTCAGCTATCAGGCTCCTCTCCTGTGGAATCATCTTCCTGTTACGGTCCGGGAGGCAGACACCGTCTCCACATTTAAGACTAGACTTAAGACTTTCCTCTTTGATAAAGCTTGTAGTTAGGGCTGGCTCAGGCTTGCCTTGTACCAGCTCCTAGTTAGGCTGACATAGGCCCAGTCTGCCGGAGGACCACCTATAATACACCGGGCACCTTCTCTCTCTCTCTCGCTCTCTCTCTCTCTCTCTCTCTTACTGCGTCTTGCTAACTCGGCCATTCTGGATGTCACTAACTCAGCTTCTTCTCCGGAGCCTTTGTGCTCCACTGTATCTCAGGTTAACTCGTGTTGCAGCGGTGCCTGGATAGTGTGACGTGTGTGGTTGTGCTGCAACTGTGGTCCTGCCAGATGCCTCCTGCTGCTGCATCATTAGTCATACTTCTACTGTTATAATACACATATGATTATTGTCACACATGTATACTATCAGATATTAATATATTATTATTAATTAAAATATTATTACTTTCATTAATGTTGTTGTAAGCTACTGTCATTACCGTCTGTCCTGCATCTCTCTCTGTCTTTCTCTCTGTCTCTCTCTCTTTCTGTCTCATTGTGTTATACGGATTACTGTTAATTTATCATGTTGATCTGTTCTGTACGACATCTATTGCACATCTGTCCATCCTGGAAGAGGGATCCCTCCTCAGTTGCTCTTCCTGAGGTTTCTACCATCTTTTTTCCCTGTTAAAGGGTTTTTTTGAGGGAGTTTTTCCTTATCCACTGTGAGGGTCCAAGGGACAGAGGGATGTCGTATACTGTAAAGCCCTGTGAGGCAAATTGGGATTTGTGATATTGGGCTTTATAAATAAAATTGATTGATTGATTGATTGATTGATTGATTGATGATTGATTGGCAAAAACGGGACTAGTGAACAGAATTAAGACTGTCGCTCCCAGCATTAACGCACTTCACTGTCTCATTCATCAAAGCGTGCTGTACGCAAAACTCAATGGCAATCTTAAAGAGGTTATGGACAAAACAATGAAAATAATTAACTTCAATAATTAACCTGCATTTCCAGGGATGTCATTGGATTAGTACATGACTATCAGCCCAGGTGGGGAATTCTCCGCTAAGGCCCAAGAAAATTTGTTTAAAATAATCAACATCAAAATAGTAGTCAAAATCGTTTTTAATTACAACAAATAATTCATAAGCATATAGTAGTCGAGATTAAATCATATAAACACATTAACAAATTAATGATTGTTTCCTATTTAAAATGAAATGGTGATTAATACCAGCCCTCAGACTCCTCAAACTGGCGACACTGTATTCTCCCCCTTCCTTGGTTGACTTCACAGCGGCATAAAACTCACGCAAGGTGTCATTCAGAGCAGTGGCAGTGTAGCTTTCAAAGGAGAGGTCCTTTTGTTTTTCTGCAAGGAAGTCTCTCAGCGTTTTAACTGCCCATTTCATTGTGTTGGGCTCATCCTTCTCATCTTCTAAATTATTTCATTCTTCCAGTGTCACCTCCTTGTGCTGTTTATCCGTTGCCTCTGCTCTGAGTCTCCTTGATATGGTTACAAACTAATAGTTGAGCCAGCACAATAACTTAGAACCTGTCATCAGGCAATTTGACTGGAACGACTTTTTAGCTGTTCTATAACACCTTTTAATGGACACTCTGCAGCCAATCAGAATTGAGTATTCACCCAGACCATGGTATAACCTGGATCATCCGCCAATTAAGCAGCACAACAATCAGCTGTACCCCCATGTTACAGCGCGATGGTCATGTATCTGTGTCCGCTATGCGACATGTCCACACTCCCTCATAATCCAATCAGAAGTCTTCCTACAGTTAAATACCTCCCAAACCGATTACATATGCTGGCGCATGTAAATACCCATTCCAGTAGAACACATCCCATGTAAACAGGTTGGCCAATTGGAATGACTCCAATCGGGTTCACCCAACCCGATTGAAAAGTCCTCATGTAACCGCACCTACTGAAGACATTAGCCATATATGTGCTCACCATGTTCGGATCAACATACACCTGGGAAGCTGTGTTCTCAAAAATGAAGTCTGTAAAAACGCATGAGAGGAACCGATTGTCAAACCAGTCTTTGGAGGACTGCTTGCGCATAAACCTGTCAAAGCTGATGTTAAAAAGATAGTGTCAGAGGGGAAATGTAAGTTTTCCCATTAGCCAAATGTGAGTATCTCAGTCCTGTGAGTTTCATTTTTTAAAATTATTTGTATTAATGTGTTGGATCACAGCCCACCTAAATTTGATGTAAAGAGTAACATGTCTATAACTAAGGCCTGTCTCATTTATTTGCCATTTGTATCTATTTGCTGATGTGCAAGGCTTGCATTTACCATGCTCTTCTCTGTTATGTTGATGGTTGACATCTTGAGACACTGCAATTGTGTGCTATTGTGTGGAAAAAACCCCAAGCAAGGACATTTGTGAAAAACAACTATAGATAAAATGAGCATGTGAAACAATAAAAGAAGTGTGAAATGAAGGCAATGAGTTTACCGTCATTTTTTAATTGAAGACAGTCTATGGCACAAGCTACTTTATAGATGGTGATTGTTTCATTTGATTTAAAAAAGATGAATAAATATAGAAACAGATTTTTCCCTCCCCACTAGTCAGTAATATTGTGGGGGCCGGATGGAAAGCCTTGGCAGGCCAGATGTGGCCCATGGGCTCGTTTACTGTCATAAGAAGATCTTCATTAGCGAGGGTCTATTAGATTCAGGCTGTGCAAGTATGCTAAAGCGAAATGTCAACACACATTCGTCAGAGATGGTAAAGTTGTGTGCAAGAAGGACAGCCAATATGTCACTATTAACACTCCCGATGAACTGTTTATGATCGGATATTTATGATCGGCATTGACATACAGGACAGATATGGAGTACAGACAGAGGAGACGGGACCCCGTAACCCAGAGTAGACAATTCTGGGTTACGGATCTTTACACTGAACGTTTGTGGAATAGGAAGTAAGAATAGAGACACTTGACTTAATTGAAATATGTAAACGAGACAATGTACTGTGTTTCAGTGAGACTAAAATAGATGATACTGACACACCAGAGATGCTTAAATTTAAAGTGATGGGTTTTCATAGGTTTGTTAGCAACCGTCATAAGTTTACAAACTGGCGGACAGCTGGGGTGTTAGTGTCAGTGGATGAAATAACAAAGGAGGTTTGACAAATCTTGACCCCTGTAAAAAGGCAATGTGGTTTAATAAGGAATGCAGACAAGAAAGATGAGAATACCTAAAAGCTAAGAAAATGCACACAAAAATGTGTTTAGTGTTAGAAAGAGTTATATAAAGCCCAGCTTGCCTATAGGAAGAAATTTAGTGGAAGGTTTATGCTTTTTTGGAGGATGCTGACTGGTGGTGGATAAGAGGACACATTGCCCAATTCCAGCTAAAGACTTCTACAAGCACTTTAAAAGGTTGTCTAACTGGGATATTGTCTAACTGGCAGTTTGATGTAATGCCTAATGAATGCATTTGTCGTTGGTTTGCCCCAGTCGTGTGCTGTAGGTTATTGTCTGGTCACATGTCTGTCTGCAGCACTAATTGCAGTAGCTGCTAACTTCCCTGAGGCTTGTGCTCTGGCTTCCGGGTTCTACTCGGCATCCTCCGTCACTTCGGCTCTCAGTTTTAGCTTTTAATTCTAGTTTTTATGCTACTTTGAAAGACCTACATTTTTAATTCTAACTGTTTAATATGTGTACTTTGGCCAGATGGCCGATCGTGTATACTTGCTCTGTGGACGTCTGTGCAGACAGTGACACAGCCGCACCCGAACTACATTAGCGTTTTGCTAACTTTTAGCAATACACGTCCTTCTTTCCACCTATAACTGGATTTTGGACTATGATACCGCTCGCACGACAGTGAGAAACCCCCATAAATACATCGGCCAACCCTGATGTCTCTTCAACACCCTTCCTGCCGTTTACTGTACACCGGAGTGACTGCTGCTACCAATGGGCCCAGTCTTTGGGCCCGTGCCGGTAAGTGTCGCTCTGCAGGACATAAAACTGATCTGATCTGTGACTACACACCGCCGCGGACTCCTTTTGGAAGTAAGTTTCATTTCATTTATTTGTTTGTTTTTACAGGGACAGTGCACATTAATGAACATTTCAGTAAATGTGCCAGTTTTAGCTGAGTAGCTAGTTTCCTACTGCAGTCCCCAGGCAAGGTGTTAAATGCCAGCTATAAGGAAGAAAAAATATTACACTTGACATTTCGTAATAACAATAAAATATACAGCACAGCACGTATAATAGCACATGGATCAGAAGGCACAACACACACAGTCAAAGATAAGAAGTGGCACATAATCACAATGGAAAGCACATCAAGCACATTAAAAGACAGGAAAATAAGCTTCAGCCGGCAGGTAGGCTACATCAGGCAAACAGACAAATATAGTAGCAGTGCAGCATATTGGCAGGACACCAGGAACAAACAATACAGAACAATACAAAACAAAACGCAATGCACATTGTTTAATGTAAGCAAGCGAAACAGACAAGCAGATAGGCAGTCAAGCAGGCAATATGGAGGCAGAGAGGCATGCAAGCAGGTAGACAGAATTATAGGATTAGTATGGACTACTGATCGTGATCGCAGACATGATTATCTTTTAACCATATTTTTAGTGTGTTTGAAGGCTTTGTGTATTTCAATATTGCGAATGTGTGGTGGTAATGAGTCCCAGAACTGGGCAGCTCGCACTGAGAAGGCTGACTGGCTGAAGGAACTTTTCTCAGTGGTACGATGAGGGTAGTTGTTGAGGCCGATCTGGTCAGTCTGCTGCTCAATGTAAAAAAAGTCGGCAAGTGGTGGTGGAGCCAAACCATGGAGAATTTTGAAAACTAGATTTATGTTGTGAAATTTTACAGTGTTATCCCATCTTAAAAGGACATGCTTGTCCAGGATACTGCAGTGATGATAGCGAAAGGATTTCTTGTCCAGGACTTTTAGGGCTTGCTTATACACAGATTGAATTGGTTTTAATGTTGTTTTGCAGGTCTGGGTCCAGCTGGTGAGGCAGTATGTTAAGTGGGGCATTATCATTGCATTGAAGTATAATTTTGCGGTTTCCAAGTTTAAACAATTTCTGATGTATCTGAAGTTGGCCAGGTTGTGTTTGATTGTTTGTGTGACTTTCTTAGCTGTTTTTTGAATGTGAGGTTTGAGTCGAGAATAATTCCCAGATATTTGAATTCTGTCACCACTTGAAGCCTGTCACCTGCAACATACACATTTGGGTCAGGTGTATTTGATGTTTTCTTTGTGAAAAACATGCTAACAGTTTAATATTAACATTAAGGTGAAGACAGGAATTGTGGAGCCATTTTGATACCTGCACTTCTTTGTTTTTACCATGTACATAGATTACTGTATCGTCTGCATACATTTGAATTTCAGAACTGTTACAGACAGAAGGCAAATCATTAATATACAGACTAAACAGTAAACAATCTGTGGCTCAGTAAACTGCTAAAGCTGGTGGAAGTAGCCTTCCGACTAATACAAACAAGCGTATTACATCACCACACATCACTCCATTGCTGCCGTAGTTGTTTTTTGTTTCCTAGGCAACCCACCTGCTCCCCATGGCTCCACTCACGTCTCCACATGACTGTGTCAGCTGCCTCAACAAGTCCCAGAAAATCGCTGAGCTGGAGTGATGTATCTGCAACCTGTACTGGATCAGGAATGAAGAGGCTTGCCTCGACTTTGCGGTTTCCAAAGGGCCTGCGGTCCTGGCAACTCCGCGGATCTGGATTCCACCTTCCCAATGTCCGATGCCGGCTTCTCGGTCTCTGCGGTCGTTAACCCCGCCAGCCAGCTGAGCGGACAGTCACGGCTCCTCAGCCCCACACTGATGACTATACAGCCACAGCTACATCCAGGCCGGCTCTCTCAGTCTCAGCTCCTCATCTTCCTGCTGAGGACCCGTGGCTGTTGCTGGAGCCAAGCCAAAATGGGCAACCAGGAGACTACATTCACCTCAGTGGCGATTGCTCTAAGACTGCAAGGGAAGCTCAGATGATCTGTCTGAGGCTGAATCCCTTTTTGATTGACAGCGAAATGAGTGAATCAGCGATCTTGATATATTAACCCACACCAGAGCGATTTTCAAATTTCATTCCGCTGTTCTGAGTTGATCTGGATACTTTTCCAATTCTCTTAGTGACTTTTTCTTTGTTAAAAATGACTAGCGACAAATCTAGCATGTTTTTCTGGTGTTATTGGAGACTGTACTCGTGTTTGGAGACTCTGACTTCTGTCGCTCTGCAGTTACTGTCCCCAACAAACAATGGGTGCTGCTGTGAGCCTTCCACTGTCCCAAAGCACTCACAGGCGGTCACACTACCAGCCCCAGCTAGTGAGCGAGCTAGCAAGCTGCACATAATGGCAGACAATTTGAATATTGTCGACCGGATTTTGGCGAAGCCAAACAGCAGGGCAGATCAACACCTCAGATTGATTTGGTGCAAAGGGTGGGGAAAAGTAACAGTTCTTTTCACCCATCTGAAAATCTTCAAGGTGTGTTTTGCTGTGGTTCTGTGGCATGAGTGTGGTTGAAAAACAGCTTCAATTAAATGCTCCTTTTATAAGTTACTGCCTCGCTACAATATGACAACTTTTATGATATAAACTTAAAGTGAGCTTCCCCTGTTTGAAAGACCAGCAGCTGCCACTGATTCACCAGTGGCAGTCCTGGTCCACAGTAAATGGCAAAAGGCGAGGGAAGTCCAGCCTGCAATCTCACCCACCTTGTGAGCTCCAGCTGGAGGACAGATTTAACATCCTGGGCATTGAGGAATCCTCTCCGCTGCAAACTGGCTTCTCTCTTCCTCCTAACTCAGTAATGTCTAGTTGCCAGGGGCCCAGGGGGTGAATGGGCCTGCAGCGGGACCCCTGGTCAAAGAGGCTGCCCTTAGAGCGAGACGATCTGGCGGACTTCCCCACCATGAGAGGCCATGCGAGCCCGCAGCCACAGCTGTGCCTCCATCTCACCCTCCGTCGGCATCCTCCCCCACTGAGCAGCGGGGCCCGCCACCTCCTCCACGTCCTCTGTTCCCCCCAACTACTGTCATAGTGGGTGACTCCATAATGAGACATATCTGCTTTTTCAACACCACCATTCACTGTTTTCCAGGTGCAACTGTCTCAAAAATCATCAGCAAACTCCCGGATTTACTGATTTCTCTCCCAGACTCCATACATCGCGTTATCCTGCATGTTGGAATGAATGACATAGTCAGGTGCCAGTCTGAACTGCTGAAGGTTGACTTTAACAGGCTATTCAACACCTTGAAAGACTGCGGGAATTCATTCTTTATTAGTGGCCCTCTTCCCACAGTCGGCAGACTCCTCTCCCTCCCTTCCTGGCTCCGGACTGCCTGCATTAACCTTGGTTTTCATTTTGTCGACAATTTTGGGTTATTCTGGAATTGCCCCTCTTTCTATCGGGATGACGTTCTGCACCCAAGTATATTAGGTAGCCGCATGCTTGCAAACATACAGTACACTGTACACGCCATGACTCACACACACACATGACTGTTTACATGCCACGCCCCCTCCACAGTGCTCTCTTCTTCTTCTTCTTCTTCTTCTTCTTCTACAAGGCCCTCTGTGAGTTCTGCGAGTACTGCCTCCCGTATCCACTCCCCCTACAGGCGCCAACTGCAACTACAACTGTCACTAACATCTACAGACAGCACCAAGTGCAATATTACTGTCTCTGGGTCGTATCTAAACCATCCTACAGAACCCGGCCCTTCTCATACTGTATCCACTTACAACCCGCAAGTTGAGCACTGGTTCTTTTTCGTTGTTTGAAGCTCTGACATATAAAAATGGTAGCTTCAAACCACTTTTCTGCTGTGTTATCTACCCCCCCAAGCATAAATTTTTGCGCTTTTCTGTGTGATTTTAGTGAGTTTTTATCATCCACCATTCATTACGATAATCCTCCTGGCTGGTGATTTGAGACTAAAAATCCATGGTGACCGAGCCTTCCAAACCATGGCCCCAAAGCTCTGGAACTCCCTGCCCCTGGATCTGAGATCCTCACCCTCTGTCCAGATTTTTAAGGTGCAATTACAGACACACCTTTTCAGGCAGGCTTTTGGACATCTGTAAACAAGTATGTAGTATGTTGTAAATAGATTGCTGTTCATGTTGCTCTGTATTGCACTGTTTTATGTTTTTATATTTTGTATTTTTTTTATTGTGAAGCACTTTGCGACCTCCAAGCTGTGAAAGGTGCTATATAAATAAAGATTTACTGACTTACTTACTTATGTACCGGTGACTGAGTTTTTCAAGGCTGACAGTAATGGCCACGTCTTTTACATTAGTGCCTTAAATGCCACTTCAACTGAGCAAGAGATGAAGGACATTTTTTTAAATTAAAACTATGAAAAGCAGCAGAAATAGATAGTATATATATATATATATACATATATATATATACATGCTAGTGGGTATATATGTACACATATATACAATGATGTCAACAAATATGGACAGCAGGCTAAAACCATTAACCACTAAAACATACCAAAAAAAAAGAGAGAAAAAAAAAATGGAACCAAAACCTGAAGGACCAGTGATCTCAGCTTTAACAGTGCTGATCAGACAGGTAAAGGTAACGTCACAAGTTAAAGCAGCAGTTGAAAAAAAAACAAACTTGGTTGTGCTGCTGCCGTGGTCCTGCCAGATGCCTCCTGTTATCACGAGTCATACTTCTACTGTTATTATACACATATGATTATTGTCACATATGTATACTATCAGATATTAATATTTACTTTCAACATATTGTACCACAATAGCCAGAATCATAATTATAATATTATTATTTTCAGTAATGTTGTTGTAAGCTACTGTCATTACCGTCTGTCCTGCATCTCTCTCTGTCTCTGTCTCTGTCTCTCTTTCTGTCTCATTGCATCATGGATTACTGTTAATTTATTATGCTGATCTGTTCTGTACAACATCTATTGCATGTCTGTCCGTCCTGAAAGAGAGATCCCGCCTCAGTTGCTCTCAGCTGATTGATTGATTGATTGATTTATTGATTGATTGATTGATTGATAAACCTGTGTGAAGTAGATCAGATCAACAGTTCTTAAGATATGCGAAGGACACACACACACACACACACACACACACACACACACACACACATTCACACACACAGGTAACTTGTTTTATGGTTAGATGATAATATGTGTAGGCCTGTGTTCTAAGTTATTTCAACTGCTGTCAGGTGGCCCAAAAAATCTACTCATGGAGCTCTACAAACCTTTTATTCTTTATTCGGACCCCCATTACCTTCCACAAAGTAGTCTACAAACATGTCATAAGCCGTCATGTACTTCACTGGGATTGTCATTTTTGTATGTTAGTCATCCATTTCTAGCACACATCCAAGTGCAGGGGTTCTCAAGCTTTTGTAACTCAAGGCCCACCTCTGAGTGTTAAAAAAAATTCCAAGGACCACCTTCCCTAATAGAAAACAAAACAAACATGCCAAAAAAGGAGTAAAAAAAAAACTGGTCTGTAAATATGTATTATGTCACTGTCAGTTGTGATGACCAAAATAAAGGATGAATCCAAGTGGTCATTTTTCTTTTCAGGCAGCAGAGTGGTGCAGTGGTTAGCATTGTTGCTTCTCAGCAGGAGGGTTCCTGGTTCAAACCAGCTTCCTTCCACAATCTAAAGTAATACGGGTTAGGTTAGTGTGAATGAGTTGTCTGTCTCCGTGTGTCAGCTCTGTGATAGTCTGCCGACCTGTCCAGGCTGTACCCAGCCTCTCACCCAGTGTCAGCTGGGATAGGCTCCAGCCCCCCAACAACTCCCATCAGGAACCCAAAGTGGTTACGGAAAATGAATGAATGAATGATATTTCCTTACCACAAGCTTTAGAGCTTTTATTGACGAAGGATTGTCTGAAAAATGTAGCTCTAGCTAACAGCGGCAAAACACATTTGTCTCTAACTGACTATGTGTCTTGATTGGCAGGGTGGCATTAAAGCGCAACTGGTCACTGAAGTAATCCTTTACAATTTAGGTTTTTTATTTTACTTAAGTTTTGAGCACATTTACATTTGACAATAACTGGCTTTGTAAAAATGTCATTTTTAATTTAATCTAACTGTTTGGCAGTACCTCTGTGGCCCACTTGTGGGTAAAGCCCCACTGGTTTAGAATGGCTGTTCTACTTTATACAAGAGACTTCATGTAGAATGGGTCATTCAAAGAATGACAGCATAAATTAATGCTTTCCTGTAAATGCATTGAGTTTAATTTATTTTGGTGGTTGGTAGTTTTAAATCAGTCCGTGTGATAAACTCTAGTCAAATATTTTTTTACTATTACATCATTGCATATGAGCATTGTATGTATCCAATCAGAACAGCATGCTGTCTCAATCCTACACAGGCTCAGAGCATTTAGATAAAGCAGACAGTACCCATATCTTGTCAATACAGCACAGAAAAGGTAGCTCTTTGCCTCTGATGTTGCTATATTTATAGTGATTGCAGCGACTGTTAAACAAAAGCATGGAGGTGTCTCCCACCATCCCCCCTGATAGTAGCCATAACAGAGGTGATATAATAAATTGTTGCAGTGGAGATCAATGTCTGTGGGAAGAGGCATGGGAGGAAGGGAGCGAGTCTCATTGTTCCTGCTCTCTGTGTTTCTGCTCTTTAAGGCAGATCCCAGGATGCCCATATGACGAATGGTAACCATTCTGGAGTGGCCGTTTGGTACTTGGCATCACAGTAGACTGGGAGCCCTGGGCCGTCAGGTCTGAGATGGCGGCTGTCCCCAGCGCTCTCTAGATGGGGCCCCTAAGGGCCTCCGCGCTGCCTAGTTGGAAAGGAGGCGCTATAAATCAGCCCATCTGGAAGGCTATGCTCTGCCTCACTTTTCATCTCAGCCCCCACTCCCTGATGGGGAAGACGGGGCAAGAGGGGTTGGGAGGCAGAGGGTAGAAAGGGTTCACATACCTGGGGAGAGAGAGGAGGAGCTGCAGGGAGGCAGGGCAGGGGTCTCTACCAGCCCAATGATCCAGTAACCCAAGGGCCAGGAGATGGTATGAAGAGAGGAACCACCAGAGAGGCCACACCAAGAGTCAGAGTCAGGAGCAGCTACTGTTCATTAGTAGTGTAGAACACAGTTTTAAGGATAATTTCAGTTAATAATGACCACATATTTGTTGTCATAGTTTTGGGCATCATTCCCACATGAAATAATATCACTGTAATCAGTGAGTTTCTTTTTGAGTTGTTGTTCGGGAACTCATTGACATAGCTAGTAATTAATTTGACTGTTATAAACTTTAAAAGGTCAGATCTTGTGCTTGCTGTAGCCTAATGCAATACACAGGTGCTCCAGATATTGTTCATGGCAAGGATGAATAGGCTGCCCAACTTGACACAATGTCAACCTCAGCTCAAATCCCAGTTACATCAGCTGATCTCAAGCAGGCCAATCAACTGATTGAGTTAATTAAAGGAATGGGGTCAGCTGATAGATCACATTTGCTTTCTATGTAACCAACTGGTGAATCTCATTCAGGGCACCCTTTTTAGGGCCTGTCCCAAAACCCACACTTCCCCTAGAAATACCCCCTTGAGCTTGGTTGTGCGCGTACACGTTTAGGCAAGTGGTGTCCCAATACAGAATTGAGGTAGTGGAAGTGGTTTCCAACACTTAAAAACCACCCTAGATTCTAAGGGAGCCCCGACCCACACTTTCAGCCAAGTGGAAGATGAAATTTCTCAGAACACTTTGCGAAGTCAGCAACTTACAATTTCTTACTGTACAATCGGAATGTAGGCTATACAAACAACAGATGGTCGGACTAGTGTAAACTCATCAGCAACTCAGTTGAACACAGCATCAAAATATTTAAACAAATCAACCTGAACAAAATCGATCACAACCAGAAGACGTTTTCAGCATTTCTTCTCTGTTGATTCATCAGATGGAGGGGAATAACATAGCACACGCCACAACACAAGCGCTGGAGCCGGCATTTTCAAACCTGAATGACTACCGGTATCTTGCGTCGCTACTACACATGACATACTATTCAAAATAGTATTAGTTTAAAGCAGCAGTTGCAGCTTAGTAGGAAGACCTCTCTCACTGTTTTTGGAACGTCAGTGTCGAACCCCCCCATTTGGGACACCATCTAGTCCCAGGGAAGCCACAGAAACAAGCAAATAGCAACTTCACTGCAGTTCCAGTTACGGCCGCCACTTCTGCATCCAGTTGAGCCCTAGTCCCAGCCATCCAGCTCCACAGTTCAGGATGACAGCCCCATCTGTTGGCCTTCCCCTCCATTCAGTCACTGCTCGCCAAAATGAACTCCAAAAATCAATGACACACTGGTGAGAGGTGACACGCTCTGAGACTGATGACGCTCTGAGACCGAGACCATCGCAAGACTACGGGAGATCCAACATGGCTGCGTCCTGCTGCTAGAAGGAAAACACTGGCAAACCAAATATCTACTGGACTAAATATTCCTTCACTCAAACACTGGATAACACGTTTGTTTTTCTGGAGGACTACTACTACCGGGTGTGCATCATGAGCAACCTAAGAAAAACAACCCCGACGTGACTGCTCCACTGACACCGAGGATGACAACATAACCACAACGGTTCAGGTCAGTCTGCTTCAATCTATCAACAACAAACTCTCCATTCTTGAAAAGATGCATGCCGACATAAAAAAACTCAAAACAAGTCTCGAATTCACCCAGTCACAAATAGACACACTGCAGGCCGAAAACAAGGACTTAAAACTCTTCGTCAGTAACCTCAATACCCAAATGGAAACCATTAAAAACGAAAACAAACTAATGAAAGAAACTATCCTAGACCTTCAGAGCCGCAGCATGCGCGACAATGTTGTTTTTTTCAGGAATCACAGAACAACCACAAGAAAACCCAGAACATATAATAAAGGAATTCATGAAATCTGCGCTGAAACTACCACCCGACACCGTCAGCAACATAACTTTCCACAGAGTCCACCACATTGGAGCAGGAACCAACACGAACAGACCGAGACCAATTGTGGCAAAATTTGAACATTTTAAACAAAAAGAACTGGTTAAGAGCCACGGCAAGGAACTCAAAGGAACAAACTATGGACTAAATGTCCAGTTCCCTCGGGAAATCCAGGAAAGGCGAAAAAAAAATGCTCCCAGTTCTGAAACAATACCGGGAGAAAGGAAGAAAGGTCGCCCTTACCGTTGACAAACTTTATATCAATGGACAACTTTTCCACGACCCCAGCATCACAACATGGCTTTAACTGGGACTCCTATAGCCTAGTCGATTCCTATTCTTTCTCTCCTTCTCTTTTTCTCTCTCTATCTCACTCACTCATCCCCTCCCTCTCTCTATCACATCCCATTCACCTGTACATCTGCATGTGTACATGTATGTTTGCCTGTGTGTGACTGTATGCGTGGAGGCCTACATTTAGATGTATGTATGTGTGTGTGTGTGTGTGTGTGTGTGTGTGTGTGTGAGGCCTACATGCATATGGATATCTGTGTGTGTGTGTGTGTGTGTGTGTGTGTGTGTGTGTGTGTGTGTGTGTGTACCTGTGTGAGAACAAACAAGTTAACATAAACAACTACTACAAACAATAATAATGTTGCGTGGAGGGCATGTGGACATGTATGTATGTTGTATAGGTGTGTATGTGTAAATATATATATATATATATATATGTATATGTGCACATGCATGTGTATATATATGTATATGTGTATATGTGCACATGCATGTGTATATACATGTGTGTGTGTATGTGTGTGTGTATATGTGTATATGTATGTGTGTATGTATATATGTATATATATGCATATAATTTTTTTTGTAATTATTATTATTATTTTTTTCAATATTACTATTCAACCAAATTTTGTCAGCAGAAACATGTATACAGTGCCATTATAACAGACTGATTAATGGTTGTTAAGCTCTCTTAATTTCCCTGTTTATCCATTTTTTTACTTTTTTCTTCCCTCTAATTCTCCAATAAACCCTCAAAAGTAGCTTCATTTAACATTTTCATCTCTCATATAACTCCCTTCCGTCTCCATGAGGTATAGTCTTCTAAACCTGTGCACGATGCTCTTATTTGTGTTTTTGTTGTTTTTGACCCCTCTCAGTGTTTCCTGTTACCTGCTCTCCTTTTGTGAGGGATCAGCTCACCTGCCAAAAGAACCAAAGTACTGAACCATCTACATAAACTGAAATCAGACATTTGCCGAACACAAGAAACCCATGTTACAGAGGCAGAATCTCAGAAGCTCAAGGTCAGATGGATTGGCCAGACCTACCACTCAACCTATAATTCTAAAAAACGCAGCACTTCCATTCTAACTTTCCAAACTCTCATACCATAATAGGTGGTGACTTCAATACAGTACTGAACCCGGACCTAGATCGCTCTTCCAACTCACCATCTAATAAACCCCTCCACTCCTCATCCACAATCAAACAATATATGTCAGAATATGGACTGATGGATGTCTGGAGACTACATAACACAAACAACAAAGAATTTACATACTACTACCCACATCACAAAACCTACTCCTGAATTGATTACTTTTTGATTAACAACACATTCACACATAGAGTAACAGAACTCAACATCCATAGTATTATTATATCAGATCACACCCCTATATCTCTCAAACTATCAACAGGAATTAAACTTCACCCTATACCCAGATGGCGCTTTAATATATCACTACTCAAAGACCCAGATTTAACCACATACTTCAAACAAGAATGGGCATCCTTTCTTGAGACCAACAGCACCCAGATATAACAGCAAAAACAGTCTTAAGAGGAAAAATAATATCATACTCCACAAAAAAGAAAAAAGAAGAAACTGCAAGAGAACATTTTCTAGAGCAGGAGGTGAAGAGACTGGAAACCCTAGCCTCTCAAATGCCTACAAACACACTCAATACAGAATTGCTCCAAATCAAATATGAACTCAACAGCCTTCTCAACAAAAAAACACAACACACGTTTCTCAAACTTCATCATCAACATTTTGAATTTGGTAACAAAACTGGTAAGCTACTAGCTAATCAACTAAAACATCAAACTGAAAAAAGTAACATCAATTCAATAGAAGATACCTTGGGAAACACAACACAGGATCATATGACAATAAACGAAACATTTGGGAAATACTACTCCAATCTGTACACCACGGACCATATCACCACACCCACAGAAGCTAGCATTAAGTCAGGGTAGGGTGGCCCTTTCTCTTCACCTCCCTCAACCACTTTGGCTTCGGCTCCCATTTCACCAACTGGATAAAAATTCTATATAACTCACCTTCAGCATCTGTAATCACCAATGGAATAATATCCAAATCTTTCACCCTAAACAGAGGTACCAGACAAGGATGCCCATTATCACCACTACTTTTTGCACTGTTTATAGAACCACTCGCCTCAGCCATTAGACAGAACAATAGCATTTCAGGTATTCAAACCATTTCACATTGCCATAAAATCAGTTTATATGCGGATGATATACTACTATTTCTAACAGCCCCTGCCACCTCCCTTCCATCAGTCCATAAACTTATTGACAGTTAAATACCTCGGAATTCATATCTCACCAAACCCAAAGGACATATTCAAATTGAACTTCACGCCACTACTACACAACATCAAACAGGACCTGAACCGATGGAATAAACTCCCACTATCCCTAATTGGCCGCACTGCATCTGTTAAAATGACCATCCTCCCAAAAATCAACTACCTATTTGCCATGACACCCGTTAACCCACCCCAAGGCTGGTTTTCCTCTCTAAACTCAGCAGTAAAAACATTCTATTGGGAATGAAAAAAACCCTGGATCACTCTTCAAAAACCCAAACAGTATGGCAGACTTGATGCCCCAAATTTTTATCATTACATTCTTTCCCACCAACTGCAGTATATCCACCATTGGACCAACAATTCAAATCCTGCCTGGCTAGATATCGAACAAACCATCTGTAAAGACCTGTCCATCCAAGATATTATCTTCATAGACAAATCGATCAGAACCCATGACTGCTTCAAATATAATACAATAAACACTACCATCACAGCCTGGTGGAAAGCAAATGAAATCCTCAACCTCCAAATTTCCCCTTGCAATTCCATCCCTATCTGGCATAACCCCATGTTCAAAATTAACAATAAAGCAATCAACTTCGCAGTATGGAAACGGAGAGGAATAGCCAGCCTGGGGGACCTCTTCAGTGGTGGCTCTCTCATGACCCTCGACCTTCTGAAACAGACACACAACCTACCACAAAACTGTCAATTCCAATACCTGCAACTAAAAGAGACCATAAAAAAAGTTATTGATATCCACAATTTCCACATACCGACCCCTCCTTTATTACTGCAAATAAATTCACTCAAACCTAAAAAATTACTTTCTCAGATCTATAAACTGTTCTCATCTCATGACATTACTACCTCACTACCAAAAGGCAAATGGACTTCAGACCCACAGATTCAAACAGATATCAATTGGCAAATAATTTGTAGCAACACATTCACCATGTCATCCAACTCAAATATACAGCTAATTCAATACAAAGTACTACATACAGCACACATCACCACCCATAAAATGTACCTGATGGGCCTCACCGACACAAACACCTGCACACACTGTCCATCCATAATAGATAATTACCCCCATGCATTCTGGTACTGCCCCCCAGTCAGACAGTTTTGGTCGGAGGTCATGGGAGAGCTATCCAAGATCCTCAACCTCAGCATCCCAATCTCCCCCTCCATAGCCCTGCGTGGTGACCTCTCCTCTCTATCAACCAAACATCTTCAAACATTCATCCTCATCTCTACAGCTGTTGCAAAAACAATCATTTTACTCAACTGGAAAGACCGAACTAACTTATCACTAAACCACTGGTACAACTTGTTAATTGAACATTCAAATTTAGAAAAACTCTTTATTTGCCATAAAAGAAAACATCACCTATTACAACAACATCTGGTCCCCATTTTTACAATTTATCCAGAGCTGATCCCTCCTTTTTTTTTTTTTCTCGCACCAAGGAATTTGACACCCCTCAGTAGGTCTGCACAATACTCCTTAGCACAACCCCCCTGTTCTTGATTTGTTTTGATTAGAAAAACTGGATGATGACATTGACTTATTGATTTGACTTTGTTTTTATTTCTGTTTTGTTTTGTAAGTTTGTCTGTTTGTTCCGTAATTTTCCTTTGTTCCATACTGTTCTATGCTTGTCTAGTTGTCCTGTGTGTACTTAAATGTTCAATAAAAAATTAAAAAAAAAAAAATCAATGCCTTCAATATGGTTTAGCAGATGCAGCCGGGCAGACATCTGTGACGCTGACTGATGATGTCGCCACATCGAGCTTTGATGGCATCACATTCCTGCAGAGGACATTGGGAAGTGCTGTTCCAGTCTCTTCCATGGTTCCACTCTTTGCTCTTGCAGCTGCCATTTCCCGCAACATGAAAAGCCAAATCCCAGCAGGTAAAGGCATCAATCTTGTTTAAATCTCGTGGTGCTCAGTGATAGGCTTATTGTGGGTTCTGGAGATATGTTCATGATGCTAAAGGACAGTGGCCCTGACTCTCCTAAACTCTGACTTTAGTTAATTTAATGTCATCAGTGAGGTGTATCCATTCGAGGCATCGCCATTGTACATGGGGAGCAGGCACTATCCACTGCACTACTGACACCCTGACAAAGTGTCACTTGTTTGCAACAATTTACAATCAGATTTGAAGTAGCCCAAGATAGTGATGCATTCCTGGGAAAGGAGGCCAATAAGGCTTCATGGTCAGTCCATTTGACAAATCGACCTTTTTAACAACTTGTATAAATCCTATAGGTATAGCTACCCATTATATTCTGGGAAAAGTGCCCAATTATTATTTATCTGCTCCTCATCGTGATAAGTTCAAACCATCATTGGCCCTTTGGCACAGTTTCCATAGTTTATCTTTTTGGATGATGCCATAAAGTTTTTAAGAAGCAGAAAGGGATATACATCTATCCAAGGCAGTTATCAGTGATGGTTTCAAGCAATGCCTTTACACCCTTCCCAGTGGCATCCATTTGATGTATCCATTTGTATTTTCAGTTAGGCTCACCTTTGGTTGTTGCAGCAGCCCAAAGGATGTTCTGCTATATCCAGTTGTATTTTGAAATATGCAATTCAGCATGCTTTTCTGGCTTTTCTGACCCACAATCCCTGGCAAAGTGAGATTGTTCATATCAACTGAGCCACTGCAACATTATGTACTTTTTAAGGGCAGCTGCAGTACTTACTGAAAGTAAAGAGAAGTGCGTGATTTGGAGCACATCCTAAATCTGAAGAGAAACTCCATGATATGGTGTGCTTGGATGCAGGCTGCAGATCTGAGCTCTGGTCTGATCTCCTTTGTGACACAAATGGAAGAACCTGGAATCATTAGTTGTTGGTTTTGGAGGGTTTTCAATAATTAAATTTGCTGATGTAGGGCCAAAAGAACTCTGTAGGCATTTTGCCTGTCAATATTCCCATCATATGCGCATTTAATGTTCACTATTATGAATCCCACAAACTGCAGCTATCTTCCATTATTGAAACACATAAAGACTGATAGGGATAGGTGAGGAACGGCATTTCAATTTCTAAAAGTAATTCTGCTTTGTTCTCTGTCATTTATGACTCACTGCCTGAAAAGCTGGCCTCAAGCCAGCCAGCAGGAATCTTTCTTTTCACGGAGTAGGGAAAACCCATGTCCCGATCTTGGTTGCTTCTCACCTTCGCCTCCTCTGCTAGCCCTGCAGGCTACCACATGAACACTATACTGCTCAATCTCTCCGCATGGGAGAAGCTACAAATGCAACATCCATTGCTACTGTCTCAACACCAAGGCTACGGGCCGATGGTCATCATTTGCTCATAAAATTTACACCGGCTCAAGACTGAAGTCATCATTAATGCTTAAAAGCTGTATGTGCTATGTACAGTACAGGCCAAAAGTTTGGACACACCTTCTCATTCAATGCATTTTCTTTATTTTCATGACTATTTACATTGTAGATTCTCACTGAAGGCATCAAAACTATGAATGAACACGTGGAGTTATGTACTTAAAAAAAGGTGAAATAACTGAAAACATGTTTTATATTCTAGTTTCTTCAAAATAGCCACCCTTTGCTCTGATTACTGCTTTGCACACTCTTGGCATTCTCTCGATGAGCTTCAAGAGGTAGTCACCTGAAATGGTTTTCCAACAGTCTTGAAGGAGTTCCCAGAGGTGTTTAGCACTTGTTGGCCTTTTTGCCTTCACTCTGCGGTCCAGCTCACCCCAAACCATCTCGATTGGGTTCAGGTCCGGTGACTGTGGAGGCCAGGTCATCTGCCGCAGCACTCCATTCCTTCTTGGTCAAATAGCCCTTACACAGCCTGGAGGTGTGTTTGGGGTCATTGTCCTGTTGAAAAATAAATGATCGTCCAACTAAACGCAAACCGGATGGGATGGCATGTCGCTGCAGGATGCTGTGGTAGCCATGCTGGTTCAGTGTGCCTTCAATTTTGAATAAATCCCCAACAGTGTCACCAGCAAAACACCCCCACACCATCACACCTCCTCCTCCATGCTTCACAGTGGGAACCAGGCATGTGGAATCCATCCGTTCACCTTTTCTGCGTCTCGCAAAGACACAGTGGTTGGAACCAAAGATCTCAAATTTGGACTCATCAGACCAAAGCACAGATTTCCACTGGTCTAATGTCCATTCCTTGTGTTTCTTGGCCCAAACAAATCTCTTCTGCTTGTTGCCTCTCCTTAGCAGTGGTTTCCTAGCAGCTATTTGACCATGAAGGCCTGATTCGCGCAGTCTCCTCTGAACAGTTGTTCTAGAGATGGGTCTGCTGCTAGAACTCTGTGTGGCATTCATCTGGTCTCTGATCTGAGCTGCTGTTAACTTGCGATTTTTGAGGCTGGTGACTCGGATGAACTTATCCTCAGAAGCAGAGGTGACTCTTGGTCTTCCTTTCCTGGGTCGGTCCTCATGTGTGCCAGTTTCGTTGTAGCGCTTGATGGTTTTTGAGACTCCACTTGGGGACACATTTAAAGATTTTGCAATTTTCCGGACTGACTGACCTTCATTTCTTAAAGTAATGATGGCCACTTGTTTTTCTTTAGTTAGCTGATTGGTTCTTGCCATAATATGAATTTTAACAGTTGTCCAATAGGGCTGTCGGCTGTGTATTAACCTGACTTCTGCCCAACACAACTGATGGTCCCAACCCCATTGATAAAGCAAGGAATTCCACTAATTAACCCTGATAAGGCACACCTGTGAAGTGAAAACCATTTCAGGTGACTACCTCTTGAAGCTCATCGAGAGAATGCCAAGAGTGTGCAAAGCAGTAATCAGAGCAAAGGGTGGCTATTTTGAAGAAACTAGAATATGAAACATGTTTTCAGTTATTTCACCTTTTTTTGTTAAATACATAACTCCACATGTGTACATTCATAGTTTTGATGCCTTCAGTGAGAATCTACAATGTAAATAGTCATGAAAATAAAGAAAACACATTGAGTGAGGTGTGTCCAAACTTTTGGCCTGTACTATATATATATATGTATATATATATATATATATATATATATATATATATATATATATACATATATATATATACATATATTCACAACAGGAATAAAACAGAATATTTTATAACTAAATGTTATCCCTTGAGCAGCAACAGCAATATTAAAAAAAGTACAGATTTTTTCCTTGTCGAGGTTTAAGTGCACTTACAATAACAAGCGTAGTTGTCCTCAACTCAAGTGATCTTCACTTCTCTGTCTCCACTGTGGCATCTTTATTCCCTGTTTGTGTGTCTGTGTCCCAATGCACAGACAGCAGGAGGAGAGGCCGCTGCAGCATGATAATGAATTACAACAAAGTAAAATAGTAAGCTAACAGTTAGAAATAAAAGAGCCGCTTACGTCTGTGTTGTCATCGTGTTTACCAAATATGACACTGCAACTGGAAATATATTTAATTTTTTTTTTGTTTTTTTTTTAATTATTTTTTGGGGGCTTTTTGCCTTTAATGGACAGGACAGATTGAAATGGGGTGAGAGAGAGAGAGTGGGGGTTGACATGTAGCAAAGGGTTGCAAGCCGGAGTCAAAACTGTGACCGCTGCAGCGAGACATTGCCTTTGTACATGGGGCGCCGGCACTATCCACTACGCTACCGACACCCTCGAACAGGGCTGCCCCTGACCAAATTGGGGCCCTAAGCGAAATTTTATTTGGAGGCCCCCATCCCAAATGTATCATAGGTACAAAATGACCGTACAACAACTTGCCATTTAACTTGACAACCTTTATTGGCAATAACAAATGAACTGTAGATACAGTAGTTTGGCTTTATGAGTAAAATAAAATAAAAAAATTCAACCTGAAATAAATAAAAAAATATTAAATAAAAATAACTTCAAACTGAAATAAATAAATAAACAAATCTGAGTCACAAATAGCCATCAATTACTCATCAAAAGAAAGTAACTTCCACCACCTCAACCCCCACCCTTGATTAAACACTGAAAATTAAATAAAAGAGGGAGACAGGTTTTTCCTATTTAATCTTATTTTGTTATATTTCTCCCTCTCCCCTCTCTGGAGGCGTCCGATCTCCCTCAGCCCTCCGCCTCTCCCACCTTAATTACACACTGAAAACAGAAATAAAATACAGAGACATTTTTTTTCTATTTTCATCTTATTTAGCTATATTTCTCCCTCTCCCCTCTCTGGGAGTGTCCAACCTCCCGGCCCCGCACATACCCCCGAGGCTCGGGTCTCCCCCTCCGTAGAGCCCGCCCGCCCGAACGTCCCCGCGCATACTCCTGAGGCTCTTTTGGATGATATTTCGACAACTCTTCACCTGCTGCAGCTCTGCAAGTGCCTGCCGGCGCACACCTCTGATTGTTCAGATGTCGAGTGCTGTCAATCATTGCAGCGATGCATGGGCGGTCAGGTCTCTTCTCTCCTTCCTCGAGCTGATTCTACGCGCGCCTCACGGTAGCGCATGTGCGCATCCATTGCGCATATGTGCAAATGCGTCTCCTCGCGCATAGTGTGGCCCCCCATGGAAGATGACGCCCGACGCACAGCGCGTGTTCTGTGTTTAGGGAGGGGCGGCCCTGCCCCCAAAATAAAGTTTTCTTTGACTAAAGTGTTCCTGACTGAACTACAAATAATTTCTACATGCTTACAAACTGTAATTTTCTTATCATTTGAAAAGCTCTCTCTATTTATGGTCTCAAAAACTTTGACACCACAAATAACAAATCTGAGACAACTAGGATTTGTACCCAGGTTTATTGTAAACTCTGGCTTATCCATCCAACTGTTAAGAAGCAGAAAATGACTTAATTTAAGCCTAAATTCTTCCTTAATCTGCAACATGTTAGTCTGGAGGTTTAAACTCGCTCACAGAGTTGGTGATTAAAGCAACACTTTCATCTCTGTCAGAGAAAACTGATCTGAGTTCAGACTTCTTACTTACAACACAGCTATACTCACAGGTAACTGAGCCTCCTACCTGTCAGAGAGCATCAAACTAAAAACCTTCCGGAGACAGTCTGGACTAAGTTTCCTGCATGGATCAGCTGTGATGGCTACTTGCTCTGCTGCTGTTCAGCAGCTAATGAAACATCCTGGCACTGACTACTTACTGGAGTTTACCAGCCTGTCACTCCTGTGGCATTTGAAGCTTGGCATTTGAAGCTTGGCCGTTCTTGGCTTTTAACGTCCGATAGTCCACCACTAACATTTTTTCACATCTTGTCAAAGAAAATGAAGCATAGATTTAGTCTTAATTTTTATTATCAAGATCTATTTTTAGCTTATCATGATTTTGTTTTCCTCATGGCATAGTTGATGAAAAAAAGATTTGTCAAAGGTGGACAGACTTTGTCAACACAGTGGCCCCACCTTTGAATATGCATAACTTTGGACCTTAGTCAAATGCAAAGGGGTTACTTTAAACAACGACAAAAAATAATTGTCATGAATGTTGGAAGTAACGATAAAGACCAAAACTATTTTTGCACCAGGTACGAGCCTAAAGTGGCCATTCAATGAACTGCAGTTTTTGTTGCTTCTGCATTGGCTTAATTTTTCAGCCTCAGAGGTTGTAGCATGGTGACCACTAAACAGGCTTCAGGGGTTACAAAATACAAGAGGAAAGAGAGAGCTACATTTTGTTTGTGCTCAAACCTGCATCACTTTATTTTTTGTCACTTGGGGCCAGCAAAAGCAAGCTAAACATACTGACATATTAAAGTTGAGACCTGCAAATTCGTTAGCAAGTAGTTGGCTTTTTACATATCCAGCAGTTACGGTGCAACATTAGCATTCATTTGGAGTCACATTTGTAAACTATAAGTCCAATATTTCCTCTCCTTTTAACTCTGTTTTGGTTGCTCCTGGACAGGTAGTGTACAATAGGTTCATCAAGGCTTATTGCTAAAAACAGTTGCCTCCCTCTGTTGGAAAAGAAAACTAAACCAAAAAATTAAAGTTGCAGACCATAGAACCAAAACAATTAACTGAAACACTAAAAAATTAGTTTAGGGGAGCTGCAGAGTTGGTGTTCTTTGTTGCAGAGTCCTGCACTGGGTATGTGTACAGGTAAAAATGCGGGCAGGCAGCCGGTGACAACAAAAATTTTTTTTTAATTATTTTTCAGAGTAAAACAAATGAAAAAGCTGAGCAGTATGTGGAATATTTTGACATCTAAATCATTATTATCGAGCCCCAATTGCTTTTATTTTGAAATTCAATGACACAAGTCAAACTTTGACCACATCGTCACATTTGTCACCGACGTGGAGGACTCCAGCTATGAAACTTTGCAGAGAGAGGATGAGGTGGCAGCATATATCAAGTTCAAGACACCCAACGGGGATCCTCTTGAGGTTTTATGGTGGAAGGACCATGCTAAAATTTGGCAATGATTGCGCAGAATGTTTTCACCTTCCCAGCATTAAGTGCAGCCAGTGAAAGAGACTTTTCCTCCACTGGATTTGTAATTCAAGAATGGGGAGCCCATTTTAATGTGAATGACTGTAGCCTGTGTGTGTTTAATCTCAGGTGTGGGTCAGGTCACAGGACTTGTATTAACGGGCGTGAGCAAGTGCTGAGCTTTACAGGGATGGGCAGGTGCAGGTTTTCAAAAATGGACCCATGTGGGACTCTCCTCTGTGGACTGTCATAATGAGCGACCCCTCTCATATTACACATAGTAATTTGGCTCATTTTCAATTTATGAACTGTTTCAGTCATCACAACTCACCAAATATGATATATAACTACAGCTTAACATTTGCCAAAATCTTTCCAGTTAGGCCAGATGCTTGCATGCTTCGAATTTGAAATACTGAGGGTGTACTAGCAGCAGCAATGTGAGTAGCATTAAAATTAAACATGTATCCAGATGTGTAGTTCCTTACTTAGCATAATTAGTTGATAAAAAACTAACTGAAATGTTATGGTAAGTGTTACTACTGTATAGCCCCTGATGCTAGGGTTAGGGTGGGAGTGAGAGCATGAGTACATTTCAAAGGGTAACAAGCTTAGACTGATTTTGATTGTATGAGCGAGAGCTGGTGTGTGAGCATTCATGTGTATGTCTGTGTGTGTGTGTGTGTGTGTGTGTGTGTGTGTGTGTGTGTGTGTGTGTGTGTGTGTGTGTGTGTGTGTGCGCGCCTGTGGCAGAGGTTGAGCAAAAGAAGGCTTTTGGTCCATATCTTCAAACAGAGGCATGGTTCTATGCAACAGGACCCTGCAGACAGTGGCAGTGCCGGGGGCTGCTGGGGTGGCTGAGAGGAGTCACACTGCTTCAAAAAAAAAAACAAGACACAACTGCAGGGCAGAGCATCTGATCCATGCACGCATGTCCACCCTCCAACCACCGTAATGTGGAGGAGAGAGAGGGAAGTGGTTGCCTTCTCTATTCACCGGTGCTTAACTCTCTCTCCAGTGCAAACAAGAGAAAAGAACTGAAGAGGCTACCATTACAGCCCGTCGTACAGCTTAAACACTCGGCTCCATCTCCCTCCATCTCTCCTCCTGGGAGCGGAGAACCAGAAAATGTGCCAAAAACACTGCATGAATAGGTTCACATGTAGGGTTGTCAAGTTCAAATCTTTCAAGTAGTGGGCTAGTAGTATTTGAAAATGTAATAATAGTTGGAGTAGTTCTAGCTTAGGTTCTACTGACAACAGAGGTATAGTAGCAGAAGTTAAGGCACTAGTAGCAGATATAGCAATGGTAGCAGTAATACTGGTATTCTTAGAGCACTGATAATAAAAACAAGTATCAATAGTGAAAGTGGTTAGAGTAATAAATGAAAGTGGTAATAGCTGTAGCAGTGGAAGCAAGTAGAAGTAGGAGTAAACAAATCACAGCAGTATTTGTAACAGTAGAGGTATCAGTGCTGGCATCACTTGAGGAAAGTAACAAGTTACATTTACACAAGTATTGGACTGATGCACAATTTTGAGATATTTGTCTGACAGCTGCTTTTCTTCTTACTGTGCAGGTTAAGCTTTTACACTAGACATCAGACAACCTATAGGCCTATATGACAAAATTATCTAAGCTCAAGGGTCTTGCTAGCTTGCAGGCATAAATGTTTTTCAAGTCATGTACAAATTTCAAGTCACATGCAACTTTCAAGTCACAAGTTTTGAAGTGAGTTCAGAGTGAGATTTTACCAGCGGCAGCGGGGATTTGGTTGAGGTGGGGATGGATGTCTGACAAATGACGCATAAATTCATTCAAACAAATATATTTATTGATTTCAGCAATTTACTGCGTGTGTGTGTGTGTGTGTGTGTGTGTGTGTGTGTTATTATGTTTTATATTATTTTTATTTTATATTATAATATATTTTATATTATGTTATTATGTTATTATATTTATGTTATAAATAGATTTGAGGAAACCGCACAGTAGCCGATATTAATTGGTTCAGATCTGACTGGAATAACCAACAGTAACTGCTGCTAACTGCTAACTTCGATCCCTGACGCACACACGCGCATGCACGCACACACACACACACACACACACACACACGCACTTACTGTAATCATCGGGTCTTCTCCGTCCTTACGAAACCGGCTTTTTCGGCGAGTGTCCGTCCGGATACAGCAATTCTACTTTTTGATTGGCTGTTCGGTAGATATGCTTTATGTGATTGGCTTGCGTGTCGCACGCAGCTTCTGAACTCTCGGGGGAGCTCGCTTGACTCCTACCTGTTCCACTCTCAAAGCGGAGCAACTTGGTGGATGTCACCGTGGTAATTTAAATGCGTGAGAAATACAACGTGTGGCGTGTGAGCGTGTGAACGGGTTGGAATGTGTGTGTCACACGCCAAATGCGTGAGACTTGAGAGCCCTGAAGTCATGATACACCTTTCACATGACACTGCAACCTTTCAATTTCAGTGTCCTATAAAAATGAACAGGGGAGCAGTTGATAAAGTAAATAGTGATTTAAAAATTGTATTGTTGTCAGGAAGAGTTGATTCACTGCATATATTATACCTTGGGATGGACCAAATCATTCCAAGTCAAAAGACCTAAAGTTGCACTGACACCTCAAATCATAGCTGTCAAAGATCCAGCATGTAAGGGGGTGATCACACAGAAATGAGACACTAGAGACGCGGACGCTTCAAAGACGCTTCAAAGACTGGAAGCTTTTATTTACTTTTATTTCACAGATTGTGAAGACGGCAAAGCCCCCACATAATGGCATTTTAAGTCCTGTGTGTGATTTATCCTGGCTTCATAGTAGGAAAAATAGACACCAGGCTAATTTATGTAATGCAAAATGTCATAGCCTTATGCTAAGAATATTCGTGTGTTGTATTTGTGTGGAAAATGTGTAATATAAGGCAGTTGTGAACCTGACAATGAACCTTTTGAGTTGAAATGGAGCCAGATTTTTTAACATTATCTTTGTTAAATGTTGCTGTTGTCCCTGGTTTCATATAGTAGTAGTAGAAAAAGTCTGCTAGCCTGTAGGCTAATTTATACAATGTTACATGCCAAAGCCTTGTACTAATAATGTTAGCATTTTGTATTTGAGGGGAAAATGTGTCAAGCACAGGACAATCCTGTCTTGTGAGTCTTGCAAGTTACAGTGTAGCCAGTGGCTATGTTTGAAATTGCTGCCATTAAGCCATATTTAATGTGTGTTTTAGGTGTGTTTTGAAACAAGCAAACTTAAAATCACTTCACAGAAACCCCACCACTGACTCGTATTTTGGAAGTGTAACTCCAGAGCACTACAATAGGGCTGCTACTAAGTGCCTTCTTGACACCACTTTTGCATTTTTACACAGAACCAAACAACAGTGGCAGGCTGTGTCAAAGGGGCTTGTGAGTATGGGGCGTACTGTTGAATAACTTAATTTTGAGTTGTATCAAGGAGCGAGTTATCTCTCCTAAGAATCCATTCTCTTTTGGGGGGTCCGTAGGTAGGCTACTTCCCAGCATATGTTCATACAGAATGCCATCACAGCTGCTGTCCCCCTGAAAATGCACCACTACTTCCCGCTGTGATGTTAAGAGAGAGACAGTTTTTAAGGGTTAATGTTACTATGTAGTAGCCACAGCAGTGGTAGTGCTAATAGTCACAGGGAGTTCCACTGGCACTGAAAAGAGTCACACTGCTTCAAAAAGAGACAACTGCAGGGCACAGTATCTGATCCAAGCATGTGCCTCCACCCTCAAACCACTGCAACAAGGAGGAGAGGGTGACTTCTCTATTCGCAGCTGCCTAACTCTCTCCAGTGCAAACAAGAAAGAAAAAGTGCAAAAGTTACTATTACAGCCTGTCACACATCTTAAACACCCTGCTCCATCTCCCTCCATCTCTCCTCTTGGGAGAGGAGAACCAGAAAATGTGCCAAAAGCTACAAGGGGGGGGGGGGGGGGGGGGGGGGTTCAAATGAATGCTAATTCTACTATCACCCCCACATCACCACCACTACTACACCCCACCACCAATAACTTTGTTCACATATTGATGCATTCTGCTATCAACTTCAATGGCGCGAGCCATCTTGTGGTAAGAAAGAGGACGATCAAGCCAGGGAATGGAACAGGGAGAGAGCGAGAAAGTCAGATAAAGAGGGGGAAAGTGAAACGGGGGTCCCAGATTATTTCTTCACTCGAGCCCAACCACTGCCTTCATTAGCCCCCCCATTAATTAGCCTCCTTGAGCTCATTTGCAAGTCAATGGCTGTGGCTGTAGGATTGGCGGCTTTGAGCCGCAGCGCCCCTGTGATCTCTGGGTCCTCCAGCCCCTCCACCCCTCACACACTGGATGCAAGCCTTCCTGACAATTAGTACAAAAGAGATTCATGCTTCATATAGCCAATACATTATTCATATTTTCTCCTCACTTAAATAAATCATAATGTTCTTGAGGGTTTTACTTAAACAACATGCTTTCTCTCCTTCTCTGTCCCAGCTACAGCCCATCTCTTAGCTAACATCCAAATGAAATTGGTTTGCAATGACCTTGCTCCATATTTAGGTCGCTTCCTCAACAGTGAGAGATAAGTACATCCCTCGTCCCATTCCCCCTTCAATATGATCATCACGGGTCTGACAAAAGAGTACATTTTGTCCACCCTCTCATGTCTAAAAGGCCAGATCAGACCCCACGTCTCAAAGAATTCAACAGTTTCCCATTTATTGAAACAGCATTGCACTTTTATATGCAGAGTTGGTTTTGATGCTTCTAGATAATCAGCCTTTTTCCCCCCACAAACACAGACTGGGTTGAAAGTCTTCCTGAGTACTGACTGCTCCCTGAGAAGCGAGCTGAGGCTTTGTCTGGAGGATCGTGGGCCTCGATGCCTCTTATGTCCTCTGCACTGATCTGTTAGCAGTGTTGTGCAAGACCAGAGCAGTCTGGGCAGAGTAGAGCAGCTGTCTCAATGATTTAGCAGCCCTTTGTACTATTATTCATCTGATTGGAGGGAGTCAGTGTCCAGCTGAGGGCCTGCATCTTTTATGACCACTTGCAGTCCATTCAGACAAAGGTACCTCCTTGGAATACTTTCAGGACCCGTAGACATGTATATTGATATATATGGCTGTATATTGATTTTGAACATCTTTATTGCATTGTGAAAAGGAGGAGGATCACTGTGCTCTAATATACATTTCTTGGGTTACCTTTTAAATCGTCTATCTTGCTTTTCCCCTCATGTTGACATTGATATCATTAGAAAGAAGCTGTCATGTTTCCTGCCACACTTGTCATATTAGTTAATCCATCAATGCCTGTCTGACAGCTGTCTCTTTAAGCTGTAAACTTCACTGCTCATTTGGAAAGTTACACAGTGAGCTCCAGGGTACATAATCCTCCCTCAGAAGTTCCTCAGCCTCACTTTGGCTGTTGTATATTTGAGTGTTTTACTCCAGCATCGAGGGGTCCAGGAGATCTAAGGCTTTACGTAGACACAGCTAGCCTGTCACTTGAGACTGGGTAGAAACAGGTAGTGCAATTAGCCAGCAGAGAACATGTTTATCTGTCAGCCTGAAGACAGGATGGGATGGCTTTGGGGAGAAGGAGGGGTGGGTATGGGGGGATCACACTGCCCCTTTTAACTGTGTACAGGCTATTAGACTATTTCACAGAACTCATTTTCAAACACAAAAAGGGGAATGCTCCACCCACTACCCAATTAGGAGAAGAATCCCCTTTCTTCAGCATTTATTACACCTATTCAGTATTCTGGATGCTGCTATCAGTTTTCCATAACTAGGCTGCACAAAGAGCAAACGCTCCATTTGGTGTGATTTGTTGCCCCGCTTGACCACTTCTTTGTCTCGGCCGGGCTGGCTAAGCACTGTGGAATGGGGCACCCCTGCTGTTTTATCAAGTCTGCTGAATCCGTAATGAAATAAGTGAGGGTGACAGTGGCAGTGGAAGGAGGGAAAGTGGAGGTAAGAGCAACAGACTGCCTTATTTGAATCATTTAAACAAGATGCAATTACGACTGCGTCCAGCATAGAGGAAACAGCCAATTTTAAAGGCAACAGAAATCAATGAGCACAGCAATGGTGATGTGTGTGACAGAAGTGCCTGTTAGTGGTATGCGGCTGCTCTTGAGGATCATTACACACCCTGTAGACAATACATTATCACCAAAAGAGAGGAATGAAAACAGAGCAGTGGGAGGCAAGGAGGGGCGACTGGGCCATCTGTATTATTGCTTTGGACGGCCATCCGGGGATGGAAAATGACAGTTGCTTTTCACATCTTTCAAGTACTCATGCCTGTTTTTTTGCACTTTTGCACACTTTAAAATATCTGCAAGTGTTGATTTTAAAGTGCTCAATGTATGATAGACTTAATGCTATAAGATTCTAGGCGCTGTATGTAAGAATGTGGCCAAAACGGTTCCTGCACTCAAATTCAAAATACTGCCGCGAGTCGTGCATTTGGGGATGATGCTTCTTACATGTATTACACCTTTTCCAAATACACTTCCATTTTCACAGGAAATGTACAAATTTACAGCATGTTTTATGCATACAGTCTTTTCTTTAAATAAACATACCACATTGGTAAAACACTTCATTTTTAGGTTTTAAGTTTAGTCAACAAGAGCATGTGGTTAGGTTTAGCAAAAAAAAACATGGTTTAGCTTAAAATCTGCAATGGAAATGAACAGCTGGCTCCCAAGCGAAAGTCGGGAGTTTGTTAAACCATTCCACCTTTGCTGTTAATATTACAGTAGTGGCATTAAAACTGCTGTCACTCAGTGCGTATCATGTGTGTTTGTGTCTGACACTGATGTCTACTGAGAAAGTGGCAGTATTTTCCGTTTCTGCTGACTGCCCCTAAACTTGACATGGCTGGCGCTCATCATGCCGCCCCAAAAGGTGATGCCAGCGTCTACTGACAAAGCGGCGGTATTTGATGAGTTCTGCTGTTACCAGCTGCCTCTAAAATCGACGTGCCTAGTGTATATCATACCTCCACGAAAGGTGCTTCTATGCATCTTCACGCCTGTGTCTGACAGCGACGTTCACTGACAAAGCAGCGGTATTTGACAAGTTTCGTTGTTGCTGGCTGCTCCTAAACCTGACGTGGCCAGTGCATATTATACCACCATGAAAGGTGCCTCTGTGCATCTGTATCTGACACTCACATCCACTGACAAACTGGTGGTATTTGATGCATTCCATTATTGTTGGCTACCTCTTAAACTGACATACATGGTGCATATTATACTGCCATGAAAGGTGCTCCTGTGCATCTCTGTCTGACACTAGCATCGAATGACAAAGCAGCGGTATTTGACGAGTGCAGTTGTTGCCAGCTGCCCCTAAACCCCATAGTACATCATTCCACCTCACCCTTTGTGCATTTGTGTCTGACGCCAACATCTACTGACAAAGTAGTATTTGACAAGTTTAGTTTTTGCCACCTGCCTCGAAAACCTAGCACACCCTGTGCGTATCATACCACCATGAAAGGTTTCTCTTTGCATCAGTGTCCAATGCTGGCACCACTGACTTAAGTTAGGAATGAGAACGGGCTGGATTGGAAGTCTCGAGCTAGTATGAATGTTCCTCTGATTTAAGACCACATCTCTTATAAACCCTGTTCCCCTCTCACCCCCTCTCCTCACTCTTAAGTGTCTTTGATGATACTGAAAGGAATAACACTCCTCCATTCTGATGGCACAAATAGTAAAATGTTCCTGGTAATTATACAAATGTGTTCAAGACACTGTGTCATTTATTAATGTTAGGTGGGTACTCCACCAAATTTTTCTTGTCACTGGAGCGCTACAGAGCAAATCAAAACAGCTACATAAAGACTTCTGTGGTTCTGAAGGAGCTTTCTAAAGTCTGGTGTAATAACCCTTGATTGTATTATAAAGGTTATTTCATCCTGGTCTTGAACACTAAGAATTTTTATCACAAAGCCTGCAAATCAGGGGGATGTGCCATTAGAAAGTTGAGAGTGTTTACCAGGCAGGTGGGGTCAGACTAAAGTAGGTGTCAAGTTGAATTATGGGAAATACAGGTTCCAGTGTTTGAGCCTTGCAAGGAAATTAAAGTCAGGGCATCTAAGCCCCTGTGGCTTTGATTTTGACCATTTTTTCCTATCTGTCATAAGTCGGCCAAAAGTAAGGAAGTGAATTGAATTCAACTTTTCACAAGCACACTACATAAGGATGCACACTACATAAGGATGGGACTATTCTGTCATTCTCTGAGGGGAAATTTACCAAAAATCATTTTAAGGGTTAGTTTTGTGGAATTCCGAAAGGAAGTTCTCGTATGAAGGAAGAAAGGGAAAATTAAATAAGGTTGCCTCATAGGTCAGTTTTGTGGGATTAGGGCTTTTTCAGTTACTTAGTCTTTACATTAGATGAGCTCCAGTAGCATCCAAGCCCAGTGTTGGATATAACTTTGACTGAGTCCGGCACCTCAGGGACACATCAAGCACCAGTGCTTTCACTCTCTATTTCTATCTTTGCGTCTCTCTCTCTCTCTCTCTCCCCTCTCTCTCTCTCTCTCTCTCTTTCTCCCTCTCTTTCTTCCCCTCTCTCTCTCGGAGGCCATCTGGTGTATGTTGGTGGAGCCAGGCATGCTGACTGGAGTTGGTGCAGACCAGGCCAGTCTGCGTACTGGAACACAACTCACTTTGTATATTGCCTTGTTTTGGCCACAGAGCCTCGTTGATCCCCCTCCACAGAACATTTTACATTTGGAACACTCCTCATTTACACTTGTACAGACGAGCTGCACAGCGGCCGAGGAATGGCATCATGAATAAAATTATAATATCAAAATATCGGCAGTGAAATGATCTGTTTCTGTGTGTGTGTGTGTGTGTGTGTGTGTGTGTGTGTGTGTGTGTGTGTGTGTGTGTCTTGTGGAGGGGGAAGAGGAGGGGGGACGAGGAGGTAGACACTGGGGATTGAGAAGCAACTATGAGAACTTGTCAGAGGAAATAAGAGGGGGTTTCTGGACCATGGACTCACTGGCTGGAAAACAGGAATCAGAGGAGAGACCCCCAGACTTCTGTCCAGCCATGTGTAAAAGAAAAAGAATCCCTCCTCCATCAGCTTTCTTGGCTCTTTTTTCCCAGCTCCAGTGATCTCCAGTTCAGCTGCCCAGTCAGTAAAGCTTGAAACTGTCGGCATGGCCTCCTAAAGGTAGAGCTCAGTGTATGCATGATTGAATTTAACCCCTCTATCCTGTCTATTTCCAGGGCAAGCCTTCTCTGTACCTGATGCCCCCCGCCTCTGTGGCTCTCTATGGAGGACCGTGGATGGCCATTGGAGCTCCATGCAGGTCCACCCCTCATCTATCAGTGACACTACTGGCTGACAGAGCACTTATTCATGCTCACTCATGAATATTCAATTTACTCTTTCTTCAAGGGTAGAAAGACATATCTATACACAGGAGAGAGGAGCAGCATCTCTCTCTCTGTTCGCTCTCTTCTTGTATCTTGCCTTTCTTTCCCTCCTTCTCCTCCTCTGCCTACCTCTTTATACATGTACAACCTAAACATCAGCAGCAATATGCAGGCCTTAATTTCATGCGCATGTTTCATTAGAGGTGTCGACCAGGAGACATTTTTTCCCCGACACTTTGAGTAAGCCAACACAATCCTGCACCGTTTGCGCGAAAGAAAAATCCCATTTGTCCTTTGTCAGCACAAACACTTTAATTTGAGGCTTTCACTCCTGAGCAAGCAGCAGATCTCCTCAGAAGCCCGGAGAGACACAGGAAGCGCATGTGGGTCCTTCAATCTCTCCCTCATCAGCAGAGGCACACTTCATTCCGCATGGCCTCCATGTTTTTATCAGTCAGCGGGGGCATGCATAAGTCAAAAGGAGAGGGAAAGTGCAGATGCGTCAGCATATAGATAGCCAACACGACTGACGGTCACACCGTTGTTAAGTCTTAAAATGCTGCTTTATGCAGAAGAGTTTACTGGATATTTTATAACAGTTGGAAACACAGTCATGGACATCAGCACAACATGGCATTTACATTGTGGTTAGATTAGGGGAATGAAGATGTCTTTTCAAACAAATTTTCTGTTGTCCTGTCGGACGTACAGCAAGCACAGGCACACACAGGGCCTCAACACCCCTTCATTTTTAACACAGTTTATCAGCCAAGAGTTATGAAATACTCAGGCCCAGAATACCATCAATAGTAGACTGGGCCAAACCAATAAAGGACCTTCAGCAACATATATGTCTCCAGTTCAGAGTAAGCAGATAAAAGATGTTTTAATCAACTTCATTGAGACCGTTGGATGCAAGAGTTTTTAATTTTGCTATCCAACGTCTCTCCACTGCCAGTCTCTGTGCTGTTGACCAGCCGATCCTCGACTCGAGGCCCGCAATTAATAAATTTTCCATGCCATGTGCACAAAAATGAACATAAAGTTCAGTAGTTTTAATTTCTCTACCAATATGGTACATGTGTTGTTTTAAGCATTGAAGCAATGTGTTTTTCGTCTGTCCAATTGATGCCAGACTGGGGCACTCAAGTCTGTGTACTTATTCTTAACATATTTGGTCAATTTAAAGTGAGCATGTTCAGGAGGTTGTTTTTTATTTTTCAGTGAGGCATGAACCAAAAGATCTTTGGTTGAAGAGCACCCTGTTGTGGTTAGAGTTTAAAACAGGTGTAGAGTGAGTTGGAGGATTACCTTTTATTTTTGTCATTTTTAGTCCATCAACAAGAATGTTTCTCTCTGAAATGTGCCAGATGCTAAAATGGCCTTCCAAGGTGAACAACTAGTTTATGTTGTAACTGAAACTGCACAGTTTAGAGTCCTGCAGCCAGGTTTAGAATTTTGTCATTTTAGGGGAAAGGCCACTTGGCCTGCAATGGGGCATTTCTTTTGACACAAAGGCCACATGACAGAGCATCAAGGCTATTAGTTAAACTCTTGTTTCACTTGAACAGACAAATCCATTTCTAAAAGCATTAATGTATTTTTAATAAGCAGTTAAGAAAAAAAAATAGAATTACTGCCTTGCAGTTGTACGTCTCCACACCCCAGTCTAGTTGCAGTTACAGTTTACATCCACGTCTGTGAAAACATGGCTGCTTCACACTAATTTTCCCCCAACAACACAGAAGATCTATACAATCAGCAAAGTTTCAAGGTGGACACCCAAGGTTAGTATCACCAATTCAGTATTTTACCAAATGTAACCTGACTCCTGACACTGACTAATGGCCAGAAACATATTTTTGCAGAATATTATGATGTCACAGTGAAGCTGACCTTTGACCTTTTCGATTCGAAACACCATCACCACATAATTTTATTCTATTAGACATGTCTGTAAAATTTTGTCATCATAAGTGTATGAATTATTAAGATCTAGCCAAAATGTTTTGTGAGGACATTGTTGAGTCCAAGTGGACATTTGTGCAAAATTTGAAGAAATTCAATCAAGGTGTTCTTAAGATACCGTGTTCAGAAGAATGAGACATATCAAGGTCAAAGTGGCCTTGACCTTTGACCACAAAATTCTAATCAACTCATCATTGATTCCAAGTGGACAGATGTGCCAAATTTATATAAATATATATATATATATATATATATATATATATATATATATATATATATATGTATCGTGTTCACTAGAATGTACAAATGGATGGACGGACAACCTGAAAACATAATGCCTATGATCATGACTATCGCAAGCGCAGAGGCATAATGATTATCTATTATTAATGACACCTAAACTATAATATTCAAACATGTCAAAGCAAAATTTGTCAAAAATGTTCCGAAAAACAGCTTGTACTAAGGCCACCTGGAAATTTTAGGTCTTTGGAGGGAGATGGAGTTGCAGGAGGAGGGGGGTGGGACTTTGGAGGGAGGAGGGAGTTGTGGATGTAAAAAAAAAAAAGTGCTGTGCTGTGTGAAATGCAAGAGAGATAAGAGTAGATTTAATTAACAAATGGGACAATTTTTATAAAGGTGTATTTACACAATGAGAAAACAAATGTAATGTAATGTAATGTAAAAATAGAAGAAATAAAGGTGCATTGTCCAGAGAAAAAAGAAATGTAGGCCAAAAAAAAAAAAAAAAAAAACCAAGCCTAAGATGACCCAAAATCATGCTTTTGTCAATCAGCTGTTAACATGACAGCATAAAGTCCAGGGCTTTTGAGATTAATTAAAATTAATTAATGTGGCGTGGAAGTCAACACAGCAGGCAACACATGCACATTTAAAGAAAGAAGTTACTTCCCCAAACAAAGTACAGAAGAATAAATCATGCCTGTATGTGTGTTTACTTAACAGGGATGAACATGTGAACGCAATACAGAATGGCGGAGAGCCCGACTGCATTATATTCCATTATATTTTTATATTTTGAATATTCACCTGGCATCTGACTTTTAATTTTCATTCACATAGATAAAGACATGCACAATATATTGGTGCATAAAAATTCACTAGAATGCAGGAAATGAAGTGTTTAATGCTTAAATCTTCCTGGGGGAGGAGCCCCAAACCTGCTGCTTCATACAAGAAGGAAGCCTTCACCCTTGCTTGCATTCTTCTCATCTCTGTTGAGAATTGCACATGCACAGCATTAATCGACCTGTCAGGTAGCTTTTTTTCATTGGCCACACTCAAGTGACAACCTCCAGGACTTGAAAAAAATAGAGACAACACTGAAGTGCCAAAAACTGCAGTCCCTCTAATGGCCATTTGAGGCTGGCTCCTAGAGTGAGTCAATCCCCATTGACCCCAAGGTTAAAATGCCCAACTCTGCAGCAGAAATAAGCATGTTTATAGCTTGGCACAAAAAAATGGTCTCTAAAGTTAATTTCCCCATTCATGACAACTGTACGGGATGTTAATTTTTTATATAACTCTGATTGGCTGTCTGCCGATGGTGTCCTCAACTTCTCAGTCAGATCCACTCTTGTTCCTCCACAGTTGCGTAGCATGTGTAGCTTTGAGTCAAACAAAGCTATAGAGATCAAAATTATTTGTTGTACCAGGCTGTAAACATATTTATTTCTGCTGTAAAGTTGGAGGTCTGTGGAGACCAGAGTTGGGTATAACGCGTTACAAAGTAAGTAAGGGTACTTTGATTACTTTTTGCAGTAACGAGTAACCTAACGTGTTTGTTTGCTTTTTGAGTAATCAAATACTTGAGTACATTTTCTATAAGCCATCAGTTACCTCTGTTACTTTTAGATCTCTGGTCCTTCAGCTCCGAAACAGCAACGACTGTCTTTTGGTTTTAATAACGGAGATAACGTCATGATGAAGTCATGAAGCAGGTGGCTCTCTACGTGGAAGAAGAAATGCTGCCGTTGTCTGCGGTGGAGTCTAAAAAAGGTGGAGGGGGACTCGCTGACAAACAGGTCAGACTCAGGAGTTGCATTATGCCTGGTACACACTACACGACTTTTCTGCCCGTTCTGAAAGTCACTATGTCACATTACACGATTGTGGAGTCATAAAATCGTGCCGTGACTTGGCTGACAGACAGGACACACTACACAGTGGTACTCACCAATTATCCCCGGTCATCTTTGACATGTGTGATGTCATCGGGTTATTCTTGTCCTATTTTTATTACTTTTACTATTATTTGAGTCACTGTGTCTGTTCATGTGCCAGCCGTCATGTTGTTGTACCATACCCTACCACATTTATTTATATAGCACATTTAAAACAACAGAGTTGAGACCAAAGTGCTGTACAGATCAGGAAAAAACAAACACACAGATCAACAAAAGATAACATAAAAAACAACATATGGTGTCACATGCCGAAAGGACAGTCACTCCTGCTAAGATTCAAAAGCCAAGGAATAAAAATGTGCCTTTAAGCGTGATTTAAAAATCTGCAGAGTGGGGGCTCGCCTGACATGCAGGGACAGCTTGTTCCACAGCTTTGGGGCCACTACTGTGAAGGCCGGTCTCCCCTGAGCTTCATCCTGGACTTAGGGACAGCCAGGAGAAGCTGATCGGAGGACCTGAGGGACCTCGCGGGACATAGGGTTCCAGCAGGTCAGAGAGGTAGGTGGGTGCAAGTCCATTTAGGCACTTAAAAGCAAACAATAAAATTTTAAAATCAATCCTAAGATGCACAGGAAGCCAGTGAAGGGATGCTAGAACAGGGGTGATGTGCTCATGCTTCCGTGTACCTGTTAAGAGACGAGCAGCAGCGTTCTGTACCAACTGTAGGCGGGAGATTAAGGCCTGACTAACACCAGTATACAAAGCATTGCAGTAGTCAAGGCGAGGTGTCATAAAAGCATGAATCACAGTTTCAAAGACAGAACGTGTTAAAAAAGGTTTGACCTTAGCCAGCTTTCTGAGCTGGACAAAACTCTTCCCCACCACAGCGTTTATTTGTTTGTCCATCTTTAGGTCAGAGTCAATTTTCACCCCAAGATTAGTGATAGTTGGCTTCATAAAAAGTTCAAGGGGACCCAGATCTGCAGGGAGGAAAACGTGTGAGTCACTGGGAGTGAACACCATAACCTCAGTTTTACTGTTATTAAAATTTAAAAAGTCACCTAAAAGCGTCAGTAGATGGCAGGAGCTACATTTGAAGTGCCGTACGTAAACATTCAAGCTACTGTATCCTCCACAACCAAGTTCCTACAAATGTTTCACAACAAAAGCTTATTTAGAAAATGGAGGGATTCTCTCAACCAAAGTTATAAGGGCTTTTAATTTGAAAGAAATTTGGGAAATGTTGAGTTTGAAATGACGGCGCAATGTGTTAACTTTATAAAGACAACAGGAGCGGATAAAAAGTAAATATATAAATATACAGAGGGATTAATAAATAACGGACCATCTATAATGTAATCTGTTTTAAATGAAGCTGGGAGCCTCTGCAGTTGTGGTAAGTAAAAGCGCCACCAGCATTTGTTAATGTTATTACTTAATGTCTGACCGTGAGGATGTAACATTGTCATTTCACACCATCATTTTCCCCTTCTACTCTGTGTGGTAACATCCTGAGAGGAAATATTGAAAATGCTGGGGTGTTGTTGTCATACAGTTGTCTATGGCAGCAGATCATTCTGTGTTTCTACTGGTCAAAGTGACGGCTGTGATGGGAGAATTGGATCTCAGTGAAGGGCAAGTGGTCCATAACTTTCATTTTGGAGACAAAAAATGTAGGCTAAGCACCCATTGTCCACTGCCCAATAGGAAATGTAGAATACTTGAAAGTACTTTAAAAGTGCTTGAGTTAGTTTTCTCAAGGAGTAACGTTGGAAGTACCTTTAAAGTAATTGAGTTACTTTACTCAGGGAGTAACGCAGTAAAGTAAGTGGTTACTTTTTAAAAAAGTAACGCAGTAAAGTACTTTGATTACACGTGTTGCAGCTCATAATGTAATAATGGCTCATAATGTAATAACAGCTCATAATGTAACGACTTAAATGTAATAAAAGTTCATAATGTAATAAAATCATGAGCACATAACGTAATAACGACTTTGCACATAATGTAATAATGTAATAACCTATTACATTATGAGGCTTACTGGCGTCGCTCATAATGTAATAACAGTTCATAATGTAATAATGGCTCATATTGTGAGAAAACTGCATTACCATCATTTTTACATCTTAAAGGTGCAAATAAAGCAAACGGCATGGGTTTCAGCGCATTAGTAAACTAAATTAGTGAAACCAAGAATTATTTAATTGTAATTGCATTCTCACATTTTATTATGTAAGATGTATAAAGTTGAGCCACTAGGTGGCACCCGTGTTAGGTATTTTGGGCCTTAGTGGAAAGTTTAAATATTATGACAGATGAGGACTGCTGCATAAGTATTAGTAGGTTATACAGAGTGCCTGGATGCAACTGTGGCCTTGCATCCAATGTCAGGTAGCTTTTCAGCCAAAATGCCAGGTGGATTACAGCCTGGATCCTGACTTGATTTTTGTTGGCAACTATATTTTATGGTTATGTATTATTTATGCATATTGTTTAGTTAATTTTATTTGGACTTATGTTTTTACTTGGTGTCCTGACAGGCTGTGTTTACATTTTAAGAACTTTTGAGCTGGTTCATTGTTATTACATGGTTCTAAAAACGCTCTTCTCATTCTTGCACAAGTTAAAAAAAAAAAGTAAATTGAATGACTACGTTACGCTGCTATCATGTATTTAATGCAAGCAGTAGGAAAACAATGCTTAAAAGTCTTAATTAAATTGGCATTAAGACCAACAATAAAATAACAGCAACATTTTAACTGGAAGGTCTTCACTAGGTTGTATGGAAGGAAAGAGTGTTCACTTACTTATTTGAAAAGACTGATCTTAAATGTGTTTTTATTGTAGAAGTTATTGTGTCCTGCATTTATTGTAGCAATAGTAAACAAAGAAAATGCTCTTTTAAACTACATGAACTACAGTCCCCCTCCTTCTTCCCTCTTCTTGAGTTAGTTACTGTCGCACCACCTTGTTACACCCCGGTCTAGGGGTGTGGGTGCGTAACATAAGGACACACAGGAACACGAGTAGGAATGTACAGGTGAGCGATTTATTGCTACACACTGCAATGACACACTGTACAATATCACACACAAAATGGAGCAAAAGACTTCAGGGTGAGCCCAGGCCAAAACAACAAACAAAAAACAACCTGTCTACCGACCGGCGAAATAACTGATTCCTAACGAAAACAAAAGAAACAAAAATACAGTACTAGGCCTAACTCCCTAGGCTAACGAAAAACAGGAGAAAACAGGTACAACAAAAATAGCAGCTCACCCCTACGCTCCGTGCAAACAATAAAATGTGACAGTGACTATTTACAATATGTACACAAGTGATTCAGTCGGCCCTAAGGCGCTGGTCATAACAAAGAATTAATTATTTAGCAAACAAGCTAAATAATCATACGTGTGTCAAACAACAAAATACTTATCAATCACAGAAAACCAGAGAAACGAGACAATGTGCTGCTGCCATGTACGAGAGTGGTCTCGCGGCTTCTGTGTGTCCGGCATTATGAAGGCCGAGCCCCTTGCCCAACCAATCCGGCAGCTGTGATGCCACGCTCGTAATCCAATTGGCGACCGTTGACACTCAAGGCCGAGCCCCTTGCTCAGCCAATCCAGCCGGAGCAGCGTCACAATCGTCCAGCGAATCACCTGCACACCTGTTAACACAATACATAGATCTTTGGAAGAAAAGGAGAGGTCTAACTCTCCACTAAACATACAGGTGAAATGCATATACATAGAAATATACACATACACAGAACAAATATACAGATAATAATGCACACATACACATAATAAATACACACCTATAAACAAATCATAGTCAAACACAAACACAGACCTCTGCCCTTAAGTGCATTCTCGTTGTCAGTGTGTGCAGTTTTGACCTTTACAGTATATCATAGACTTAACCTATGGGGGATGATGCGTTCAACAATTAGGCTTCTCTTCCTGTTTATGTGGCCTGCCACATATTGGAGGCGGAGGTATATGGCATCTAAGTTGGCCATTACTCCACTACGTTTTGCAGAAATTGTGTGATCCTGCTGACAGACAGACAGACACAGATGTGAAAGCATTTACTTCCAACCCTGCAGGAATGGCAAAGGTAAAAATGATGATAATGCAACACTTTTCTCACAATATGAGCCATTATTACATTATGAGCTGTTATTACATTATGAGCGGCGCCAGCACGGCTCATAATGTAATAACTTATTATATTATTGCATTATGCACAAGAGCCGATTACATTATGAACTTTTATTACATTTCTGTTATTACATTATGAAGCGTTATTACATTATCAGCCATTATTACATTATGAGTTGCTACACGTGTTGCAACTCTGGTGGAGACTGACTGGCTTCTGGAGCCAGCCTCAAGTGGCCATCCACTGCTGTGTTGGCTTGATTTTTTTAGCAGGGCCTCAGGAGGTGCACCAGGCTTTGAAGCCAATATTCCTAGTGGCCAAACAACTGCAATGTCTGGGGGTCTGCCATGTAATGCCCTGTGGCCCAAAAAGACTTTTTCCCATTGACTAGCATTAGGAAAGAGACATTTGTAAATCAGTGGATACATTTTTTTGAGCGACGCCACCCCCTCAAAATGATATATTTTACTATCAGGATTTTATCCATTTGGTCTGATAAAGTCTAGAGGAGCTACAAGATTAAATCATTTTAACCCCACTCAAGTTTGCAGAGCGCTAAATCAGAAGTTAGCCATTCAGTCAATGGAAGCAAGACCCTTGGCTGCACTCAGTCACCCTTAGCTTCGGTGAGTCTCTAGTGCACCTGCTCTATGGGCTTCACAATGCAGAGGCAATGCCAATCAGAGTAATGTTATATGCTGCAGTTGAACCATTTTGGCTTGATGCGCCACTGAGCAACTCTCATAGGAATGAACGGGGCCCTGCATTCATCACTGTATCCAGTTCTCCCAATACATCCATGTTTTTTAGGCCCAGAGGTTGCTACTAGGATGAAACTGTTCAGTGAGTGCAACACCATAAATATCCTTGACAAGTGACTAATACATTTTTTGGATTACTGTCATAGAGACTGCAAGATCCTTTGGAGAGATCAAGTGGGCAGTGGGATGCAGCAAAGAGGAGGCTCTGATGACACTTTTGGGTGATCAAAAGTGAACAGGTATAAATACTTTTGTTTTAAGATGCGGTTGGATGACACAATATTCAACTTAAGTCATTTGAAGCATACAAGTTTCCCTTGATAAGGCTGTCAGAGTACCCATAGTTGATGCAATCATTCCTTTTTTTCAACAATTTGGTGATGAAGTAATGAAAGACTACTCATTAAATGTCACTTTACTTTAGGACAAATAAAAATAAAAATAAAACGGTAAATGACAGTGGCCTCGTAGAGACAAAAAGCCTTGCACAGACCCGAGTTTTTCAGGAGTAGGTCTATCTAGCGACGAGGTAAATGTTTATTTAGAAATCTAAACCATGTTACGATATTGTAATGAATCCCTCACGAGCAGGAGACCAGAGTAGCGTTCGGGAAAAAGGCCCGTTTATTTGAGCACTCCAGAAACTCTGGTAACACTCCAGGGGGTAAAAGACACACATTTCATACAAACATACTCGTTTACAGTACCTAGCAGGGACCCCCTCCCCTCTCTGCTCCACCAATCTCCAGCCCGCACACTGACTAGCCTGTACACAGAGCTCAGCTGTTTATTTAGCCAAGCAATATCTCCAGACTGCAGCAGCTGCAATGGACGACTTTGAACGCGATTTTGAAGAGTTTCTTGTAGCGGACACAGACCCAGAGCCATACCTGTTTGATCCGGAGCATACAGATGAGGAACTCCATGTGTTGGAAGCTGCAGAGGAGAGAAGCTGAATCCTCCGCTCCCATTTTGCTGCACAGAATGGGATTCGGTGCTGCCATCGTTGGGGAAATATATCATCAGGAGGAAAAGCGCCGCAGAGAGAGCATCACAAGGAGTGAAGCTGCGTCTTCTTTTCCTCGCAGATGACGGTTCGGATTCATTCTCTCCTATTGTGTGGTAAGAGTGTTCCATTCGCAAACTTTATAACTAAAAAAACTTTCACTACTCTCTATCGACAAACTACTAACACTCTATGCTGTTTCCTCCTCCTCCTTCCTTCCTTCTGCTTTCTTCCATGATTTATTTGCACACGCAAAACGTGTTCTCTGGCTGGCTGGATTGTCCGCTTGGTCTGCCGTACATACATGGTGGTGCAAGATGGCGATCTCTCTAAAGCAAGGCCCTTGCTATATATATATATATATATATAAAAGCAGAATTATAAGGCTACGAAAACTAAACAAATTTTATTTAATAGCGATTATACACTTAATAAAAATATTAATGGGTAGAATATTCAGATTCAGATTCAGATTTGATAATAAACCATGCCACATATTACACACTGGCCCTTTAACATTTAGATTTAACATTTAACATTTAGATTTAGATTTAGATTTAACATTTAATATTTAGATTTAACTGTGACATTATATTTAACATATTTCAAATATTGCTGTAAATGTGGTAAAAAGTGACTTTAAAAAATTCACACCACTTTTTAAAATGTTGTTTGAAGCTAAGTGTGGCAAAATGTTACTGTTAATTTCAGTGTGAGCCACTTTACAAACGGCACCCCATATGCACTAATCAATATTATGTTACACAAATAAAGAGATTCAGAATTTGAGTAATTTTCCATATTAACAGATGGTATGCAAAATATGGACATATGTCTTTCACTCTTGTTGTCCTTTTATCAAACTGCTCAGTGTGCATTGCTTTGACTTGTGTCTGCCCGAGGTATAATGAAGGTACCCATTTAGGATGACACTGTATCATTTTACAGGCTGGTTTGCCTAAGAAAACACACATTCTTTGATTCTTTGATTTTTTTTGATTATTTACATAGCTATGCAGCCAGCTAGTTGTGCAAAGTTAGCTGTGTAGCAACAACCCAACAACAACAGGCGGCAGTAGCTCAGTCCATAGGGACTTGGGTTGGGAGGGTCGCCTGTTTGAGTCCCCATCCGGACCAAAATATGGAGCGTGGACTGGTGGCTGGAGAGGTGCCAGTTCACCTCCTAGGCACTGTCGAGGTACCCTTGTGCAAGGCACTGAACTCCCCAACCGCTCGGGGCGCCTCACCAAGGGCAGCCCCCTCACTCTGACATCTCTCCACTTTGTGCATGTATAGGTCCTGTTTGCGCATGTGTGTGTCTTTCGGACCTGTGTGTCATTGACAGCAAGAGTGAAAACATTGAATTTACCCTCAGGGGGATTAATAAAGTAAATAAACTTAAACTTAAACAATACACCTTGGCTACCATATGTCATATAGCCATGCAGAGCTATAGGTAGCCACCTAACAGTTAAAAGTGTTTTGATCTTAACTTGCCTGTGTGAAAACACCATGACCATACATAACCTACGTATATCAGGAAATGTTGCCAAAGGTGATGTTTGTTTGTCTTACAGCCTATGCCATGTAACACCTCTTTGTTAACTTGATGATCTGAGTTCCACTGTTTTCCTCTAAGCTGAAAAGTAGAGTCCTGTGTGAGACTGTTGTCCCAATTCTGCTCTTGCTTGACTTCTGACCATCACCATCCACTCCTGTGGAGTTGTTATCTATTCCCCCAAATGGCAACCTCTGAGACAGAGAAATTAAGCCAATGTGGTACCAAACATTGCAGTTCAGTCAGGAACACTTTTGTCAAAGAAAACTTTATTTCCATTTGCAGTATTATATTTGTCGGTATGGCTCTGTTCTGGGGCCTCTCTGCCCTTCTGCATGCCTAAGTGGAAAGCCTAAGGCAGAGAGAGCAAACCTCTACGTCCTTCCATGCGCCTGTGTGGAAAGCCATAAGGCAAAGAGAGCACACCTGTCTGCCCTTCCACGTGCCAATGAGGAAAGCCTAAGGCAGGGAGCGCTATTTGCAGCGGGAGGGACGTTTGTTCAGCCTACCCTCATGCGTTTGCGCACAGTGAGTGGAAGCCATATAGCCTCGTTTTCTTCAACTGAGGTCTCTTTTTGTTGATATTTGGTTATTGGATTGAACACTACGGCTCTGGTTACTCATGCCTAACTCACGAGAGATATGGGGATAGCCATGTCATCTACCATGCTAGCAGGCCGGCAGTTGTGACGACGTGGGGTCCTCCGTTCTTCTCGACCCTGATGGTATGAGTCATCCAAGGTGAAGACCGTGGTGACGGTCTGAGTGAGGTTGAAATAGATCGTAAGTTATACCTATAACTATGGATCTATGAGACCAAACGATAACCGTCACCATTCTCTTGTGCAGAATGGGCTGAGGCGTTCCAGGCAAGAGGAGGAGGCAGTGTCACCCGGATACTCTTATAGACTACGAGTCAAGCCTCCTAAGGTCTGTCACATGACTTTGTTGACATAAGGTCTCGAGGATAGGTAGTAGGATGGCATCATTCAAGGTGAAGACCGTGGTGACGATCTCAGTGAGGTCGAAATAGATCATAGATACACGAGGACATGCTGGCAGGCTAATAGACACCATAGTATGCAAGGCCTGGGACATACACACACCCTGAGGCCAGTCCAAGCACTTGCAACATACACACCAGCTCAAACTTGGTTCGAGGGCAGCAAAGGTTTGTCTGCCCACTCCCACCTGCAGCAAAATTAAAAACTGCCCGTTCCAGCGAGATTTTTGTTTTGGATCCCATGGGATTCCAATCCCAATGGAATCCTCTACTGGAAAACTGAAAATGGCACTCCATCAGTGATCCATTTCCCATGCTGGTCCTAAGAATGGTTATAGCAGTTGATAATACAGTTAGCACTCACCATTTCACATTGTTTTTAAGTTAAAAAAGATATATACCACTGCAATGTTTATCTGAACTACTACTACAAGAGACCATTGAAAAACCGAGACAGCTCACCTTTATAGTTGTATTGAGACCTCGATATACCACTGAAGGTTGGACCCCATCCATTCTGATTAAAGTTCCTCAGTGGCGCATGAAGCTTAAAAGCTCTATTTCCACAGTATGAAATTACCGAAATGATTAGTGCTGATTCTGCATCATTGGGCTCATACAGCACTAGAGACTTCAGCCAGCTAGGTCGGCTACTTGTGGATTCAAATGATTGAATCGTGCAGCTCAGACTGAATGAGTTAACTCCTGATAGTGAAACGAGTCAGTTCATGAGGGTGGTGATGCTCAAAAAAATGTGTCTACTGATTTACAGACGTCCCTTTTTTTAAAGTAAGTCTATGAGAAAAAGACTTTTTGGGCCCAATAACATCACACGACAAAAATTACAGTACCACTGTTTGGCCACTCCAAAAATTGGCTTTAAAGCACGACTCACTTTAAAGTTATTTCCGGTATCCGTGTCATGTGGGTTTCACCACTTTCACCACTCCTGAGTGTATTCATTCCAATGGTAGCAGAAAACGTGAGCACAGATTATCACTGATTGCTTCAACCCCATACTCACTAAAGCAAATACTGAAGCCATTTTTCACAAGCCCTAAACCTTCTTAACATCCTGACACTGAAGTGACATTTGTTAGATGGATAAATCACCAACACACTGTCTCGAGATCTGGCCAAAACTGGCATGATCTTGTACTGGGGTGATATCAGATATTAAGCTATCAGATAAAAAGGAGTGGCAAAATAATAAACAAACATTAAATTTGTACTGCATATAGCGTTTTTATAATCAGCTTTCATCCATCCACACTATATTCACAACACTTCAAAATGAGGTAGGGGGACGCAGGGGCAGGATGACTGTGCCCACTTAGAAGACTGGAAGTGTACACCATTTCATACCACTGCTGCAGCTTGTAATGCATCATGTTTTGTTATAAAGTATCCTTGCTACTACTCGGTCGCTACTGTAGCTTCTGTGTCCTAAAATACCACAATGTCTTGCATTGCTCACTTTCTCCTGTTCTTTATTAATTCTAACTGAGAGATTTTTAGAACTGTCCAGTATCAATGCTCTGGTCTGGCAATAGTCAATGACACAGTCTGCCCTCTGTTCAGTGTCTGCTGGAATATGCCTATGCCCCTGTGACGTTTCATATTGTAAGGCAGAAAAGATGGATGGATGGATGGATGGATGGATGGAAGGAAGGAAGGTGGATTAATGTTGAATGGATACATTTCAGTGGAGAATATTAATATTATGCTATGATGGTGTAACTACTACTCGAGGCTTTTTTTTCTTTTTTCTTTTTTTTACAAATCACTGAAAAACAAGATTTGGCATGAAATGGTGACATTTGAAGACACTGAGTATCAGCAGAAATATTAGCTGGTGGCAGCCTCAGTCTAAAGGTACAAAGTCATTAGCAAAGTTTTGGATTTGTACCACGGCAGCCTGGTGAAAGCATGTTTTGGATTCAGTTTATGTGTCCCTGAAAATTCATCAGTAATGAAAGGTGATGTTTGCACAGCTAAAGTGCCTTGTGATGAGCACAGGATTTGACTCTGACTTGTGTTTGTGATGATCAGTGCTTGTAGCTCTCTAGGTGTGATGAGAACTTAATTAGCTGTTTGTGGATTTGGCTGCTGTGGATTGCATTGTGGATTGCAGCGACGATGCTGGGGCAATGAGCGTGCTAAGTGCAAACCTCTGTTCTCATAATTGCACATCTGTTTCCCGTTGCCTGCTCCTGTAATTGCCTCCACCTCAGTCATCTCTACGGAGGCCAGCTGCAGGTGACTGCAGGTAAAACAGGACCAGGAAATCTGTCTGCCCTCTGATCAGCAGAGATATGCAGGGACAACTGGGACGGATGTTTTGACAGCTTCTCCTGGGCACACACACATATGCGCTCACAGAGTATGTATATGTAAGGATACTATCAAGTCCTACACCACAGCATCACCCAGTGGTTGAAGAGAGAATTGGAGTTAAAACTTATACAGATTAAATGAAATGAAGATATTGTGCAATGGTATGATCTCTCTCTTTGACACACACACACACACACACACACACACACACACACACACACACAATTGGGGACATGGATTTCTATGTGTTTCTATGCTGTAATCTACCAACTTTTGCTTACTGTTCCTTTATTGTGCAGAGTTTGGCCCTATAAGCCTGTTGTCTTTGTTTTATTTTTTTCATTCTCAATGTAACACCTGGACATACAGGATTTTGCTGACATCACAGTGAGTTTGTAAGCCAATCTTGGCTTTAAGTGTGTCATCGGAACTGTGGTGCACATATACTGAGGATGGACTTTGGAGACATCTTGTGACAGCATTAAAATGTGCCTTGAGGTAGTCCTTGAAAATAAAAAATAATGAATGAGAAATAAAAGTTAAAGGATTAAAGTACATGACACTATTGGATCATTTTTCTGTTTGTTGAACACCTATACACACACACCTATAAATCCTGAAGGCCACCTACTGTTTAATCTTTGTATTTTATCTATAACTCAATAGCAAAGAAAGGAACAAAATACAACCTGCAGTTGAAATTAAGAAAATTTCCATGGGTTCAGGTTTTATTCTATTGATGTTATTGATGATGTAACACCTCCTGAAATAATCAATGAAAGAATGATTATTAGAAATTTGAGAACAATTCTTTGAAATAATTACTAATTGGAAAATGGAAAAAAAGGAAAGATTCAAAATAGCAAATTAAGCAGAAAATCAGGAATAAAATTTGAGGCGATACTGACAGCTTTTAAGCAAGGTGGTGCTACATAAAGGTGCCAGTGGATGAAATTAATGTGTACACTTGCATGTAGATTAGTGGATGTGCATCATTTTATCATTTTTGTGTATACATTATATCTATGGTATCTTTCCAGATTTATTTGTTAAAATTCTTACTGAGCCTCACTGTATTAAGGAAGCACATTTTTCCCCTCTCCTTTACTTAATAGTTTCACTTCATTACAATTACTTTCTCTTTCAGTTTAACCATTTTAGGTATAACAGAGCAAACTCTATGATTAGAGTTCACACCATTTACCTGCAAATGTTAAAACATTACAAATTAGTGCTTAAAAGACGGAAAAACATAATCAGTGATGTGAATTAAATATAATAAAGAAATAGGGAAACAGGAAACCTAATAAAGACATGCAGTGATCTCAAAATGCATAAATAGGGGGACAAATGTATGTGTTACTGGTGTGGGTGTCTTAAAATGTGAGATGTTTTTTATCTGAGGACAAAAAAAAGACAGAGTGAAATGAAGCTGGATTGTGATATAATGTGTTTCCTCAGTGAACTGGTAAAGCTACACTGTGCCACATGGTGTCAGTGTGCCAAAATACAGTTACCAATCTGATGTTCATCTGAGGACAGATCATGTGTATCCTTTCTCTACTACACTATATTCATAAAAGAGGCAAAAAGTGCATCTACAGTTATCAGCAAATTAGTCCACATTTGTAATCACATAACATAATCTATTGCTTTTTAATGGTCATTTTGTTATAATATGCATCAATGGGGCGGTTTGAGATAAGGGTGAAAAAGTTAGCAGCAGTATTCAGATTTAAACGAACGTAACAACTAAACAAATACCACAGTGTAAAAATACTCCATTAAAGGTAAAGTCCTGCATCAAATTCTAATAAACATAGGCCTACAGAGATATCATCAGTAAAAGGTAATCAAGCATTAAGCAGTATTTATCCCGCAGAAGGCACCTTTATATTATGACATATTAAATATTACTGAATAAGTGTTAGTGATGCAGTACTTAGTCAGCATCACTCTAATGTTGGAGCCATTATTTTGGTAGATATACTATAAAAAGCATCATATTTTATATTTATTATTTATTTATTAATATTTATTTTATGTTTTACTGTGCAAAGTAACTTTTAATTAAAGCTGCATAAATTTACTTGAGTTGAAAAATAAAGTAGCTTAATTACCTACCTCAAATTCACAAGCAGTCGCAGCAGCATATTCTGAATGTTTTTTTGGTTTGTTTTTCCTGAAATTGTAGTAGACTTTCCACAGGTTAGTAAAATGTGCAGGTGAAACCAACAATTCCTCGAGACTATGAAAATATCTATCCACAAAAGAAAAAAACAGTTAATCTAGATAAGGGAATATTTAAAAAATGACCTGCCATCATATATGGGCAACAGTGATTGAAAAATCCCCATTACATTAATTCAGTCCTCTCACAGGACCAATATTCATGGTTTACATTCTCCCATATTCCCTTTACAGCAACATCTTTTTGTTTCCAGGTTTCTCTTTTAATCGGATTTCCTATAGCCAGCCATTTCCTTTGAGGATTCAGTATAAAAGATACTCACATTAGCTCATATGATATACACAGACACATATGGCACAGACAGGTCACAAAAACAGCAAAAACAGAGGCAGATGAGTCACTCTCTTCCAACGTTTTTTGTCCAACCTCTGAAATCTTTATTTCTTTTTTACCTGAATCTGTGTACCCTTCATTCTTTCATTTTTCCATTTCAAAACCAAATCAGAAAAACAAAACCAGAACAGAAAAACAGGAAAACAGAACAACAGAAATCACACGTTTTGTAGTTGTTTTTTTTGTTTTAAAATTAAAATAAAGAAGAACGTGAAAATTAAGTTTTTAATTTCTTTGTTTTAAAATGGTGATATTTGGATAAATTAATAAACGTAAACATAAACTTTGCAGAGGAGCGCTCCATTCTCAACTACTTGTAGCCTAATTATGGCTGCACTCCAGCCTTATGCAGACTTGGTCTGTGAACTTTTTGAGAGTGGCAAGACACACACAGAAATCAGTGACATTTTGCAGCATGAAGGGGCCACGCAGTGTTCCATAATGGGCATCACACTGTAAGAAAAAAATCCATAGAATTACAGATAATGTCCTGGCAGAAAATCACTGGTACATTTTCCGGTAAGTTTACGGACACTTCCTTCAACCCCATAATGGAAAATTCCGTAGATTTATCTTCTGTGACATTCACGGACACTTCTGTTACTCCTAAAACAGCAAATTCTGTAGATTTACAGTCTGAACCATGTACAGACAATTCTGTTAATAAGAAAAAAGTCAAATTAAAGCATTTGTTGAACATTTCTTATACCACTGAAAATTCTAATAATAAAACCTGTACCATGTGCAGTTTGGAATGTGCAATTCTATATAGCCACTTAGTAACAAATGGGGTGTAGTATGTAGTAACTACATTTTCTTCCACTCTAAAACAATGCTGAAATTCAATAATGATTGGTATCTATCACCAGACCTGTGCAATGTTCTAAAGTGATGAATCAATCTTTACACAGCTAATACAGCAACATGGCCAAACAAATCCATCACAATATAAGCAAACTGAGCATGTTTATTTTTTGTTAAACAACTTTTTTACTTTTGTAAACATCATTGCATTAAAGTGCATTCGTGGAGTTTTTCCTCATGTAAACATTTTCTTAAAAGTCAAGTACATTCAATAGCTTTGATTACTTTTAACAATTAGAATGCCTAAAAACTGAAATGACAAAAATTCATTAAAAAATTAGCAGGTAGGGATGCACGATAATACAGTATCAGCACATAATCTGTATTAGCCGATAAAGGCTTTAAAATTAAATATTGTTATCAGCCCAAAATGAGCAATTCTGCTGATATGGCAGTTCGAGATGACACTTTCATTGTGTGCAGCATAATTAAAATCATTAGATATAAACACTGTCAGCAGTAGGTTTCTTCAATGTGTGCATTTTGAATAGCACTATATTTTATGTTTGCATCTGCCAGTGGGCCATCACAATAAGAAAAGACAGTCTTGATGTTGTCTGCACTGCACTGCACATCATCCAGAAAGACTTGAAAAATCTTAATATATCGGCAAAATCCAATATTGTGTATCCCTTGCTTTGTATAAGAGGTTTTTTTTTTTGTTTGTTTTAAACAGCAACAAACTGAATAAAACATGACAAAATAAAACGCTGAAATGAAGATGCATTCAATAATGAGCATTGTATCTGTGAAAATGTGTGTGGCACCAAAGGTAGTCACAATAAATTTTTAAATAGAGCTGCAACATTTAATCGATTAGTTGTCAACTATGAAATTAACCGGCAACCATTTTAATGATCTATTAATTGCTTTGAGTAATTTTTTAAGAAAAAAGTTCACTGAATATCTTTGAGTTGTGGACAAAACAAGACATTGGAGGGCATCATAATAGGCTTTGGGAAACACTAAATAAAAATTTTCACTATTTTCGGACATTTCATCGACCAAACAACTAATTGATTAATCAAGAAAATAAACTACATTAATCAGCAATGAAAATAACCATTAGTTGCAGCCCTAATTTTAACCTTTGAAACAAGTGAAACTTTCAAGATTTGAAACCATTTACAAATACATGGCAAAAAACAAGAAACAAGACAATTGTCACCATCACTACGAAACGTTTCAATGTTAGTGAAATTTTCTTTAACAGATCATTTAATGTTTTTTTTTAAAATTCAGTTATTCACCTCTTCACCAAGCAAGCGAGAGGCAGGGCTCCGTGTGTGTGTGTGTGTGTGTGTGTGTGTGTGTGTGTGTGTGAGTGTGTAAGCAACTGTGTTGAATATTTCACAATTATTTTATGGGTTTTTTTTCCAACTAATTTGACTATTCATGTTCAGAATATGTCACAAGATCTTTATGGCCTTGTTTTGAGAATGATCGGCAGGATAACAATATGATTTAATAATTGATTTTGTATACTTTTTGGTTGCTTTCTTATGATTTTTTTTAATGGTTGGGCACATAGTTATACACAATATATAGCTGAATACATGTAGAGTTATTTTTAAATAAAAAAAATATAATACAATAACTTTGTATTAATTTAATGAGCAATGTGACTTTATTACATTCACACGCAGCTTTTTAGGAAGAGTTACACATCTTTTATGGGTCTACAGCTCATGATGTGGAGTGAAAAAAATGTCCTCTACATTGGGAGAGTCAAGTGACCAGCACCCATGTGCTTCACAGATCTTAACTTTTAAGGTTGAATTGTGGAGAGTGCTACCTCTGTGAAGTGTGCTTCAGGGTTACTAACTTCTCATAGCCAAGATGCTGTATCCAATTCAGACTGATACACGAGTCATGAGAAATTAAAACTAATGCTTTAAGACAGAAAGGCATGCAAAACAATGTCAGGCTTTGGTAACATGTTTGCCCAAATATTAACCTGAAAACCTAGGTCACACTCTTTAATGAAATTAAACTCTAATGGTAGAAATACAATTGCTTCTGAGACATTGTTTTTGTCTAACGGCGTATCAGGGTATAATACAATGGATGGGGAAATGCTATTGTAAATGGTTGGTAGAAGAAAAACAAAACATTTTATTTTTCAAAGTTCTGGAGTTCTGCAGTTTAATTTGTATGGAAATGAGCTGCCATCATCTGTTGTCTGATGGCATCAGCTATAACCTCTCTCAGAAGCAGCACAACAAGAAGCACACCTGTAAAGGGGTCTTCATGTGTATAGAATTTTAATTTGAACTTTGTGCTAAAACCTTTTTTTTAACCATTTTTTTCATCACAGCTTTTCTGCATCATACACGTCTATCATTGTGTGATACAGTGTGTAACAATTACAGCAGGAAACACTTTATTTACAAAAGCGAAAACTGATCAATCAACAATGCTTTCTTCTGTTTATCACATCTTTTTTAGCTTTCATTAAGAAGGAGTTGTAATATCAAGCTGACCCACTCTTAACAGCCTTCTTAGCCACCAAACGCTCACAGATCCAGCCGCAGCAGGCACATTAATATTACACTAAGCAAGGAGATATTAAAACAGTGCACGCCGTATATATTTTGATCTATTTTATACTTGAGATTTATATTGTTTGGCATTAATTGGTGACAGGAAAGAACGAATTTCATTCTGCAGGGAAACGCGTGTCCTTACAGTGCATATTGAATCTTGAATCTATGTTTTATGAAGACCCTGTGTGCGCTCAGAGCTGTGGCACAAGTTACGCACTGAAATCTGGCGGAAGAAAAATAATAATAAGATGAAAAATAAGTAGGCTGTGTGTGACTTATGTGTTGATGAAGTGGTGAGTGATGTGCCTGAGATCGACTGATTTCAGCACCACGGTAGTGGCCAACTCCTGTTAAGATATAAACACAATGAAAGCGAACAAGGTAATTACAGAACTTGTCTTGAGAAATAGCTTTCAAATTATTTGAAAGCTATTTCTCAAGACAAGTTCTGTAATTAGGCTACCTCAGTCACACACAGCCAACTTATTTTTCGTCTTATTATTATTTTTCTTCCGCCAGATTTCAGTGCGTAACTTGTGCCACAGCTCTGAGCGCACACAGGGTCTTCATAAAACATAGATTCAAGATTCAATATGCACAGTAAGGACACGCGTTTCCCTGCAGAATGAAATTCGTTCTTTTCTGTCACCAATTAATGCCAAACAATATAAATCTGAAGTATAAAATAGATCAAAATATATACGGTGCGCACTGTTGTCCTTGCTTAGTGTAATACTCCATCATAATTTACAATATATACACATTATAATAAAGATATGGGATATGGTCAAGATGGCACCACCCGAGTGGCAGCTGGTTACAGTAGTTCTGACGCCCCTTTGTGGATGTGCAGTATGTGGTTCTGAGCGAAGCAGTGGCTAATGTGGCACCTTTCCTGATCTCATAATTACGAGATCCTTATCTCGTATGAGATAAGGTGTCTAATTGTTTTTTTTATCCAGTGAATGCAATGCGCTTCCGTATATATAACATGGGTTAAATGTATGAAATGCCATGATGACAATAAAATAAAGTATTAAAAAATAAGTGACCCAGATTTGGTTAGGAAAAACGATAAAAGCAATGCCAATAAGGCATAATATATTATAATAAGGCAAGAGTACTCATGGATGTAGTACTATGTTGTTGTTTTTTAATTAAACTTCTGACCTATAACCTTTCACATCAGTGTCATCAAAGTTCAGTGCGATTTGAATGGGTATAGAGTGCCTAAGTCACGTGACACTCATGGGACCTTAGATCGGAAAAAATATGAATGGCAGTGAATGAGGAGAGCAATGTTATCTTTTGGTCCCGTTTGAGTTGTGACATGAAATCCAAATATGTTGTTAATGAATTTAAAACATAAATTTTAAGGTCAAGAAAGTCATACTTTGTGGTAAAACTGTTGAGATGTAAGCTTTTGAAATAGGGTTAATTAGAAAGACTCAAGAGTACACAGGAGGAGGTCGCGTATGTGACGTCATAGCTTTCGCTCGCTTCCTGCAGCTTGGCCTCCCCGCTGAAATTCCACTGTTTTATGATTAATCGATTTATGATTGAAGATGTCTGTGTGTTTTGTGCCAGGCTGCAGTCACTCCAAGCTGCAGGAAGCGAGTGAAAGCTATGACGTCACATACGCGACCGCCTCCTGTGTAGTTTTTCTAATTACGTTTTTTCAAAAGCTTATATCTCAACAGTTTTACCACAAAGTATGACTTTCTTGACCTTAAAGTTTATGTTTTAAATTCATTAACAACATATTTGGATTTCATGTCACAACTCAAACGGGACCAAAAGATAACATTGCTCTCCCCGTTCACTGCCATTCATATTTTTGCGATCTAAGGTCCCATGAGCGTCACGTGACTTAGGCACTCTATACTTCATTAATATTAAATGACATCAGGGGGCGACAGTGTTGTCCATTGATCCATCTTCATTCACTTATCCAAGGCCAGGTCGTGGGGGCAGCAGGCCAAACAAAGCACCCCAGACAGCCCTCTCCCCAGCAACACTTTCCAGCTCCTCATGGGGGACCCCAAGGCGTTCCCCGGCCAAACGAAGACGAGATGTTGTGTATAAGGAAAGAGAAGAAGCTCTCCGTTCGCCCACACTTTGGCCTACGCTGGTGAGATGAGGCAACGTAAAGTTACCTAACCTGTTTCCTGCTAACCAGAGAGATGTAGATGGCACTGCTGTTAACCTACTTACCTACCAGCAAACACACGGTGGGTAATAACTTGAATATATTTACTGGTACAAAACAGTCTGGTTTGTGGCTCATGTCAAATGTAGCGTTAACTGAACAAATGAAAGGTGTTGTTGGAGTGTTAGCTCGCTAATCATTTACTAGCTACCGAACGTTCACATCCAAGCTAACGCTGTGCGTCCAGCTAAAGAGCAAAGTGTTAACGTTGCCCTGCAGCTTTTACAACCTGACACTTATGATTGCTCTAATAGAATTTTTTTTTTTTAATTTTATTTTTATTTAGAAAGGGCAGGTAATAAACAAGACAAAAACATACACATTGATTGTTTTCCTTTCCTTTTTAAGGGAAAGAATAGACCAGAGTGTAATGTTGAACAGTTAGTTCAGCAGTTAGTTCAACAATTAGGGCACGTAAAGATGGGAACGTGACCTTAATCCATTTCTCCTTTACTCCATGTGGATCCCACCCTATCTAAGAGTTGACCACACCCCCTAGTGGGGGCGTGTTATTGCATCCGTACATCATGTTATATTCATTCATATTCATTCGGCAAGATTTAGAACAGACTGATAATAATGAAGAAATGCCACATATGAATTAGATACGTTGCTGTCCCTGGACATACCCATTTACAACCTGCCCTAACACAGGTTATCAACTCAAGGAACTATTCAAAAGAACTGCCATGGCCACACAGTCCAGCAAAAAAAGAATAAATTAAATTAGATTAGATTTAAAAAATTATAAGTCATATTACCTGTGTGATCAGATGAAATCTGCTCGGGTTGGGGTTATGAAAACTATCCAATTCTCCCATATTTTGTAAAATTTATCTTTCTGGTTTCTAAGTAGATAAGTAAGCTTTTCCATTCTAAATATTTCCAGAACAATACCGACCCAATCCTCTAATGTGGGTGAAATAGGGTTTAGCCATTTCCTGATGATTGATTTTTTGCTTGCCACCAAAAGAATTTGTATTAACTTTATATCCCTTCTCAATTCTAAAAATGAAATGTTACCCAGATAAAGAGATTCAAAGTTCAGAGGTACTTGAGTGTTAAAAACTTTGCTTAGGGATTGCTGAATATCTCTCCAAAATAAATTCAGTTTGGGACAATCCCAGAAAATATGAAAATGGTTGGCCGCCGCCGAGTCACATTGTCTCCAGCAGGGCCTGTTGGCATCTTTATATTTCTCCTGATAGGGTGTCTTGAAAAACCGAATAATATTTTTCCAGCAATGCTCCCTCCAATCGATAGAGTTAGATGATGTCCACTGAAAGTTCCAGATCTTGTTCCAGGTCTCCTCGGATAGCACAATACCTGCTTCTTTTTCCCATTTGACTTTTATATAAAAGGTGTTCTTATTACCAATCAGGCATAAAGCGGTATACAGTTTTGAGATGGAGTTAGATGGGGTCCTTTGGATAGCAGAGTTTATAATGTCATAGAACTGACTCCACCTCTGAAAAATCTGCCGAATTTCATTCATGTTCAATATAAGACCTTAATTGAAAATATCTGTCTAGGTCACATCATTCTAAACCATATTTCTCACGCAAGAAATCAAAACAGTGAACAGAATTCTTTTGCATTAGTGTGAGATATTGTAGTGAGGGAGTGACGTGGGGTGGAGGAACTCCCCGGAGTGGGGGGGCAATCAAGGGCTGATGCAGTTCACCTGGGAGGGGGAGGAGACCGACCGGGGTCAGCGGCTGGGAAGAAAAGAGGCGGTGGAGAGAGCGCGTGGAGAGAGAGACGGGAGGACGTGAGAGCCGTCGGCCTGAGCTTTTGGGAGCCAGTGGCACTGTGGCGGGTGGGTGCTGTTCGCAGCTTATAGTGCTGCCGGCAGTGAAGACAGCTGAGTAGGGGAGTTCGTCGTGTCGATCAGTCCTGTATCAAGAGGGGAGGCCAGAAACCTCCTTTAGGTAGCGAGGGACCGGGAAGTAGCCGTGCCTTACCTGTGCTCTCATGCAGCAGCCACATCAGTGACGCCGACTACGCCGAACAACTCCACGCCTGCCAGCTGAGCAGCCTTTTCTCCGGTGCACAGTCCAGTTCCATTGCCTAGGCCCCAGGGGGGGTCTCGTCACCAGACCGGGGCAGGATAAGTCCATTATTTTAATGAGTCTCGTATAAACTTACTTGTAGTCTTGTCAGTTAATGTCTGAGTGTTATATGATTTCCCTTTTAAAGAAAGGGTTTTAATTAACTGACGTCAGTGTGCCAGCGGCCCCGTTAAGGGCAGCTCATTAGTCTTGCAGCGCTCTATCTCCCCCTAGTGTTAAGAGTGGGGTTCGACCCTTTATGTTGTAGTGGTCCCTAAGGAGCCAGTGTGATTTTGAGCTCCCATTGTGTGTGGAGTGATACCTGTTCTAGTTGCTGTGCAGTGATTTGTGTGCAGTGTCCCTTTTTGGGTGTGTTCTCTTGTGTGCAGTGTTGGTGTCGCCGGATGGTGGAGTTACCTGCCTGACCTGCTGGAGCTGCCCTCATTGGCCTGCTGGATGCAAACGTCCCTAACTTAAAAATTAATTGGAAATAAAGATTGTCTATTTTTATACATATCTGTCTGTGGTGGGTGCTCTCTGACCTCTAATACCGGACCAGACCGGGTTAACAAAGCTGGTGGCAGCTTGACGCTACTCTAAACATCTTAAACAACAAGAGAAATTTGTTACACTGGTGGCAGCGGTGGGATAAAATATATAAATATTAAATATATTGAAGAACAATGTCAGAGGCAGAGAGTATCTCACCCCAGCAGGGGTCTTCAGAAGCAAATGCTAGCCAGAATAATCCCTCTGGTAGTATGGGCTCTTCGTCTGTTCCAGTTGGTGCAATTCCACGCCCTGTGTTTATGCCCCAAGTTTTTACGGGGGTGGGCCGTGAATGGTCTGATTGGGTGGAACAATTTGAGTTGGCTGCTAATGTAAATGGGTGGGATGACTCTGTTAAGCTAAAATTCATGTCTTTATTGTTGTCGGGTCATGCTCGTGATATGTATAATGGGGTCTCCGGGGAGGCAAAAAGTAATTATGCCCTGTTGAAAGCAGCTATGTCTAGATGTTTGGACCCCTGTCACGGTGATGACTGGAACAGGGTTGCCTTCACTGAAAGGAGGAGGTTGCCTAATGAGACTGCCCAGGAATTTGGTAATGCTTTGCGCAGACTGGTTATTAAAGCGTACCCCTCCGTGGATGACCATACCCGAGATTTATTAGCCAGAGATCAGTTCATTACCCATTTCACTGTAGGGGACTTCCGTATTAGCCTTCGTGCAGCTAAACCTAAAACATTAGAGGCTGCAATTCATTTGGCTGCTGAAATGGAGCTTCTTAGAGCTTTGGAACAAACACACATTGCCCCTGATGCTAAAGTAAGGGGGGTTACAGAAGGTTCCAACAAAACTGAGGAGCGTTTTGAGGCTTTATTAGGAGCAGTTGAGGGGCTGCGGCAGGAAGTTAAAATGATGCAAGCTACTGTGCAGGTATTACAACAGCCTCCTGGTGCAGCAACCCCTGTTAATCCCTCTAGACCATCCAGGAACTTTGATGCCAGTCCTGGAGCTGTTCCAAGTGCCCCCTCTAGGCGTAGAGTCAGTAGGCAGGCTGGGGTGTGTTGGGAGTGTGGATGTGACCGACACATGCGCCGCGACTGCCCCTATGTGCAGGGAAACTAAAGGGGGTGGGTACAGCAGGCCAAATGCCTGCCCCCTTGGCTGTGACTCGGACTTTGGCCTCTAGCAACCGTAAGGGTAGCCATATAGCCGCTAAAGTGGGGGGGGTGGATTTTCAAGTGTTAGTGGATAGTGGTGCTGACCGCTCCATAATTCCCAGGGAGTTATGGATGACTATTACAAAGGGGGCGTGCAAATTGACTGACTATTCTGGGAATGTATCTGCTGCTAATGGGGGGGGCATGTGTATATCTGGGGTATGGCAGACTGTTTGTCAGTTTGATTCCTTAGCCCTAGTGGCCGAGTTTTTGGTCGCTGATGTTCCATCTAGTGATATTCTGTTGGGCTTCGACTTCCTGTCTAAGTATGGTGCTGTGATTGATTATAAGGGGGGGGTTGTTCGCTTGATGGGCAAGACCTTACCCCTGCTGTTTTCAGAAGATCCTGAGAAGCCTCGCACTGTGGTTATCAAATCTGACACTGCAGTGCCACCGCGGAGCGAGGCTATCCTGCCTGGCATGATCACAAATCCCTTCAGGGAGCATGTGGAAGGTATGCTCGAACCCTCAACCTCACTGTCTGATCACTGTAATGTTTTGGTTGCTCGAGTTGTGTGTCAAGTAGAACAAGGGATTGTCCCAATTCGTGTTATCAATGTGACAGATGAAGAACTGATTTTGAGGGAGGGCATGAAAGTTGGCACCCTCTACACTGATATTGAAGTGGGGGATGAGTTGGGGGAGGTTAATGGGAGGAAGGGTCAGGAGCCCTCGTGGTCTGTAGATGCTCTGGTTGAGAAGCTGGGGCTGAATCAGAAGGGGCTGGGAAATTCAGACCAACAAGCTGTTCATAATCTGTTGTGTAAACATCTTTCTGTCTTCAGTACAGGTGATACAGATCTAGGGAGGACCCCCCTTGTAAGGCACACAATTGACACCGGAGATGCCAAGCCTGTGAAATTGCACCCACGTCGTGTTCCTCTTCATTTACAGGAAGAATGCGCAGAACACATTAAACAGATGCAGGCGAGTGGTATCATCCAGCCCTCCTGTAGCCCATGGGCTGCCCCGGTAGTTCTTGTGAGGAAACGGGATGGGGGTCTGCGTTTTTGCGTTGATTATCGCCGGTTGAATGACCTTACCAGAAAGGACGCCTACCCCCTTCCCCGAATCGATGATGCCCTAGATAGTCTACACAAAGCTTGCTGGTTCTCGACTCTTGACCTTGCCAGTGGTTACTGGCAGGTCGAGATTGATTCTGAAGACCAACATAAAACTGCCTTTATAACTCGGCAGGGGTTGTTCGAGTTTAATGTGCTCAGTTTTGGCCTTTGCAACGCACCAAGCACATTTCAGAGGCTCATGGATGTGGTTCTGGCTGACCTGCAGTGGACCACTTGTTTGGTCTATCTAGACGATATTATTGTGTTCGGCCGCACATTCATGGAGCACCTGTCACGCTTGGATGAAGTGTTGCTTAGATTGCGCCAAGCAAACCTGAAAGTGAAGCCATCTAAATGTAATTTGTTTTCTACTCAGGTGCAGTACCTTGGTCATATCATCTCGGCAGAAGGGGTGGGTGCAGATCCAGCTAAAGTTCAGGTAGTAAAAGAGTGGCCCACACCTAAAAATCAGACAGAGGTGAGAAGCTTTGTGGGACTAGCATCTTACTATCGGCGTTTATACAGGGGTTTGCAGAGATGGCGCGCCCTCTACACCAGTTAACAGAGAAGGGCCGGCGTTTTAAGTGGTCTGAAGCTTGCCAGAATGCCTTTGAACAGTTGAAGGCTCACTTGGTGTCAGCCCCTGTGCTGGCTTATCCAGATCCTGCAAAACCTTTTATTTTAGACACCGATGCTAGTGATGCAGGAATTGGTGCAGTTTTGTCACAGGAGGGTAATGGGGTTGAGCATGTTGTAGCTTACGCCAGTAGGGCACTATCCAAGCAGGAAAGAAAGTATGCCACCACCAAAAAGGAGTTGTTAAGTATGGTAACATTTACAAAGTATTTCAAGCACTACCTATTGGGGAAGGAGTTCGTATTGCGTACTGATCATAACTCTCTTAGGTGGCTACATAATTTCCAGGGCCTGGAGGGACAGCTGGCTAGGTGGGTGGAACAGTTGGCCAGTTTTCAATACCAAATTGTCCACAGGCCGGGGAAATTACATGCCAATGCAGATGCCATGTCGAGGCTGCCTGCCTTTAAAGCTGAGCTGCCCCGGTCTGGCCAAGTACTGTGTGACATTATGGAGCAGCACCTTCTAGATCCCAGTGTGTGTGCTGTGCAGGAGGGGGGGGCTAGTCCACCAGCAGGTCAGGAATTGGTTGGTGACGAAATAGCAAAAGCCCAACAGGAGGACGATGAGCTGAAGCAGTTGATTGAGCTTAAAACACAGGGGAAGGTTATTCCTGAGAACTCGCCCTTGCAGAAGTATGCTCCTGTGTGGCCTCAACTTCAGATTAGGGATTCACGTTTGGTAAGGGTGCCCCCTGCAAACACTGATGCAGCATCCCAGGTTCAGGTTGTTCTCCCACAGGCCCTGGTCCCTAAAGTTTTAGCTCAATTGCATGACTCCCCGACAGGTGGTCATTTAGGGATACAGAAATTGCAAGGGAAAGTAAAGGATCGCTTTTACTGGTTGGGGTGGTTTGGTGATGTGAAAGAGTGGTGTAGACGGTGTGTTGATTGTGCCTCCAGGAAGATTCAGGGTCGTGCTCCTCGCGCCCCCCTCCAAATATCCACAGTGTCAAGACCATATGAAAGAGTGGCACTTGACATTTTGGGCCCGTTGCCAGAGACATCTCGCAAGAATAAGTATGTTTTGGTTGTCGGGGATTACTTCTCCAAATGGACAGAAGCATACCCCCTGCCTAATCAAGAGGCCCATACTATTGCTAAAGTGTTAGTGGAGGAGTGGGTGTGCAGATTTGGGGCCCCCCGTAGTATTCATTCTGACCAGGGCGGTCTTTTGAGTCAACCTTGTTCAGGGAAGTGTGTCAACTTTTGAATATTCACAAAACAAGAACTACGCCATATCATCCCCAGTCGGATGGTCTAATTGAGCGATTTAACCGTACATTGTTGTGTATGCTGTCACTGTTTGTGGAGGAAAATCAGTCCAATTGGGACACTTTGTTACCATATGTAATGATGGCATATCGCAGCAGTGTACACGCTAGTACAGGTTATACTCCATATAAGGTACTGTTTGGGCGGGAGATGGTACTGCCAGTGGACATAATGCTTGATGTGGGGGCTGGGGAAGCATTTTCTTCAGTCAGTGCATATGTCGGCCATTTGGTGGAGACACTGTCTACAGTAGTAGAGGCAGTAAGGAAGCATCAGGCTAAAGCGTCAAATCAGCAAAAGACCAATTTTGACTTTAAAGCGAGTCTTCAGTTTTATTCTGAAGGGGAACTTGTGTGGGTTCTTAATAAGGCTAGAAGGAGGGGATTGTGTCCTAAACTGCAGAGGCGGTTTAAAGGTCCCTATAAGATAGTCGAGAGAGTCACAGAAGTGCTGTATCGGGTGGCATTAGTTGCTGGGGGGGGTGAGGTAGTGATGCATTTTAACCGTCTTAAACCTTATTTGTCCCCTTGTCCAGGATCACCACCAGCCCAAGATGTCATAGGAGTTGGTCCTCCAAGGCAGTCCGAGGGGGTATCAAACCCGGGCGGAGGTGATCTGACAAGCAGGCAAGGAGCTGGTGGACCACCGCAAAGGTTGCCTTCTGGAGTGATGAGCGAAGGGGGCCCGCCTGGAGGAACGGGAGATGTTCAGGCACCAGTTCACCGCAGTAAAGAAATGGACACTGAGGTAGTTTTGGAACAGCCATGTGAGTCACCACTTTCCCTAACAGGGGGGGGGGATTGTCAACCTGACCCTACACAAGGAAGACGCTCGGTCCGCGAGAGGAAGGCACCGGCGTGGTCAAGAGACTATGATTTGTCATGTTGACTCGAGGACGAGTCTTCTCCATTAGGGGAGGGAGGAGTGTAGTGAGGGAGTGACGTGGGGTGGAGGAACTCCCGGAGTGGGGGGGCAATCAAGGGCTGATGCAGTTCACCTGGGAGGGGGAGGAGACCGACCGGGGTCAGCGGCTGGGAAGAAAAGAGGCGGTGGAGAGAGCGCGTGGAGAGAGAGACGGGAGGACGTGAGAGCCGTCGGCCTGAGCTTTTGGGAGCCAGTGGCACTGTGGCGGGTGGGTGCTGTTCGCAGCTTATAGTGCTGCCGGCAGTGAAGACAGCTGAGTAGGGGAGTTCGTCGTGTCGATCAGTCCTGTATCAAGAGGGGAGGCCAGAAACTCCTTTAGGTAGCGAGGGACCGGGAAGTAGCCGTGCCTTACCTGTGCTCTCATGCAGCAGCCACATCAGTGACGCCGACTACGCCGAACAACTCCACGCCTGCCAGCTGAGCAGCCTTTTCTCCGGTGCACAGTCCAGTTCCATTGCCTAGGCCCCACGGGGGGGTCTCGTCACCAGACCGGGGCAGGATAAGTCCATTATTTTAATGAGTCTCGTATAAACTTACTTGTAGTCTTGTCAGTTAATGTCTGAGTGTTATATGATTTCCCTTTTAAAGAAAGGGTTTTAATTAACTGACGTCAGTGTGCCAGCGGCCCCGTTAAGGGCAGCTCATTAGTCTTGCAGCGCTCTATCTCCCCCTAGTGTTAAGAGTGGGGTTCGACCCTTTATGTTGTAGTGGTCCCTAAGGAGCCAGTGTGATTTTGAGCTCCCATTGTGTGTGGAGTGATACCTGTTCTAGTTGCTGTGCAGTGATTTGTGTGCAGTGTCCCTTTTTGGGTGTGTTCTCTTGTGTGCAGTGTTGGTGTCGCCGGATGGTGGAGTTACCTGCCTGACCTGCTGGAGCTGCCCTCATTGGCCTGCTGGATGCAAACGTCCCTAACTTAAAAATTAATTGGAAATAAAGATTGTCTATTTTTATACATATCTGTCTGTGGTGGGTGCTCTCTGACCTCTAATACCGGACCAGACCGGGTTAACAAAGGTGGTGGCAGCTTGACGCTACTCTAAACATCTTAAACAACAAGAGAAATTTGTTACAATATGTTGTAAGACCAGTCCTTGACCATGATTTAAAATTGGAGTCACCTCTGTTTGGAATAAAATCTGAGTCGTAGGCAAACCATCTGAACAGTCTCATCACAGGGCTCCAGACTGCGCCTAATTGGTTGCATTTTGCGACCTTTTTTGGAGGCCGTGCGAACTAACTAACTAGGAGCACCAGCGCGACTTACAAATCCACCCCTCTCCCCCTTTTTCTTTCTTTTTTTATTTTTTTTTTTATAATTGCATTATAAATATACGATAGTTGAGAGGACGAGTCAGCAATGTCCTGCCCACAGCCCCCCATTGATATTATTTTGCGCGACGGACGCTTCATATAATAACATAACTATATACTATTTATGGTGTTATGTCATCGTGTCATTTCTGTCTCTACATGGTCACGTGTTAACAGTTCTCCTCTGCTCTCTGTATCGCACACGGCGGAGTTCCGCCACACACACAGGTGAGCACGCTAGAGCGGCTCGGGCCGCATTTTCCTGACTAAACCTGACCTGAGCCCGGTGCAGTGTGTCAGCTGTAAATAACAACAGACTGCTGTTATGCACAGACAAACACACTGCTCGCACAGCAGCGCAGCACGGCACTCGGTGCTGAGCTTGTGTTGCGTTCAGGGGTTGTCACGTAAATAACAACTTCCAGCACTTAAATAGGTCATAGCACAAAACAGCAGCATGTCAAGTGACTTTTATGATGTTCAATAAAATTGTATGTTCCTAAATCTTGAGACACCTCATATGTAAGCTAGACAGACATTTCACCTGCTCATTACTGTGCACACATGTACTGTATGTACTTAGTCCTAAAGAGCCCTTCTGGTGCCAGTAGATACATAGAAACATCCCAGCAGGCTGTGCTTTGCAAGCATACAAAAAAGTTTCACGCATGTGAAAATTATTTTTCATGTGTGTGCTTCACCTCCTCTGCTACAACTCCTTGCTGTGTGCGTTTTGTGCAGCAGGTGGATGTGGTAGTCTACAGGTAGAGTAGAGAGAGAGCTAGCATTGAAGTAGAGTAGAGCAGGGCAGAGAGATGGAGGCAAAATATATTAAACCCGGTGTTAATATAGCAGAACTGGAGAGGGTGGGGGGGATAAATAGCTAAAATTTTAAGTAAGGAGTGCTGGTGCTCCTAGTGGAAAAAGTTAGTCTGGAGCCCTGCATCATTTTATGCATCTCACAGGTGTTATTCACTTTCATCCAAACTCGAAGTGTGTGATTTAACAATGGGTTCCCCACCCTCTCTAGACAAGAAATCAGGCCCCTGTCAGCAAAAGCAGCTTGGATGGGGAACTGTCTGGAGAGACTGGACTCCAGTTCCTTCCATTTTGCCTGATATGATTCATTATAGTGGAAAAGCAATGGAACTAACTGTGCAGCAACATAATAATTTTTCAGGCAGGGGAGGCTGAACCCTCCCCTCTCCTTTGCCAACTGAAGAGTTGTTAATTCTTGGGCTTTGGCCCTGCCATATGAATCTAGAAAGCCATTTATCCCATTCACCAAACTGACTATTGGGGACTTCAATTGGTAGGTTCCCAAACAGGTATAGCAATCGGGGAAGAATATTCATTTTAATGGCGCTTATTCTTGAACCCAGGCTCAGGAAAGGAACTAGGCTCCATCTGTATAAATCTGCTTTTATCTTTAGGGATAATGGATCATAATTCGCCTGGAAGAGCCCTAAGGGGTCCCTCGTGATGTTTATTCCTACATATTTAATTTTCTCGTTTTCACAGTTTAACTTAAATTTATCCTGCAAAGTTGCGGATGGTGTGTAGTTGAGAGTCATCACTTGAGTTTTTGAAATATTAACTTTATATCCAGACAATTTGCCAAAAGAATTCAAAACAGCCATCAATTCAGGAAATGACCTCTCAGGTTCAACCAGGCAGACCAAGACATCGTCTGCGAACATTGCCACCTTGTGGACTACTCCCAGCATCTCAATACCTTTAATGTTATGATTTTGCCTGATCAACTGACCTAATGGTTCTAAAAATAAATCAAAAAGAAGGGGTGAAACTGCACAGCCGTGTCTACAACCCCGTTCCAAAAAGAAGGAATCCGAGAGGTCACCATTAACCTTAATGTGGGCTGGGGGCTTATCATAGAGAGCCTGAATCACTTTAATACAATTGTCATGAAACCCAAATTTTTCCAATACCTTATATAAGAATACCCATCTAACAGAGTCAAAGGCTTTCTCCGCATCAAGACTCACAATGATGGATTGGATTTTGTCTCTATGTAGTTGATCTAAGATATGTAATGTTCCTCTTATGTTATCAGTGGTTTGTCTGTGACGAATGAATCCGGTCTGATCTAAGTTGATAAGGTCGGGTAGAAGTTCTTCCAGTCTACAGGCAAAAATAGAGTTGAATAATTTATAATCCAGATTGAGGACACTAATTGGTCGATAATTCCCACACTCTTGCTTATCTTTTCCCTCCTTGGGAATTATAGAAATTATCGCCTCCCTCCAAGAGGGAGGGATCTTTCCCTCTTGTAGGACCCAATTAAATGTTTTGTGTAATAATGGCACCAATTCAGACCTAAAGGTACGGTAGAATTGAGAGTTGTAACCGTCTGCCCCCACCGCCTTCCCAGATTTTAATCTAGAAATGGCTTTATTTATTTCCTCAACTGAAATCGGCTTGATCAAATCATTATTTTGTGGGTCTGAAAGTGAGGGCAAGTCTGGAGAGTCGAGAAATGCATCTATATAAATCTCCTCAGAAGCTGGGGAGCGAGAATATAACTCCTATAGAAAGTCTCGAAACATTCTTGAATTTTCTCTGTTTTGGTTTCTATTACTCTTGTTTTGGGGTCCTTTATTTTGTATATTGAACTCTCCTCTCGTTGTTTACGTAATTTATACGCCAAATACTTTGCAGATTTCCCTCCTATCTCATAATATTTTTGTTTCAGAAAAATCAAATTCTTTTGGGCTTCTTGTGTATAAATGTCATTAATTTCACCCTGAATTTTCCTTATTTCTTGTTTCAGCCTTGGGTTTGGGCTGTTGATATCCTCACGTAATTTCTGTTTTAACTTACTTTGTAGGTCTGATCATTTCTGTCCTTTAATTTTTTTAAGGAAGGAGGTAGTGGAGATCAGTTTCCCCCTTAACACTGCCTTTAACGTGTCCCACAAAAAAATTGGAGAAACCTCCCCAGTGTCATTAAATTCCAAGTATTTTTTAATATCCTCCTTTATCTTAGATACTATAGTTTGGTCATTCAATATATGGGAGTTAAACTTCCACAGAGTATTACATTCTCTCCTAGCCACAAGCAAAGAGATAGAAATAGGGCTATAATCAGATAAATCCCTTGTTAATATGTCACATTCTTTAATCCTAGATCTATCCACTTTAAAAATAAAAAAAGTAGTCAATTCTGGTATAAACTGTATTCAGGCAGGAATAAAAGGTAAAATCCCTGGTAGAAGGGTGTAGCTCTCGCCACACATCAACTATACCCAGCTCCTAAATATATGACACAACTTTACTTATAAGAGGGTTATTTTGATTAGGCAAAATGGAGGAATCTAATTTGGGATTGAGTCTGATATTAAAATCTCCTCCACAGACAACCATTCCCCGAGAATAGACCATTAGGTCAAAAACATTCCTATAGAATATCCAATCACTCCCCGGTGGGACATATACGTTCAGGATTGTTAATTCAAAACCCTCTATTTTTCCAATTATCCTAATAAATCTTCCTTCCTCATCACAGATCTCTGAAATGTGTTCATAGTTAAGTGTACTAGAGATAAGAGTAGCCACACCCCTGTTGTGTTTAGATTTAGCAGAGAGGGGAATACATATTTAAAACCCATTCTTTTCAGCTTGGCATGTTCTGTCTGACTCATGTGGGTCTCCTGGAGTAAGGCAATCTGTGCTTTTTCTTTCTTCAGCTTTGATAATATTTTACTCCTTTTAACTGGATTCAAAACCCCATTTACATTGAACGAGATCATTTTCACTGGACTACTTTGCATGAAATTGTGAACAAGATTACCTGGGTGAACAATAAACCCCAGACAGCAGCAGGCAGGACACCCCCAGTGAACATACAAGAACAGTGAGAACAAACAAATAAACCAGAATATATAATAGTTAACTGAAACATCAGTATATTAACCACACTTCCAGCAGTGAATCAATGACACTGCTTCCCTTAGTCTTGAAGGAAAACCTCTATAGCTACCAGAGCAAGAGGGCCTTCAGTCTCTGATGGTAACTCTGCAGAAAAAAAGGTTTCCCCTTTTTTGTGACTCGACGAGACTTAATTCACAAAGGCATCTGAAACTCAAAAAAAGGAGTCAGGCTATTTCTCTTCTCGCCTAAACATCTGCAGCCTCTCCTTGTAACCTGTTGCTGCTCCAGGTCGGGCCGGACGCCAACCCCTCGCGGGTTGCCATGACGACCATCTGCGAAGCTGGATGCCAAGAAATATTGTGCTGCTCTTTTTATCGATCTTTCAAAGACATTTGACACAGTTGATCACAGTATTTTACGTCAGCGACTGGCCACCATTGGAATGTCAGATCATGCAGTTGGCTGGTTTTCTAACTACCTTTCCAACCGTAAGCAGTGTGTGCAGTCCGATGGTCTTTGCTCCGGGTTCCTAAACACTGTAAATGGTGTGCCGCAAGGTTCTGTCTTAAGACCCACTCTCTTTACTATCTGTATGAATGAGGTGGGCCAAAATATTAATGCATCTGTACATCTTTATGCTGATGACACGGTTGTCTTGTTGTGCATCTTCTGTTGCCCAGGTGTTCACAGATCTGCAGTCTGCATTTGATGCCATTCAGGCGCAATTGTCTCAACTCAGGCTAGTTCTAAATGCAGGTAAAACTAAGTTTATGTTCTTTTCAAATAAAAAGAAAGTGCCTGCTGTTCTACACTGTATTACGTCTGCTCAGGGTACCCCCATTGAGTCTGTGGCCACTAAATATCTAGGCATCACAGTGGATGATAGCCTCTCTTTTAAATGTCATGTTGACCAGTTACTGAAGAAATTGAAGTTAAAGCTGGGGTTTTTCTTCAGAAATAGAGCCTGTTTCTCTTTTAAAGCCAGAAAACGTATTGTTGCGGCCACTTTCTTGCCACTACTGGATTATGGTGATATTGTATATATGAATGCCTCTGCTCACTCCCTGCAACTGCTGGATGCCGCGTATCACGGGGCCTTGAGATTCATAACTGGTTGTAAACCCCTCACACATCACTGTACAGTGTACTCTCTCACAAACTGGTCCTCAGGGCTGTTGGTAGCGTACTGGATAATGCCGGCGCCCCATGTGTACTGAACTTAGCAAGAAGGCGTTCTCCTACACTGCTCCAATAGGAAATGTAGAATACTCATAAGTACTTTAAAAGTGCTTGAGTTACTTTTCTCAGGGAGTAACGTTGGAAGTACTTTTAAAGTAACTGAGTTACTTTACTCAGGGAGTAACGCAGAAAAGTAACTGGTAACAGTAACATACTTTGATTACTTTTAAAGTAACCCTTACCCAACACTGTGCATAACCCTCATATTTGGGAAGGTTGCAATTGCGTGACCAGGGTGCTAATGCCAGTGAAGAGGGAAGTGCTCCGATAGGGAGGAAGTTCTGGGTGGTGGATGGGTCACAAAACATAGGATTTTCCCCCATGACTTTCCCCAGGAGACCAGTGTTTGGAACTGTGTTAACTTTGAATTAACTTTGAGCCATTTTAAGGTACATCGTCACCATGTTTCTTTTCCAGTTGTTGTTGGGGTTATGTTATACCACTGCAACCCTGATCGGTGACAGCCGATCAAAAGGCCAAAAAGAGAGGGGTTGACTCAGCTCAGTATTGTTCCTTTTAAGCTAGAGCCTGATTCTGTCCAAAGAGGACAGAACTAACACCTCCCTCCCTGTCTTTCTCCCTCTCTCTTTGTTTCATGCCAGCACCCTATATTGTTTATATGGCTGCTTTCAAAGGCAGTCTCCAAGCAACGGTGTGACCCCTGGTGCTGTCGACCAGGTCCTCAGGAGCAGGCTTGATTGATGGCCAAGGGGCGGCCATAAAGACTATCTGCTGTTGCCAGATTAGGCCAGACAAACATGGCCCCCGATTGCTGACCAGCCAGCAATGTTTGTTGACAAGGTAGCATTCAGTATTAATTTTTTGCCCTTAGATTTACAGACATGCATCATATGAGCCTTTAATAGGTCACATATCTGAAGAGAGGACCTAAAGCTATTTACTGTACGCAATGATGTACATCTAAACTATTCCTACTTCATGAAGCATATGCAGAACTCGCTCCCCAAACTACAGCTGCTCCATCATGTCGCTGCTCTGTGAGCTCAGGATGCAGTACATTTCCCATGAAACAGGTTTACATGCTGAAGAAGTCAACTTCATTTCGAGTGTGTTTTGCAACTGAGTAGCTCAGTGAAACAAAGAAAGGAGGGGGGTGGGGAGGGGGTTGGGGGGAGGGTGTCACAGTGTTTCTGTCCTGTCCTCTGATGCTCTGCTGGGCCTGTTCTTCTGGGAAAAGCCTTCATCCTCGCTCCACATGTAGGTCACTGGCCTTTTGTGAGCGACGATGTGAGCCCACTGAGTGTTTGACGTGTCCATACCGCTCTTACAATCCCCAGGTTGTCATGGAAATACTCTGGGTGGCAGTGGCAGCAAAGTTACAGTGGAGTAAAAAGCGAGTAAAGGGAGGAGGTCAATTAGCCCGGCCTCTTTTGTGAGCTTCTCCTCACTGTGGCCAAGTCTGTTGATTAAGAGAGTTCTGACCAAAGGTATTTGTTGACTTCTGGCAAAAAGCCGGACAGAGTATTCAAATAACTGGGGATAAAAAGAGAGCCGTTTATCACAGAGAAGCCTTGTTATGGACTGCAAGTCTTCTATGTGGTCCAAACACATAGGTTAAAGATATTAGATTGAAGTGACTTCACTGAACCGTCCCCAAAAAAAACGGAATTGTCCTCTCCTGAATGCTCCATCAGTTGCCTATCTACTAATCTGAAGTGTACTCTAGACAACTGTTTGTGCACTAAGCTCAAGTCTGATAGTGTGAAGAAACACTATGTATAATCATGTATAATCACACTCACAGAACTACCTTACCTTTAGCCAAATATGCTCCTGTTATGTTTATGTACAGCCTGTTCTCATTCCCAAGTTCTCAAATACAGTTGCTTTGTCACAGCAGTATGATATGTCTCTGGGTGGCATCAGTTGCAACCAGGCTGAGCAGAACCTGTCGCAGTGTTATGATATGCAACTGGTCAGGTAGACAGCACTGTTGCGGCACTGTGATACGTGGACAGGTGGCGTCAGTTACTAAAGCTGCCTAACCATGAGCTTTTGGTGACATCCCTGCATGGGTCGCAGCAATATGTGACAACTTGGGATGAAAACGTGTTGAATGAAATGCTCTGCATGCATAAACACACACACATAACTACCTTACTTTCACTCCAGCCTCCAGTTGCTGTTATGTCGATATGAGTAGACATTAGGCATTAATGCATCAGAGTATGTTTGTACAAGCAGACCCAGATTTAGACTGTTGCCACTGTTTTTATGACCCAGTTCACTGGATTGTAGTTGACTCAGTCCAGCTCCTCCCTGTTTTTACCAGCTGTACTACACCAAAATGAGTGTTGGGGTTAAAGGAAAATCCTGTTTCCTCTTATCTTTCTTTTTAAACAACCTGGGTCATTGGGTTTCCTAAGCTCCTTTCGGGAATCAAAATCTGTCAGTGTAAGGGCTTTTTGTCACTCAGTAGTCTAAATAAATTTTGCTTAAATCTTTATTCATATCCTTTAGTAACACCTGCAATTGTTGATTTTTTTGGTTTGCAGAAACAAGCTGCAAACTTGACAGTGACTGGGTATCCAGATGCTTGTTATATTTTATTTCAAAACAATAAAATTTAATTTCAGTTTAAGATTTTTACCCTATAATAAATCAGTAGCACCCTTCAGAACCCACCAAAACTAAAACATTGGGTCCAGAGGGTAAAGAGCCAGGGGTGAAGCAGGAGCTGAGTTGGACAACCAGACACAGGCACAACACATCCTGCCATTTTTTTTTCCAGACAATTCCTTGTTGATGTTGAGTTTGTTGCTCAGGAACTTCGCTGAAACACGTAACGTGCAGCATGCCTTACAGGAGCACCCAGTTGCCACACTGCAACAATCCGTTAAATGTCATTCAGTTAATCAAAAAATATCCCAATTAAAATCAGTAGCATCATAAGCATATATTATTTTGTTTAATTTCAACAACACAGAGAACAGCTTGAACAAGCTGCGTGTGAGCTACCGATCAGGAGTACATGACTTTGCATGCGCGTCTACCAGAGATGAGGACTCGAGTTTGTGACTCGGACTCGAGTCGCACCTAAGTCGCACACACAGAGACTTCAGACTTGACTTGAACTCTTTCTGAAAAGATTTCAGACTCAACTTGGACTCGTGTTTTGGGACTCGTGAACAGTCATTATGTTTTCTATTTTTGGCGTATTAACATTGAGGAAACTTTGAAACGTCTGACGAGCTTCCTTCCTTTTTGTCATGGTAACGATAGTAACCATAATACGCGGGTGCACGCCTCATGCACTAGTACCTCAGATGACGGTAACACTATGGCGACAGGGAACACCGGCACACCTGCAGCTGATGTCTGTACCCTTTGTAATTACGTTTGGTTATAAGAACTTCAAACAAGACGGCACCAACAAAAGAAGCGCAGACTTGCAAAGTCTGCAGTATCAAAATTAAGGATGCTGGATCAACGACATCAAATTTTATCAGGCACCTGAAAACTCACTCGGAGAGGTCAGTCACATTAGCGCATATGGACGGTTAGCAAACATGTTTAGCTCAGCATCAGCTATATAACGTTGACTTAGCTTGCTACTAGCTTTGTAACTGAATATTTGAAAAGATGAGTGAATGTTAGTTTGCTTGACACACTTGTTTGCATTGAGTAACGTTAGCGTTGACATGACATGACAAAAGGTCGGTAACGTTTCTCATCTACGTTCCGCTGCCACCATCTACTGGCTAACGTTAAACGTAGAAAAATACATAGTTGTACTGTCAGCTTACAGGCAGGCTACAGGTTTATTGTTGACCATGTTACGTTAATGTTACAGGTTTATCAGGTTACCATTACACTGGGTTTGAGTGAGAGGATAGAGGAATGTGTTAATTTATAGTAGACTTTCCATGTTGTTCATCTACAGGTTTTCTGAATTCAACAAAGTGAAAAAACTGGCCAGTGGAGAGGGACAGAGCAGCCTTGATGCGTTCCTGACTCAGGCAAAAGGTGTGCAGATATACAACCAGGGCCATCCCAGACAGAGGGCCATTACTGAATCCATAATACAGGATCTCATCATTTCATGCAATCTGCCTCTGTCTTTGATTGACAAGCCTAGCTTCAGGAATTTCATGTCAGTGGTAGAGGAGAGATACTGCCCAGTAAGTCGAAGCACCATAACCAGACGTCTGAGTGAGTTAGCAGCAGACAAAGAGTCCAAGATCAAATCCAAACTAGAAAAGACAGACAATGTGTCTGTGACTGTTGATATCTGGACTGACCGAAGCATGCGTGGCTTTTTAGGGGTAACAGCCCACTTCATGGAAATGGAGAAAAACAGCCCAAGCCTGCAGACAGTTCTCTTAAGTTGTGAACGATTCACAGGGTCACACACTGGAGAAAGAATAAGTGAGAAATTTGAGGAGATATGTGACAATTTCAATATAAAACACAAATTAGATTACATTATCTGTGACAATGCGGCAAATATGAGGAAAGCCTTCACAGTTTGTTTCCCCTCTGCAACAACTGAGAGTGAAGATGAAGATGACGTGGAAAACATTAACTTATGGGAGGATATAAGTGAGAATTTCCAGGAAGATGTGGAATCTATCCAGAGCAGCTGCCGTCAACAGCGACTACAGTGCTTTGCACATTCATTACAGCTTGTTGTGCGAGATGGACTGAAGGAGACAAAGACTCTGAACAGTACAATGGCAAAAGTGACAAAATTCTGCAGTTTACTTCATTCCACTTGTGGGCTGAAAGAAGCATTTGAGGGAGAGTATGGAGCCAATCGAAGCATCCCCTCTGCTGTATCAACACGATGGAATACAACTCTCTGCCTTGTGGAGGCGATCACTGACCTGGATCCTCAAAGCCTAAATACTCTTCTGGAAGCCCAAGGACATAAAGGCCTGTGCTTATCAGCAAGAGAATGGAGTCAGCTGAAAGAGCTTGTGGAAATTTTGGCCCCATTTCTTCAAGCAACAGATCTCACACAAGGGGAGAAAGTGGTGACTCTAAGTGCGGCTCTGCCTTGCGTTCTCTCACTCAACAGCCACCTCAACAGTATGCTGAATACAACTCGGCATCTGGCCGGTTTTGTGAAAGCTCTCCAGAAGTCACTGCAACGCCGTTTCCGGGGGATCTTTGCAAATGTCAGAATGGATGACTCAGCTCAACCCGCAGGAGATCTTCCATTTGGAGATATGGTCTACATGATGTCTGCACTACTAGACCCATCATTCTGCTTCTTTTGGCTAGAGCAAGATGTCCTTGCACCAGATGAACTCAAGAGTGAGGGGAAGGAGATGATAATAGGTAGGTGAATGCACACCATTTCCAAACACATTATCATGACATTATGCATCATTCATGGCTTGAAGTTTTCAGGCACCAAATTAATACTTAATTCAATACATTGTATACATTTTCTTCTCCTTCCAAGTTTTCAGGCACTCAAATCTTTTCTCGCTTTCAATAACATCAGTAAAATCTCATTCAGACTTATTTATCGTTCATTAACTTAACCATCACCACTGTCAACATCATAATATTGTAACTAACCATGATTTTTGTGCAACTTTTTCAGACCTTGTCTTGGCTGAGGCTTGGAAAGTTACCATACTTGTTGAGAGCAGTAGTGGAGAGGATGATAAGGATGAGCCACCCGCTAAAACTCCACGCCTTTTCACTGGCTACAGGAAGAAAAGCAACAAGAAGGATGACCATGTATCATCTGTCAAGGCTGAGCTCATTCGCTACATCCAGGTGTGCTCTGATGAAGAAGAAGCAGACTGCCTAGGTTTCTGGAAAAGGCATGCAAAGGTCTTCCCAAGGCTCTATCTTGTGGCTATGAGAGTGCTCGCTGTTCCTGCCACCAGTGCACCAGTGGAAAGGGTATTCAGTCACGGAGGCCTTATAATGTGCCCTCACCGAGCCAGGCTTAGTGCAAGGACACTGTCCAGCTTGATCTTTTTGAAATGTAACCATTCTGTTGCATAATACTTTTCTAGGTCTTACAGTAGGCCACTGGAGGACACCTACAAGCTTGTTAATGTTTTGTGGCCCATACCCAGTGTATTGAGAGAAGAATAAGGTAAACCATTCTGATCTTATTGCAGGTTTATTATTGTTAAATATTTTGTTCTTGGCAAAACAACACAGGTGATTGTTTCCACAAAAAGGTTACTGTTTTGTTAGTAAAGGAGACAAGATAGCCAATAACTCCAGTGATATTCCATATTTTGTTCCTTGAGTTTTACTTTCATGCAAGGAATCATTTTTGTCATACAAAGAAAGGTGCCAATTTTCACAAATGGTAGATATCTCTTTTGGAACAGGTCATATTTTAATGTCACCAGTTTATAGACTTACAGTATATTTCAGATAATATTGCAGCAATAGTTTTGCTGTTTTGTGAACAAATTTTTAGTTGCAAATGGCACAGAAATAACATACAAATGTTTAAAGTACATTTAAGTGTTTTGCTTACAAGTTGTTTGCACAGTGTGATGTTTTGCACTAATTGGAAGGATGTTTATTACCACATCTTTGACTGGGTGAGGTGTAGCTTCTTCTATGTTTGTTCTTATTATGGTCCCACTGAGCCTGCACAACAGTGGGCAAGATATACTGTAACTATATGTTCAAGCTGAAAGAATAGTTTCTAGTTTCTAGTTTCTAGTTTCTTTTAAAGGAAAGCTTTCATTGTGTTTTTTCTACATATTGCATTGCAATAGCCTGTTTAAAGTGATCATATAACAAACAACTAGTCAGTACTGATACTGTATGATAATAGATAAAGGAGTGATAATAATACAGTAAATGCTTTGAATTTCTTAGATATAGCTGTGCAGTATTCCTAGCAGACTGGATAGCAGCAGACAATAGAAGGCTCATTACAACCAGAAGAGACATGAGACTTTTATTTTTTAGAGACTTGAGACTTGACTTGGACTTGTGACCAAAGACTTGAGACTTGACCAAGTCTCACCCCACAAAGACTTGAGACTTGACTTGGACTCGTGACCAAAGACTTGAGACTTGATTTGGACTTGTAAAAAAAGACTTGTGAACATCTCTGGCGTCTACTTAAGAAGCACAGCAGTTGGGGTGCTTTTGATTTATTGTTCTGGGATGTTTGATTATTCCATAACTGGACCATGGACATCAAAAAACAAGAGGCTGCTCACTCACCTGGTCCCGCTCCGCCAGCTAAGTCTAGATAAAAACTAAGCTAGTAGCAAGATTAGCATATTTTACAAGTCAAAGCGATCTGATGCCTGCACCCAATGTCACAGTGCTTTATAATATATTGACGTGCAGTTATATAAAGAGTCAACAGACAGCGACAGCCCGAACACAAATAACTTTTGAAATATTTTTCTGAAACAAACGTAGCAGAATCTATTAACACAGCTGAACAAGATTTGAATTTGATTTGATTTGATTTGGTAATCTTATTATGAACATAAAAGAACAAAGTTTTAAAAGAGAAAGACCGGACTTCCGGTTTGCTGATGGAGTAGATAGACGCAGGGTGGGCCCGCTCTCCCAAGTCCAACCATAGTTATCCCACCAGTTAACTCGTTAACTTGAGATTTTTCAGCGAAAGGGGTAGATGAGTGGGAGAAGAATCACCAAAGGCCACAGAAGAGAGGAAAAAATGCAGAAACCTCAAGATAAAAGTGCCTCAATGGCTAAAGCTAATAGCCCTGACCCTGATCAAGCTAGCACCCGCAGCATGCAGCACATAATTAACAGTGATTGCGGAGATGTAATTAGCACAACAAATGAGTTAAAAACAGACCTCAAAGGGGACAACGAAAACCTGAGACACGAAATTAATCACCTGGGACAAGAAATCAACGGCAAACTTGACAACATTGTCGCGGAAATGCAAAGTCTGTCGGAGCAAGTCCGTGAAACGGAGACCCAAGTGGAACTGGGTTGGCCGGCAGAAGCTACCATAGCTCTCTGCACCTGACTGGAGCAGCAGAGCATCCTGCAGAACAAACTAACTGACCTGGAGTCACGGTCAAGGAGAAACAACATCCGCATCTTTGGAGTGGCATTAGGAGAGGAGGGAAACTCACAGCAGTTAATTGATAAACTCCTGCGGAGCGAGTTGCAACTTCCACAGGACTTTGATCGGTCCCTGGCGCAGAAACCTTGTCCTGAAGCCCCACCGAGGCCCATTATTATCAAGTTCCAGGAGTTCACAACTAAGGTAATGATAATGAAAGAGGCCTGGCAGAAGAGAAAAATCCAGCACTCTCTACTTTGACCATGATTATGCGTCTGAGATCGTGTAGAAGCACAGGGAGTATATCAGGATAAAGAGAGCCTTAAAGGAAAAGGGGATTCGTTTCCAAACACCTTACACGAAAATGCGGATCCACTGGGACACTGGGGCTCGGACATACAGCAGTGCACAGGAGGTGCAGACAAACCTGAAGAGACGCGGGTTTCAGGTGGAGCAGCCGGAGGCAGCCGAGGGAGAGAGCAGTCTGGAGATGTGGCTTCGTGAGCTACTGGGGTGGCAGCAGGCTGGCGGTCATGGTGAGAAAGGCTCGGCAGCAGCTCAGAGAGCACGGGATAAAGTACAGGTGTTTCAGAGAGATCACGCCCAGCAGGCGTAGATGGAGATTTAAACAACATGACAGTGAGACTGTTTATTTCACTCAGGCCTTGTGTTGATCACTGAGCGCTTGGGAGAGGTGATTCACTCTCTAAACGGGACACGTTGGACTAATAGGATGGGAGAGCTCTTGCCTTTAGGCTCAGCAGCCATCCTCATCTTTGGGCCGTCTCCTTATGAGAGGCTTTACCCTCGACCCACCAACAGGGTCACAGTCGAGGAGGAGCACAAGTCCCCTTCCTGTTTGGAAGTCAGTTCATATGTGTATATTATAGTTATTGTTCTGGTTCACAGTATGTTCATGGGCGTTACTAACTCATTTACTATTCACAATACGTATGGTTGGATCTCATGACTTAAAACTTGCTTCCTTAAATGTGAATGGCCTGAGTAATCAAGTCAAAAGGAGTAAAGTGTTAGCATATATTAAAAAGGATAAGAAACAGGTTATTTTCTTACAGGACACACACATGTCAAAACAAGAACATGACAAACTTAAAAGGTTTGAGTATGTGAACTCCTTTTTCAGCTCTTGTAAAAGAGGAAAACAGGGGTGGCTATTCTGATTTCTAATTCTGTTAACTTTGAACTAATTAGGGAAAATCAAGACAAAGAGGGCAGGTTTGTTATAGTCAATGGAAGGATTGATAATGTTCTGGTCACATTTGCTAATATATACACCCCACCAGAGAGTGATAGGAATTTGTTTAAATTTTATTTGACATAATAGTCTCAGAAAGAAAGTGTAAAAAGATCTCTTAGGCCAAAAGACCTTAACATGACCCTAATAATTAAAGAGACAGGTCTGTACAGTGTTTGGAGGGATGTACCTGAAAAAGACTTTACTCATTATGTAGCTACTCACCAAGTGCACTCTAGATAGATTATTTCCTGTTGAACACTATAGATAGACAAAGGGTGAAAGAGTGCTCAATAGGAACATCAGATGTATCTGGTCATAATATTATTTATTTAACTATACATCTAAATAACAGATCAAAGAGTACTTTATGGAGACTAAATACCAGTATTTTAAATAATGAAAAGGTGGTGAAGGAAATTAAGAAAGAAAGTAGTGACTGTATAATGCTGGATTTCCACTGGATGCATGTCCGTTGCGGAACAGCAGCACTGGTTATCTGCTGCGTGCTCCATCGTCCGTCAACACCCACCGGCTGCGTTTGCTGTGCGGAGCGGTGCAGCTCTGCCAGAAGACATCTCGGTGCACTGCCATAATGAATATCTCCTTGTCCATGGTGTCAACGGAGTGCAACAACAACAAAAATTTCAGCAAAATGTCTTAAACACAACAAATAACAAATTAAATAAACAAGATTAGAGACCCTTTAACTAATAAGTTGGCCTATGAGACAGAGGATATTCATAAAATCTTTAGAGATTACTATAAAATTCTATATTCACAGCCGATGACGTCAGATGAAGATAGCATTAAACAATACTTGTCAACACTAGATCTCCCCTCCATAGAATTAATACAAAACAATGAATTAAATGCTCCTATCACGAGGAAAGAATTAGATGCGGCAATTCGCAAACTAAAGACTAATAAATGCCCAGGGAGCAACAGCTTTCCAAATGAGTGATATAAAGTTTTTAAAGATGACCTCGCCCTTGTGCTGCTTGAGTCCATAAATTGGACACTAAGCAAAGCTGTGATACCACCATCATGAAGAGAAGCTGTGATATCAGTTCTCCCTAAAGAAGGTAAAAATAAAGGGCCTAATTCACAAAGAATGAACTGCGGCTGCTGATAGCACCTTGAATTGCACTTCACATGCACCCGCAGTTTGCTCTGTCCTAACGTCCTATTCACAAAGGATATTGTGCTAATGACATACCACTGCAAACACGCCCACAAAGTTTGGCAGCTGAGTGCAGTTCTGCCCCTGATTTGCCCCTGATTGCAATAAGCCACATGGCATGGCATGGTAAGTGTTTGGCAAAGTACTGAATACTGTATACCCTCATGTAGTGATGTCTGCTGGTGAGTCAGTCTAACAGTGTCGGAGGGGTTGAGGCTGTGGATTTGACCAAGTTTGACCACTTTATCACTATTCCCTCTCACTTGTAGCTGTTTTTTCATTATCTTTTGAAATTAATATGAATTATGGAACCATTTTTGTTCACGTTTGTTTCCCCCGTTTCGTAAAAGAAATTATTGAAAGTTGCTTTTGAAGTGCGTGACAGAAATGCGTTTTGGGAACGGCCGCAGACTGTCATCTGTTCAACGCATCAGTATCTTCGGATGCCATTAAAGTAATAATGATTATAATAATGTCAAAATATTATTTACAGGCTGATTTAACAGACGATCACTGCTGCCACGATCACTGGAAAGTCTGGGCGAGAGGTTTCCACAGAGGAGCGCCCAGTTTGCACCAGCTTTCTAAAGACGTTATTTACTTCAGTCAAACTGCGTGTGGCTGTTAGCGCTGGTGTTAGTGAGTTAGACGTTGTTTATCAATGAGGCTCATTTGCATAGAAAGGGGCAATTTTTGTGCCAAATATATGCATATTACGTCATTTAAATATGTGCAAATAACACTGGAGCACCAAGACGCAATCTGCTTGGCAGCGCAGTTAGTGGAGCATTTCACCCTCTGCGCGTGCTCCATTTTTACTGGTTTAGCGGCCGCAAAAGCCACGCAATCCTTTTGTGAATTCGGCCCAAAGAGCGTTGTGAATCCTATCACCCAATCTCTGTACTGAACGTAGATTACAAATTGTTTACATCCATAATTTCCAAAAGAATTGAACACTTTCTCCCTGAGATGATAAATGAAGATCAGACTGGGTTCATAAAGGGAAGGCAAACACAAGATAACATCAGGCAAACCCTACACATCATGGAACAGCAGGGGCGGATCTAGAAAAATATTTATGGGGTGGCAAGAGGGGGGCAGGAATTTTTGAGGGGTGGCAACATATGGCAGACGTATTTAATCACAGTTATCACAGTTTGATGAGAAATATTATGTTCACACTACATAAGGGCACGGGCTGCCATTTACAAACTCATAAAGACAAACTTAATCTCATGCAATCAATGTCTTGCATTTGAGGTTTCATGTGAAACAGTTCATATTAGGAATAAGTGTTGAGGGAGGTTCAACAAACCCTGAGTCTCACCCTGAACTCTGAGTTGATTTACCATGAGATGGGAAACTCTGAGTTAGCGGTTCCAGAACAGCTGATTTGAGTTAGTTCAGTCAACTCTGAGTATGTTCACTCACAAATAAAAGACACCGCCTCCATTTTAATCCAGTGGATATAGAGATATTAATGCATGTGTAGCAGACGGTGCACGTTTATCTTTAAAAGAAGAGCCTGAGTCAGAGCGAGGAAAGTATAAATAAGTTAACCATAAAGTTTATAAAAAAGTTTATTCAGTGTTGTCCGTTTATTCATCATTTATCAGACTTACACTTCCTTAATGACGATAAAGTGGTGGAATCTGACTGTGTATCAGGCTGTAGATACATTACATTATATTAATAATATATAATAATATATTTGTTCAGATTTAATCTGATGGGGAAAAACACAGGAGGCAGCAACTGAAAAATAGGAAGATTTAAAACATATAGGCTAGGCTATAGATCAAAGACATAAAGACATGACTGTAAACTCACAGTCTGACCCAGTAATAATATGTTTGGTGATTTGCACTTGAAAAGACGTTGAGGTTAAAATACAGTAGATTTTAAAATGTTGGACATCTATTTGTATCTTGACTCAACAGCATTCAGTGACTTTATTTCAGCTACAAATGTAGTAAATTTAAAGACACTGAAATGCTGCACCATTGCTCACTCAGAAATATTAACATATAATCCCTAATATTAGGCTATAGGAATTATGTTCCATCAGTGCGACCAATGACATCAGTGATAGAGATTATTAGTCATTGATACTATGTGTCTAAAGCTTCATACCGAGTTTTAAAATTTAAATAATTAGACCTACACATTATGTGCAATAAACATTTCGGAGCTGCTCTAACAAACTGACAGACTGACAGTCTGATCCTTGTGCAGTGTTATAAACAATAATAAATATAAAAAGGACAGATGTTTGATCCTGAGCTGAAGGTGAATTCTCGCTGTGTAATATTTGAATGGAAAGACAAAAACTGATGTACAAAGAAATGATTGATGTGCATAAATTTAGTAACTTAAGACAGTCCTGAGAAACAAACTAATATCCAGCAGGATTTAGACTGTGACTCCGCTCATGAATGCGCTTCGATACAAGCTTTGACACGGACTGAATGAATGAGGAAATGAAACAGCGTGTAAGAGGGAGGAGACTAACCTGTTCACAGACTCAGTTGTCATGGTGACTGACTCAGAGTTTGATTTACCTCTTTCTGGAACTGAAACCCAGAGTTTCCCTCATTTCAGGGTTAACATACTCAGAGTTCTTTCTGGAATAGGCTGCCCCTCTGGCTCCACTCAGTTTTCCAAACAAAGCAGATAACGCTCTGGCGTTATCTCGTGCTGCATTCAGTGCAGTCGGACATTGGAGATTCGCGCTCGTAAAAGGGCAAATTGGTCATAATTTTTCTTTGAATTCATTGCTGCCAACTGGGGTGGCAGTCTTTTAAATATCATACAGTGTGCTTCAGACCATCTTTGAGAATAACTTTATTTGCCAAGTCATAGCACCAGGAACATGCCTGTGGCATTAGTTTCAAGAGCCACACAACAGTGCAACATGAACTCAGACACCAATGCCAAAAGCCACCTTTTGCAGTGGTATGATACACCACCGGGTGCCGTCAGTTTGTAACACAGCTGGATTGAATCTGTTGTGGTAGTATGATATGCAGATGGGCAGCTTCAGGTCATAAAGTGGCTGGATAGCACCTGTTAGGCAGGGGTATGCTACAACACAGGACAGCATCAGTTTGAAACACTGCCGGTAAGGGGTGATGGATGGGTCCAACAAACCCCAGACTTCCACCCAGGTGGCAGGTGTTATTTTCCCGTATGAATGTAAATAATGTAAGAATTTTTTATTTTTTTTAACATAACCATGTGCTTTTGTTTCCTAAACCTAACCGTGTGCTTTTGTTAACGTTCCGGTGTTGGTTGCGGCGTTCTGGCACATTAACAGCTGATGCAGGAGGACACCAACCATGTAATATGTAGACGTGAAAGTCCACTGACAAAGTGGCGATATGTGACGACGTTGGATGGCAATATGTTGGCATATTTCTGAGGCCTGCCCTGTCCTGTCAGTGTGTAAAGAGCAGGTGGCAGCTTTTAATGTGGTAGTTTAGTAGTCTAACCTGTAACAGGTTTTATTGCAGTGACACAGCAGTGTGGCATCTGTTTCATGCTCTGTTGTTTGCGGTCAAGCTTAGTTGGATGATTATTCAAATATCATTTCCTTAAAATGTATAACATGGTCAGGCTAATATAGCTGGTTGCTGACAAGAAACAAATTTTAACTTAATCAAAAACTCAAAATGGAGAATTGTTATCTGTCTCTGTTTATCTTCTTACTATTGAATGGAGTAGCCCATCAGCATTCTGTCTATTAGCAAAAGTTTTTAATTTGGGATGATTCTGAATCTGAATTCCACTGAAGCATTTTTATTGAAATAAATACAGTAATATAGTAGATAGCATTAATGATATATAGTAGATAATTAGATAGTAGATAATTTTAATGATTAACATTCTTATATTCAGTGTTTCCTCTAAGATTTTTTTCAGCAGTGGGGGGTGACCTCACCGGTAAGCCGCCGTATTTGACAGGAATACGTATTCCTGTCTGTGTCTGTGACCGCTGTTTCGTTTCTGCTGCTGGTTGAAATCTGTACTCTCACACAGCGTGCTGAATGATTTCTTTTGCCCGCACAAAACTATTTTTAGTTGCAAATGCGAGTGCGGTGATGGACGGAGTAAAATATCGCCACACTGCCAACATTTTACTCTGTCCTTCACCGCACGCTGTTTGATTGCGTTATCAAACCATGCCGCTATTATTCGGCCTTGCTTTTCACTTATTCCACCGAATACCGAATGTGTGTTTTTTTGCAATATTCGGCCGAATATAAAATAAATGTTTTGAAGAAGCAGCAGCAGCGGCAATAATTCAGTAGCGGTGTAGCGGAAACACTGATATTTATTAATATATTTACAGTATATGGAGCGCACAAAGAACTTTAGGGGCACAATGTAAATTGATCAAATAATGTGTTTTCCGTAATAAGCGTGATGCAAATAGATATTTACGAGCAAAATTATGTAATGAATTTGTATACAAAATGTACAGAAAGGTAAAATCATTTGAAAAAGTATAGCAATTTAATTTTGTCTTTAATGTTATTATCTTATATATATTATCTTTGTAATATGATTATCTTATATAATGTTGTTACTATCCTAAAACATTCTCCATGTCCTCTGAAACTCTGCAGGACTTAAAACCTCTTTCACACAGAGCTTTCACGGCGCCCACCGCGGGGTAAGGTGCAGAGGACAGGATTTGGGGGAGTGCAGGCTCGTTCAGGAGCTACAGCACCATGATGACCGCTTCCAGGTCTACTTAAGGCTCTTCTCTGTTATTGGATGCGCGGCACCGAGGTGTCATTACAGTGCGCAAATACCGCAGCGTGCGCCCTCCCGCGCACCGTTCAGATCAGCGGCAGAGCGGTGCGCTCTTGCGCCGCGGAAGCACATACAGAATGAATGGGTTCGTCGGCGGAGGTCTGCGCGTTGCGCGCTCTGTGTGAAAAGGGCTTTATTTCTACACTGCCCAGCAGCGGTACCTTGGCGAACGGTCCCTAAAGGCCTCTGCACATGATCAGCTGTAAAACCGCTTTGCACTGGCTGTCCCATTGTTTGTCTATGGAGAGGGCAGCAATGCTTGACAAAGCGGCACCGCTACCCTTGGCGTCGCGCACCTCTCTGATTTTCCGCCCGAGCGCTGCGTTGAAATTATTTGAACTACAGGGAGAACGGAGCAGGCTTCCCCAGAGATCCGCCACTTAACCCGGTCCATCTCCTGTACACTGACTTATTTCCACCCAGCCGACAGTGGGACTTATATTCATTGTGCCGACAGTTCCTCCAACCTTTGCGGTTAGATTATCATATTTTTTTATTGACAAAAATATAGGCTGCTTCGGCTGATTTTTTTTATGTGCACATGTGCCCCTAAATATTTTTTACAGTTCGCACACACCTATTTTTAGTCGCAAATGCGAGTGAAACGCTCACACTGTCGAGCCCTGCCTGGGAGTTTGAGGGTTCTGCGCAGTATCTTAGTTGTTCCTAGGACTGCGCTTTTGTGGACAGAGACCTTAGCTGTTGTACCCTGAAGCCGCTGGAGCCACTCTACCAGTTTGGGGGTCACAGCCCCACGTGCTCCCATTACCACTGGCACCACTGTTGCCTTTACTCCCCACATCTTTACTCCCCTGTGCTCCCTATGTGTGTGTTCCCTGAGAGTCCCTGTCGTAAATCGACTTAAATCCAGCTTTTAAGCCCTTTTTAACAATACACTTTTGAGATTGTGGTTGTTTTTATCTACGACTTTTAATGGATGAGTGGGTTCAGTCTTCGGACGCTTGGATCTTAAAGGAATAGTTCACCCTAAAACAAAATTCAGTCATTATGGACTCACCCTCATGCTGATGAGTAATCCAGTGTAGTTTTTTCTTCCTCAGAGTGCACCTGGATCCTTACAATGGGCGTCAATTGTGACCGACACGAAAAGGTCCATAAAACTACACAAAAACTTTGTAATATTCCTCCATACTGCTCGTCCGCGACAATCCAAGTGTCCTGAAGTGGGAACATCCAAAGTTTACTCGCAATGACGTCATTTAGTATATTTTAATACCATAAACAGTGGCTATGCTCTGTTTGCCCGGAGGTGCGCTTGCGCGTGCTCGCCCGTGCACGCCGCTGTACAGAGTGTATTTATACTGCTACAGCCTCAGGGGGTGTGTTTGCAGCAGGGATAGCTCCGTTACATAACGCGGCTATGATTTAAGGCCCGCCCATTAAATCCAGAAAATTGAAACCTACAAACACAGTTTGTGGAGCCTAGCTCCATAATTCCATTGTAAATGGTTGAAAGGCTTTTTTTACACATTTTGAGGAGTACTTTTATGACCTATTTAATGTGTTTAGAAGAAAATGGCAGAATTTGCTTTACACAGACTTTAAAGTTATAGTTGGTAATCCTGTTCAGAAACACTTCTTGTTATATTGGGTGAAATGGTCCTTCCACCCTGAGAGTAGTCAATACATGATATGTTCAGAAAAAAGAATAAAAAAAATCAGACCTCTGTGGCAGCTGCAGGCCTGTAAAAACTCTGACCAATCCCTGCCATTCAGTGCGAATGGAAAGAACCAATCAGATCTTCATGTCTTCTCCTGCCCGATCTCCCCTCCATCCCTCCCTCCCTCTCTCCTCCCTGTGTGCATTCATCACGTGTCACCGTTGCTGGAAATATTCAGCACACTCCTCAGCAGAAATACCGAGTTAGCAGGACAATAAGTTTGCTGAACAATGGCAGAGAAAATGCAGCCAAAAGTACCACTTGCAGCGTTACTTGTAACGGCTCGCCCCGCTAAACAGGCTGAGAAAGGAAAGTCAGAGGCAGAAAAGGCTGCGACGAAAAAGGCTTTGGATAAAGCGAGAGGACAAACCAGACATCAACATCCGTGCAGCTTCTGAACGGTGGAGACAACTGAGGGAGCTGAAGGGCCTGAAAAGTGATGTAGAGGTTGCTGTCTTTCTGTTGGACAGGTAATTATTTGTTTGCTTCGGGGGGATTTGTTATTTTACTCGGCTCTCCTCTGCCCTGCTGACTGCAGGATGTGCGTTCAAGCTTGTGTGGGGCTGTGGCTTTGGACGGAGCACTGACGGGAGGGGGAGGAGGGAGCAGAGCTTAGAGGAGGAGCCACTTTCAAATCTTGCTAGCTCTCCAACATTACCAACTATGGCTTTAAGGAGGACATAAGGCGGCTCTTGGATGAACTTAGTAAGAAAGACTCACTCCTGTCGAGCTTCATGGAGATAGCCATGGGGCAGTCCAAATGGATTGCCTCGCTCAGTGCCACCATCCAGGACACAGTTGTGTGGGATCCCGCCTCTTGTCCATGGCTGTCCTCCTGCTCGACCTCCAGCCATCAGCCCTCCTGGTAGGAGGTAGTGGTCCACGGTCGCAAGGGGCTCTCAGATGGGGCAGCCTCACCTCCTGGCTTGGTCCTTTCAAACCACCACACGCCCTTGTCTGATGTCGCTCCGGTCCACCCGACTGATGCCCCCGCTGCTGCGGCTCTGGCCGCTCATCACCTGGACCCCCCTCCGACAATGTCCATGGCAGTTGCAACCTCTTCATCGCTGGTTGATAAGAGTGCAGGCCTGGTTTCCAATGACACTGCAAAACCAAATCAAAGGTCCCCATCCTCTGTCCCAAGACATCTTCCCGTCATAAGGTCCTGAAAGATGCTGTAATGAGACACACTGGAAGTCTTCCCCGCTCCTCTCCCATCTCTGCAATCACTGCCTCACCACAACCCTCTCCTGCTCAGTCTTCCTATCCTCAACCACCACCATCTCCTTGGCCCCTCCTCTTTCCAACCACTCTAATAGTCGGGGACTCCATAATCAGAAACATCTGTTTCTTCAACACAGCCACACACTGTTTTCCTGGAGCCATGGTCCCGGTCATCCTGGAAAAACTCCCGGGGCCGCTATGCGCACTTCTGTCCTTGGAGCTCACGGAGAAGGATTTTGACCACCTTTTAAACTTTTTAAGCAGCTGTGGAAAATCTGTTTTTATTTCCGGTCCCATACCACACTGTCTCAGGACACAGGACGTTTCAGCAGAATCCTCAGCCTTAATTAATTTATTCATTCTGTTTGTAGAGTCCAAAATATAGGTTTTATCAACAATTTAAATTTGTTTTGGAACTTTTTCTCCAACATTCCAATAAGCTGGGCAGTCGGATACTGACGGCTAACCTCACGTCGTACAGTCTTCTCCACGTGACTGACTGTTTACATCCCACCCACACACCTTGGAACCTCTCCCTTCTTCTTTGCCTGCATCACCTGTAACCACTGTCTCAAGCACTAGCCCCCCTACTGTCCCCCCCAACTTTGATCTTGTTTACGCCACACACCCCCTCCCTGCATTCTTCCCCTCCACCTAATGTGGCAGCTTAATGCCCCACTGTACTCACAATCCCCCCCATTGTTAGTTACTAGTATTCCTGTTAGAATTTCTGTCTGCTGCTCATTCAAGGGGTCTCTTTTATTACAAAAATGCTGTGAATCTTACTAAAGTTCGGACCCAAGACCCAGCACCAGTTTTATCTTCTGCACCTTCTGAACATGGACTGTTGAAAATGGCTTTCTTCAATGTTAGATCCCTGTCCAACAAAACATTTATTTTAAATGATTTTATTTCTTGGATTATATCTTTTTAACAGAGTCTTGTTTAAATGCTGGGGATGTTAGTAAAATTGTTGAGTTATGCCCCCAGTTTATAACAGGGATTAAAGTTCTCTGTCTCTAGACAGACTTCCGTCAGTTGGAAAACGAGGGAGGAAAAAAAGTTGCACGTGCATTTGTTGTGATTCAATTTTGACTATCCAATTAATGACGCTGTTGTAAACCAATAAAGCCAGACAGAGCCTTGCTATTAGCCAATCAGAAACAGAGGAGGGCGGCTTCACCACTGCCCCCCAGGGAAGGATCTGTAGTAACTTCTCAGACCTCCGCCGGCAGCAACATTGCCACCGCCGGCGCAGGCATGAGCTCCAGCATCATGGGCAGCAGCCCGCTGGAGGTTCTCTCAGCCATTCCGCTCCGGTGTTTAAAAAAAAAAAAAAAGTACGAACGGGTCCACGGGTCTGTAACCAGAAAATAAAAAATAAAATAAAAAAAGCACCCCCTCCTCAGCTGGCTGGAGGAGAAGCAGGGTTTTGGTGCCTCTCGCTGCGACAGCGCACTGATGAGTGAAGAAACGTCCCCTCGCGTCATGACGCGGCGGTCCGGTAGGCACCCCGGGCTCCGGGCTCCGAGCTATGGGCTGGCCTGTGCCGGCGTGGCATCCACCACCACCCGCGCCTGCTGTCTGTCCCGCGGTGCGGCTCGGGTCCCGAGACGCGTCGGCTGCTTCACTCCAACAGTGGTGAGACACTCATTCAACTTGCCGCCCGCATTCCCACGGTGCAGTCGCCATGGCAACAGCGGCTCCAGACGTGCGCGCTCACCCCTGCGTCTCGCTGCTCCAGCTCGTGTGCGCCGCCCGTGCCTGCTTGTGACAGGTTCCGCGCGGAGTTTGCACAGACGTATTTTCCACATGCCAACGTGGACACACTGATAGTGAAGGAAGGCTCGGACGTTTCAAAAATAGATAAAACTGTAAAAAACAAATGGAGATGGGCATGGCTTAATGAAACGGGGACGACGGAAAGCCAGTTAGCTCTTGGTGTAAAAAGCTAAAACTGCCAGGTACTTGTATTTGTGTTGTGTGCCACAAGAATATTCAGTATGGCAGTAATGGCAAAAAAGTGCTTATGCGCCATCAGACAGAAGAAAAGCACAGAACTGCTGTTCGTTCCCTGCAGCACACCGCCTCCCTGCCGGGTGCTACAACGACAACAACTGAGGTTCGCGCATCCATGACTGACCGTGTGTGCAACTTGAAAGTTCGCATATGTGCATTCATAGCAGAGCACAACCTGTATTCACCATGTCTCAGCCACTAGTTGACCTAGACAAGTCGATTGCTGAAGATCCGAGCGCACTCTCCAGATTGTCCATTTCTAATGCACACGCCTCCTATCTCTGCACACTTGGCATTGCTGTCCAGCACCATATTGAACTGTCAGCCAAATTACAAGGAAAGTTGTTCTCTTTAAATGCTGACGAGTCAACTAATGCAAACATGGACAAGATCCTTAATATCTTAGTCAGATACTTTGATGAGGATATGGGTAAAGTACTGACCCAACATCTGGCCTCAAGAAAAGTCAACATTGCAGATGCGACCACCCTAACAAACACAGATATCCTCCAGTCCAAAGGATTAAAGGCCGTGTCTATTCTGTTAGATAATTGTAATGTTATGAGAGGGAAACGGTCTGGAGTGGAGACTCAAATCAGACAGCAAAATCCATCACTTCTGGACATCAGTGGAGACACCGTCCACATAGTGCCACGTTGAGTCCATTCCAGGGATATGTGGAGACATTTTGCACAGATGTCTATTATGACATTGAAAAATTCCCCAAACAAAGGGAAATCTTTGGAGAGTTCCAGTCCTTGCTGCATTTTGAAAACAAGAAGAGCCTAATGCGTCCCATCAGCAGCAGGTTCCTGCAAATGCTGGATGTGTGCAACAGATTACGTGACCTTATCGATCCACTGATTGTGCACTACTACAGCATCCTGCCTGCAGCTGATCAACACAAACACAGGTAAATCATGATTAGCATTCTGTTTTACTGTATATCATCTTTGTACTAGACCAAATTTGTAAAATCTCATGAAATAATTTTGAAAATATATAGCAATTTTATTGTCGCCCCTCAATCTTGTGTGTCTGCCTGTATGCTTGTTGTGATAGAGGGCTCCTGAACCACATCCTCGATAAGCATGCAATTACATCTGATGAGAGGGCCAGGATCAGTGTACTGCAACAGGAAATGGCAAAATCTGCCAGCATCGGAACAGATCTCAACAAAAACCGGAAGACACGCATCTGTATGCTTTTCTCAGAGTTTGACAAGCTCACAGCCATGGTGGATTTATACAGAGGTATGTTCACTTTAAGTGGAAAGAATTATGAGAAATTACAGCAAAACATTTTTACAACAGTTTTAGAATGTGTCAACAGGCCTAAGTAAGAACTGGTGTATGTGTTTGAGAAATCTAAATGACTATGTGTCAAATTTTGCATTTATATAGTGTTGCATCTATGTCGTAATACCTACTCTGACAAACACACCCTTAAAACAAAACTAATAATAAAACTGATAAAAAAAAAATTTAATGAGTCCAGCTCTGCTGGAGTCAGAGCACCTGGAGCCTCCCATTGCTCCTCCTCAGCCTCCTCCTCTGCTGGAGTCAGAGCACCTGGAGCTTCCAAAGCCTCCTCCTCAGCCTCCTCCTCTGCTGGAGTCAGAGACCCTGGAGCCTCCAAAGCCTCCTCCTTAGCCTCCTCCTCTGCTGGAGTCAAAGACCCTGGAGCCTCCAAAGCCTCCTCCTCAGCGTCCTCTACTGGAGTCAGAGACCCTGGAGCCTCCAAAGCTTCCTCCTCAGCGTCCTCTGCTGGAGTCAGAGACCCTGGAGCCTCCAAAGCCTCCTCCTCAGCCTCCTCCTCTGCTGGAGTCAGAGCACCTGGAGCTTCCAAAGCCTCCTCCTCAGCCTCCTCCTCTGCTGGAGTCAGAGACCTGGAGCTCCAAAGCCTCCTCCTCAGCCTCCTCCTCTGCTGGAGTCAAAGACCCTGGAGCCTCCAAAGCCTCCTCCTCAGCGTCCTCTGCTGGAGTCAGAGACCCTGGAGCCTCCAAAGCCTCCTCCTCAGCCTCCTCCTCTGCTGGAGTCAGAGACCCTGGAGCCTCCAAAGCCTCCTCCTCAGCCTCCTCCTCTGCTGGAGTCAAAGACCCTGGAGCCTCCAAAGCCTCCTCCTCAGCGTCCTCTGCTGGAGTCAGAGCACCTGGAGCCTCCCCTTCCTCCTCCTCAGCCTCCTCCTCTGCTGAAGTCAGTGCACCTGGAGCCTCCCGTTCCTCCTCCTCAGCTGGAGTCAGAGACCCTGGAGCCTCCAAAGCCTCTTCCTCAGCCTCCTCTGCTGGAGTCAGAGCACCTGGAGCCTCCCATTCCTCCTCCTCAGCCTCCTCCTCCTCTGTTGGAGTCAGAACGCCTAGACCCTCCAAAGCTTCCTCTTCAGCTGGAGTCACAGCAACACCAAAGAAAACCCAGAAACGGGCATCAAGTGTGCTTGAATCATTTGGTTTCACCTCCAAAAAGCTAAAGAAATAATTCAACCCTAGTGTCTAGTTCTGGCACTATTCAATCAATCAATCAATTTTATTTATAAAGTCCAATATCACAAATCACAATTTGCCTCACAGGGCTTTACAGCATACGACATCCCTCGGTCCTTTAGACCCTCACAGCGGATAAGGAAAAACTCCCCAAAAAAAACCCTTTACCGAGGAAAAAAAAACGGTAGAAACCTCAGGAAGAGCAACTGAGGAGGGATCCCTCTTCCAGGACGGACAGACGTGCAATAGATGTCGTACAGAACAGATCAGCATAATAAATTAACAGTAATCTGTATGACACAATGAGAGAGAGAGAGAGAGAGAGAGAGATAGAGAGAGAGACAGAGACAGAGAGATGCAGGACAGACGGTAATGACAGTAGCTTACAACAACATTCATGAAAGTAATAATATTGTCGTTATAGTTCTGGCTACTGTGGTACAATATGTTGAAAGTATATATTAGTATCTGGCAGTATACATGTGTGATAATAATCATATGTGTATAATAGTAGAAGTATGACTAATGACTAATGATGGCGGCAGCAGCAGCAGCAGCAGCAGGAGGCATCTGGCAGGACCACGGCAGCAGCACAACCACACACGTCACACTATCCAGGCACCGCTGCGATATGAGTTAACCTATTGCATTCTGTTTTGTTTCGTTAATTGTTCTGTTTATAATTGTTCTGTTCTGTTCTTCTAAGAGGAATAAAACCTGCACAGAAAAGATTTGTAGATGGTTAATTATTTGTTTGACTACATTACAAACTGAGTCAAGACCTGCAAAAAGTATCAGTTTAATTGAATAGATCAAAACATTTAAATTAAAAGCAAACAACAACAATAAATAAACCGCTCAAAATCACCTTGATCCTATGCTATTGGTCTTGAATATTTAAATAGTGTAGGTTTAAGTGTTCTTACAACTTAAACGCTGTATTAGAGAAACTGAAGGGCTAATACAGCATTTAACCTTTTTACTTGAAAGGTTTGGGAAACTATTGCACGGCAGAAAAGGGGTCATTCTTAAAGTGTGGTGCAGCCTATTGTGGGGGAATATGAACTGGCCTGAAAAAAAAAATTTCAGTCAAAAATATTTTTTTTGCTTTAATCCCTGGTTTATGACCATTTTAGCCAACCTAGGATTAATGGAAGGGGTGATGGTCTTGTTACTGTCTTTAAGAATCATTTAAAATACAATTTATTACCCTGTGCTGCCTTTTCTTCCTTTGAACTTCTTTTGTTTAGACTCCCAATTATTTGTGCCGTGATTTATCTTCCTCCAATGGTGCTGGTTCCTTCTTGATCAAGTTCTCTGAACTTTTATCCCACCTGATTTTAGATTCAGATAGAATTATCATCGGTGGTGATCTCAATATCCATGTAAACGACCCCTCCGATACACTATCAAAAGATTTTTTAAATTTAACCAATTCCTTTAGCCTGGTACAACATGTGTCTGGTCAAATCCAAAGCCATGGCCACACTTTGGATTTGGTCTCTAGCTTGGGTCTGAGTTTACCATCAGTCAACATTGTTACCGGTCTCTGACCACAAATGTATTGTTTTCAAATGTGCATCACTGTCTGATTGTATTACCCCATCCTAACTCAAACCACAAAGTTTTGTACACTTTTTAATTTTGTTGGCTTTGATGCACTTGTCCCACACCAATTATCTGGTTATTTCTTTTAACAACATGTGCTCATCAATCATAGATTGTATTGCTCCTTCCATAAAACGATCAAATTCAAAGACCTACAAACAGCTGTGGTTAACGGGTTCAATCAGAGAAATTAAAAGACAGTACAGACAGGCCGAACCAAAACGGAAAAATATCATCTCCAGGTCCTTTTTACAGCCATGAAAGACCCTTTACAATCAAACTGTAAGGGTTTCTAGACAATATTTTACAAATCTTATTTCTGCCTCTCAACATAAGTTTTATTCAGAGCTACTGATCATTTATTACACCCTGCACTCCCTTCTGTCCCTGCTGTCTCAGATGCTGATTGTGAGAGGTTTTTATCTCATTTCACACCTAAAGTAGAATCTATTTGTGCTGGAATTTCTCTTAGCAACACATTTGTAGATGTCAATACTCCACTTCTGGCCACCTTGTGTAATTTTTCACCTGTCAATCTCCCTGAAATTAAAGAAATCATGTCTCATATGAGAGTATCATCCAGCCCTCTTGACATTATCCCTGCAGATTTTCTAATTGAAGTATTGGATTATGTGGGGCCCTATCTGGTTTCTATTTTTAACAGTTCTCTGTCTTCCGGCTGTGTCCCTGATTATTTTAAAGCCCCTTGTGTCCAACCAATTCTAAAGAAACCAGGTCTGGACAGCAGTCTCCTAGACAATTACCATCAAATTTCGAAATTGCCTTTCATATCTAAATGTCTAGAAAAGGTTATTGCCAAACAACTCCTTGTCATACTGGAAAACAATAATATATTTGAAACATTTCAGTCTGGTTTCTGGTGCAATCATAGCACTGAGACAGCACTTTTAAAGATGACAAATGATTTGTTAATTAATGCTGATGTTGGGTCTTGTTCCATTCTTGTGTTGCTGGATTTAAGCTCTGCATTTGATACTGTTGATCATGACATCCTCTTAAACAGACTGACAAATAGGGTGGGTATAAATGGGACAGCTTTAAATTGGATTTCCTCGTATCAGTCAGATAAAAATTTTATGTTTCCATTAATAATTAAACATCTTCAGTTTTCCATGTTAAGTATGGTGTGCCTTAAGGGTCAATTCTTGATCCTATCCTGTTTTCTTTGTATATGTTTCCTTTTGGTGAGATCATTTTATGGCATGGTGTTTCTTTTCATTGATACGCTGACGACACTCAGTTGTACCTGCCCGTCAGGCCTGCAGATGTCAATGAGCTTAGTTCTCTACAGGCTTGTATTAAGGATTTGAGTGATTGGATGTCAAAAAACTTCCTTCAGCTCAACTCAAACAAAACAGAAATATTTGTCATCGGTCCCCAACAGATGACTAATCAAATACTGCCCTCTTGTGGCTCATTTGCACAATTTATTAAGCCTGTTGTTAAAAATCTTGGGGTCATTTTTGATAGTGAATTAAAATTTGAGCAGCATGTAACCAAACTTGGTCAGTCCTGTTTTTATCAGCTTAGATATATTTCAAGAAGACCAATTTCAAGTGATAAAGAAGCAGAAACAATTATACATGCTTTTATATCCTCTCCTCTTGACTACTGTAACAGCCTTCTTAGCTCTTTAAATAAAAAAAAAAAACCTTGACATGACTAGACTGTCCAGCTGCTAGGTTTTTAACAGGATCAAGGAAGTACGAGCACATAACTCCCATTTTAGCATCTTTACACTGGCTTCCTATTTCTTTTAGCATTGATTTTTAAATTTTATTGATCACTTTTAAAGCTCCATGGCCTGGCTCCAGGTCACATTTTAGATCTTTAGACCCCTTGTGAACCTGTGCTCACCTAAAGATCCTCTGGCAAAGGTCTTCTGTCTGTTCCGGTCAGTTGATAACAAGAGGAGCAAAGCCTTTGCTGTCAGGGCCCCAAGGCTCTGAAATGATCTGCCCGAGGAATTAAGACTGTCTGAGTCAGTGTCAATATTTAAGTCTTGTCTGAAGACTTATTTTTATTGTAAAGCTTATCCTGATTATAAGACCTGTGTCTTGTTTATTTATGTTTTTGAATGCCTTGTTTTGTTTGAATTTTGACTCTGCTTTTATTGTAAAGCATGTTGTACTTTGTTTGAAAGGTGCTACATAAATAAAATGTATTACCTATTATTATTATCTTTTCTAGTTCCTCCTTCAGCCCTTGGTATTTTCTAGCTTCTTGTGTTCCTTCTTACTGATGTTGCTCCTTCTTCCTGATGTTGCTGTTGCTCAGGATTGCTACATCTATTACCACTGCCCTCTTCTGTTGTTTATCTATCAATGTGATGTCTGGTTGGTGAGCCATCACCAGTTTGTCAGTCTGGATCTGGAAGGATCCATAGGATCTTAGCACGGTAATTCTTTTACACCTTAAGAGGTGTCTTCCAATGTGACCTTGGGAATTCCAGCCGAGGAATGCAGATGTTCCTGTACAGTAGTAGTGGCGAGGCCTAGCAGCCTTGCTACACCCAAATTAGCTACAGCCAACATAGGAAAAACACCCCATGAGTCAGCGAGAGCAGGGGTCGAAGATGGCTCACAGGTGGATTACATGGTAATCATGACTATGCATTGGGTCTGTGACTCAGTGAAGGATGGGGGCACGGACCTATCCACCAGGGCTGGAATTAGCAGCACTCAGGGCAAGGCGAGCGCATCTGTAGAGGACAAAAGAACTCAGAACTCATCAGGGAAAGAAGAAGTGTGTGGCAAAGAAAGGGCAGAGTAGCCGTATTGATTGGTACTTCTTAAGAAGTCAGTCAAGTCAGTCGAATGAAGTTCAGCGACAGGTAGAAAACCACAATTGGCAGGATATCAGTAACACTGCCACTGAGGAGGAGGATGTAAGAGGAGATGCAGGTGACACTGAGGTTAGCAGGCCAGTCAGAAAGAGAACCATGGAGCAAAAGGTCAGACTTAGATGGCCTAGGGCAAAGGATGGTAAAGAATGGAAGATAGTTAATAAAGATTTGTCAGTAATCTTAAGCAGGCTTAGAGGAAATGCAATAGAAAAGTTAGAAAAGATGGGAGATATTATTTACTCATATGGTGCAGAGAGGTCTGGGGTACATGACAGAAGGGCAAGTCTAAACAGCAAAGAGAAATAGAGAAGTTGGTTAAGGAAATGAGACAGTTCAGAAACCAGTGGAAAAAGGCAACAGAAGAAGAAAGGGAGGGAATTAATGTGTTGCAAGAGGAGTTGAGAAGCAGGCTAGCAGCTCTAAGAAGGGCAGAGCGTCTCAGGAAAAAGAGGAGAAAGAGGGAATATGCACAGACAGCTTTTTTCAGGGACCCTTTTAAGTTTGTTAAATGATTGTTTAGCCAGGAAAGGGGAGAGCAGCTTAAAGCAGCAAGGCTAGAGGTTGAAGAATATTTGAGAAATACATATTCAAATTTAAAGAATAGAATAGAAGGTTTTTCACTGTATAGAGCACGAGATGGACGTCAGGCCACCTAGGTGGAAGGAAGTTCAGGAGGTGGTCAGGCGTGCAAAGGTTTCTTCAGCCCCAGGGCCTAATGGAGTCCCCTACCGGGTAGCTACTTGGAATTGGAAAGGTATAGCTTAATAGATACTATGGTGCAGAAGGCAGGAATACCCGGTTTTGCAGGGTGTTTAGAGCATACTAGCCTGATCTGGCACCAGATTTAGGCAGCAAATATTAAAAAAAGGGACCTGCATGTAATATTTTTAGATCTTGCAAATGCGTTTGTTTCAGTTCCAAATAGCCTCATTTGGAGTGCATTTGACTACTTCAACTGCCACAGGTAGCTGTTAACTTAGTGAAAGCATATTTTCAGGATATTAGGTTGTGTCTAAGTACGGCAGGTTTCACAACAGGTTGGCAGAGGCTAGAAATAGGAAGTTTGTACTCTAGAGAAAGGATCAGCACTCAGTGAATAACCTCCTAAGCCCTATGATAAGCTATCATGGCAAGGCTTAACTACACAGACCAGTGAGCAGTGATAACTAACATGTCTTTGGGGTCATCGGGTGGGAACCTCCTTTCAGCAGTGTTTCATCTAGTTGCTCCCACGACACCTCCAGGAGGCTAGACAGTGATCTCTGGCGTCCCAGAGACACTCCCCTAATGCCAGGTCTCACTGCTCCCCGCACCAACCCAACAACCTCCTTTACCTTACTTACACATGGCTTTCTCAGCCCAAACAGCACTGCCACCTTCAACAAACCCAGGCTCCATACATGCGAGCTCCAGGTAGAGACAGTGCTGATACTACCTTTCCTAGCACATTCACCATACTCTATTTCACACACCAATATAGGCTAAAGTTGAAGGAGGTAGATAAACTCACAGGATCAGCAAACACACTCACCTTGCAGCATGGTCTCAAACAAAAGGGAATCAAATAGGCCACTCCCACACTTAAGTAACCTCCCTCTTCCTGGATTTTACTCCTGAGAGAACTGATTGGTGGATCTCTCCACCTGATCTCAAGGAGTTATGTACCCTGCTTAGTAGTTCCCCCTGCTGACCCCCAACTGACATTATTTTTTCTCATCCAGATCCACTGGCAAGCTCTGGCTGCTTCATCTGACATTTCCTTCACTGTCTTCCTCAAACTCTGTCCCCGCACTCTGAGTTCCCCCAGGAGTGAGACAGCTGATCTTGCTATGAATCCCCTTCATCCCACTTCCACTGGACAAATCCATCGTCGCTGCTCAGCTTCTGCTCCGAAGTCTGCATACCTAAGCTTTTTTCTTTCATAGGCTTCTTACACTGAGTCTTCCCAAGGAACTGTCAGCTCAATGAAATACACCGTCCGTTGACTCACTGACCACAACACTATAGTCAGGCGGCTTAGCAAAAATGGGGACGCGTCGGACAAAAGCACCAAATTTTTTCCACATATTCTTCATCATCATAACTTTAAAGTTAGAAGGGGAGCCACTTCATCAAGATGGTGGAAGGTGGCCATCTTGGGTTTCCAAGATGGCTGCCATGTAAAATCTTTTAAGTGCCAATATCTCAGCTTCCAAGCTACTTAGAAGGTCAATCTTGGTGTCAAAATACACATTTTCTGGGTCAAGGAATGCATTAAAGGAATATTAAAGGAATATTAGGAATATCACTAGATGATTGTTTGTGCCAATATTAAATTATTTGGTTTGTTCCTTCATGAAAGACTGGTGCTGAAGTGTGCTGGAGATTGTTTCTATGTCTAATATGACCATGCCATTATAAAGGTATTTGACTTTTTAAAGAGATTGCTTTGAAACTCTAATGTATGTGATGTCCACATGTATCCCTAACCAAAGAGCACCTCCAAGAAATATTTTGAGTCCAGGAATTACTCCTAGCCAAACATCGTTTTAGGCAACAATATGCATTTGATGAAGTAAGCTAGAGCGATGTCACTCACTCTGCACATGCTCAGTTAGACAGTTAGATGTTCAGTTATTGACACAAACTCCCAGAGAAATTTACCAGCAAGTGTTTTTAGGTAAAAAAACAAATCAAAAAAAGAAAATCCCATAAACATTAGAAGAATGCTATTTTTGGATGATGATACTGCTGTAAGTAGCTAGTAAGTAGATAGCAAGTACAGGTAAATAACTAGGCTACCTAGTTAGCTAGTTTCAGCGGATTAGTGTTAGCCCTAACCAGTACTCAAGTTGTAGAAAAAAAAAAAAAAAAAAAAAAAATCAGGCTGGATGGTGGATTTTTTCACATGGGGACATAATTTGTGCTGATGACAGCGCAGAGGGTCTGCCATAGCACCACTGCTCTTACATAGTTAGGGTCAAATGCACAGGAGTGTGCAAGTGCAAAATCATTTCTTCTTCTCCTACTTGGGTCAACCAATGATACTAATAATAATCAAAGTCAATTTTGCTTTTAGAATATTGAATTATAGTGTATATTTCAAAAAAGCAGTTAGTGGTATATGATCAAACTGGTATCTAAGGGTTATTTTTTAATTGTGATTAATTAAATCATATAAATTAAACAAGAACCCCTTCATGAAAAAAATGAAAAAGAAATTGGAAAAAATGTTGATCTTTATTGATACAAATACAAATATTGCAGGTTAAAATTCCCAACTTCATGGCATGGAGTGCAAATTGAAACTTAAAATATAAAAATATATTAAAAATACAAATAATACAAAATACATCGAACCAATTCTATGGCTGCCTACCCCACTCTCCCCTATCTCATAAAAGTTTCCAGAGATTTTCATAGTCATGCTCAGGCCTGGAATTTCGTCATTTTAGGGGCAAGGCCACTTGGCTTTTCACGTTTTTGAGGGCACAAAGGCCAAAAGCCAGGGCAGCGAGGCCCTAGAGTAAAACAATGATTTTAAGCCCACGTCCATAATGACTAAGGACTAAGGATGTATAACTATCTATGAAATTAATAAATAAAACAAGCTCAAGTAATAATAATGAGTATAATAAGTAATAATGTGATTTATTTAATAGCACTAATAAACCCAATGTGTTTTAAATATAGAACAACCAGGTTTATGTATTTATAAGCAAACAATCTTAAATATTAGGCTGAAATATTTTTTGAGTGTACATGATAAACTGATTCACAGAACAAGACTGGCTTACAATTATTTTTGATGTGTTGATAGATAGCTAACAAACAAACAAACTATAGCAGGGCTATTCCATTACTATTTCAACTGGGCCACATTTCGTAGTTGTTTCGTAGAGTAATCTTGAAGTTATATTCACTTCATCTGCACCGCAGCCTCTCTGCTGTTGAGTTTGTGTGTCTGTGTATGTGTGCGCGCTGTGAGGGGTGACATGCAGAGACCAGGAGAGAGGCTGCAGAATGATAATGAAACTGAAACTTTAAAAGTAACGCCAATAATGGCGGAGCTTACTGTTATTACGGTGTTGATTAAATTTGCCTTGGGTTGTTTCATACGGGGTCTTGGTACCGATCCCTGCCCTGGCGTTTGATGAAGTCTCCTGGTTGGCCGGTGATAGACTGTTATCAAACTGTCGTTACAGCCCGCCCGAGCGGTTCATGCCAGGCTCGAATCAAATCCACCACTGGTCATGTATGCATCGTCTCATTTGATGTTGCTCAGTATGACTCCAGAATGCCATCGCATTATTTTTCTCAAAAGATGCAGGTGTCAAAGCCGTGTTGACAGGAAAGAGGCAGAGGACAAAACTGCCCCGACTGCACTGCCCCCCTGGGGCAGTACGGGCGGGGCATGAAGGCCACTGTGGCCCTAGGGCAGATATTTTTTTCAAGGGCACAGGGCCAAATGAGGAGGCCCTCGTGAAATTCCCGCCCTGGTCATGCTTTTTGTTCTCAATATTGCTTGCCCTTGCTTGCTGGCCATAGTTATCCTCTATGTGAAGAAAACACGCTCATTATGGTTTTGTTAGAATGACTGAGCAGAAATCTTATGCAAGCACATGACATTACTCTTCCAGTACTCGTCCAGTTTTTAAAGCCACAGTGTGTAGGAATTTTCCCATCTAACGTTGAAATCACATATTGCATTCAAACATATGGCGCACTCTAGCGCCTCACTGTTTCAAACACGTATTGCAACAACTGTAGCCGCTGTGTACCAAAAAGCTATGATAACACTGATGAAACCATGTCATCCGATACTACATGGAGTATTAATTCAGGCTCCTACACAGACACACGCGACGTGAATTGACAAACCCCCTCCTCACCATGCTGGCTGTGTTTACAACGTAGGACTGTTGGGGCGGATGTAAATTGAAACAGCTGATAGTGGCCAGCGGCACTACTGCCGCATAACAAAGTCCCACTCTTTGAGCATAATGCAGGATCATGTATTATGCAGCATCACGGGAGACGGAATCCTTGTCGCCAAGAAAGTGCAAAAGGGAATCAAAAAGGCAGCGTGACCGGCAAATTAAAAAAACAAGGGTCAGCATTGGGGTTGCCTTTCCCAGGTGGAGAGAGCTGCTGAAGGAGAAAGGTAATACAATCACAGACCAGCGCTAACAACGGCTAACGGCTAACAGCGGCTAACGGCGGCGCAGTGATGCGAGGAGAGGGATGAAGCTGTTAGCAACTGGCCGCTAACACGGGCTAACAGTCAACAGCAGCGCCGGCCTGTGATTGTATTACCATCCTCGCTCAGCAGCTCTCTCTACCTGGGAAAGGCTACCTGGATGTGGGCCTTCGTTCTGTTCTGTTAATTCGCCGGTCACGCTGCCTTTTCTATTCCCTTTTGCGCTTTCTTGGCGACAAGGATTCCGTCTCCCATGATGTTGCATATGCCTGATCCTGCATTATGCTCAAAGAGTGGGACTTTGTTTCAAATTTGCCAGGGTAGTAGCAAAGCGCCTCTTGCTCCTCTCCTTCGGCTCCTCAGTCACGCAGTGCTGGCCTGGCTCTCAACGAAAACGCCGAAGGCGGTGCTGTATGTCCCTTGCTGGCGGGTGTATTCTCAAGATGGCGAACCGTAATGGAACCCCACAGACGACTTACCCACACAATGTACAAACAAATCCTAAATTTTCCTTTTACGAGAATAAGTCAGAATATTGGTGGAGGTAATAGTACACCAGTGATGACATATTTATGAATGCAGATATAAATTTTTGCCAATAAACAACTGAAAATGTTACACAATGTCCCTTTAAGAAAACTACATATTTTCTTGATAATGTCCAACATTCTAGTGTGGATTTAAAAAAAACACTGACGATTGTTTTCACATATGTCTTTAAGCCGCCTGATTACTATGTCAGGCCTCTGCTTGGTACACACTATTTCCTGGGGAAACAAGCTTTCCCCCTAAATCTACTTGCATTTCTCATTTACGAGCACCTTCAAGGCGGCCACACCCTTGCCTCCTTACTAGCTTATCCCTTCTGTATTTCTCCCCCACACGGACAAACTGAATTGCTAAACTGCTATTCTTAAAACCTTCTGAATTTCTGCCGTTGTTATGTGTTACGTGCCGTTGTTTGGATGGTTCGGTGGAGATCAGCCTATTCATTCTTCTGGCTTCTACTGCTCATGTGTCTCTTTGGAGGGTAGCTCTCTTTGTGGCTCATGGTGTTCACCTTGTAGCCAAGAATCTCTAAGATCACTGCTGCTGTGGTTGTACATCAGCTGATTCATTTCAGTAATGGTCCTAGTGGTGATAATTCATAGTGCTGCATTCACTCTTACAGCAGACTGTTCCCAACTTGTCCAGCCACGGGGTCCAGATTACTCCTTAGTCATTAGTTCGAGGTGCACAAAGCATCACACTTGCGTTTGGCCATGTCCTCAAGCTAGTTTGCTGTTTCTGTGATTAGTCATCTGTTATTCACTCATTCTACAGCAGGAAACAGCTTTTCAAAATAAAAGGTCTATGCCAAAAATTCACTGTACTCAAAAATAAAGTGTGCTTTTCACAATCTTAACATGTTAATGAGTCACTTCAGAGTCCATTCAGAATGGACCCACAACCCACCAGTTGGGAACCACTATTATATGGTATCCTTGGCCACCAGTGTGTCTCCAGTACCCTGGGTGCAATGGTTGTTAACGTTTTGAGACACCGTGTCAACTTCAGCCTGTTACGTGCATTGTCTGTATTCAAAATACACTTGCTTTTATGTACACAGGAAATGTACAGTCTGCATTAAGGATGGGCATGAGTACTCAAGTACTCGTTTTGAATGTTACTATTCGTTACACATATTGAGATTCGAGTACTCTCATTTCATTGGACGGGGCGCAGTCATGTGCACAGCTGCATACAACACAGATGCAGGTAAGCCTCATCACTTGACCCCAAAATGGCGGCGGCGAAGAAGTTGAAGAGTGACGTTTGGAAGTATTTTGAAAAGATCAACGAAACCACCGTGGAGTGTAAGCTGTGTAATATCAAACTAGCTTATCACAGAACAACCAGTTCTATGCTCAACCATTTGCGCACCAAGCACAAAGAGAAGACCACAGAGACGGACAGTAGGCAGCCTCCTATCACCGGTTTTGTTAGCAGTGCTAGCAAACACCGCTGTGATGCTGCAAGAGTGGAGAAGATGACCCAGATTCTAACAAAGATGCTCACTACAGATATGCTCCCGTTAAGCGTCATTGAGAGTGAGGGGTTCCGCGAGCTCATGGAGTTTATCAAGCTAGAGTTTAAACCACCATTGCGGCGAACAGCAACTTCGATGGTGGATAGGATGTATGAGGATGGCGTGGAGAAACTGAGGGATAATCTGCAAAATGCCGACAACATGGTTATAACTACAGACTCGTGGACAGCTCTGACCATGTGAGTGTGACCCTATTCTAATGTGGGTTTTTTTTTTTTTTTTGAGTACTCGAGTACTCATCAATAATGTAATGCGAGTACTCGAATATGGAAATTACTTAGAATGCCAATCCTTAGTCTGCATACAGTTTATTTTGAAATAAACATACTACGTTAGTACAATACCACAAATGAACTTTTTTTTCCCTTCAACAACAAATGCACATGGTTACATTTTGCCAACACTCGCACACTTTTGGGTTTAGGCAACAAAAGCATGTGGTTGGGTTTAGAAAATAAGAACAGGGTTTGACTTCACAATCTTATGGGAAGCGAACACCAACCTCCTGTCTGAAAGTTGATAGTTGTTGGACCAATCCACTCCTCCTACTTGGACTTGCATTGCCTTAACTTTTGTTGTTGTCCCGTCACATGTCCTCCTGTCACCACTGGAGGCCATTAAACAAAAACAGTGACTGGCTACATATCATGCCGACATGAAAGTATTTTTCGTAGTGTCTGACACCGCAAGTCACTGACCAAGTGGCGGTTTTCAGCATCTTTGGAGTGAGACCAGGTTGCGATGGCAGGACAATCATTTAGTTTGTAATCATGCAATGAGTAGGAACTATGCCTGTCATAAACAGAAGGACAGTAAACAAGTAAATGACTGGTTATGTGACAGCAGACCATTTCGTGCTAGATAGCACCACAGCTGTTTTCGACCCATATGATGCAAGAAGCAGGCGGCCCCCCCAGGTATTTTCATAGTCATAGTCATAGTTATTTGCCATTTGAAGTAAAATACCACATTATCTAATCTGGCCCTTATTCAAAAAAAGTTTGGACACCCCTGCACTACAACTAAGGAAAACATATGTTCTTCTGTAATTTGGCTGATCTGACCTCATAAGACCTTTATTTAAGCTGGTAATTGAGTTACACTGAGCTAAGACATCTTTAAACATTTATTTTTCATCCATAACTGACACTCTTTAAGGACATATACTCCTGATTGTACTTGGAGAGGATCTGCATCTTTGAGGATCTGCTGTTCCCTGCTCATTCTCTTCAATGCAAACACCAGCAAGTAAAAGCTTGTGTTTTCAGAGCAGGGTCTAACTCCTGACATGATTGAAGGAGAAAGCTGTTGTTTAGTAAGATGAACAGGTGATAGGAGAAGAGGGCACAAGGGAAAGAGATGTCCAAGTGTCTCAGTCTGCTGTAGCCTTTGTTCCTTGGGCTCTTGTCTAGTTTTTCACACTGAGAGTGGATACCTCAGTGGAATACCAATGGTTGACTTTGTCTCAGTCACTCTTTGTCTGGATCTTTGGCCTCTGGGCATTAGGGATGTTGTGCTCCCGCAGTCTCACTCCCAAGTACGTACATCAGTCTCTGTGTGTGAGTCCATCTAGACAGGTGTGTGTAAAACCACACTAGACAATAAGTTCATGTTGAAGAGTTGTGCCCACTGTGATAATGATGTACTGTAACTAATTAAGCTCTACACTGTGACAGTTTAGGAAATTAGAAAAAGATTTTGGGGGCAACTTTTTCCCCCACTGACTAAAAAAAAAATCAGAAATTTGGGAGCACTTAAAAAATAGTAATTAGTGAACGAAGTTGCTGTTTCTAATGTGAAATGAGCCCAGAGTAACATCCATTAAAATGCATGTAATCACCACTTTGTGCCAACATGAGTAAATAAAAAGCAAACCATTTCTGCACCACAAAGAAGTATGCACTGACCTGTGTGTAGAATACCATGTGAAAGAAAGCAGGGGACAGTTGTAGCTCATTATTGATAGTCAACTCCACTGATCATGTGTCTGTAACATTAATTTTACATTAGCTTGCAAGAATTTACCGCTAACTTGCTGATACTCATACTGTAACATGCCAGACCAAAGATATTTTAAAGTTGATAGCGTTAGCTTTAATGTCATTTACCATAAATCAATGCTTGCTGTCTTATTTGGTGGATGATGCTTTTCGAAAGAGGAGAGGCATCTGATTGACGTGAAAGGCCACTGAAAAAGTGGCGATATGTGATGATGTGATGATGACTTGGGATGAACATGCTGACATGTCATATTTTGGAAACAGGTGCCACCTGGCTGCATTATTGCATTATTGCATTATGGGTGGCTGTGGCTCAGAGGTAGAGCGGGTCATCCACAAATCAAAAGATCAGCGGTTTGATCCCTGGCTCCTTCAGTCCGCATGTCGAAGTATCCTTGAGCAAGATACTGAACCCCAAACTGCTCCTGATGGTTGTTCCATCATGTGAGTGTGTTAAAACTGAGTAGCAGGTGGCACCTTTTATGGTAGCCTCGGCCAACGGTGTGTGAATGGGTGAATGTGACTCGTAGTGTAAAAAGCGCTTTTAGCCATTTTACCATTACTGACTGACAGCAACTGTCCCATGTATCATACTGCCACAATGGGTGCCATCTGGCTGACCAGTGGCATATCATAACACCGCGAAAGGTTCCATCTAAAGTGACACTGCTGGGTGGCATATTTTACCACCGCAAAAAGTGTTTTTTGGCGCCAGTGTCTGACGCTGAAATCACTGACAAAGCAGCAGTATTTGTCTGAGATCAGTCAGTGTAAAGGCAAACAGGTAACAGAACTCCTGCTCAGTTGGATAACCTGAGAGCTAGACAGGGGCGGAGCATGAGATGGGCTGGAATCACTGTCACTTTTTTTCTCACACTCTCAGTCAGTGTTTCTAACTGACGTTGTCTGGCAGCGTTATACAGTGTCACCGCCCAGTGGCATATCATAGTGTTGCAACAGGTGCCTTTTTGTTACAGTGTCTGATGCTCATAACACTGACAAAACGGTGGTATTTGACGACTTGGGAATGACAGTGGGCTGAACCACCATAAAGAGGCTGTAAGGCCGTGTTCAGTATGATGACACTCTACAGTCTAAAAAAACCCACAAACACCTGCTAACATCTGGCTATTGTTTGTAATTGAAAAGGTTACAATAATATAATCTCTGCAGTGTCACAGGTATTTTTCAGGTCCGGCTCCAGTCAGCAATGATAGAAATACAACATCCACGTGAACACGCTAATTTTAGCCCCTTTACCAGCAAGATGCAATGACGTGCCGCCACAAAACACTGTTCGTCGTTCCAAATTAGTCTGCTCCGAGTTTGAAAGAAAGACTAAATAAGTAAGAGATATACTTAAAAAAGTAACCACAGTAGCATCTCATTTTCATTGGCCTCCATGCTGCTTTTTACGTTTACTAACCTGTTTTTCAGCCTGTATATGACATTGAATGTAACACCAGGAAAAAACACAGAGGCATTGTCTGCTGCAGAGTTGTGTACGTAGTCTGGTCTACTGGAAATGGGAAAGGAGACTATAGCCTATTTCAACAGGTTTTACCATGTTTAAAAACCTGCATACATGGGCTACTTTTGGAAGAAAAGGGCTATAATTCATGCAGTTTCTAAATTGAAGAATCAGTGATGGAAAATAAGTAACTGACTGACAGGTGTCCTTACTGTATATCAGTCAGTCACTAACTGCTTGCCCCACTGTGGCTTCTTTCTCTTTTGCCCAAATATAGATTTGAGATCTTACGTTTATATCTGTGACCTTTACAATTACTACTGTGAACACAGAAACATTTGATGTCAGAAGACTTACAAAAACTTTTCAAGCATGTTGGACAAACCCCCAGATCCAAACATCCAAACAGACAAATTTTACAGTTTACTATACAATGATTACATGAGGAGAGCAAATCTTTTATTACCTATTAGGTAAAGCAATAAAACAGATATTCTAATTAGCTTTATAGAGTCCTATAAAGGGCATCAAAAGGGGGTTATGTGTTAAAAATGTCTCCCATCCTGCTGCTCTTGATGAACTCTCTGTGCCTAATGCTTGACACTGCTTGCGTAAGTAGGGTTCTTTTAAAAAAAATACTGGATTTGCATGACAAAGGCAGTGGCTTCAGGGCACTAAAATGGGCGGGAGGGGTTGGGGGTCTGAAAGGAGGCAGGAGACAGACTAGGACTCTTGGACAGACACACTGAGATCGCTGGCTTTCACCCAGTCAGGAGACCAGAAACATTGGATATGCTTGATATTAAAGTAGAGGTACTGGATGACAAGTCTGGAACAAATCTTGGTTTGATCAAACCACACACGGAGTTTTTTCCCAGATTACTCAAAGAGACTTTCTGCTGCTTCTGAGGGAAATGGGAGAGTGCAATAATGGATCAGGACATTCACTCCAGGATTTTTGATAACAACCTGTTGAAGAGTGATACACTAATAGGTTATTGTGTTTACTTGTTGTTCATTTTTGTAAAGTGAAGTTCCTTTGGATCCAGCAGAGATATTATTTTCTAGGTAAGGTCAATGATTTATTTCAGTTGGAGACAACACTGGCTTAGAGATGACCGGAACCCTGCATACTGGACTCATACTCTTCTTCTTCATGGTAATTGCCATACTACACTACATAATATAACAAGAGACATGCAAAATAGTTTTGAATTTTGAACTTGTGTTTAGATTTATTTTATTTGAAAATGCTATTCAGTGCATTGACTTTGTAATATTTAAATAAAACAGCAATGAATGTATTCTCAAAGCACACATTAAAAATGCCAGATAAACTCCAACTTATGTATGCAACTGCCAAAATATTAAAGTAAATTTGACTTTCCTCCTGTAGGTGGTATGTGAGAGTGAGCCAACACATACTGGGCCAGATAGAGTGGGGGATTCACATGGTGAGACTGTTGATCACTTTTAAAGGTCATTTAGTGGCCAGCTTTTCAATACTGAGTTTTTGGCCATGCACGACCCATCAAAAACTGTTATTAATTGATGCCTCACTATTTTTCATTCATGCTTGTTGTGATTGTTTTCTGTGTCTGACTCTCAAGCACAACTCAGACTGGTCCATCTAACGTCCCAATGGGCCTTCCAGCTGGTCAATGACTCACTGGCCTTCTCCAGGGCTGAAAGCTTCTGCAGAGGCCAGTTCAGCTTCCTTGCCAATGTGGAACAGTCAGAGGACCGGGAGGGAGCCTTGGAGCTGCTTCGGCAGACTGGAGTTCGCTTGCCTATTTGGGTCACAGATCCTAGCAAAGCAGCCTCCAAGCCTGTGGCTCTCTCCAAACAGTGTGAGTGCAATCAGTGAAACTACAAGCTAATGAAGCAAGTTAGGAAATACAAAATAGAAACATAAAATTTGATCACTTGTCCCTCTCTGCCCTTGTTTAGATTTACAGTTCTCAGCTCTGAACTTCCCAAAAGAATCCCATGACGGCTTTTCTCGTGTCAACATGTCCTTTCCCTCCCTGTCATCCGTCAGTGTGTGTGTTCGAGTTCAGTGGAACCAGGATTGGAATGAGGTGTCCACCATTTTTTCCTATGCTGCACCTGTCTTTACCAATGAGTTCCAGCTAAGAGGTCAAGTGGACATACAGGGACGCATCCTCCTGGCACTCATCATTCACGGGAAGCACCTTCCATATAAGGCATCCTTCCCCAATGACGGAGCTTGGCATCACATCTGTGTCACATGGCGCCAGAGCAGCAGCCACTGGGCTATCTATGTGGATGGGGACAGGAAGGACATGGGCTCAGGCACAGACACTTCCAGGAATATCTATGGGGATGGCATACTCATTCTGGGCCAGGACCAAGATTCATTTGGAGGGAATTTCACAGAGCCTTTCTTTGGAAATATCACTGATCTGAATGTTTGGAATATGTCTCTGGAAACAAAGCATGTCCATGCCCTCAACACATGTTCACCAGTGACCCAGGAAGTGCTTTTCAGTTGGAATCTTGACCACCTAAGCAGTCATCCAGTGGTCAAAGAAGTGCAGGCCCTCCTGTTTTGCCCAGGTAAGATAAACATTCAGTCCCATTTCATGGGCTGTCTTTTTCAAGTCAGCCTTTCATAATGGGAAACTAGGATTGATCCTTTCCAAAGGGTCAACCAAATGCCTCATTTGGAAAGACGTTAAGACCACTGGTCCTCAGTCCTCAACCAAACCTTTGTTGGACAAAGGACAAACTCACTTTAATAAAGGTAGTCAAGTGGAGTTCACATGTCGCACAATGGGAGTTTTTGGTCATTCTTAATAGGGTTTCCTTCTTATAGGATAATTCTGATTTATTACAACTTATGTCACATTTTTGTAGTTTTAGCAACATCTCTTTCTGTAATTATATGCACTCACCACATTATTTTCTGGGAAGGGCAGCAAACCACACCAGGTCTTAGAAAAAACATATTAATTACCAAAACATATTATGCAAACAGGTTCACAAACTTACTGGTTAAACTTTGACGACCAAAGTTGTGTATGCACTCAGTTTTGTTTTTTTTTATATACTCTGTTAATCCCTCTGAGGGGAAATTAAATTTTTTCACTCCGTTATCAATTACACACAGGTCCGAAATACGTATGCACAAACAGGACCTATACATGCACTAAGTGGAGAGATGTCAGAGTGAGGTTGGGGGTTCGGTGCCTTGCCCAAGGGCACCTCTGCAGCGCCCAGGAGGTGAAGTGGCACCTCTCCAGCTACTAGTCCATATAATATTCATAAATATGTTTTCATTAGTTTGTAATCAACTAGAAGTAAGAATTGTGTTTTCAATACCCCTACGACCCTGAGTCCTGATAAAAGGACATTCCAAAATATAATGTCCTCATATGAAGACATTACATTTGGAATTACTTATACTTCATTCTACTTAACATTCTACTTACTTACCTGCTGTCCTTGTTTGTGGACACTTTTATGTGTCATCTAGTGGTAGCAAAAGCACAATACACTTATACATGTAAAAACAAGGTGGCAGCCATCTTTGCAAAACATTTTTATCAAGTGGATAATGTACAGAAACCGATCAGATTTTATGGTTGAAACTTTAATTTTATTTATGTATTATGTGTAGCTATTAATATTTGTAGTTTGATATGTCGCTCAATTTTGACCATTTTGGCAAGAGGGACAAGCTAAGAAGCTGTTAATTAGAAAGTACTCATTTGAAGACATTGGGACTTAATTATTGTCTCATTTTAGGACATCTGGGTTTTATTATCATCTCATTTGAGGACATTGGGTCTTTCTATAAGTGGAATACTTTTTCACTGAAAGTTTTAACAGTTGTGTCTCATTTCTTTTAAGCAGCTAGCCCCCAGGTATTTTTATATGATCTAATATAGTCTCCATTCAAAAAAGATTGGACACCCCTGTCCTACACCCTTGGCACACAGGAAAAGTTTCAATTCTGCAACCTTATTACTAGAAACCACTAAATACTACACACTAGATATTTAAAGATATTTCAGGTGGATTTACCTTCAGTTTTACCTTTAAGATAATCTGGATAAAATGTTGATTTGTTTCCAACTTGTCTGACAACTTGTTCTTGCCTTGTTGGACTTTGTTGTGGCAATGTTGTCCTCCAGATCTTAGCAATTTTTTCTGTGAGTACAATGTTAGAACAATGTATAGACTGTAGGGCATTAACAGAAAAGTCTATTTGTCGACGTGGTGACATCAGTGGCACAAGTCGACATCCCCCGGGAGGAGTCGACAAGTCATGTGTTTTTTCCCTCTCTGTGTGTGTGTGCTTACACTGATACTTTATCCTTGACTAAGTGAACATACTCGGGCATACTATGAGCGGAGCAGACTCCGTGAGGAATGTACACTATGGCAAGCCGTTTTAACATTTAATCGCTAGACTGGATATTCATTACTGATATCTGCAACATAATTTTGCCTAGTCAAATCTCTTATTCAAGATATCTGTAATTAGATTTTGCCTAGTCAAAACTCTAATTACAGATATCTGTAATTTAGTTTTGACTAGTAAGATTCAAACTATTTCTGCCATTCATGTGTATGGGGTTTGTCATTATAGATATCTCCAATGTAGTTGCGGATATCTGCAATTGTTATTGCGGATATCTGCAACTGAATTGTGGATATCTGTAATTCCAGTTTGAGATATCTACAATTTAATTTTGACTAGTCATAATTCAAGTTCAAGATATCTTTAATTATCATCAATTGAAGATATCTACATGGTCCTTTCTAAATATCTTGAATTGAGTTTCAGATGGTCAAAATGACGTTATAGATATCCGCAAGTGAATTATGACAAGTCAAAATGACGTTGTAGATATCTGCAACTGAATTATGACTTGTCAAAATGACATTGTAGATATCTCAAACTGGAATTATAGATAGTCATAATGTAATTGTAGATATCTATAATGACAAACCCCATACACATGAATGGCAAAAATAGTTTGAATCTTACCAGTCAAAACTGAATTACAGATATCTGTAACTGTAGTTTTGACTAGTCAGAATGACATTATACATATCTGTAATTCAGTTTTGACTAGTCAGAATGACGTTACAGATATCTTAAATTAAAATTCATACTAGTAACAATGACATTACTACTAGTCAAAATGACGTTATAGATATCTATAATGGTAATTCCGAATAGTCAAACTTAGCGATTAAATGTTAAAACGGCTTGCCATATGTACAGTCATTCGGGCTTTCATAGTCGAGCGCACTTCCGCGTTGTAGTTTCCTGTAAAAATCTCCGTGAAAAATCCCCCCATGTGAAAAATACATGCGGAGCAGTCATGTATTGAGCTTTGCGCGCACAGGGCTTGCGGACGTCCGCAGAGTCCGTTCCGCGTACGCTCCACCCGAGTATGTTCGGGCCTTCACAGACACACATCACGTGTGGAGATACTTCACTTTCCTCCGCTGTGTCAATGTGATGATGTCATCAAATGACTTGTCGACTCGACTTCGACTTTATTGACAGACAAGTCGACCTGACAAAAATCAAAGTCATTAATGCCCTAATAGACTGTGATTTTTTTATTTACTCTTTACTTTAATTGCAGTCTTGATTGATATTTTTTATCCGCCTCACTATTCCTATAATTGGCTAGTACTTGTTGGCTTTGTTGATTGGATTGATTAAGTTTAAAGAATATCATGGTGAGCCTATCAGAGGCAGAGTAAGACAGACCACGCCTTTGCTTTTCTAGAAAACACAAATTTGCAAACAGTATATGATGGTATCACTGTATGTATTGTAGCTTTTGTGGTACATTTCTGACGTCTAACTTGACTATTAATTCTACATATTAAAATCACAATGTTTGTGGTCTGTACTTGCTTTCTTCATATTTCAAGATTCTTGTTCCAGTATGTGTCCAAATTTCATTTTCATTTGTGGTATTCTCTGTAGGACAGCTTCCATTTATTTCTTGTTTTCTTGCCTTGTTTTCTCACTTCTTGTGTTCGAACTTGCATCCTTGCATCTGATGCCAGATCGATCAGGTAGCATTACTGTACTTATCCAGCAGTTGCTCTAAGTTGTCTGTGTCTTAGTTTTGGTGTCATTCAAGATGAATTCCTCTCTAAAGAGGCCTGTAAACCCAGACAGTGTGAGACTGAATAGTCTTAGATAGAGACGCCTTTACAAATACATTGACCAGGTGAGTGGCCGAAAAAATGAAGGGCAGTGAAAGTGAGTCAGAGAGGCAGGGAGGGTGGGGATGGATGGAGGGGATTCCCACTGCTTCAGCAGTGTGGGGCCAGCTTGGGGAAGAACAGAGCTTCAAACAGTGGTGAACAATAACTCTCCCACTGTCTAAGTTTCTTCTTCCTCTTACAAGATCCATGCAGTCAGGCTTGTGTTTAACAATAATAATTCAGATTTGAATAGTTTCAAGTTGTTGCTGATGTCTCTTTATGTTCCTAAATGCTATTGTTCTTTTAAAATAAATCTCATATTTACTTCATCTATTGTTAATTTGTTCTACCCATGAAGACATTTAGACATAGATAAGCTGACTCCTGTCTTTTGTGTCACTTTGTGTATGAATGTGTGATCGCATGATTGTGTGAGCAGGAGTGCACCAGCAGATGGAGCTGCAGGGCTGCAGGACTCTGCAGGGCTGGTCAGCTCAGGTCCCGGTGTTCGGCCTGAGAGACTGCTCCGATCCACTATTGTTCATCTGCAGGAGCAGCAGAGGTGAGCCTCATAAACTGTCCACAAAAACACAACAGGGTTTGACCTCTAATTGTTCGTACTGATGAAGTTGATTTGTATCAGAAACAAGGTAAAACTATTTAATTTCTGCTCAGGGCCATAGCTAGGATTTTAGAAAAACTGAGACCTTGAATCCAAATACCACAAATACAAACCTAAACCCCACAGAAATTATTGACCAGATTGAGAAAAAAAAAAAAAAAGTCTTTAAAATGTTTTCTGGTTTATTGTATTTTATTAAATGGCTCTGTTTAATATTTGATCCTGATTGGTTATTTTAAAGCAGACAACTACCATGAATAACAGACTGTTGCTATAGACACAGTTCTGATCATAGATGCTTAATAAAGCAATTAACTCATTTTCAATAAAATCCTTTTTGAATCAATATTTTGTGTCAAATTATGGATATTCTTTACTGGGAAGCCATGTAATAATAGGCAAGTTGCATAACATAGGAATGATCATTTAACCTATTTTGTTATAGCATGCTGCAGTAGAGTTCACAGAATGAATGTCTAGCTGACAAATCAGTTACATTTGAATTGATAATAATATTAATAATATTAAGGCCCTAGCACTTGGGGGTCCTGGCAGGACGTCCGTAGATGCCACTGTTCACTTTTGTGAAAGTCAGACGCAGGAGTGAGATGTTACATCCTTCAAAGAGTGTGAGTGTTGGAATGACCTGTTTCAGATTTTGCATCCACTATGTGGCACTGGAGAACACACTAATCGTATGTCATGTTGCTGTAAATCAATTGTAGACCACACCATGTAAATTTCAGGTTAATCAAAAGATAATTGTCTGACTTCCTGTTGCCAGGAGGTGGCGCAATCACCATGACACCTAATGTGCATGTAGTTGGCTTCAGCCCTGGAGCCTCATGAAACGTGAATTTTGGGGCAGAGTGGACCATGTGTGCTGGAGTTATAAACCACCTCCTGTTGTAATACTGACATTTGACCAGGGGCGGCTGGCCAATAGAGGGCGATAGGGCGCCGCCCCTCCTCGAACCACAAAAGAAAAGAAAGATGATAATAAATGTATGATTATCATCATCATTATTGTCACATATACACACAATATACTAGTTATTCTGATAATTTTCACTTGAAACAGCTAGTCCTGCCTCTGAATATACAATCAGATGCAGTGTGAAGTCACGTTCCGGCCCTTTGGGGCAATATTAGCCTGGCTGGAAATCACCCTGACTCACTCTCAGACTTCCATGTAAAATGCTTTTTTTTTTTTCTAAATGCAGGCACTCCAGTGCAATGTCTATGGGTTCCGGGAGGGCTTGCCACAACATGTTTTTGTCATACGTAAACCACCAAGTGTCATTCATGTGCTCTTCAGATGGTGCGATTTCCCATGTCGGGAAGTCGTTCTTACTTCATTGTGTGTTCATGAGCGTTTAGGTGGTAATGTGGAGACAACATGGACATTACAAAGAAGATGTGTTGTATTTTATCACTCAAAATGTTTAAAAAAAAACACGTTGTCAACCGTTTCCACTGAAATATTGCTTTATGGTCAAAAACTCATTTTTGCGATTACTTCGACATCACATGAGGCAGTGCCACTGCGCAGCAGTCACATTCAAGATCAACATGGCTAACATTTCCAGCTGATCCAAGAGGCTTTTTAACCATATAGGTTTGACCACCTTAACCATATAGGTTAAAAAGGAACGACACATAGTGCGCCCAAATTCACACCTGTTCGTTCCTCTCTATGGATTTTCTCCGCAACCGTTAGTGAGGAGCCACTCATATCACATGAAACAGCGGAACTGAAGCTTTGTCAAACACTTGTCGATAGTCCAATGTTTTCACAGCGAAAAAAAAACTATGAAGTTATACTAAAATGTATAAAAGAGCTTTCATACAGCGCTGCACACACATTACTCTTGGATGGATTACTCGCGAATGCAGGCTCGCACAGAAATGCCACACATATCACATGAAAGTGCAGGACCAAAGCTTTCATGTGATACCACACAGATCATTGTGCTGTCATCCCATCACGCTATAGATACAGATCACTCTCTACAAAATGAAAACCTTTTACAATCCATTATACAGATCTTGTTATCAGTCACTTCATATAGTAAGGAATATCTATTTTACCGCATCTTAGGCTTGCATGTGTTTCTCCCTCCTCAAACTTTGTATGACAAGACCAGCCACTTCACCTTTGCATACCCAGATAACTGTAGCCTAATTATGCATGCTGACAGGGCCGTAGTCACCATATACATTGAGGGGAACATGTTCCCCCCAATACCCAAAATGTCCCCCCAATATATAACTGAAACTGAAAAACAACCAAAAAAATGTTCAGGTCAGGTCAAAGAGCAGTGATACTATGCGCAGTGATACTATGCACTATGTGCACTGTATTAAGTTGTAGGGTATGTTCTGATCTAATCTAAGCTGTTGTGTATTTTGAGCTACTAAGGCTACCGTAGTAGTGTGAGCCTCAAGTTATTCTGGGTAATGTAGTAACCGTTGTTGTGCTACTGGAAACAATGAGAAGCAGCCGTGTACGTTCGGTGCAAGGAGGAATAAACAGTTAACAAGTCATCTGCTGAGTCCGCATTATTATGTGAAAAAAATACTCTGACGATTTGGGAGTTATGCCCTTTCTCTATCATTTTCATATTGAGACAGCGGTTAGCATGGCACTGTCAGTACATCTTGCGCGCAGGGATACACCGGTGAGCAACAGCTGCAGCTGACTCTGGGACAGGTACACTAGATCACTTGGTAAATGGCAAACAAAGAGACAACACCCGACTGAAAGCTGTCACTCTCTGCGGCGGTTTTCTTCCTGATGATATATCTCCCCAACGATGGCAGCACCGAATCCCACTGTGTGCAGGAAAATAGTAGCGGAGGATTCAGCCTCTCTCATCTCTGCTCAGCATCCAACATGGAGTTCCACATCTGTGTGCTCCGGCTCAAACAGGTATGGCTCTGGATCTGTGTCCGCTAAGTTACAAGAAACTCTTCAAAATCGCGTTCAAAGTCGTCCATTGCAGCTGCTAAAATCTGGAGATATCGCTAGGCTAAATAAACAGCTGAGTTTTGTTTACAAGCTACATCTGTGCCTGCTCACCGGTGTATCCCTCCGCGGATCACAGCACAGGACGTACTGACCCTCTATCAGCGCAATGCTAACCACTGAGACCCAGCCACTGGACGTACAGACACAAAAAAGATATCGATCATGTTGTCTCAATATGAAAATGATGGCGAAAGGGCATAACTCCCAAATCATCAGAGTATTCTTTTATGTGAAGATACACAGTGAAGACATAACATAATCCTAACACAGCAAAGCTGTTACCTGCAGCCTTCGCTTGCAAAGCTAACGCTACTAACGTTAGGTCAGTCCAAGTAATTAGTGGAAACATGATAACAAACATGCTAACGATACACACAAGTTAGTAGTAGTGAATGTAGAGTCTGTAGGCAAAACCCGGAGACCTTGCCTCCGGAAAAAGAGCGGAAGAGCCCTGGTTTCCGGTTGTAGGCTGTTCGTAGTCCGCATGATACTGACCAATCACATTTGAGCCGGCTGCAGTTGTTGCCAGGTAAAACGGTCTGTGCAGAGGCGGAACATAATTGGCGTCACTGCAAACTCTGAATCTATTGCAATGGTTCAGCCTATTTACTCATAAATATATAAATGGAAGTTGGAAACGGAAATTCGCCTCCCCTGCCCAAATCAAACTGGAATGCCAAAAAATCGGGGGTCTGTCCCAAGACGCTGTATCGCCGTCTGCCGGAAGTCAGACGCCGAACACAGTCGATGGGTTCTGAGAATGCAAATCAAGGACCCCCAACAATGCCAAGGTAATGTGTCTTACTCTGTTGTTCTAATACTCTGAATTAAATATGAAGTAATAAAAAGTAATAAAAAATACATTCTCATATGGTTCCACAAAAAACAGCAGCAGGTTGCTTTATTGATTCATTGGAGACCACAACCACGACCAAAACATGAATTGACAAACTCTCACACAACGTGTGCAGTATAATCCAAGTCTCATTATCCATTTATATGCTCAGTACTTCCTAAACACATGCATTTTCACTAAAAAACTTCAGTACTGGAGTTCGGCTTTAAAGAGAGCATAGATGGGTTTCACTTTCAGTTCAGTTTTCAGTAGTAAGGTTTTAGCAAATTCACAAATTCAAGGTAACACAGCACAACAGCACAACACAGGACTTATTGATTTACAGATGGTCATTTTATGGGTGACGTACTCCTTGTACTCCTTTAAGAATGCGAAAAGTCCTCCTGTTGGATCTGCTGGGAGTTCACTGTTTTAATCTTGATGCTTCCGCAGGCTCAGGGTTGAACTCTTCCAGCTGAAGGATGAGTTCTTTGAGCAGTGAAGTCACCCTGCCATTACATCATCCACATTGATGTCCTGTTGTTTCTGGCACAGAGCGTTACCTGAAGATGAAGCAGATGAGTGACTCTCAGAACTCACAGCCCACAGCCTTTATGAACCATCTGATGAAGCTCTCCAACAAAACACAGGTAGACAACCTATATGTCTTTATTCAGCATGACTTCCCTTTTTCATCCTTTTCCTTCTTCCGGGCATTTTGCTGCCTGTTAACCACATCCAACATAGAGTTGCTACTTGTCTTCAGTTAAGCCAGAGGTTGTTTTTAGCTGTATTTTGGGTGGAGATTTTCATTTTTCTTTTGTTTTTCTATTTTTTTCTTTTGGTTTAGTCTTTCTGCATTGATAGAGAATTCTACTGTAAGTCAGACTTATATTTTCTTGAGGATCAGAATCATAATCGGTTTTATTGCCAAGTAGGTTTTCACATACAAGGAATTTGCCTTGGTGTATTGGTGCATAACAAAGAATATAAAATATATAAAAAAAAATATAGAGTAATTAGAAGCATGTGTATACAAAAGAAATACTATAAACAATGACATATAAAATCTGAATGCAAATGACAGTAATAATAGTAATATAAAAAATATGTACAGTGTGAACATGAATAGGGTTGTGTGCAAATAACAGTTGTGCAAAGTACAGATGTGCAAAATCAACAGAATGCAGTGTGTGACAGGTGAATTACCAAGATGATGAAGAGATGTCCGACTGTGTGTTACGGGGGGGTGGGGTCTCTGGTCTTGTTGATGAGGCCAGCTGCAGATGGAAAGAAACTGTTTTTGTGGCATGAGGTTTTGGTCCTGATGGACTGCAACCTCCTGCCAGAGGGGAGAGTCTCAAAGAGTTTGTGTCAAGGGTGGGAGGGATCAGCCACAATCTTTCCTGCATGCCTCAGAGTCCTGGAGGCGTACAGGTCCTGGAGGGAGGGCAGATTGCAGCCAATCACCCTCTCGGCGGATCGAATGATACAATGCAGTCTGCTTTTGTCCTTGGCAGTGGCAGCAGCGTACTAGATGGTGATGTAGGAGGTGAGGATGGACTCAATGATGGCAGAGTAGAAGTCCACCATCACTGTCTTTGGCAGGCTGAACTTCTTCAGCTGCCGCAGGAAGTACATCCTTTGTAGACTTGCACCGATTTTACAATTTTTTGGGCCGATACCAATTTCTAGTGTTTGGATAGCCGATTCCGATTTTGGCCAATTCCTATTTCTTTTTTTTCAAACCACTTTATAGCACACAAGATATTGCAATATTTTCTATCTTTGTATCTTGGTTAAAATGTTATAATAAAGCAACCAGCTTTTCAATAATCATCTCAAACAAACAAACAAACAAAAACAGCTGTTGGTGCACAGGGAGAAGAGCAGAGGAGAAAGAACACAGCCTTGGGGCGAACCAGTGTTGATAGTCCAGGTGTCAGAGACATGTCTCCTAGGGCTGCTTGATAAATCGAATGTTAATCTAGATTACGATTTGGGCTTTCAACGATTATGAAAACAAAATAATCGTCATGAAACGATTATGCGCTTCTTACTTTACTCTTGTTGTGTTGCAAATCAAATGCACCCGGAAGCCGCACATGAGTGATACTGCCCCCTGCCCTCCTCTCCTCTTTTCACTCCACGAGCCAGTCAAGTAGGTGAACTATGAATAATGCGAGGCAGGTGATCATGGAAGATTTCAAAAACAGCATGCAGAAAATGGCAGAGGGAGAGTGAGAGAGCTTGGTCTCTCTGTGTGTGCGCATGTGTCTGTGAGTGTTCGCGCGCATCGGGTCCGAACTCGCCGTGTGCATTACAGAGAGCAGAGGAGAATTGTAAACGTACGACCATGTAGAGACAGAAATGACATACCGACGTGTAAACTATATAAGTCATCACATTGCGCTGCATAATCGTTTACATAATCATGATTTCGATTTTGACCAAAATAATCGTGATGATGATTTTTTCCATAATCGAGCAGCCCTAATGTCTCCCCAGCTTTACGTGCTGTCTCCTGTCAGACAGGAAGTCAGTGATCCACCTGCAGGTGGAGTCAGGCACACTCAGCTGGGAGAGCTTGTCCTGTAGCAGAGCCAGGATGATTGTATTGAAGGCAGAGCTGAAGTCCACAAACAGGATCCTGGCGTAGGTTCCTGGGGAGTCCAGATGCTGGAGGGTGTAGTGGAGGGCCATGTTGACGGCGTCGTCTACAGACCTGTTGGCTCTGTAGGCGAACTGCAGAGGGTCCAGGAGAGGGTCGGTGATGGCCTTGAGGTGTTACAGCACAAAACGCTCAAAGGACTTCATTACCAAAGAGGTCAGAGCGATGGGTCTGTAGTCATTAAGTCCTGTGAACCTTGGCTTTTTGGGGACGAGAATGATGGTGGAGGTCTTGAAGCAGGCTGGCATATGGCATGTCTCCAGTGAGGTGTTGAAGATGTGGGTGAACACCGGAGACAGCTGGTCGGCGTAGTGCTTCAAGGTGGACAGAGAGACAGAGTCTGGTCTGGCTACTTTGCGGGGGTTCTGCCTTTAAAAAGAGCCTGTCGACATCCCTCTAGTGAGAGTAGTAGTGGGGGTGGAGGGGGCCTGGGCAGTTGAGGGGGGTGGCAGGCCCCTGCTGAGGTGGGGGAGGTGATGCTTGTGGGATGGAGCTGGTGGTCGCGGGGAATGGTGTCTGGACTGTCCCATTGTCTTTCAAATCGACAGTAAAAGTTGTTCAGGTCGTTGGCTAGGTGCAGGTCGTTGACAGAGTGTGGGGGTTTAGGTTTGTAGTTTGTAATCTGTCTGAGCCCTTTCCAGACAGAAGCAGAGTCATTGGCTGAGAACTGGTGTTGTAGTTTCTCAGCATACAGCCGTTTAGCTTCCCTCACCGCCTTGCTAAACCTGTACTTAAGGGATAGTGCACCCAAAAATGAAAATCTATCTACTCACCCATATGCCGATGGAGGCTCAGGTGAAGTTTTAGAGTCCTCACAACACCAACCCCAGGGGAGAGGGGGTAGTAACAAAACTCCAACTAATGGAGGCATACAGCGCCCCAGATTCAAATGTCCAATAACACATAATTGAAACCACAAAATATTTCCATACTGCTCGTCCGTAGTGATCCAAGTGTCCTGTTGGTGCTGCTGGGTCACAGCAGTATGGAGATATTTTGTGGGTGTTTTTTGAGTATGATGATATGTAAAACAACTGCTGTATTTTTTGTTGTTTAAATGGTTTACTCATACGACATAATTTGAAAGCTGCACTCCTTGTGGCGCCATTAATGCAGACCATTTTAAGACACAATCACCACAGCAAGTTCAATAAACATTTCTGTCAGACAAAGAACAAAGAAACAGCTATAACTTATCTATGAACCATTATCATAATCCACAGATCCATATTATCTAGACCAAATCACAGCTTACGCAGCTCTCATGTCATTTCTCACACATTGACAGTGATCCAGACAATCTAAATCCTGCAAAATATTTAGTCCATTACTGGGGATGTACAATAATATTTGCATAATGTCAGCTTTAAAATGAACAATGTCGCAGCTTTAATATGAAGTATTAGAATCAGCCAACATGCTTTTTATTATTTTGCACAATGAATGAATATTGCATACATTGAAAAGTATGATATGAGTATGCATGCATAATATGATGTTAATTCCACTACACAAGAGACTTGATGATGACTAAAATTAGGTGGGGAAAAAAACGGATTGATATTTAAAACGGTATCAGTTATAAGCCAAATAAGTTATTACATATTGGCATTGGATATACACAAAAAAATCCAATTTCATCTATCCTTAATTATTACATCCATAGATATCCATGAACTGCCATTGCATTGTTTTAAGTTCATGTTACCGACTGGCATATCTCAAATTGGAGGCCAGCACTTTGCCTTTCCACTGACAACTCACATCAGCCAGTCGGATCTACTAGTGCTGTTGCTATGGCCTCGTTAGCCAACCAGAGCCTGCGCTGAAGGAACAAATTTCCTGTAGTTGAGAGGTATTTTAAGAGCCAGCAATTGGCCCATCTCACCCATGGATTATGGGTCTTGTAGTCAATGACTCTCTCCAGTTTTTAACCTGTTATTAAATTTACAGAGATGATAAATGGCCCCTATGTTGTGTTAAGGGGAACAAAGGTTTTGTTTTTGTTTGTTTTTTTAATCAATTTAGGTTTTCTAGAAGTGCTTTCTATACAGTAAGCTTCAACATAGACATTTCTGTCTATTTCTGTCTAAGAGACAATAAATTCATAACATAATTGAAAGAAAAACAGGTTTTGGAATTGATATATGATGATTAAATGAAAGATGCCATATAGCTCTGTTGAGGCCAGTGTCTCTGTCTCCACCCGCAGGCAGTGCTGGGGCAGCAGCCATCAGGGCTGAGCAGCCTAGCCCAGGCGTCTGCCCTGCTGGACATCTCTGTCCAAGCCCTAGAGGACACACAGCAAGAGGGACTGACACCAACAGACATGATATCCCTCATCCAGCTGCTGTCTCTGGCTTCTGATGTCCCCAAACAGCCTCTCATTGGCAGCACGAACCACAGCCAAGACAACATCCAGGAGCTCAGCCAGCACTTCATCAGCGTGGCCGACAGCATCATCAGTGAAGACAATGTCCTGAAGTGGCAGGCCATCAAAGAGGTAGCACATATACAGTAGCACTGCCTATTCTCAGGCCCAGACCCAACAAAAAGACTTCAGACAAGTAGCAGTGATGAAGGCTGCCTGCTGCATTGCCTTACATTGCCAGTGGGCCGCATACCGCAGAAGTAAACCTGAAAACTAGAAAAAAATTTTAGGGTATGCGCCAGGTGAGCAACTCCATTGGAATAAAAAGGCACCATCTTGGAGTCTGGTATCTAGTCTGAATAGACATTAAAAAAAATAATAAATAAAAATCTACAAAGTAATACATTTTATGAGTGTGGAGGCACTACAAATTATCATGGCAGCTTCCAAATGAAAATAATACATTTTTAAATCCTTGGGTTTTTTTTAATACTTAAAAACAAAAGACTACATGCTCCTCCTGTGTACTAAGGTTATTCTCAGCCCTCATACTCCCAAACACATTTTCATATCTGTTTGGACCCTGCTTGAATTCACTGTTTAGTCAAGGCAATGCAAACTTGTTTTAGTTCATGTTTAAGGACTTTTTGTTAAAAATGTTATCCCTAAACCCAGGCCAAGGTAATCCCGATGATCTCTGATGACATCATCAATGTTATTTTCTCAGACTTTAGAAGAATCCTCCTGAGCCACAACTGTGTTGATAGGCTGAGTAGTACCTTCTGTGATGGGTAAAATGTGCTTGAAGTACCTATGTATCACTGAGTTGAAAAAACTTTAGGCACATTTCCTTTTACCATCATGCAGCTCAGCACAATGATTAATAGGGGAGAGTGGGGTAAGATGAGCCAATTGGTAAGTTGACCCATCGCCTCTTTTAAGGCGACAACGCACATTTGTTGTCATGTGACGATAAAGTCAGGAAGCACCTGACATTTCAAATACAGTAGGGCATGGGTGGGGCTGCCCTGGGGACACAGGGGCAGCTGCCCACAACACCCCTTAAACAGGGGGTCTCTCTTACACATAATCAGTAACGACCACTACTAACAAGGTGTAGCTGGTTGGAGCCCTTTTGTGCTATGAGCTTTCTATCATCACTGCACAGTGGATATCACACGAGTCAAGATACAGACTCATTCAAATTCGGCTGGTCTGACGAAACGTAATAGCCCCCTCAGTCATGGTTACAATTGAAATGATAAATACCAACAAAACCCGCTATGTTCTGAGGAGACACGTCGAAAATACCATAAATCATAGACTAACATTTGTATTTCAGAAAAGGGTTAGCTAATTATGGATGGATGTGGATGTCCGTCGGCGTAGTGTTGCAACACTGTGTTCAAATCTCAAGTATATCACAACAAAATAAAAAGAAGGCACCGCCTTGCAGCAGGATTTGGCGTTGCAGTAATACCACAAATCTGGCTGTTACATCAGCCCAGGGCCATTTTTGAAAATGAATTTAGTAAATGAAAATGTGTTATTACATTATCTTTAAGACAAAAGACAAAAATACTTTTTTGAATGATGTGTAAAAAGTCAGATGTTCAGTTTACCCCCAGATGACTCAATTTACCCTCTGACTCGGATCACCACCATTTTTTTCCCACTTGTTTTGTTTATTTTTAGTAACTCTTGTACTTATCTTACTGATGTTCTTACTCAGTTAGGCAGTGGTTTTTGCTTCTTGCTCCATACACACTTTATATCTTGCATATTTGAAAATTCTGACTGACACTTAAAGGGCCGGTGTGTAATATGTGGCATGGTTTATTATCAAATCTGAATCTGAATCTGAATATTCTACCCATTAATATGTTTATATAAGTGTATAATCGCTATAAAATAAAATTCATTTGGTTTTCGTAGACCTATAATTATGCTTGTATATATATAAATATAGCAAGGGCCTTGCTTTAGAGAGATCGCCATCTTGCGCCGCCATGTATGTACGGCAGACCAAGCGGACAATCCAGCCAGCCAGAGAACGTGTTTCGCATGTATAAATAAACCAACAAAGACAGCGGGAGGAAGGAAGGAGGAGGAGGAAACAGCAGAGAGTGTTAGTAGTTCGTCGATAGAGAGTAGTGAAAAGTCTTTTTAGTTATAAAGTTTGCAAATGGACCACACTTACCACGCAACAGGAGAGAATGAACCCGAACCATCATCTGCGAGGAAAAGAAGACGCAACTTCACTCCTTGTGATGCTCTCTCTGCGGCGCTTTTCCTCCTGATGATATATTTCCCCAACGATGGCAGCACCGAATCCCATTCTGTGCAGCAAAATGGGAGCGGAGGATTCAGCTTCTCTCCTCTGCAGCTTCCAACACATGGAGTTCCTCATCTGTATGCTCCGGATCAAACAGGTATGGCTCTGGGTCTGTGTCCGCTACAAGAAACTCTTCAAAATCGCGTTCAAAGTCGTCCATTGCAGCTGCTACAGTCCGGAGATATTGCTAGGCTAAATAAACAGCTGAGCTCTGTTTACAGGCTACGCTGTCAGTCAGTGTGCGGGCTGGAGATTGGTGGAGCAGAGAGGGGAGGGGGTCCCTGCTAGGTACTGTAAACGAGTATGTGTGTATTAAGTACATGTGTTACGCTAGAAGAGTTTGGGACGGAGTTTTTTACCCCCTGGAGTGTTACCAGAGTTTTTGAAGTGCTCAAATAAACGGGGCTTTTTCCCTAACGCTACTCTGGTCTCCTGCTCGTGAGGGATTCATTACACATTCACCTATTTGCTAGATAGACCTACTCCTGAAAAACTCATGTCTGCGCAAGCCTTTTTGTCCCTACGAGGCCACCGTCATTTACCCGACGGGAGGTGTGAGCGAGTGAGCCCTGGAATCTAGAATTTGACCACTGATGTCACTGTTTTCAACGGTTTTCAACCCATTTTACACACTGGCCCTTTAATACTCTAATGAAGCTCAGCGTAAGTTAAATCAGGAAGTCATTCACAACTCTCTCCATCCCACTCCCACTGCTTCCTCTAATCAGCTGACTATGGCCCCGTTCAGATGTAGCGTCTAAAAGCGTGTGGAAAACGCCAGCTGTGCCGTTTCCATCCTTTTATACAAGGCGCTTCGGAGGTTGCCCTACTGTCGCGCCTGCTGTTACAAAGCAACTAAAACCGCCTGTCACTCACAGGAGTACTAAAAAAGTTACAAAGTTTTCAAAAATGTTAAATGGATTTCCAGCAAGCATGATGAGGTGAGGTGTGTGCATGTGTGGGTGTGGAGGAGAGGGAGAGAGGGAGATGCTGGTAGAGAGACAGTGTGTGTTATTAGATACATAATGTTGTGAAGTCCGTTGGACAGAAAGGAGGAAGCAGATCCGTGGAGCTGATTGGTTAATTCTTACCACATGACATGCAGTGCGCTTGCTGCATTCGAAAAAGTTGAAAATTTTTACATCTCTGTGCACCGCAGACACGCAGGAAAAAACAGGCGCGTTGCTCCAAATGTGCGCTGCTACGGTGTTGCTGTGGATTGTGAGCGTGCTTGACACGTGTCTACATTGAAACTAATGGATTTGTGCGCGCAAAAGACACTACATCTGAACGGCCCCTATGGGTGTTCACCCTGTTAGTTATCCAATCAGACTTTGCCATGGTCTCTCTCAGCCAATCAGGTTGCCACTGCAAAATTTTAAATCTGCTCTCTCTTCTGCTGCTATCAGCTATCATTTTAGGCAGAATCTTTGTGCTGGCAATCGCTCACCTTACCTTTTTCTTTGCAGTCTCTTGTTGATTGTAACAAGCCAATGTGCAATTCCTCAGCAGAAGCGGAATCATCTCTCACTCATTACATTCACCTGTTCAGGCAATCTCGTCTGTTATAAGTCAGTATTGTCAATACACAACTTCATTCTTCTTTTCCACCTTCAGTCTCATTCTAAGTGACATGTAGGCTATGGATTCAAGATATGGGCCCAAAACTACATGTAACATGATCTGTTTCATCGGGACACTTTGCACACTTTACATACACACGGATCGTAGTCCCTGGCTACTCCGGCCAAGCTTTCCACGCACACCTTGCTTCAGTCCTGGATGTGCCTCAGCCTCTGCCTCGTCAGCGTCTACATCACCACAGGCCCCCTCAAGCAGCCCGCCTCCACTTTGAGCCTTCATTCTGCCTCCAGCCTCTCAACAGCCCCGGTGCACCCAGACCCCTCATGTTGGGAGAGCCAAAAGCACCCCTGGTAGCGGGGACGCCCATTTGAAGACCGTCGCCTTAAAGGAATAGTTCACCCTAAAACAAAATTCAGTCATTATGGACTCACCCTCATACTGATGAGTAATCCGGTGTAGTTTTTTCTTCCTCAAAGTGCACCTGGAGACCCCCGGTGAGCCAGTCCTGCAGCGAAAGTCCTTACAATGGGCGTCAATTGTGACGGACACGAAAAGGTCCATAAAACTACACAAAAACTTTGTAATATTCCTCCATACTGCTCGTCCGCGAAAATCCAAGTGTCCTAAAGTGGGAACATCCAGAGTTTACTCGCAACGACGTCATTTAGTATATTTTAATACCATAAACACTGGCTATGCTCTGTTTGCCTGGAGGCGCGCTTGCACGTGCTCGCCTGTGCTCGCCCGTGCACGCCGTTCACTCTCTGGCCTTTTGAACATTTGACACCCTCGGGTGAAAAGTGTTCACTACAGACCCGGAGTGCATGGACATTGACGGTGTTGATATCACTACGAAGAGCAATCAGCCATAGCTGTAGTCTTTCAGGGTCTTGAACTGGTAGCCTGTGGAAAGTCAGGGATCTCCTGAACACAGGGATCTCCTGATTGAAGCATCCAGGAAAGGAACACACTCGAACCATCTTTTTATTTTAACTTCCCGGCGCTATTGAAAAAAGAGTAAACCTTTGAGTGACAAAGAAAATAACCAATAATGTTGTTTTTTATCCAGCTTGGGGAGAAACTAACTTCGTTCTGTGCTCTCGTGGCTTACAGCAGGATGTAAATACCGGTGTATCGATCGCGAGTCTGGCGCGGCTTCTGTAGTTCAAGCGGGCCAGAGAGTGAACGGGGTACGTGGGCGAGCACGCCTCCAGGCAAACAGAGCATAGCCAGTGTTTATGGTATTAAAATATACTAAATGACGTCGTTGCGAGTAAACTCTGGATGTTCCCTCTGGAAGACCTTTTATTTTCATTTATAAAGTGAGTAAATGTTAAAAGGGACGAAATGCTCATGTTTTGCAAGACACAATTTACTACAAATGACAACCTACACAAATCAATAGCATTCTCATTCCACGTCATATTCTGTTTAAAGTCCAGATAATTTGAAAGTGAATGGAATATATTTACGATACCATTTTGTCATCCTTGTGTAATTGCTTTGGGCATAAGTGAAGGTTTAGTGCAATTTCTGATATCTGATGGATAATCCAGATACCACAGTAATGTGTAGACTGGCATGTTCCTGTATGTCCACACGTGTCACCCAGAGTTGGGTGTAACGCGTTACAAAGTTACGCTTTAGAGTACTTTGATTTCCTTTTGCAGTAACATCAGTGTAGGATCATAGTACTCTCCTGGCTGCATGAGATAGGCCTCTTGTTTTTACATTTTAACTCATTTATAATTTTTATAAGAAAACGTAAGCATTTTAGCTGAATAAGTATTAGGTCACGTGATATAATAATTCAAAGCCAGTGTTAGAACATATTGATACGTCTCTTTTTATTGCCTTTAAACACAGTATCTCTGCTTTAAATATCCCACATTTTTATTTTGAAAATGGGAAGTCGGTACACGCTGTAACCATCATCTGTCTGCTTGCATTTTACTGTAAAGTCTGAAATATGGGTGCACTTGAAATGAGCGAATGTCTGTCGAATATCCAACTTAAAACTAACTTCACCCCGGTAGATGAATATAGTTTTTCCACTATTGATGAGGAGATCAAAAAGACCAATAAAACTGGCCTTCGTAAACTCTGAGTGCCGACGAGTGACGTCGCAAGTGCCAATATGAACTATTATTTTTGTGATGGACGATGGAACTGAAGATAATAGACTGGGGAGTTTACTGAGGATATCAACGGTTGTGGCCCTGGAGATACAATGGGTGATTGTGTTGAAAAAACGAATTTTCATCACTTGCGAGTCACCAATAATGAGAGCCGTAGGAGGACAAAGAGGAGTCGGGGTAGACGGCTGTGCCAGCGGTTTGACACAAACTTTATAAGAGCTGGAGGAATTGAGACACGGGGCCGGAGGAGTAGTGGAGTTGGAGGAGGACTGTATGATGCTCAGTGCTGGTGAAAGGGGGGCAACTCTATAAGCCTGGCGTTGGGGTGGGGGTTCTTCTGGGACAAGGAGTAAAATATGAATTTTCTGAGCGGCATCTGTGAGAGCTGACAGCGGGGGAGATGGACATGACAGAGTGGGGTGAAAGTGCTGCAGAGGAGCCGACAGGCTCTAGAGCCAGAGAAGACGGGGAGAGGGGGGTCCTGCTCCCCGAGGCTGGAGAACATGTTGAATGTGGACAACTTGCAGGCCTTAGATGGGTGGGAGCGGTTAAGGTGTTTCCCACCATGTCTGCCCCTATCAGCAACAACCCAGCTAGGGGAAGTGTCACGTCCCAGAGTGATCTTCAGCTTGGCTCCCTTGCGCTCCCAGCGGCGGTCAGCAGTCAATTGAGAATGTTTCTGCTGTGGATGCAGTCGCAATAGCAAACATGGAGTCCAAGTGCTCTTCATCATCTCTGATCTGGTGTAAAATGGAGATTCTGCCTTCCAGCTTGGAGATGAGTTGTGATTTATGGAGACAGTCCTCGCATCCTGGTGAAGAGGTGAATGAAGGCATGGATCGTTCAGGGGTGGAGGGCTCTCATCAGAGTTGTTCCATCTCATTCAAGGCTTATGTTTGTCATATATTTTACAATGCACATATCCTTCCATAGTCTTTCTCATTTTGCTTTATGCATGTTTCTCTAGCTGACAAGATCACCTCATGTCAAATGGTTGGTTGTCCCTCTCCCTTGTTCCTATCCTATCTGACTATGGATTAATCACCCTCCTTAAATAATACCATCTCTAGGGGTCTAATCGCCAAAGACTTTCCAGATTTTATTCTTATGTGCACATGTTAATAATATTATTTTACTATAAAAACGTGTCTCTCCTGATTGCTCAGCATAAGTTAAATCAGGAAGACTTTATTTGTGCTCATTCATTCACAACTCTCTCCATCCCACTCCCACTGCTTCCTCTAATCAGCTGACTATGGGTGTTCACTCTTCTAGTCATCCAGTCAACCTCTGCCACAGTCTCTCTCAGCCAATCAGGATGTCACTGCAAAATTTAATATCTGCTCTCTCTTCTGCTGCTGTCAGCCATCATTTTAGGCAGAATCTTCACACCCTCCTCCACCCCATTCACCTCCAGCCATTGTATCCAGAGTCCAGGGCAAGGTCAACAAAGACTCATTCCTCTACTCATCCAGATCATCAGCACTTCTCCATCTTACTCTCGTCTCATCTTCACCACCTCTACCACTACCAGCGTCTAGCTTCCCTATTTGACTATGGATTCATCACCCTCCTTGAATTATACCATCTCTATGGGGTCTAATTGCCAAAGACTTTCCACATTTTTATTCATATGTGCACGTTAATAAATATTATTTTACTATAAAAATTTGTCTCTCCTGATTGAATTGTTATAAAAAGTGGGTCCAGCATGTGAACCTGACCCGGGGAACCCACTGGTTGTTCTGGTTGTTATTGGTTTGTGAATGTTAATTGTTGTTACTGTAATTTATGTTACTGTAGTTGAAGCATTCTTCAGCACAAGAATTTCCTTTGGCATAAATATAGTTCTGTTGTGTTGTATTGAATTGAATTGAATCAACTTGCCCCCAACCTGAGTTTTTTCCTGAGTCATATTTTCAGGGCCCTTTGCCATAGATGCATTCTCATCATTTCAGTTGATAGGGGACATCTTGAAATATGGGTAGTTCTGTCTTATTTTTCCCTGCGGAGAGGACAACATGAGTAAAAATTGGCAGACAGACATGATGTTTCTGGTCCAAAGCACTAGAGGGCAGTATGCTCCTATAGATACACAATTATAACCGCTCATCATCAGTACTAGAATGATGATAGTAGAACAGAGCTGGTAAATGCTACAGCCGCCTCCATACATCTCGATTAAGATATAGCTTGATTGTCCAGTTTTCACATTCAGAATTTCTGATCAAAAGCAGAATTCAAAAAGCAAAACATGCTCTAGCCCAGTTCATAGTGAGTACACTGTGTTCTCTCCAAACTCTATTACCAAGTCATTTTTTTGTCACTTCTGCCTCTGCAGTATTGATGTGTGCAACTTGATGAGGTTGCATTATGACAAGTGTTGTGTTTCTCTCAGCGCTTGGCTCCCTTCCCCCCAGTCCTCTGCGCTCCAAGGCCACCTCAGCCCAGACTCAATGGATAAGCAGCACTCTGAAAAACTGTGCCTGTACTCACCCACAAACCTCCCTCTCTCTGCTCCCAGCTCTGTCTCCAAGGCTCAGCTCTTAGAGGGCCATATTGAATTCAGAAGGAAGGGTTTCACAACAGACAATGGCAAAATCCTGGATTTTGCCCATCATTATAGGCCAGTCTATTGAACTGTGTGTGCTCTCTTCAGCCAAACTCTGTGTAGACTGTGGCAAACAGTAAGAATTTTCTCGTTGTGTGGTATTTGAATGATAATTTTGAAATGTAGCTCTTTCGCTTTGATGGAGGCGCTCTGCAGAGCAGAGCAGATGAGTGTTGCTGCTGCTTAGACACCGCTGCTCCGTGTGTTTTAGGTGGTGAACGGCCCCATGGATGTGGTCAGGAGTATTGACCGGATGGTGACCAACCTGAGCCCTCACTTGATGGCAGAGACTGATCACCTCACCATTCACAGACCCAATATCAGTGAGTCACACACACACTGACATATAAGAACTTGAAACTAATATAGCAAAGGAATGTTGATATTAGGGTGACACATTTGAGCTAGATCTGGGTCCTTCATGGCAGTCCTTTAGAAAGCTGGCTGCTCTGAAGAAAAATAAAACAGTTGACCCTAAAAAAGATATGGTTCATACACCAGTAGAAAGAGTAATCACACAGTAACAGAACGGAAAACAATCATACTAGAACTAGGTAGAAAGACATTTTTGACTTAATCAAATACCAGTTAAAAAAATAATGCTGTATGTAGGGCTAAGCATAATATCGATATTATAGTGATATGATATGAGACCAGATATTGTCTTGGATTTTGGATATCACCATAAGTGTGTCTTTCGTGGTTTCAAAGGCTGCTGTAATTTTCTGAACCTGCCAGACTGTTCTAGCTTTACTGTTATTTGTTTTTACCATATCTACTGTACTGCTGATTGTTTATCAAAAATCTCATTGTGCCCCCTGTAAGTGGGAGATTCAAATCACCAGTTGGAGACCCTTCAGTCATCTGGGATTCTTTGAAATCCAGCAGTCTGTTCTCATTCCAAAGTCATCAAATACTGCAGCTTTGTCAGTGACTTCGGCATCAGACACTGATGCCAAAAGCCACCTTTTGCAGTGGTATAATACGCTGCCAGACAGGCAACATCAGTGTGTAACATGGCCTGATAGTACCTGTCGCGGTGGTATGATAGGCCATAGGATGGCATCAGTTTAAAAACACTGCCAGTAACAACCCTATAGCAATAATATAACAACCCCTATAGGGCAGGTTAGGATTGGTGGGAAATGGGCTCAACAAACCCTGGACTTTTCATTGGGGGCCCAGTGTTTGCTTCTTGTGTGAATGTGAACCTAGCGAGTCATATGTAGACATTGAAGTCCACAGACAAAGCGATGACGTGATGACTTAAGATGAGAACATGTCTTCTGCATGGCAGAAAAGAGGCTTTGCCCAGTCAAGCTCTGGAATAATGTTATTTTCTGCCTTCAAATTGGAAGTGGTGAATTCACAGCTAACAGTAACTTAATATGATATAGTCTCTGAGTTTTTTTTAATTAATCATCTGCCACCTTTTACTTACAATAATGGAGGACTAGCAGAAGTCTACAAACTTTCAAAGTCAAACTTACTTTCAAAATAATAAAATCAGACATACCACAGCACTTGTCACATACACTGTGAAGATTTGGTCATGGAACTTTTAAAACCTCTTTTTTTCTTTTAATATCCTTACCTCGGCATTGTACTTAAGGATGTAGTAAGAAACATCTCAAGTAGATTCCTGAGATAAAAAAAAATAAAGTACTGACTTCTTAAAACCCAGCAGGATAAAGTTGCCATGGTAATGCTGTTCCAGCTCTGATTAATAAATCTTGATTAACCTTTACTGTTGTTTTGATTGTGTGGATATTAAAAACATCTAGTGGGAAGCACAGAAACTTGTTTTGTTACATAAATATAACATTAGAAAACATATTGTAAAGTAAATATGATTTGACACAAAATACATATTTTTATATATATTTTATTGTTAAGGATATACAATACAAAAGTTCTTACATTATCAATATAGACTTTTAACCAGACTGATAACAGATTTAATGTGTAAGGAAATTTCCTAATGATGAAACTAAAGGGACTGTCCTTGAGAAGGAGATAGCTGAGGTGTGTTCTATTTTCACCCTTGCGAAGCCACAGATATTTTTCCTTGACCCCCCCTGAGTGACTGGCAGAAAATTTCTGACCCTCTCTCCACCATAAATTAGTTATTGGATTTTTACAACGTAGCCTTTGATGTTTGAAAGTTAAAAGTTGAAGATGAAATCTTGGAGTTTAAAAAAAGCCTTGATTTTCACTCTTATCTTGCAAGCTAGTTAGTGCAAGCAGTTTAGTTTTGGCCAAATGTTAAATGAGATATAGAATAAAGTAATTTGCTTAAATATTACTATTTTATGATCATTTTTGTTTGTTTGTTTAACTGATGAAAGCGACCATTGCATATGATGTGTCCATGGACTGTAGAAATTTCAAAAATCCATGATAATTTCTGTTTCTACAGTTTTTGGCTGTGGTAGATGGTGTAATTTTGCTTATTTTTAAAGCAAGCTTTAAAAATCTTTTTTTTTTCTTTAAAAAAAAAAAAAAAGCAAATGGGGTGAAAATAAATGCCACTATTTTAATTTGTGTGCCTCTCCTCAGTCCCTCCCCAATGCTCAAAAAATTATTTGACATGCCTCCCTCTTTTTGCACCATCCCCTCCCCCAACATAAGTAATAAACAGTACCTAAGATGCGCTTTCCTCAGGCTTTTTATGTAGAGAATTATCCATTGGTTTTTGCTCTTCATTTCCTGTCTTTTCAGAACTAGAGGTGCAGCAGCAGAGGCTGCAGGAAGGATCCAGAGGATCAAGCTTCTGTGGGCCTGAGACAGAGAAACACACCAACCTAGACTGTATTTCAGTCCCACATCAGAGGATACAGGATCTCCATAACAACGGTAGGAAGATGCTGCAAGAACCAATCATCTTCCTTCACCTGCACTTAAAGCAGTCACTTATTCAGACTTATTTATCACAATGCTGAGTATTTGCAAAGAGAGAAGACACAGTTTAGTCTTGCAAGTGAACGACAAACTTGTGAATGTGTAGCATGGATTCACCTACTTATACTCTCAAGGTCTTGCAGTGAATTGCAGATGGAGGCACATTGTTGGGCTTTGAAACATCTATTCATCTTGAACAATAAGTGATCCTAAATGAACTACATTTCTCTTAGTAGGCTATGCTGTTTTATTTGGCTGTCTGTCGCAAGCTGCAAAAAGAATCGTGTTGCTGTTGTGTTGAATGTGCAGGCTTCCAAAAGCTCACGTTGGTCAACACGTGGTATGCCTCTCTGCGGCCTCTTTTCAGTCCTGAGGAGAACATCACCATGGTTCCTACTGTCACTGATGGAAGCCAGAGGTAACATACAAGCACAAGTGGAGCTGGAAATTAACCTTTCATGTCATTTTCTACTGCACCATCACCACACCTGTCACAGTAGGTGGGCTATTGAATAATAAATATGTTACAGTAATGCTGAAAAGTGGTTTTGTCTGACAAAATAATGATTATGCCCACACTTTTGTCCCAACCTTTTAGATTTTAGACATTTTATTGTAGAATCAGGCACTACATGTTGCAAGAGTTTAATTCACCTGTTGTTGTCACAGATAAAGCACAGACATTGAATATGCCTAACTATGGCTCCATACCATGTGCCAGAGAGGCACGCTAATGAGTAAGCATACATAGGGGCTGTACACATTGTTTCACCTGTGTTTGAGAAGTCAGTATGTCCGCTCAGACAATCCTGTGCTAATTCTAAGTGTCTGTTTTCAGCTATTGTTTTGATATACACTGCAACACCTCATTAAAATAGAGCAACTGTTAAGTGGTTAAGTTCTTACTTAAGCTTGTAGAATAAAGGTATCAACCTACATGACACAGGGTTAATACTAAATTACTCTGTGCTAAAACATCAGCATGCACAATAGATTGAGCTAAACTAGAGATGATTTTGGGAACTCATATAAACATTCACCTGAACACAAGCTATACTCACTCTCTGCTGAACAGCCTTGTCCTATGTTAGAAAAGTACACCACAGCACAAAGCACCATAGAGCTTGTATAACAATGGCTAGGAGTCTGAGAGATGAAAACACTGATTATATCAAAAAACTAAGCCTACAGAGAGCACCAGGTATGACGATTGTCTGTAGGCCAATGCAGAAGTTAGCATCACCCTGGTTCCCGTGTCAAAAAGCCTATAGGACTTTGTAGTTGGATTTTGGATTATTGCAGGAAATAAATTCAATGGTAAACACAAGTTTATGATACCTACACATTTTGTTCACCAAGATAATCTCCACTAATGAACACCTCATCATTTTTAAAGCCCAAATTCAGTCATCAGAAGTAAAAAGCTAATATTAGGCTATAAACAAATTACACCACAGTCGCATCACCACCACAACAAGGCTGGAAAGCCGTATTTGTTTGATGACATTCTGTAGTCTAATTTAGCCACTTGTTAGCAACCATCATTTTTAAGACACTGACAAGAGCCTCAATATATGGTATTTACTGACATATTTTATGTCGTAGAGCAAAACATTAAAGTCTTCAGCTGGTGTTAACTGCAGACCTTATTTCAGGCATCTAACCAAAAACCCATTCATAAAACCCATTGACTTTAAGATGAGGAAAGAGGGAGTGCTGAAATGCTAACTAATTTCCAGGTTTTAGGACTCATTCGTATGATCGTTATAAATTTGAAAATATATAATACAATCAGAGATTCATATGAAAAGTTCTTAAAAATATCAGAAAAACTCATCTCTGATACAACGATAACAGGAAATAATGTGCCCAAACTTCATTCAAAATGTTTGTTTTACACAAATTACATTCTCTATTTGGGTTAATTGTACAGTTTATCAGTTGTTCTGTACTTAATTTTCATGCATTGAATATAATATGAAATTTCCACAAAAATATGTCACTTGTCACTTGTCAGTTTACTCAGTGATAGAAAGGGGGGTCCCTTAAGGAGAAAGTTTGGGAACCACTGCCTTGGCCATTTCTATACTGGAATCAAAAGCTAGCTTGTTGCATTTGAAACAACGTTTTTGCTCAGATGCTGGCATAACAATTGGAAAATAACATGAAATTTCAACACATCAACCAACTGTTTTTATGAGGACTTTAGGGATACTTGGTGGTGTCATTGCATTAAGAGATGTTTTCAAAGAATTGCAAATTTGCTTGCAAAGAAAATTAAAATGCTAACTTTTTTGGAGTAAAACATATTGTACATATTGTACATAGCTTACTCTTTGTGTCCATTGATATCATGTGTGAATTTGTGTACATAATCAGGTATCTGGGTACCTTCCTGGGCTCCTCTGTCATATCCACCACAGTGCTAGGAGACGACCAGCCAGTCAGCACAGCAGTTCACTACCAGCTCCAGCACATAGCACAGGTTGGTGAAATCTCTCAAATCTCCACTATTTTTTTTTTAATTAGACATAATATTCATTATTTAACCCATACTTATTACAGAACCCCACTGGTACTGTGTATGATCCAGTGTGTGCCTTCTGGGATTTTGATCTCACGTAAGTACAAAAGAACGTTTTGAAAAAAGTGTGGATAATTTAGAGGTCTCATATTTCGCTGTAATAGCACAGTTATCTTACCTGTTTGATCAAAAAATGTGATAAGTGCTGCATAACTTTAAGAGAGGATAATATTTTCATTCTTGAGATTCTTCTGTGTATGTAGATATGTAACTATGTGCTGTTTGTGTCTAACTAGTCCAGAGGCTGGTGGGTGGTGGAATACCAAAGGTTGTGAGGTAGTGTCCAAACAATATGGATACACTGTGTGCTACTGCAACCACACCACCAATTTTGCATTGCTGCTGCAAGTTTATGAGGCCCAGGTAACGCTGCTGTCTCCAAAGATCACTGTGTATTTTGTGTAGGCTTTCATCTACAGTATTTGTTGCTATTTACAGCTCTTGCACCGTGTGTGTCTGCGTGTGTGTCTGTTTGTGTCTCAGAGGAGCCCGCAGAACGAAAAAGCTCTGCAGGTGCTGACGTTTATCGGCTGTGGAGTGTCTCTGTGTGGCCTCCTCTTCACCTTCATCCTCTTCATCGTTGTGGGGTGAGTCACAAACATCACAGAGTGCACTCTGTAAAGCGCAGAGGGTGAAAAGCATTTCATAAAACCCTCCCAGATTCACATCAATAACTGGAAGAAAAAAAAAACAGCACCATAGTGAAACATTTTTGAAAAATCCTAAGAAGTGATGGGGGATCTTCACTCAAATGTTGCATGCTGTGTGTGTTTGCATGCATGGATGTGTGTGTGTGTGTGTGTGTGTGTGTGTGTGTGTGTGTGCGTGCGTGCGTGCGTGCGTGCGTGCGTGCGTGCGTGCGTGTGTGTGTGTTTACCTATGCAGAGTCCCTAAATCGGACCGGACCACCGTCCATAAGAACCTGATTGTTGCTCTGGGCATTGCTGAGCTGCTGTTGATGTGCAGTGACTGGGCATCTGACAATGAGGTGAAACTCCACTTATGATATATTTGTACATTTAAAGTGTGTTACAATAGGTGGGAAATTCAGAAATCAATCCAAAAAAGATTTTTTCTACATTCTTCTCAAAATAAAAATGTGCTTGTAAACCATCAGATCTTTAGCCACAGTAAAGCACACAGTACACAATGAGAAGACATGACCTGAGAGTTATTAGACAATACTCACTGTTTTGGTTCACACTTGCCACTTTCAGTCTTGTTTACAGCCACAGTAGGCATCTGTTTTCAATAAAAATGCTCTTAAATGCAGTGGTGGAATGTAGCTAAGAACATTTACTCAACTACATAAGTAGGCTGTTTGCATTTTATGATACTTTATACTTTTACACCACTATATTTTTGAGGCAAGTATTGTACTTTTTACTACACTATACATTTATTTTAAAGCTTTACTGGGTTAAAGGAACAGTGTGTAAGATTAAGGGGGATCTGGGATCAAGTGGTGAAGACTTCAGATTGCAAACAGCATAGAATTCCCTTAGTGGTCTTTGTTCGCGGAGTTTTTAGTGGGAGCTAAATTATCCACAGAGGTCTCTTCTTCTACAAAACAAACAGAGTAGAGTATGCTTTAAACTGCTTTAAACTGTTTTTCCACCACTGCTCATTGCAAAAGGGCTGTCAAGTATGATGGCTGACACAAAAACATGAATGTCCCTATCTAGAGCCAATGTTTGGTTTGTCTGTTCTGTGCTACTGTAGAAACACAGCAGTGCAACATTGTGATCTCCATAGAAGAGGATCTACTCCCTATGTAGATATAAACGGCTCATTCTAAAGTAACAAAAACACAACACTTCTTATTTTCAAGTGATTATACACTTAAAACATACTTATTGTTATGTTCAATTTCTGTCTACAGAGGCGTGCACAGACATTTTGGGGGGCAGGTGCTCAGTGAAAAATAAGGGCACCTTGTGCGCCACGTGGAACCGCCGGCTGCCTTATTAAAGCAGTGTGGGATTTAAAAAAAACAACAAAAAAACATTACAGGCACTACATAGTTCTGCAGACACATTTTAATAGGTTATTTGACATTGTCAAAGTTTTAATAATAGCTTATTAAGGTAAGTACAAGATTACTGTAACGTAGAAATAACTAATGGTTGGTACAAAATAATATAATTAGCTAATATAGCACCATGCCTGATTTAGTAACACCAAACCATTTTGTGTAGTTAAAATAAATTGTTTACATGTTAACATGACTCTGGTCTTAACTCTGACCTTTCTTCTTAATCAGTGGGTTGAGGAGGTACATCTGCCTCCTCATCCTCCTTGCTGCTAGTAGATGGCTTTATCCGGGAGAGCAGAGAGCTGCTTCCCTTGGCTGCTTGCTGTAGCTCCCTTTCTTTTTCTTTCCTCAGCCTTTCCTCAGGGAAGGGAGGGGGCAAGTGTGTGTGTGTGTGTGTGTGTGTGTGTGTGTAAGAATTTTTTTTTTTTTTAAAAAAACTAACTTTCAAAAGGGCACTTGCTTGGTACAGAGGGCAAAGGGCAAGTGCTATAGCACCACCTAGTGTCTATGTGTGCACGCCACTGTCCGTTTGTATCCGCTCTGCGCAATCACGTTGACAAAGGAAGAGAGGTGTGTGTGTGTGTGTGTGTGTAGGGGGGCATTATTATCACACGTTTCAATCGAGAATTGATCGATGGTCATGTCACCATGGGCCACATACAGTACACTGTAAAAAAAGAAAAAAAAAAAACTTTCAAGGGGGCACTTGCTTGGTCCAGAGGGCAAAGGGCAGGTGTCTTTAAGCTGCCTATCAGCATACTCAGTGCCTGCTACTGCCACTGAGTATGGCAGTAGGCTACTACATACATCATGTACTACAGGTACTGTATACTTGCAGGTACAACATACTGCAGGTAATACATGCAATGGGTATATGTATGTATACCACAGGTGCTGCCTACTACAGGAACTACATAGCCCAAACAGTAGCAACAGTAGCAGCAGCAGCAGCAGCAGCAGTAGTAGTGCTAGTAGTATTTGTAGTAGTGATATAGAGGTACTACTTCTAGTAGTAGTAGTATCAGTAGTGGTTGGACTGGATAGGATTCTCTGTTAGTAAATGCAGACATGACAGCAACTTTTGCTCCCCATATGTGTAATGGAGATTGAGACACAAACACACACACATCTGTGAGTTTGTGTGTCAGTAGTTGTTGCTATGGTAATTAATGAGGGAGACCTGCAACAGTGGAGGGGGGAGGGGCAGTCAGCAGGTCAGAGAGCAAGCAGTTTTTTTATGGATTCAATCCCTCATAAACTTCTCCCTGTTATGCCCAAACCATGAGTCCAGTAGCCAATATGAAGATACCACCAGAAAGAGGAGATTCTCCCAAACAAGGAAATGTCTTGTTTATGTTTGTGGTGTCGAAAGTGAGCGAGACAGTGAGACATGGGCACCGCGTTCATGTGTGTTCACGTACTTTCGCTGGTCTGCGTAAACGTGAACGTGGTGTACAGAGAGGCAGTTAGAGCTACAGGCTACAATAAGGCTAAAAACAGACTTCAAATGACGTTTTTCCAAACAACTTTTTATGTTGGGGCTATATACGGGGAGATATTTAGTGGTTTAAATGATGTGTTTTTGGATGTTTGAATCTGGGGCGCTGTAAGCCTCCATTAGGTGGAGTTTTGTTGCTACCCCCTCTCCCTTGGGATCTCCGCAAGTGTTGCGAGGACTTTAAACTTCACCTGAGCTTCCATCGGCACATGGATGAGTAGATAATGGCTGAATTTTCATTCTTGGGTGCGCCATCCCTTTAAACATGCACACACCAACATGTCTCTGTGTTGGTGTGTCAGTGGCCATTGCCATGGTGTGGCAGAGCAGTTGTCTTGGTCATCAATGACGGCTCCCTGAGAGAGCAGAGACAAGGCAGGTAGAAAGCCTCTCTCAGCAGAGGGCTCTTTTAAAGGACATGAGACCTCTCAAACTCCTCCCTCCTATTCACAAACCGTGAGTTCAGTCGTCAGTATGAGGATACCACCAGAGAGATGAGCTTCTGGAGAATCTGGAGATTCTGCTGCTGTAGTGTCTGCATTTAATCTTTAGACACGCACACACCAACATGTCTGTGAGTTTGTGTGTCAGTGGTTGTTGCCATGGTGATTAATGAGGGAAATCTGCAGCAGTGGAGCAGAGAGGGGCAGAGAGCAGGTGGTTTTTATATGAATTTAATCCCTCTCAAACTCCTCTAGGTTATTCCTAAACTGTGAGTCCAGTCATCAATATGAGGATACCACCAGAGAGATGAGCTTCTCCCAAATGCAGACATGTCTGTTTTATGTTTGTGGTGTCACAAATGTGATCTTGGTTGCAGGTTAGAGATCTGGTGCCCCTCAGCTGTTTTCCAGAAATTTCTCCTCTCGGTTTATATACATAGGAATGAATGAGAAAAAAAATCGGCACTCCCTTTGTTTGAAAGATAAGTGAGCCAAATGTGTAAGTATGAGTGATTCCATGCGGACATTACTGTGACCAGGACAAATTTTCACATGTTTTGAGGTATAAATTGTGTATGTAGAGTGAAAATTGTGGGAATGTGAGCAACTTGTTCAATTTTTTTTTTTATATTTAAAAGCTGCTCCACACTCTAGCGATGATGTCACCTGCTCTAGCCCTGTCCCACAGAGACATTGGGCAAAAAATTGATGAAAAAAAGCTATTATCATAAAAAGTATGAATAATAGAAATATGAAAAGTCATAGCAGGAATGTCCTCAGTGAGCTGAACATTTTGGTAGCTGAATGGTGTCTTTAGCACAAAGTATGCAGAAGTAGTTAGATGCCAAAAAGTTGCTGAAAATTAGTGGAATAAAGAAACAGGATAACAATAGTGTGGTTGCTGGAGCAGGCGTGCAGACATGAAGAAGACGTGCAGACGTGCATTTTGTTGCAGCCAGGCAAAGCTCACTCTGGGGAATAGTCAATGACTGAATTAATGATTGAACATAGTAAATGAATGAGTTACACACAATCTACATTGAGGATTCTTTGTAGAGCGTATAATTAATCATTTCATCCAGCTAGTTTTCAGCTAGCGTGTGAGCTAGAAAGACCTCCGCGCACACACATCAAGCTAGCCGGAACAACTATGCCCAGTGAAGAAGATCTGTTACTCCAGAAAGCAAACAAAAAGATCGCTGACCTTAAAGAGGACATCCGCCAGCTCTCTGATGAACTGAAAAACAGAGTAACTTCTGGCCAGCTGCTTGGATGTGGCTCATGAGCAGTCACTATGGATTGTCTCTCTCACAGCAGCCCTCTGGGACACAGCTCCATGGGAACCCCTCCACCTGTCCTCGGCCTTCCTCCTGCTCAACACCTAACCATCAGTCATCCTGGGCCAAGGTGGTGGTCCGGGGTCGTAAGACAGTTGTGGAAGGAACCGCTTCACCTCCTCGCCTGAGCCTCTCCAACCACTTTGTGGTTCTGTCTGGGGATAATCCGGCTCCGACTCATCGCGACCTGGCCCCCTCTTCAAACGCAGCGCCTCTACACACTGCGGCTTCTCTTCCACCAGCAGCAGACAGTGTTCAGCAGGTAGCTTTCCGCTCCACTGAGGGGCCACATCAGCAGCTGTCTTCCAGGGTAATGACCTCCGCATCTTGGCGTAAGATCCTGAAGAAGGCTGTGCTGAGACACTCCAGAAGTCCCCATTACCCTAAACCAGGAGATAATCCTCCTCCTGGGACTGGTGCTGCTGCCTCTCCGCAATGCTCATCTGCTCGGACTCCTCTCCTGGCAACCCCAACACACGGTCCCGGATGCTGACTGCCCGCTGCCTTCCTCTGGTAAGCCACAGCTATCCTTTCCTCGTCCCCTCTTTCCCCCAACCACTCTGATCGTAGGGGACTTCATAGTAAGAAACATCAGTTTCTTTAATGCTGTCACACTCTGTTTCCCTGGAGCCACAGTCCCGGTCATCCTGGACAAGCTCCCAGGGCTGCTGGGCTCACTACCGTCCTCCATTAACCGAGTGGTAATACATACTGGGACAAATGATTTAGCTCGCCAACAGTCTGAGCTAACCAAAAAGGATTTCAGTGCCCTTTTTAACTTTTTAAGTAGCTGTGGAAAGTCTGTTTTTATCTCCAGCCCGATCCCAATGCTTGGGCATGGAGCGTGGCTCTTCTCAAGGACCCTCTCTCTCCACACCTGGCTTCTGTCTGCCAGCAATCCCCGTTCCTCCTTCTTCAGGACCGACGGACTTTACCCCAATAGGCTGGGTAGTCACATGCTAACTGCTAACATTCAGCATGCTGTTCATTCTGCTCCTCATGACTGATTGTTTACATCACACGTCCCCTCCATGGAAACTCTACCTGCACCTGTAGTGGCACTTCGCAGTACTGTTCCCCTTGCCAGTTCCCCCTACTGGCCTCATTTGTCACTACACTCTCAACAGAAACATTCCCAATAGAGACCATCATAAGGTGCAGAGCACCCCGTCCACACAGCAAACCTCGAGGTACAGTAAGATCCTGCACCCTTCACTGTGTGCCCGTTTCTCCTCCCTCTGCTCTGTCACTTTCACCATGGACCAGTTGTAGAAATCCCAGTAATTTAATTCCAGTCACACTTGCATCCACTTCCTTACATTGCACAGGTGATGATGAGCGCATGTTCAGCACGAACATTAACTTGGCCATGCTGAATGTGCGCTCTCTTTTAAATAAAACTTGCATCATAAATGACCTGATTCTAGATAATGAGATTGACAGTCTTGGCCGTGGCTTGGCACTGACGCACCAGTTGTTCTCACTGAGGCTTGCCCACCAAATTTTAACTTTTTATCCAGGGGGGGTAAAAAAAGGAGGTGGAACTGCTTCCATCACTAAAATACACTGAACTCAAATGAAGTTTCTTTTAACAGCTACACATCATTTGAGTACCATGCCTTTGTTTTTAGTAGTCCTCCTATTCTTTGCATCACAGTTTACGCCCCATCATTCTGCCTCTTTTAACAGTGAATTCTCTGAACTATTATCAATCATACACACCACTTACAATAGAATTTTAATAACTGGTGATTTTAATTTGCATGTGGATAACATCTCTGATACTATGTCCAGAGAATTTTTAAAAATTTTAACCTGTTCTCTTCCTGGTTGAAAACAGCTGTTGTCACTACAACAACCACAGACACATTCGGCCGAAAGTTGTCAGTTCACATAGGTCGCAAGGAAAATCTGAAACACCGTCTGGCTAGGCTAGCTAACACACTGCGGTTCAATTTCCTACTAGAGTTTCTCGGTGAATGGCGAGTTGTGGACCAGATGGAGTTTATAGCGGAGGAGTCGTTGATGTGATAGCCTCGTCGGGAACCACGGTGGATGTATCTCCGATGGGGAAGATAAGCAATGTCCGGGCCGAGGTGCTGAACCAGTGGAGGGTCAGACTGGTGAAACCAAAGGCTGACAATGGATTTAATATGATGGACAGGACAGTACAGACGAGCACAAACCTCACAACCAGTCTGTGAATCCATATGATGAGCAGTTGAAGGGTAACGTTACCGGACAGCAGTAGCAGTAGGAAGGAGTGGGAGCGTCACATGTAAAGAGTCCAGACCACACAGTACGAACAGACAGATCGTTTGATGGTAGCACCAAGGTATTAAACCAACAGTGTTGTGTGTGTCAGAAGTAAAAGTTCTACTGCAGAGTCCAGATATCAATTTAAAATCACATAAAAGGGCCGGAGAGCAGCGGCAGCTAAACGCGCCAGCGTTCATTTAAACGGAAGCTGATATCAAGCCTGGTATGCTATAATTATTGCCATCACCGAAAAATAAGTATTGACAAATGTATATTTACAGTATTTACCTCAAATGTATGGACTACCAGACCTTAATTAGAGACCAGACTTATTTTGACCTTACCTTATCTGATAAGTATATTTGGGCATATTTTGATATGAAGCTACCCTCTTGTCTGATCTGCTCCCATTTGCCCTTTTAAATTTTTGCCATGGCATCAAGCTGTTATTACAATTGCAATACTTTCTGAATCTGTTTCAAATTAAAAGCCTTTGTAAAATTTCAGTGAGCATGATCCCTTTATTCATTGATAAGGTTTTAATTGTGAAACATTTGCAGGAAAGTGTTTTGTGAAAATTCAGTGACTTGCACTGTTCAGTACTTCACATGTAGCTACTGCTTTCTTAGCAATAGTATGTTACTAAAAAAAGATTTACTACAGAATACAGTTTGCCTGGTACATTTACACATATAGCCACAGTGACTGACACTTAAGATGAGTCATTCAGAACAACAAAGTGATGAAAATAGTTTTACCATATTGCTGAATTCTTGAAATATACATCATGCGCAGTTGGCATGCTCATTATATGTCAGGTTTTAAGTTTACTGAAGGTCCATTTCTGAGTTGTTGAGGTGAGGATAGCCATATCTTGTTTTGTTGTTAATGTGTTAAATAGTTGTCAGGATATCTTTCTCTGGATCAAAGTCTTACCCAATGAACAGACTGCTATGGCTTAAGGGACTCAAATTTGGTGACTCTTTAACCTTTCCTCTAGTGCTACCTTCATTTGAATTCATCTTGACTAACCCTTAACCCCAAGGTATCTCAAAAACTCATGGCTCCAATTCCAAAAAATGAATGGCATATAGATTAGAGCCTAGATCAGGCCCAAAAAAGTCAGCCCGACCTGGCCCGAGCCCATGCTTGTTATGTCTGGGACCAGCCCGGCCCGTCCAATTAACTGTAATTAATTTAAACCCGACATTTTTCAATAAGTTGGCTGTTATAATTAACGCTAAGGACACACCGAGCATGTTAGTGCTGCGGATGTCCTGCGAGTGTACTCGCAGGCGCTTGACTGTCCACACAGGCAGTGCATTTTTCCTTCTTTCTTCATCGACTCCACTTGTCTGTTCCCGTCAGTACTCTGGGTTTTTTTTCACTTCAACAGGTCATTTTAAACATGGGTAGGTCCATAATTTCATCGTTTTTTTATAGCGTAATAAGTTAATGACAATTTGTCACCTTCACCTTGTTTGGTTTTCATCCTGGGAACACTGAGTAAACCTGTTCCAGATGATCTGAGGGGTCTGGATGCTTCATAACGTACAAGTAAATCAGAGATGTATTTAGGCCCGAGACCATTTAGTGCTTTATAGACAAGTAACAAGATTTTAAAGTCTATCCTTTGACACACAGGAAGCCAGTGCAGTGACTTAAGCACTGGTGTAATGTGCTCCACTCTCTTGGTGTTGGTGAGGACTCTGGCAGCAGCGTTCTGGACGAGCTGCAGTTGTCTGATTGATTTTTTACTCAGGCCTTTGAAGATACAATAGTCCAGCCTGCTGAAAATGAAAGCATGAATAAGTTTTTCTGTATCTGGTTTAGACAGAAATTATTTTATTCTTGCTATGTCTTTTAGGTGGTAGTAGGCTGATTTACTAATTGTCTTAATGTGACTATTGAAATTTAGGTCTGAGTCCAGAACTACACCAAGATTTCTGGCTTGATTTGTAGGTTTTAGTGTCATGGCGTCAAGGTGAGCACTAACTATTGATCTTTGTTCTTTGGGGCCAAAAACAACTATCTCAGTTTTGTCTGTGTTTAGTTGTAGAAAATTCTGGCACATCCACATATTGATTTCGTCAATGCACTTATTTAGCAGATGTAGGGGACTGAAGTCATCTGGTGACACTGTTGCACACTATATGCACATAACAAGCAGAAAAGGATGTAAAACTGATGTGAGAGGGGAACGTAGCCTGTCATAGTTTGAAGTGTAGGGCCACTGACCCAGCTATATTTGACAAGTTGAGAGTGACAGTGTGTTAGTTTTGGAAATTTATTTCTGAGGACAAAACTGAACGTTTTTGCTCCACTACTGATGAAGCACTGACTCAAACAATAGCAATATCACCTCCATCCAAAGGATGTAGTTAACACTGCAACACAAAAATCCTTTGTATATTTCTATTCCTATAGGCAGCATGCTTCGTGGTGACTGCGCTACTCCACCTCTTCTTCATGGCCTCCTTCTCCTGGATGCTGGTGGAGGGCCTTCTGCTCTGGAGCAAAGTCGTGTCTGTCAACATAAGCGAGGACCGCAGGATGAAGCTGTACTACATTACTGGCTGGGGTAATGATGTCATTTGTCAAGTTGCAGTTTGATTTATGACCTTCAAATTTGAATGGAAACCATATGCATGGGAGCTCATTTTCACTGAGGAGTGCTGTGCAGTAAAAATGGGTACGCATTACCATGTATGTGCTCACGCTTGGATGAGATCGCTGCCAGCTGCAGACCACTATTTGAGACCAACAAACTGGTTCCTTTTTCGGGAGACATCCGTGGCAATTCCAGCGGAGAATGTGCCACCCTAAAGAGCATGTTTGAAGCCAAAACATGATCCTCTCCTAATCAGTCTCTAGTTGTTTTTGTGACTAAACCTAATCACACATTAAACACAGCATTTTTGAGATGTGAAGTTTCAACATATCCTCTACATAATAAGGTAAAAATATAATATCTGTCGTTTGGTGAAACCTACAATTTGAACATTTGTTATGGCAATTGGGTTGAGAAGCTACAGGAAACCTGCTCAGACATTACATCAATGGTTCACTTAGTCCAAAGAATGGGCACTCACTTGCCTTAGACACAATTTGTCTCTGGATTGTAAGAACCAACATTTCGAATATTTCTTTTTAAATGGTGGCGGGCATTCAGTTGTCTGTTTGCTTCATGTCTGTTCACGTCCCCTGGGCAACTCATAACGTTACATCCACTCGTTGTCCACTCCATCATTAGCTGTTATTAAAAAGCAACTCCAAAACTGTTCTGGCAAATGTTTGGTCTTTCTCAGCCTCTTCATGCTTCCTGTATGAATGTAGATCCAAACCATGTTTTTTTCTAATCCTTACCATGTGCTTTTGTTAACGTCCCAGCATTGGTAGTGGTATCCCAGAACATCAACACCAGATGCTGAAGGATACCTAGCACGTAATATGTAGATGTGAAAGGCCACTGACAAAGTAATGATATGTGATAACTTGGGATGAGAATGTGTTGAGAATTCATTCATTCTGTCTATCATCTTATCATATGCTGTTCAGAATGTAAAACAAATGTTGAGATAGCCTATGAGTCATGGTAAAATAGGCAGCTATTTACAGACTGCATTGTTCCACCCCTTGTCAAAAGGGTGTGCTGCAGCACCCTCAGAACCCACCTTCCCGCGGCCTGGATGGAAACTGCATGAATTCAATTTCCACAGTTATTATCACAATGCATCAGCTAATTGAGATTTACAAGCTAGTAAACCAAAATTAGTGAAACAAAAGAAACACATTTTTCACCTGAAACCACACAGTCAGGATCCTGCACGCTATGATCCTGAATCATGACATCCTATCAGTTTCATTGTAAGTTCAGTAAGAAATTGTATTACCATTTGATAATAAGACACAGTAATTAACCCAGAGCCACGATCTTGACCTCAAGGTCATGGTCATCACAGTCAAACAAAAAGGGGGTGTTAAAGTGTCTTTTAACCTCATCTTTTATTTCACACGAATTTACCAAATTTGCTTTAATGTAAGATGTATTCATCTTGATTAACACATATTGAAATCATTTCAAAGGCAGAGTTACAAACAGCTAAATCACACTGCCTCTAAAATTGATGGAGTTGTTGTTAGGCTGACTTTGTCTTTATGCAGTAAAACAAAATGTGGCTGTCACATTTTACGCTTAACAAATTTGCATCTCTGCTTGGCTGTTCTAACATCAAACACTAACTTTGCCTCTCTTACTGTCTGTGCACACATTATAATTTTTGCTGTATAGTATTTTTGTCAAATCAGAGTAAAGAACAATAGTAATAATAGTTGATTCTGTCCCTAAGGGGCTTCAGCACAGTTTGCCTGAAGGAAAACCACTAACCTCACCATGTGTTCACATTCACACTGTGTGTTTTTCGGTTTGCCTGGGAACCAAAGGAATCTGCAAGCTAGTGTTTTATTTGTTCTGACAGATGTGCCTGGTCCCACTCCCCTAGAACAGACTTCCGGCAAGTTCAGATCTGACTGGCCAATCATAGCTGTTTATCTAATATGGGGCATGTTTGAGACGATGACCATAAAGAAGAGCAGCATAAGGGCATTTCAAATATTTTAGTCGAGTGAGTAAAAACCAAAAGCTGTATATAATAATGGATGTAGCCACTGTGACATCACTAATTGGTTTGTGGTTTCCTGTTTTGAAACCTTGAGCTTGGCAGTGAAAAACTGGCTTAAAACCATTTAAACAAAATGTACTTACCAAGAAAACTTAACATCAGACTCCTTAAGCTTATTCATGCTCCCTTTACATATGAATGTGTGTGTAAATGGAATTGCGCTTGAATAGCACCTTTCTAGTCTTCCAACTACTCAAAACGTTTTTACATTACTTGTCACATTCGCCCACTCACACACATTCACACACTGATGGCTCAGCCATTGGGAGCAATTTGAGCTTCAGTATCTTGCCCAAGGATATGCGGACAGGAGGAGTCGAGGACTGAACTGCCAATCTTTCAATTAGTGGATGACCTGCTCTACCTTCTGACCCACAGCGGCCTGTCTATATCAAATGTTGTAAATGTCATTGCTCTCATACTTCATGTGTCCTTCACATTTTTTGTTTTGTTTATTTTAATATATACTTTATTAATCCCTGAGGGGAAATTAGATTTTTTCACTCCATTGTCATATACACACAGGTCTGAACTAGAGGACCTATACATGCATTTAATGGATAGATGTCAGAGTGAGGGGGCTCCCCATTGACAAGCCCCCTGAGCAGTTGGGGGGTTGTGGGGTTCATTACCTTGCACAAGGGCACCTCGGCAGTGCCCAGGAGGTGAACTGGCTACTCTCCAGCCACCAGTAATAATAATGATAATAATAATAATAATACATTTTATTTGTAACGCACTTTACATTATAAAACAATCTCAAAGTGCTATAATACAATTCATAAAAACAACAATAAGATTCAGTACAAGTTGGCTCTTTTAAAAAGGTGGGTTTTCAAGCCACGCTTAAAAGTGTCCAAAGACTGTGGTGCCCTCAGGTGCTCTGGTAGGGCATTCCACAGACGGGGAGCTGCAGAGCTGAAACCCCGATCCCCCATGGTGTGGAGCTTGGTCCTGGGGGTTTTAGGTGGTAGGTGCAGGAGGAGCAGAGGGAGCGTGATGATGTCTGAGGAGTGAGGAGGTCTTTAAGGTAGGAGGGGGCAGTTCCATGGACCCATTGGTGAGTGAGAAGGGAGACCAGTCCACGCTCCATATTTGGTCCGGACAGCAGGCGAACAGGCAACCCTCCATTTCCCAACCCAAGTCCCCATGGACTGAGCTACTGCCGCCCCAGTGTTGACATAGATGCAGCCAATAGATCACACTAGAGGGTGGAGTCAAAAGTTTCTCACAACAACAAATGAGGCAACATTGGAGGAGGTTGTAATATTGTACCTGTAAATGGAATCAGTGTCTTAGACAGCGGTGGTCTGTGATGGAGAATTCTTTTCACTGTATTACAAATCCATTCCATTCCATTCTATATGAGCGTCTCCATCCCCATCTCTAAAATTGAGCATAAATGAGCCCTTAGAGGGTCTTTTAGTGCAACTAAACAATGAACAAGACCTTTTTTGGGGCAACAAAAAATGTTACAATTAATTTTCATTAACTGAAAGCACTGAATTAGTGACAGCTACAGCTGCATGTGTTACACTTACAAGAATGACATGGTGGCCGATTCCTTGTGTAACATATTAACTTTTTTTATTCCTGTAGGAACAGTAAACACTACAATATCAGTCCTTTGCCGTCTGTGTTTCTCTGCACTACAACAACGATCTGACGTCTCACTGGCTTGGTGATAGGCGTCTTTCAAACACATATTACGCACAAATTCAAACACATAAAAGACAGTTAGGTAATCATGTCACCAGCACCTTTTTAACTACAAGTATTTATATTCAATGAACTCTCTATTTATTACCACATTAACTGTTTCACTTTTTAACCTTTTAACTTATTATTGTCTTTAAATCAAGAGTATTTATCATTCTCTCTAACTCGATGGTCACCAAAAATATGAATGAACTTTAATACTGAAAACATGGCATTCATGTAAACTCTTATTTTGTAACAGCACAGGACAATTTGTAGTAAAAGCATCTTTTGTGCACTTATTCTGTACCCAGAATCGATGTAATGTCTTCCTGGCCTGCATTTAGTCAGAGTCACAGTGAAAGTGGGCTTTTACTGTTAGCTGTTAGCATCTCTGTTATTAGCCTCTATTCCTTCATACAAAGTTAAGGGTTTTACACATTTTCACACCACACATTAGCAAGGGCTCACTTCAAACCAACCTCACTAATCGTATTTCATTCACTGTTGTACATTTCCCCTTTTTAAAGACAGTTTCATCAGTCATTTCCAATCTCATTAGTATTGCCTGCCATATTGGCTTACTTTACATGGATCTGGCAGAGCAGCGGAAATTACTAGGCCGCCATTACTCGGTGCACTCATCTCCATTCAAACTTAAGTTACAACTTATTACACATCACAGTCACAGTCTAAGGCTTTAACACTTGTCATATCACTTTCATGTGTCTTTCTGTTTATGATTTCTGATTATCTTACCTGTAGGAACAGTAAACAGCACAATATCAGTCCTTTGGCGTCTGTGTATCTCTGCACTACAACAACGATCTGACATCTCACTCTACTAGTGGCAGGTGTCAGTCATTGATAGCTTACACACCATTTAAGACACAACCAGACCTGCATCAAAACAGTAATTCTAAAGTCCTTAGCTGTTTCTAATGAGTTTTAATTTTAAATGGGGGGGGGCAAGATATTTTAATCCTTTTTCATATCTATGTCTCTGAAACACATTTAATGTCTCTGAAGAACACTCAGTGCCACACATGGTTATGTTACTCAACCAACATTGTCGCCATGTAGTGACTTGTCAACAGACAGCACCCGCCTGTCACTCAAAGTGGCCATGCCTTTAAATGTGTGTAATTATTTAAAAGCATGGTGTAACAACATTTAAAGGGATAAATTAAATAAACATTCACATTCGTGTTATGCTGTACTGTGAATTTAACCTATTTTTTAAACATCCTGCAGCTGCTGTTCATGCTCCCACATCCATCTGTGAGTATGTGTTATGTGGCTCAGAACAGTGTGTGAATAAGCAGCACAAACACTCAAAGGAATTCCTCTCAGCTCTCCATGCAGATGTGCCAAATGTTCTCCCTTAGACGATACAGACTATGAGAGCAGAGCAGACTAAATAGTCTGCTACATAAATATGTATTTAAACATGCGTATTCTTTTGTTGTCACAACACTACCATGGTCGATGTTCTTTTATCAAATTGTTTTTCAGGACTACCTGTTCTAATAGTTGGTATAACACTGGCAGTATCGGTGGATGAGTACAAGGCAGATGATCACTGCTGGCTTAACGTGAAGACTGACACCATTTGGGCCTTTGTTGGACCTGTTATATTTGTCTTGGCGGTATGTAATCTCACTGTGTGCCATTTTGTGTGTGTGTGTGTGTGTGTGTGTGTGTGTGTGTGTGTGTGTGTGTGTGTGTGTCTGTGTCTGTGTGTCTGTGTTGGGCGGGGGTGTCTGACAGCAAGCAAGATCACCACTTAAAAACCTCACCTTACCTCCATTTCTTTGTGACAGACATCTTTATGGGTATTGTGATAATGTTTAGTTAGGGACCTTCTTAAACAGCTGTTTGCCTTTTGAAAAGACCCCACTCTTTAAAACCTTGTAATTGTTTTGTGTTGTGAGTTTGATGGTGTTAGCATTTTATTCTTTTGTACAGCCCTTCTGTCAACATGAGCTGTGCTTCTTAAATACATTTGAGTTGAGTTGATTTGAGTTGTAATGACCATTAGAATAATTTCTATTAGTTTATTTCAACTGACCAGTCCAGTTGCCAAAGCAAATGTTAGCTTTGAAAGTTTTCACAAAACCACAAATTCCATTACATTTGTACATCTCGTATGTAGCGTATCGACGTTTCTAAAGTGACGTAAAATTGTCATCATTATGCTACAAGCAATGTTTTGATGAGCGAGTCCCCTTTATCTTCTAGCATGAACATGAGAAAGCACCTAAATTTGCACAAGCATGTAGGGCATGTAACCAGAGATATTGGATAAAGCAAGATACCCCACTTGAGAGAGAACAGGCTCTGATTGGAGGGAGAGCTAACCACGCCCACTTAGGAGACAGGAAGAGTAACCGTTTTCTTAACATTGGATAAGCCAACGGTGGGGTATCTCCTTTATCCAATATCTCTGATGTAACCCAGCTCTAACCCACTAGCAAAATGCAGAGAAGAAGAGGACTGCTAGTCAGCAAAACATGGATGTAAACAATGCATGTTTCAAAAATATTCAGAGGAATGGCTTTACAAATGATGAAGGAGATGCATTTAATGTTTTGCTCTGCGGTAACAGTGCTTACCACTGTACCAACATGCTGCCAACACATAGGCTACATAAACAACACAAAAGATTCTGTTTTCCAGATAAAGATTGAGTTTCTGCATTTCCCTGCTGTTTATATTTTTTAGGGCTGTAGTCAACCAAAGAAAATCTTGGTAGACTAAAGTTGTAGATAATCTTCAACTAATCGATTAGTCGTGGGAAAAAAAAAATCTGCACGTTATTTTTACTTCTGCGGTGGTGTGTCTGTCACAGTTACACCTCCAAAACGCTAGTCGGCAGTGGAGGACTGTGTTAAGTGCTATAAAGTTTAATTGATTCAAAACACACATTAAATATGGCTTAATAGAGACAATTTCAAATACAAGTACACAAATTGGCTTCACTATAAATCGCAGCATTCACGAGTGTTTTCCATTTTCACAGGTAACTTAGCCCGTCCCCCCCACCGCAGGAAATAATGGATTAATCCTGGAAAGCTATCGATGTAGCACTTTTCTTCTTATGAAAGTAACACGGCGATTATTTGACCGATGAGAATTTGGTCGGACGAGACCATAGCCACCAAATAATTGACTAGTCGACCAGGAAACTACAGCCCTAATGTTTTTCTCTTTGTTCTATTTTTCCTTCTCAGATAGGCCAGGAGCAGTGAAAAATGAAATAATGTACATCCGCTGAGTGCTGTTTGGTGTGATGTGGTTTCCTGCAGCCTGAAGAGGAGGGTAAACGTGCCCTCCTCTACATGTGAGCTTGAGGCCAAGTGGATCTGCAGCAGCATGTCTCATGCTTCCTGGAGGCCATGTTGATGCTGTTGTCCTCTGCCTGCAGGTCAATGCAGTTGTACTGTGTCGGGTTGTCATGGTGACCGTTTCCAGCGCTCGTCGTCGTGCTAAGATGCTCAGTCCAAGCTCGTCATCAAAGATACAGACCTTTGACCTCACTTGGTGAGATACAATGGCTTCTCTACCTCTCTCTGTCGCTCTCCCTCTCTCTCTCTTCCTGCTTTTTGTGCGCTCTCTTTCATGAGTCTTTTTCTCTTGTACGCCCACTCTCTCACACACTTTTTCCGTCACACACGTACTTACTGTTTCCTTTTTGGTCAAGCCAGCCACAGTCAATAGAGACAGTGTGAGAGATTGGGAGTTAAGCTTCGGGAGTCTGCTGTGGGAGTTGTAAGGGCTTATCAGCTTAACACCTGGTCCCAACACAACTCTGTGTGTGTGTGTGTGTGTCTGTGTCTGTGTCTGTGTCTGTGTGTGCGCGCGTGCATGTGTGCGTGCGCTCGTGTGTGCGTGTTTCATCTTGGGTTGTGTCTTTGCTACATTCAGCTTCCAAATAGCAATGTTCAGCTCTTCTCAAAGCTTTACAACATGATTATTGTCTAAAACATGGTGTATGGTCACAAAAGTGAAGCAAGAATGGGAACTTTAAAGAGGGGGTCAGTGATATAACAAATGTGCCCAACGTTTTGTGGCTTATTCCACATGTGATTTATAAAATGACTATATCATGAACATTGTGGACTAATGGTCACAACGTATTTTTTAAGCCACCTGCATGAGGCTGTCTTTGGAGTTTAGGTTCTCTCCTGTGGCTCTCTCCCTTTCACAGACACACACACATAAAGAAAAACTCACAGATACCTCACACATACTCCTCCGTCCATCCAGATCACTTTCTCCCAGGCGATAGCAGGTGAGGTCTGTTTCTTATCTGCAGGCCTCCAGCACAATACTATTTAGTCACATTTTGTGACCATGGAGCACCAGTGCAACTTGCAATACTATTAATATGTGAACTGGAGAGCAGTTAGTTTGTTTCCAGCTTACAGTGAATAAATCCTCAGCTTTAAAGATGCTGCGGCAATAGTTTCACTTTTCACTAATTGATAACATCTGCAGTGTTTCCTCTAGGATTTTTTTTTTAGTTTATGTACATCAGGATACCACAGCAAAAATGAGGCAGATGTGCCTTTTGTCATTTATAAATAGATAAATCACTTTTCTGTAATATATCACTGATATTTCAATGGAATACATTACTTAGTGACTTATTCGTACTTCAAAAACAGCATCAATAAGTGATTAACATAGGGGGAATCAAAATTAAATAAATAAATAAAATAAAAATCAACCAGCCACCCTCCTCCCCTGACAGTCCCTTCATAAGTAAAGAACAGTCCCTTCATAAGTAAAGAACAGTCCCTAAAGTGCGGTGAGGTTTGTGGGCCGTTACCTACCACAGAGAGAGAAACACCCAGGTTCCACCGGCTGCAAACGTAAGCGTCACCTCAGCGTGGCATCGCAGCGTATTCATCTGGGCTCCACTGACTGCGTACAGAAGCGACACATAGAGAAGCCAGCAGTGTTGTTTACCGTTTGCCGAGCTGAGAGGCTGCATGTAGGCTGCATGAAATGTTAAAGCATTTCCCACCTAAGTTATTACTTATTACCTGAGTTCTCTACAAGTTTACTGTACTGTTTGTCATCTACTCGCTTTCAAATGTCCGCCATGGACATTTACACAATGTCACGGATAAACATGGGTAAATGCATGAAAAAAAATCATCACATTTCACCTCTGATAATGGTTTATTCATTTAAAAACACATTGTGCTTGTTTAGCACATGATTTCATGTAGTTTTTATCTGCTGGAGGGTCGCGTAGGGGAGCGCAGCGCGCCAAAAATAGAAGAGCCTACTAAAATAGAGAGTTGTCGCGCGACAGCCGCTCCCATTGCCGGTGCAGCTGCTGTAATTGATTAACAGGGGGGCGAGCTGCTACGGGACTCCTCTCATATACCACATACTGTGTGCCACCATGGCTCGATTGTTCAGGTACTACTGGGCAGTCAACAAGTTATTCACCTGAAGCCGGACTTCTCCTCGTCGGTAAACCGGTTATCATGTGCGGCCGTATTTGACAGGAATACGTATTCCTGTCCGTGTCTGTGACCGCCGTTTTGTTTCTGCTGCTGGTTGAAATCTGTACTCACACAGCGTGCTGAAGGATTTATTTTGCCAGCACAAAACTATTTTTAGTTGCAAGTGCGAGTGCGGTGATGGACGGACTAAAATATCGCCACAAGACATTTGACTTGTGACCTCGTCACCGCACGCTTTTTGATTGTGTTATCAAAACACACCGCTATTATTCGGCCTTGCTTTTCACGTATTCTACTGAATACAGAATGTGTCTTTTTTTGCAATATTCGGCGAATAGAAAATAAATGTTTTGAAGGAGCAGTAGCGGCGGCAATAATTTAGCAGTGGCGTGACGCCGCTGCTGAATGAATGTAGCGGAAACACTGATCTGACTTTTGACCAGAAGCTTCTAGTTCACCGCAAAAACATTCACACTTCAAGTGAGTCAAGTGCTTCAAATTAAAAGCACCAGTGGTTCTACATTGATTTATTTAATTGTAACATTACTTTATTCAACTTTTTTATGACAGTAGCTATTTTATTTACATTTATTTAAACAGTATTTTTTTTAACTTTATTTTAACATTAATTGATTTAACTTTATTATGACAGTATTTTATTTAATTTTATTATGGCAGTACCTTAATCAACTTTATTATAACAGTAGCTACTCTACATCATTTGCGTTTATTGTAACAGTATTTTACTTAACTTTGTTAAGACAGTATTTCAACTTTATTTGACAATATTGTAACTTTATTGTATCAGTACTTATTTAACACTATTATAAGTTTTTTTTTTTTTTTACTTTCCTATAACAGTATTTTATTTACCTTGGTTATGACAGTAGCTACTTTATTTAATTGTTAACTTTGCTAAGACAGTATTTAAAATTTATTATAACAGTACTTTAACATTATTATAAAAGTACTTTATTTAACTTTATTGTAACTGTGGTTAATTTAACAATGTTCTATTTTTTTATCTTCAGAAGTTTAGAGGCTATTACAAGATGCATATTGTGTATCACGATATAACTTAAAAATATTGTAATATTTTTTAGTCATATCGACCTTTAAAGATTCTGCCATCGACTGAACAAGTCTAATTACTGAGAACAGTTTAAGAGCCTTTTGTAATTCATTTACACCATCATATTTGTTGTGAGACCTTGAAAGCATAGTTCTGAGTGGCCACAGAACCTATTCCTTGTTATATTATTTCACCACATCTTACAGAAATACTGCAACTTTTATGATTTCTAGTCAAGCTAAAGGATAGGCTAGCCATGTTTTCCTTGCTGTCAACAATCCTGTTAAAAGACTCAAACCAGCAATGTCCTAGACAACCCTCCATATTTTCTGACTCACCCTGTCTGTCACTCTCAGCCTCAAACCTGTTCACTGCTGTTTGGTCATAAATCTTTAAAAAGTGTCACAAATATTTGTCTCATCTTTAGAAAAGGCTCAGCAATCCCCTAAAACATCTTATCACTTTTCTTTTTTTTATTATCAAACACTACTTAAACAGGAGGAATTACTGCATTTTGGGGGGACTGTTTTCAGTGGTGGAATTAATCCACATTTGGTGCTGTATGTATGCTGAGTATTTTTGGCAGCAGGACAGTGTACAGGAGACTGAGTCAAATTAATAATAAAACAGTGCATGGTAAAGAAGGAACATGTCATCCAGTGCTTCAGTGTAGCTCACTGTTTTTTTATGGTTTTTGGACAACAGTGGAGCTCTGTGGCACAGAGGAAAAAGAGTGGCTTTGATACACACACAATACCTGTCAGGAGATACATTCACTGTTGGTTTGAGTCCTTTCTAGGGATTTGTTGTCAGTAACGAAAATATACAATCTATCTAGACTCATCCTTAAATGAACCAGCTTAAAATAAAGAGACATTTTTACTTTTTTTAATACAAAATTTGTATTTCCTGTTAAAGCCACTCTGATTTAACTTTGAATATGTACCATGCTGTATTATTGCCATTCAGAGTCTGGCAGAAAACATAATTTCCTTTTTCATTATAAGGTCCTTCTATATTGCTATGGTTACAGGACAATAGTACAAACATATCTAACAATATTGTATGTATGCATGAACATTTCTAGCACCTTACACAGATGCTAACTGCAGTGCAGAGGAATACTTTCTAATAAACCTTATTTCCCATGACAATCCACAGACCTTGCTGTTAGAAGTCTTTGGGGCACTTTCTACCAAATACATAGACCGGGGTAAACAGTTGACATTGAGGTCTGTGAAGCATCCAGAGCAATGGGAACAATTATGCTATAATTAAGTGCTGATTTTTAAATGCAGTTCTGTGAGCACCACAGTTCACCCCCATATTATTTGATTGGAGGCAGAAATCTGAGACACAGATGTCTCCAAATCTGGACAAAAAAAACCTAAACTATGTCTGACTAAAGAGCTAAGTAAGAAATTGTTATTGTCTTTATAATTTAGGTGGACTTTCTCTTCAAAAGTCCAGTTTGTAGGATTTAGGGGGATATATTGGCAGGAATGGAATATAATATAATAAGTATGTTTTAGCTTGGTACAGACAAACCAAACACTGGCTCTAGATGACCAGCCTCATTATTGCGTTATTGTGTTATTGCATTTTTTGCGTTGGCCAGTGTCGTTAGCAGCCCTCATCTGAAAAACAATGATTTGTATGCAGGGCTGGCTAACTCAAAGATGAAGAACAGTGCCCGAAAATGTCTGCGAATTGGAAAAACAATGAGGAGCTCCTTAACCTCCGAGTAGGGGACAAGATCAGCCGCCATTGAACAGAGACAGTAAATTATTGTTATTGCCATTTTAAAGAGCTACCAATGCATATGTTTTATGTCATACTAGAAGCCAACACTGTTGTGTTACATGTCACGCTTGTCATGTCCCTTTTAACTCCGGAATGCCAGCATACTGTCTGTGATCACACACTGGGGCGGCACGATGCTGTCATCGATTAGTTCTGTGTAAAACTGCAAAGGACATAAAGAAGGAACTTTGTAGCGGCTCTATAGCGCCATCTCTGTGTAAAAAAGGGTATTATCACAATGTCCCAGGTTAGATTCTACAGAAGCCTTCGGGCCTTTGTTGCATGTTCCAATCTCTACCTGTACACAATCAAATAAAGATGAAAATGCCCCAAAATAATATTTAAAAAAAAGTCCTTCAACCCAACATGCAGCAGAAAGGCCAAAACAAGGCGTTCGAGCCTTATGCTGTGATGGGACAGTGTTAACCACTGCACAACATATGAGTCCAAACCACACACAAGATTTCAACCCCCCTCCCCTTCTGTGTCTCTTCATGCCCTCACAAACAGACTGACAGTAGATGTCTGTGCCAGCACTAGAGTGTTTCATGAATTCAGGAGATAAGAGGGAAAACGACTTTCAAAAATAAAAGAGAAGAGAGGGAAGTGAGTGCCGGCACTGTCCTTGCAGACACAGTGCAGTCTGAAAACTCAATCGCTCTACCCAGGTGCAGCAGTGTGACAACAATAGTGGTTTGAACAAAGGCAACCTTTTCTGCTTTGCCCCATGAAATGGTTATTGGCCGTATAAGCACCAGGATCACTGAAAGGATGATTGCAGAGGAACAGGAGTATGACTTTGGTGGGCGGCAAAATCTATAGCTGCACAGAGATGTCTGATGAGGATACAAGGAGGAAATATTGGAGCAGAAAATGTCATCAGAATACCTTGAAAACTTCACGTTGCTGGCTCTGTCTGTTGGCCTATACTCGTGTTTTTGTGAAATGGTTGACAGAGAGTAGGTACACAGAGCACCAGAAAGTTGAAATGTGTTTTGTTTTTTTATTCAGTATACATACTGTATGTGCATTTCTAATTCATGTATATGCATTCCGTGTGGGTTTCCAGGGCTGTGACCCGTCCAGTTCTCATCCTTCTGCCAGTGCTGGGTCTCACCTGGCTGTGTGGAGTGCTGGTCCATCTGTCAGTAGTAGTTGCCTATCTCTTCATCGCTCTCAATGCCCTCCAGGTAAACAAACTGTCACAGCTATCTTATATCCCTTTTTTCATGAAAATTAGAACATGTACAGTTTGGGTTTTTTGTTTGTTTATTTTTACACCGCAAGACCTGCTAAAAATAGTCTCTTGACATGGTTCTGCATTTAACGGATATCCCTTTCTGTTTTGTTTTTTGTTGGGGTTTTTTGCCCCCGGTGTGTCACATTTGACACCATGGATGGGCCAGAAAATAGGTTAGTAAAGAGTAGGAAGCAGCATGGGCATCTTTTTGATCATTTCTTTTATATTCATTATATGATTAAGCAGCTAAAGAGACAGATATTTCAAAACAATCTTACTGTGGTCCATCCAGTTCTCATCCTACTGCAGGTCATCAAATACCTACTCTTTCTCACACCCCTCCGCCTGTCATACTGAAGGCACCCTTTTGGTGTCTCCATGAGAGGCACCCTTAGCATCTGTGTACACATTTCATAAAAAAGACAGTGGTACACAACTGTTTCCGTGGTGAAACATGGTATAAATTGTTAGGGTTAGGGTTGCTGTTAGATTTAGGCAACACAAATACTTTGTTAGTATAATACACACTGGGCAGCGGCAGTTGTTTATGCAGCAGCCAACTGAAGTCATCAAATTCTGGTGCTTTGTCCATGGACATCCGCGTGACTTACTGATATACAAAGGCACCTTTTGTGTGTTATGAAATGCATGTAAGTAGCTGGAAAGTCCCTATAGGGTGAGCAGGAGGGTTGGTGGATGGGTCCATCAAACCCCAGACTTTCACCTGAGAGCCAACTGTTTGCTTCCTATGTGAATGTTGAGCCAAACCATTGTTTGTGTTTTTTTAAACCTAACCACATGCCTTTGTTGCATTGCCTAAACCTGACCATGTGTTTGTGCCACATGGGAAATAAACATAAACATGAGTTGTTGTTTAAGTTGTATGTTTGTTTTGAAAGAGATTGTATGCACCTAATGAGCAGAAACTGTACATTTCCCGTGAAAACAGAGGTGTTTTTAAAAGTGACACTGCATGTAACAACCAGACATTGACAACCACAACAACAGATTCAGGAGGATACCACATCATATGAACATTAACGGCACTGACAAAGGGGTGATATTTGATGAGTTGGGATGTGGACGCGTTAAAAATACAGACCTGTATCATGTTTTCTGTCAGTAATGCAGAGCCACGAGAGCTTTGTGATGATTGTGACAAGTCCAGTCAGAGCTCTGAGGAAATACCAGATGCAAAGCAAACTATCCAAAAGTGCGCAATTGCATATTTATTTCTGTATCTTTTGTTTTTGAAGCAGTTTTTGTGGTTACAAAAAACATAGAAAAATGAAGCTGATTAATTGCGTTCCGTGGTGCCCCTTGACCTGATGCGTCATTGAAGGCCACATTGGCTTTGTCACATGATGGAAGTAGACAAGACAACGCTGCTTGGCCCTGTGAATGAAACATTTAAATGCCCAGATGTAACTGTTGATAGGAGCACCCTTCTCTGCAGTTTCTGCAGTAAGGAATTTTCATACAATCGGAATAACTCAAGCCTGAAATATCACCTCAATGCAAAGCATTTAGCAGCATGCCTGGAGGTTCAAGCAAGCACAGCCTTTGATACTAGCGCTAGTAGCCAGCCTTGTTGAGCTACACTCTACCCCATGTTAAGACACAAACTGAGTAAGTCTACCTGTGACTGACTACCAACTACTTTGCAAAATGGATTGCAAAGGACTGCAGACCATTTTCTGTGGTAGAGGAAAGGGGGACAGGTGTGTCCAAAATCCAGCAACTCACATCTGCCAAAATTCATTTGAATTAATAAATGTTTACACTTTCACAGCAAATATGTGATCAATTTAGATTAATTAATCACAGAGCATGTAATTAATTAGATTTTTTAAATTGCTTGACAGCCCTAATACAGTTACATGTCTACATATTCGTTTGGAATTTAGAATGAGAACGTGCTGGTATTTTCAATTGATTGACAGGGAAAGCAACTCAAAGACCTCACTGACTTTCATTAGGCATTGAGTCCTTTCTACGGCAGGTCATACCACATCTACCTCTAGCTCTCCTCCCCTGATAACACAGCAGTTACTTCCTCTATCACACATTCTTCCCTTACTTCAACCTTTTGTCCATATACTCTCCTCGCTTTTCTTATACTTTCTGTTCATTCTGTACATCTCTCCTTATCTTTTCTTACCCCACACACCCCTCCGTGCTCATCCCTGGTCTTTAATTAATCAAAATGAGCTAGCCCCTGGGTGACCCCCAGAGAGCTGCTAGTTAATTTAGATTTACTGCCAGTGTCCAGCTGAGGGCAGATAACAGTAGTAGGAGTTCTTCCTTATGTAGGTAGGAGGATGATGCAGGGCTAGCCCATTTGCTACGCTGCTTGAACAGTTTATAAAGGTAAAGTATGACAGAGAGAGTCTGAGGGCCATGACAGCAGAGAGTGAGAGCCAGTAAGGCAGAACACGGCTGAATAATAACACCCACCAGAGGTCTTAATTCACTAAACTAGTCCTAAGCTAAATTCTGATATCACTAAAGCTTCCACCTCTGCCTCTCTCCACTCAGTTTCTGTATCAACACTGAATTATTTGGGCATTCTGATTTGTGGGATACATCTTTAGGTTAGGCTGTTCACATTCACATTATTATAAGATTATACCCTAATAATCCAAATTAAAGTAATTAAATCTTTCCATGAGTTGTCCAAAATAAGACTTTTTCATTGAAAATTGTGTTTTGACACTACAGAGTGAAGTAGTAGAACTTACAAAACTTCAACAAGTAGCCCCCTGTGTTATGTTTCATCAAAATGGATGAAAATCAGGAGGCACGTGTAGCACTGAAGACTTAAAATCAGTCTCTGGACCCATAACCTAAACTCAATAGGAAGTCAGTCATTTGAATTGACTGTGCAATTTAGTGGATTTTTTTTTTGCCATTTACAGGGGGTGATTTTGCATTTCTTAGGATAAGGAATGACCCACCCTACTTTGCCCTACTCTGCATCTGATTGGCTCACCCTGGCATTCTTACCCTAACCCTAACCAATCTCACTCCTCTTGCCTTACCAATCCAACCAACGAAGGCAACAAGTACTAGCCAATCGTAAGAAGAGTAGAGTGGGTCATTCCTTTGCTATCCCAGGAAATGCAAATTCACTTGCAAGGGTCATACTTTTACAAACTCCTCCTACAGATTTATTGCCATCTACTTCAAATTTGGGCAGCAGTATCTGATCACCTGGGCCGTGGCAAGTTGATGCAATTTTATTTTTTTATCAAATGGTGTGGCCATGGCAAGGCATTGAATTTCCATGTTTCACCATTAAACAGGAAGTGGTTTGTAACTCAAACATAAATGATCAAATCTGCCCCAAACTTCCCATTTGATAAGAGTCACTACCTGAAGACATCTACATGCTAATATAGGTATATAGTCATAGAGTCACCTACTGGCAACATGTTTTATGTTTAGATGTAATCCTTCTAGCAAGTTGACCAGATCCACCTCAACCTCAAATTTGTGTCCAAAAGCCTTAAGACGCTGATAATGATTCATGTTGAAGATTGTGAGTTTTCATCAAATGGCGTTGCTGGCAAATTAAGATGTTTCGACACAGGAAGCTGATGTAACTCGACTTAACATAGTTAAATCTTCCCCAGATGTCATACACTGGATAGGAGTCCAGGCTTGAAGCATAGATGCATAATAATAACTACATACTGGACCCCAAGATGGCATCTATTTATTTCTATGGAGTTGCTCACCTGGCGCATACAGCAAAAGAGTTTCTAGCTTTGGGGTTTATTTCTGCAGTATGCAACCCACTGAATATGCACAATAATGTTTCTCCCACCAGCCCTGCCCGCAAGTTCCCGCTCAGCTAATAGACTTAAGAATTTTAAAACACACAAGTTTTACAAATAAAAAACCTTCATGGATCAAAAATTAATGATAGAAAGATTCATAATTGACTTTGTTTGCAGTTTGAGGTGTCCTGTCAACAGTTACAGACGTCTCTTGTATAATAGTGGTCAGTGGGGAAAATGATTTTTGGGCAGCCAGGGATTTATTTATTAGGGGCTGGGCAGTCTAAGCTGCCAGGACCCTATTGTTCTGCTGCATGTTTCTTCTTCTTCTCCTTCTTCTTCTTCTTCTTCTTCTACTTCTTCTTCTTCCGAGGAAATCCTACTTCCCATGCTTGAAAAATGACCAAACTTTGCACAAAGGTCAAGTCCCATGCCAGATTGCCACAGCTGCAAAAACAGGCCAATAGTCCTGATGGTGGCGCTACAGCAAGCCTCTAAAGTTCAAAATTTTGAAAATTCACAACAAATCAACCATATGTGCTACAGATTTGCAACTTTCACCAAAATGTAGCCCCAATACTGACAAAACTTTTGTACACTGAAATCTGTTGCAAATTATGAAGTCCATCACTCTGTTTTTTTTTTCAAAAACGGTAAAACTTTTAAATCATTATCAATCAACCACAAACTGCTACAGATCATCTTCAGATGCTAGAATTTCAGATTTAAAACCATCATGAAAAATTGAGCCTACAGTGCATCAAAATGTTTGACAGTAAACGGTATTGTATTGTACACATATACTTGCAAATTCTTGCTACATACATTTTCAATGTTCATTAAAAGAAATGACAAAATTTTTGAGTCATGGTAGATGATGTTTGGAAAATATCAGAATTTTATCTAAACTGAATTTTTTACAGCATTTGAATTTCGCTCTCATGCCAACAAGGTCAATGCAAAAATGGCATTTTTAAACATCAGTTTTTCATTTATGGAGCCAATTGTTAAAAACAAATTACCAACATCTCCATGCTGTCCAGATGCAATTTGTGTATTTTCGGATTTTTGTCTTAATAACTGAATTTTTGACAGCCATCTGCCATTTAAACACGATGCTGTCTTGCACACAGGTGACTGGTTAGTCAATTTGTGAAGCTACATGTGATGTTTCTTCTTGCCAGTTAGCTCAGTGAGATAGGGATGGTTTTGAAGATTAATGATTCAAGCCTCAGCTCGTGCAACATTTCCATATGAGAAATCTACCCAAACTTTTCATAAAGGTCCAGTCCCATGCCAGATGTCCTCAACTGGAAACACAAGACAATAGTCCTGATGGTGGCGCTACAGCAAGCCTCAAAATTTCAAAACTTTGAAAATTTATAACAAATCAACCATATGTGCTACAGCTTTGGAACTTTCACTTTGAAATTTGCTTTTCCATGGCATGGATGGCTACTGTCTGGCACCCTGATGCTTAGCTTAGTCAATTTGTGAAGCCACACATGAACTGTCACCTGACAATTAGTGAGATAGAAGACGGACCTCAGTCTCAGAAGTTGTGAGTTCAAGCCTCAGCTAAGGCAGGACGGACATTCTAATGTGAAAGTCCTATGTTCAGGCATCATGCTATATGTATTAGAGACTACTAAGGTTAATATAATTATGATCCAGGCAGTTTTTCGGAGAGACAAATACTCTTTATCAACACTTTTCCCTTTTTTGTCTGCTTAGCCTAATTTTATTTTATTTGTGCAGTTTTGCTGCTGAAAGGTAATGTTGATTTCCTTTTAAAATAAAGCTGTCATGGTGCATTTACAATTTTACAAATAGGCCTATCTCTGCTATGAATCATTTCATTATTGATTAACATTCCAGTTATTTTCTATATTAAATGTTTGTCTATAAATTATGTAAAATTCATATTACCTTTCCCCAAATTCCAATCTGGCATCCACAACATCTCACTTTGTCTGACTAAAGTCCAAAACCATGATAAAGCAGATTTGAGGAGGATATCCTCAAATCTGTGAAGGTAACTCCAACACTGATGCCTGAAACAATCAATCCATCTTGAAATAGTTGTGGATTAATTATGTGTTTGACTTAGTGATTTATTGACTAATCACTGCAACTGTAGAATTCCTATAATGAGCTAGAAGAAGTTTTAAACATATATACCGCAGAGTTGTCTCTTGCTAATTAGCTCAGTGAGATAAAGCATAATCTCTTATGCTTAGAATGACACCTTTTTTCATCTTCCTACACTCTGCTTGTTGCTCAGAATTGCCTAATTTTGCCTAAAACTGCCCAGCCCTGATCATTGCTGCGCAGCAGCTATAATTTATTGATTAATTTCAATACTGTGAGTGGCCTGTAGACATCTACATGCTGGAACAGGAAGTCAAACTTATGTGACAAAGATCCTCAGTCTACATGTGAAATTTACATGGTGTGGTCTACACATGATATACTGCAACATGACATATAATCAGTGCATAGTAGTGATCACAGGAAGTGGTCCACACTATTCAATATGTAATTTCTCCACACTCAGCAATTCCTCTCTTAGTTTTTCCATTTCCCCACTGTGCACATTATAATCTGTGTGTACCTTTATATTCGGGGTGTCCATTTTGAAATCAGTTTGGAAAGATTATTAGAAAAACGACAACATTGGTTATTTGTCAAACTCTTAAATGACAGATAGCACATTTGTGTTTTCCTGTCAAGAGATCAAGTAAATATCAAAGGGAGGGATCATTATGTTATGTTATATGATTATTTTTGTAGAACTGTAAAACCTCTCAGAGAGGAGGTTGGGATCGATGGCGTGGTGTACAGTGTCTAACTTTGACACTGGAGATTACAGTTTGCATCTTGTGCCCTATACCAGCAACCAGTGTTGGCTTCTTTGAACAATTAAATCAATATACCCCTAAACAAGTAATACTTTACCAGCAAAATGACCATTTGTAAATTACTCACCTCATGTTACCTTTAATTTGTGAGGAAAAATGTGTTTCTTGTTTGCCTCCACAGTAAATGGAGAATCCAAAAGAGGCAAACATTCTTCATGTATTTAAGTCATCAGGGTCCTTGATTAACAACAGCATAACTTTATGCTGAAAAGCACTATATAAATCCAATGTATCATTATTATTATTATTATTATTATTATTATTATTATTATTATTATTATTATCATTTTATTGTTATTATTATCCAAACATCTGTTTACAAACTGCTTTGGTGACCTCAGAATTGCATCTCTGCTTTTTGCAGATTATGTGGTTTTGTTGGCTTCATCACGCCATGCCCTCCAACATAGTCCGGGCGGTTTGCAGCTGATTATGAAGAGGCCAGCATGACAGTCAGCACCTCCAAGTCTGAGGCCATGGTTTTCTGCTAGAAAACAGTGGAATACCCCCTCCAAGTTGGGAGTGTGTTACTGCCACAAGCAAAGGAGTTCAAGTATATTGGGGTCTTGTTCACGAGTGAGGTTAGAATGGAGTGTGAGATAGATTGGCATTGTGGCGCGGTGTCTGCAGTGATGCTGGTGCTGCGCTGGACTGTTGTTAAGAGAGATCTGAGCCAGAAGGCAAAGCTTTTGATTTCCCAGTCCATCTACATCACAACCCTCACCTATGGTCATGAGCTATGGGGAGTAACTGAAAGAATGAGATGGCAAACTTAAGTGGCTGAAATGAGTTTCCTCCAAAGGGTGGCTGAGCTCAGGCTTAGAGATAGGGTGAGGAGCTCAGACACCAGGAGAAAGCTCAGAGTAGAGCCGTCGCTCGTCAAATGAGGCCAGTTTAGGTGGTTCGGGCATCTGATTCCTCCTGGGCGCCTCCTGTTAGAGTTGTTACAGGCACATCCAACTGGTAGGAGGCCCTGGGGCAGACCCAGAGCATACTGGGGGGATTATATATTTTGTCTGGCTTGGGAACGTCTCATGATCCCCCAGAAGAAGCTGGAAAGCATTGCTGGGAAGAAGGACATCTGGAGAACTTTCCTCAGCCTGTTGCCCCCCTGACCCAGCCCCGGGTTAGCGGTTGAAAATGTATGGATGTTTACAAACTCTTACACAACTCATGCATTGTAATTCAAGTCTTTTCATCCAGTTGTATACTCAGTACTTCCCAAACACATGCATTTAAACAATAAGGTTCCAATATGATGAGCATGCTTGGCCATGCACGTGTGTATGAGTTCCACTTGAGCAGAGTTCAAACACATGTGCATGGATAGATTGTAAAAATAATGGACGTCGTTACCATGACAACACCCATTGGTTTGTGGACCTTGAGTTCTGCATTTAAGCCATTGTTATCTTCATTTTCTGGAGACAGAAGTGACCATAGGGTGAGAGAGCAGAGCTGTGGAGGAGCAAGGGGTGGATCTGACTGAGAAGCTGAGGACATTATCTGCAGACATCCTGTCACTTGAAAGAGTCTGCCTTTAATTATGTGTAACTTTGAGCTTAAGTTTTATCAAAAACTTTACTCCCCATACAGTTGTCATCAAGGGAGAAATTAGCTATAGAGGCCAAAACTGTTTATTGCACCAGGCTGTAAACATGTTTATTTCTGCTGTAAAGTTAGGGATTTTATCATGGGGGTCTGTGGGGATTGACTGGTTCCTGGAGCCAGCTTCAAGGGGCCATTCAAAGAACTGCACTTAGGGGTTGACTTCATTTTTTAGCCTCGGAGCTTGCCACTTGTCAGGCATGCTACAAAGCTGTGCGTGAGACTGTTTGCACCGACATAGTTTAGATCGTTCGGTTACATTGTAACCGTGGTTCTCTGAGTGAGGAGACTGTCTCCCCACTCAGTAATGATATCATAACTATAACACGTGGAAAATTAATGATCTTTTAGACAAACCACTTAATGTGGTTACAGTGTAACCGAATGTGCACCATGATGCTAAGAGCTCCCAGTGGTAAGAATATGCAGCCCTCTTAGACAGCACCCGAGTGCTCTTCATGGTCTGAACCACTGACTGTGCAAGTCCCAAGCCTAGCAGACTAGCCCAAAGCTTGAGCCAGGCCCCCAGCCTGACTCAGAAGGTCCCGTCAGACATATGCTGCTGCCACTGTGCTGTTCGTTCTCACTAGCATGTGATGGCCTTGCAGACTCAGGAGAAAATGCTGGAGGGCCAGGTAACCGGCTCTCAGTTCTAGAGCATTGATATGCTGGCCCTTCCAGCGAGCACTCCAGACCCCACTGGTGCCTCTGCCCACATGGAGTGCACCCCACCCGACCAGGGATGCATCCATAGAGAGCATACTCTCCCTTGAGATGTTAGCAGGTTCTCCCACCACCTGACTTCTGCACTAAGCTGCGCAGTGACAAGCACTACTGCCTACAGTTGTCTCTGTGGACAGAGCCCCAGGCTGAAGAGACACCTCTGGACTGAATGCATGTGTAGAAGAGCCAATGGCACCACCTGTACCATGGCTTCCATAAGACCCGAGAGGTGCAAACACAGCTGCCTGGTACCCAGTCAAAAATAAGAGAAACCTGTTTCTCCTGTGACAGTGTCACCAACCCTGCTCTGGCATCCAGCCATATGTCTAGAAACTGGGTGGCCTGCCTGCACAGGCTGTAATGACTGCACTCGTTGATGCGCAGCCCCAGGCCCTGAATGTGATTCAACAACACAGACAGATGATGGTAGCACTGCTCCTCTGTCTGTATACATATCAGCCAGTCATCCAAATGTTCAGTACCTGAGACCATGCCTCAGCAGAGGGCCCAGGACTGCATCCATACACCTGGCGAAGGTGTGGGGTGCCAGCGAGATGTTGAAAGGGAGGACACAAAACTCAAAGGTTTTTCCCTTAAAGGCAAACCTGAGAACCTGGAATTTGAAAATGCTTGAGGTTGTCGATTGTAAGCCAGTCGCCTTCTTGGACAGCCTGCTTGACCTTGGGCACTGTCAAAATTTTGCTCTTCAGGGGCCTGAGGAACTTGTTCAGCCCCCTGAGGTCTAAGACAGACCGAGTGTCCCGTCCCGCTTTGGAACAAGAAAACAGTAGGAATAAAACCCTGCCTGCTGATATTCTCCCTTCAAATCCAGAGTGCAGATCTCCGAGTGCAAAACCTCCCTGTGCTGGTGGTTTGCAATGATGGAAAATGCAGCCACACTTGTCAGAGGAGGAGCACTTCGGAACTGTAAACAATACCGCTGGGTCATTGCTGAGACAACCCATGGGTCTGCCCCCAGAGCCTCCCATGCCGCCTGAGGGCAAGGGAAGGTTGGGGGTTATGTTGCGTCAGGATTGAGCCGTGGATCTGGGTGGCCCCTGCCACATCCTTGGCCCCTTTTAGACTTGCCCCACCATACTGCATCCAGCCAGCCCTGCAGATCTTCCCGACCCCAAGCAGGTGGATTTTGCTTGAGCTACTGCAGCTGAGGCCGCTGCCAGTCCTGACCTTGTTTTAAAGGACAACTTTGGTATTTTTCAACCTGGGCCCTATTTCCCCATGTGTATGTGTGCGTATGATTCATAAGTACAACTTGTTCTAAAATTGGTTCAGTGTTGAGGGAGCCAGATGCAGGGGACAAATGTGTCCCCTATAAGTTTGCGCATTAAAAGTGCTTTTTTTCACCACTGACTGGTTCAGATCACCAGTGCTATCTCTGTAAATAGCATACTAGCCTTTCCCTTACCTCTGGGCTGTGTGATATCACGAGCTTTGCTCCACTGTGTCTGTAGCTCTCTCTAAACTTGGCATCCATTTGTAGCACAACTAGCCACAACTTCAGCATCTCACCGTCCGACATAGGCAGCCTATGAAAGCGACATCCTGTTATTGCCTTCAGGAAAAAGGCCCGTTTATTTGAGCACTCCAAAAACTCCGGTAACACTCCAGGGGGTGGCACGTAAAAGACTCCGTCCTCCGACTCTTCTAGCGTATCACACACACTTCATACACACATACTCACTTACAGTACCAAGCGGGGCAGCCCTGCCCCTCTCTGCTCCAACACTGACTGACAGCTCAGTCCACTCATAGCTCTCATAACACTGGCGATCTGAACCGGTCAGTGGCGAAAAAAAAAGCACTTTTAATGCGCAAACTTTTACAGGACACATTTGCCCCCGGCTCTCAGTTGCATGTGCCTCCCTCAATACTGAACCAATTTTAGAACGAGTTGTACCTATGAATCATACGCACACATACACATGGGGAAATAGGGCCCAGGTTGAAAAATACCGAAGTTGTCCTTTAAGGTGCCTGATATCTCCTTAACACAGTGACGGGCTTCCTGGCCCTGCTGAATCATCATGGATGCGTCAGGCCCAAACGAGACAGATGGCTCAACAAGCATTTTGAGTAGACACACCCTATCTTCTGGCTGCAGCATGGACTGTGACAGCCAGAAATAGCGCCCTGCCACCCAAAACACTTGCCATAGCACTGCTAGCCTCACCCTGCTCCCTCATAAGCTTAGAAAGAAGTAAGGAGATGCGTTGTAATTCGGTTATGAGATCCACATTACACTCCTCCTACAGGGACAGTATGGCACCTGTGTTTGCCAGCTGTGTCTGGACTGCCACGGCTTCATGCATTTTTCCCAACAAGCCATCCATTACCTTGCAGATTCTACAATTTGCCTTGCCCAGGAGGGACTTTGATGGAGCTACCAAGGCAGCCAGAGCCTGATCCATGAGGGCAATGGCCCACAGCCTATCCTCTCCTGATTGTCAACTGCAGCCATATGACCGTAGAGCCCCAACCAGCATGCCCCTGCTGTCGGTGTTGCAAACCAACTCCTTACCACCTCCTTGAAATCAGAAAGGAGAGGCACAAGGAACCATGCAGATCACCCCCCTGTTTCATCGTCAAAACGAGAAGGGGTGAGACCCTAACCAGCTGGCAGGTCGAGCCCCAGAGCCAAAGCAGCTCGGCCAATAATTTCCTAAAGGAGTGGCAGCTGTTGATCATGCTCCTTTACAGGCACCTGCTGTCCCTCTGAAGACAACTCACCATCCTCAAGGAACCCAAGGCCAAGAGTGTCTGCTTCCTCCTCCAACTTAGGGAGAAAGGGCTCCTTTCCAACTCAGGCCCAAGAGCAAGGAAGTTCCCATGTGACACAGTCAGCTCACCTCCCACTTATACTATAATAGTGGAGGTGGAGGGGCACACTTTACAGGCCCCTATCCCCCACTACTGGACACGCCAACCAAGGGCACTTAGTTGGCTGCGGGCCCTGAGAAGGGGCCGGTGGACATCTGCCAAATGAATGGCAATGGGCTTCCCTTAGCCTTGCAGATGCAGTTCATTCATGAAGCCGAATTATAATGATTGGCCAATGCATGCTTGATTCCAAAACATGACGCACAGTAGTCATGACCATCCTCTACTGACATATTAAGTGGGGCCCTGCTGGCTTGCCATCATCTCTCTCCTCTTTTCTTTTTTTTTCTTTGAGAGTGACGTCACTGTAGGGCGACCAGAATGTGCACTTCTACCGGAGGGAGATGTGTTTTAATGAGGAGATGGGAAGCTTACACAGGTGCTAACCAAAAAAACAGCTACACCTCATGGTTGCTAACTGTGTAGGTAAACCACTTGCCGAAGGTCAGCTCTCCAAAGGTAAGTGGATAAAACACTAAACTCATCTCTCTTCTTTCTGCTGTCATGTCGACTCTGACAGGTGGAAAGCAATGAATCAGTGGATGCATGCACATGGTGAGGCTTTTATTGCCTGGCGCATGCAGACCACATAAAGTGGTGTGTCTTAAAGATGGGCATGATTCTCATAGTTATGATATAACTACTGGGTCTGAGGCTAAATTGAGTTCATATGACGTTTTTCAAAACAACTTTTTATGTCGAGGCTTCAGGACACTTGGATCACTACGGATGAACAGTATAGAGATATTTTGTGGTTTCAAATTTGTGTTCTTGGACGTTAGTCTGGGGCACCATCAGCCATTATGTGTGCTAGCCGCTCCCCCACCGATCTCCACAAGGGATGTGAGGACTCTAAAACTTCACCAGAGCCTCCTTCGGCATGAGAGTGAGTAGATAATGGCTGAATTTTCATTTTTGGGTGCACTATCCCTTTAAGTTGCCTAAACTCAACCAAGTCTTAATCGTAGAGGTGGAAAATCCTAAAACACTCAGGTCATTTGTGTTCTGGGAGGCACTGACAAACAATGTTGTCCTAGTTCCTGGTTCAGGTTGTTTGTGCTATGCAACCATATGTGTGTTGCTGGCTTGGCTGCTAAAGTCTGTTTCTGCGCAGCAGCTTGGGGTCTGTGTGTGTTACTGTGCCCCAGGTGCTAAGGAGAGTTCGTAGCTATATGGCAGCTTGTTCTTTGGCTCGGTGTGTTTTTACGCACCACAAAACCAAAGTGGCTCCAAAAACCAGACCTGTAGGTTATTGGAGGATTCTCTATTTGTGGCCTGGTAATGGGACTACTAACAGTGTTACTTTTGTGACATGTTACCCCCAAACCAGAACATTCTACTCCAGTGAGACACACAATGTTAACATGTTATAGAAGTAATGTGCCGCAATAATACATTATGTTTAAACAGTAATGAAGAAATATAATGTTACCAGCAGAATTCTGTTACGTTATGTTACCACCCAAAATCAACTGTTTATTGTTTTTTATTTTTCATTCATCCACACTGATCCACTATGCTCCACTTCCACTGGTGCGCCACCAGAAAAACATCCCCCAAAGGTAGTTGTGACTTGTCACATCACTACAGACAGCATTATAGAAGGCACTGCTGATCGGCACATCTGGGTCATGTTGTACTCATGACATACAACATATCGCATTCTGCCATTGTGTCCTAAGTAAGCCTGGAATTTCATCATTTTAGGGGCAAGGCCACTTGGCGTTTTGTGTTGTCAAGGGCAGCAAGACCATAAAATAAAACAATGATTTATCAAGTCCACGTCCAAAATGAATTTAATTTAAGGACTAAGGATGTATAACTATCTGTGAAATGAATAAATAAAACAAGCTCAAGTAATAATAATGAGTATGATAAGTAATAATGTGATTTATTTAATAGCACTAATAAACCCAATGTGTTTTAAATATAGAACAACAAGGTTTATGTATTTATAAGCAAACAATCTTAAATATTAGGCCTAAATATTTTTTGCAATCAACTTTTTATTTATTTATTCAGTTTGCAACATTTCAGTAGTTACATTCATTTCAATAATTGCATTCAACATTAATATCGCAAGCATACACTACACATATATTAACTACAGAACACCCCCATACATTATTCCACACCAACTCCCAATCAATTGTCTCTGTTCCTAGAAGTATATCTCAGGGGTTAAAGCAAGAAAAAATTTTGTACCTGAAATGTGGAGCACCCAAGATTTGTGTGCCTGAAATCTGAAATCTTTTCCGGAGTGGGGGGGGTTTGGTGCTTCACAAAATGAAGAAATAGAAATCTATGTGTTGCAAAGGAACATGTTTAGTATCAAAACGAACAAAAAGATTATAGCTTTAGTCGTTACTTTTCAGATTAAACTTTTATGGCACAATGAGTTTATAAATAAAGATTAAACTTTCAGTGGTTACCAGACTTTTGACTTATAGCTCCTACATCTCTTTTTTGCCTTGGTGCTATTTATTTTTAGAAGTGAAATCATTTAGGCTGTTTGCAAAATTGTATTGTGCTTGATGTGAATTAAACAGGCAGTTACGTCGAAATTTCGCCTCTGGGCAAGCTTGTCATCATTGAAGTGGATCATATAATGTTGTGGTGGTGACTTTAAAACTTCAGCATAGAGGATTTTTATTGTAACTTTTGTTTCTGTCTGGTTTCTGTTACCTTACCTTCAAAATTACCGCTGGCTTACCAGAACCGTCTGTGCTCTGTGTCTCAATGTAACATGATGTGAAAGCATGCACAGGCATCAGTGTTGATTGGCTACCACTTGTGCCATGTAACCAATCAGAGGGGACTATATATATATATATATATATACATATGTATACTGTATATAGGCCTATATAGCGTATATGTATATATATACCGGACATTGCAAATAACTCTGTTTAGATAAAACCTACAAGCTTCTCTTCCTATGACTTTTCCTATAAACGTGTCTTGTATGTTTTCTGAAGCCTTTAAGTTACAAAAATGAAACCCACCAACCGCGGCTGACCACTGCTGAAAGTTATACATTTTGATTCATAGGCCCTACAGGTGGCTATACATATTGCAAAACTCTGTAAAAGTACACCAAAGCATACATATCGTTTCCAAATATTTATTTGAATGAACATTTATACAGTCAATAAAAAAAACATTTTGTTAATAATAAAAAACGAATGTCAACAGTGACCGCGCCAGCCGGCGGGACTGCGGCTGAACCGCTTCCAATGTTCATTCATAGAGCGGTAGAGCGCACAGTAGAGGGCTGCATAGGGGCCCGGCGGGACCCAACGCAAATATTGCGGGAGCGGGCAGTTTGGACTTTGCTGCGGGCGGGAACGGGCGGCTAAAAAAAACACTGCGGGATCTTAGTGCACATGCATAAGCGTTTCCACTCTATATTTATTCATAAATGGACAAATATGCCCTGAACCAGCTTTCATACCAATTTACCGCTTGCTCCACCTGTCTGTCTGTCTGTCTGTCTGTAAGCTCCATCTGTCATGAGACAAACATGAAAGAAGACTTGCAGTTTATTGTGTTTCACCGGCGACGAACTGTCATTACGCGCGACAATTACGCACAGCTGTGCGCTCTTTATAAGCTCTCACTGTGAACCTTTGTTGCATAATAAAGATTTGCCCCCCTCAGTAACTTCATCCTGGCGCCGGGCTTGCCTTAACCTCAATCACTGCGTGATTAGTATATAAAGGTAGAAAATAAATAAATACAGAGGAGAATAGAATATGAAACAGCCTTTATTTCATTAAAAACCAGATGAAAACAACGAAATAGGAGCGCTATTCCTGACCAGTGCATCAAAAGACATGCAGACCAGGGAAACGAAAGAAACAACCCCATGAATCTCTTTATTAATAGCCTATAAAATGACGCTCCACAGTGCCCTTCCAGCGCCTTTCTGCCAGAAAAAGGCGCTATGTGGACACAGGGCCTAAATCATTTTCCCGGTTCACACATATATATATTTTAGGGGCAAATGCGAGTGAAATGCTCACACTGCAGAGCACTTCTGCCCGTGCCAGACAGAAACTTCACCACACCAGAAATTCGGCGCTGTGCCGGAAAACTTTAACCCCTGTATATCTGCCTCCCATGATCTATAACCGGGTAATTCTGTAGAGATGTATGATATGAGATTGTTATAAATGAAGGAGACTGCTTTCTTTTAGGGTGCTCCTTCCATGAGAGATACTATAGAGAGAGTCCTCAATTCAGACCCTCAGGGAACCTTGTGTGAATTAAGTGCTGACCTTACCCTAAAGTAGAGGAACTGTGAATTTCTTGGGATACCAAAATGGGACATTAGATCAGGAAAATCTAAAATTGAGTTTTGACCTGAGATATCTCCCAACGTCCAGATGCCATGTTGAGCCCACAGTTTTCGAAATGAATGGTTCACCACCTGTCAATAAATTGGTATTATGCCAAATAGGGGAGTGTTTTCTTCCCATTCCAAATGAACTTTGTAAGCTTTGATTCAAGTTTCTGCCAATACCCTGTTGGAGTTGGTAATAGGAGCATAGAGCTAATAAAGCTTATATGTGGAAGAATATTCATTTTGATTGTAGCTATGCAGGCGGGCATTGATGAAGGGAGTGCTGCCGACCTCACAAGGCCATCCTCAACTTTCTTCAAAATAAATGAATAATTATTTCTTGCTATTGCCTGGATACAGGGACTGATTTCTACACCTAAATGTATCGCCTTTTGCGCCACCGGTATGTGGGATTGGATATTCAATTTCTTCAGATCTGTGTTCAACAGCAGCAAAATCAACTTGGAGTAGTTGTTCTTGTAGCCAGACAAGTGTTCTATGATTTTCAGTATATGCGGAAGGAACCATCGTAAATCAGAGAGGTAAACAAGTGTATCATCAGCGTACATAGAAATGTAATGTGATGTAGATCCTATTTTAATTGGGGCAACTAATGTGCTTTGCTGTATGTATTGGGCTAATGGTTCGAGTGACAAATTAAAGATGGAGGGAGATGCTGGGCACCCCTGCCTAGAGCCACGACTTATACTGAAAAGATCAGAAAGGTGCCCAGCTGTGACAACCCTAGCAGAGGGATTAGAATACAATACTTTTATCATTTTACTAAAATTTGGGCCAAATTTGAATTTTTCCAGGACATTCCACAAATATCTCCATTCCAAGCGATAAAAACGCCTTTTCCGAATCGAGAAATAGGAGTCCACCGGGTAAGCCTGTCTTTTTGGTTTCAGAGATAATATGCAACAGCCAGTGGACATTATCTGATGCTAACTGTCCTTTAAGGAAGCCGGTCTCATCCGGATTGATTGACTTCCTAGTAACTTTATCCAGACGCATGGCAATAACTTTGGAGTAAATTTTAATATCTGCATTAATTAGTGATATAAGGTGATAGCTTGAACAATTCTGGGGATCCTTCCCAGGCTTATGAAGTAATAAGTGCTGTGTTGAGATCTTTGTGGCAATAGCCCTTTTCTATAGCTGAGTTAATAGTATCTAGCCAAATGCAATATTCCATAATTCTAAAATACAGCTCAGCCGGGATACCACCTGTTCCTGGTGAGCGCCCCCTATTGGTTAATTTAAATGCTGTATGTAATTCATCTAATGTTATAGGAGCATGCAGGTCCTCAGATTCATCGTCAGATAGCATAGGTAAATTCAGATTGTCAAAGAATGAATCAAATAAGTCCTGTGAAAATCGGTCCTCCGAAGAGTATAGATTGTCAAAAAATGACTTCAATGTATTATTAATGTCAGCTGTTTTGGTGACCAGTCCCTTCACCGGACAGTTTATAGAAGGAATGTTGAATTGGTTTTCTTGCTGTTTCAATGTTAATGCAAGGAGATGGCTTCGTTTACTGCTATCAGAGGTGATATGCATCATAAATTCAACCCGTTGCCTCAGTATAGTTCTGCCCTCACAGACCTACGCTTTGCTTCCATCCCATTACTATAGCTGTCCTTAAAGCTATAGTGCGTAACTTCTGTCGCCCCCCAGCGGATAAGGTGTTATTACAACAAATAAGCCGGCACTTCCATGTACACAGAGTAACACTCGCTTCACACCGTGTACACAACGTTACACAGCGTGGCGAACACCAGGCTGCTAACATTATATCATGTTCATGGCACCATTTCCAAGAAAATAATAAAGTACTAGGTCCAGTACATGTAACAGCAACACATACTACTCGTAATTATAAACCAAGTCACTTACTTATCCAACAGCAGCAAGGCAACATCCGTGTCTGCCCTCAGCCCAATTTCTTCCTTCAGGGCTCTCCACCGACGAAAAGCAACGCCAATACAAATCCTTGTTTGCCTTCTCCGTCGGTCACTTTCCTTCTTTGCAGACAGACCTTCAGCCGAACAGCCAGGCTTTTTCTTTGTGGTAGGATCCACTTCTGAACTGTGTCTCGGCCGCTCCTCCGCCATGTTGCTTTCTCTTTCTACCTGCGCTCTACCTCTTGCTATGAGACTCTCCGCTCTTCCTCCCCCTGCCCTTCATTTCCTGTGCGCCAGCGTGGGAATGTCGCCGGTCAACACGCAAACTAAAAATGATATATATTGAAAAATACGGCGAGATGTTAGAGGAGCCAATCGGCTTAATCAGCATTGTGTCATCTCCTCTAGTAGTGGCTTGGGTGAAACGGACATTTACGGACATGTAGAAGTTACGCACTATAGCTTTAAGCTCTCTCTCTAAATTACTGCAAGCCTGTTCCAATTGGGTAATCTTTTGCATTCTGTGCTTTTTAAGATAGGATGAGAAACCAATCGCATTGTGGCACAGAAAGTCTTCAATTGCTGACCATATTATTGCTTTATCTGAAACTGAATCTTTGTTAATATTAATAAATTCTTCTAGTCTGGGCTTAACTTGTGCAAGATATTTTTCATTTCTCAGAAGGGTTGTATTAAACCTCCACCTGGATGGAATGCCTTGTAAAAAATCAAAATTAAATGAGGTTATAATTGCATTATGGTCAGAGATATAGCCCTAAATATTTTTTGAGTGTATATGATAAACTGATTCACTGAAGTTTGAGTCAGTGTGGGTGCAGCACAGCAAGACCTGGATGAGTCTGAAAATAATTATTAAACAAACCTCAAACTTGTCATCTAAGCATAATCAGCCACATATTCAGTAGGCTACATATTAAAAAAGGGGGGGCTCACGACTCATTTATATTCCTTAACAGTAGCGTGGGAGCACGGCTACGGGACGGCGCACTGCAGAACCGGAGTCATCTCCTCGATAAGTAAACTGCCTTAAATAAATCTAAATAAAGTAGGCTATTAAATGACAACATTTTGGTATGGTTCTTATTCTATGTGACAAAGGTTATCCTCTCAATACCTTATAACCCTGCTGGCAAACCCTGCCGAAGAGCAGGAGTGCAGGCTTAATACACACATGCACACGGGTCACGGTGGAGCGCTGCTTTGGTTACTTAAGGGAAGGTGGCTCTGTCTTGGACCAGCGGGGGGGAACGCTGCTGTATACCCAGAAAACATGTGCGGCATAATTTTGGCCTGTGCAGTTTTGCACAATATTGCTTTAGTCAATGGAGTGCCGTTTGATGTGCTGGTGCAGCCAGATGAACCAATGGCCAGGGAACCGTGGCCAGCACAGCCTCCACTGGGGGCTATACGGAGGAGACAGGACCTCATTCATCACTTCTAAAATGTGAAGTATACCTGAACGTTGTGTAAGTGCTCTACAGTAGGCCTATTTAATCAATAATGTAATGCAAGTATAGCCTATATTAGGGTATAGGGATATTCAATACAGACAATGGACAACGTTTAGTCATTTAAACGTTTTATTCAGTTTTTTTTTTCTTTAGATTATAGTTAATTTACTTTAGCACGTTTTGTAATTGTCTCGAGCGTGCTAACTGAAGCCAATAAACGGCATATTTCTGTCTGCCTTTCCAGGACCTCTGCCGTTAAGCATTTAAACAAAACAATAAAAATTTCTGCCTGTGTAACATGTGTAAGCCTATTTGTTTGGACAATAGTGTACTGTTGTTAAATTAACTAATGCAAGCAAAAGGAGGGCTGGTAGTTACCATTCTGCTCCGATGCAAGTGCGCCTGTGTCTCCACCACCACCACCACCTGTGCCAGAGATAGATTCTTTCCTCGGTCCCCGTCAGGGTCACACTGGGGTCTGGTTGGCCTCCTCCAGTCTGCATGTTGGCTTTTTGTTGGCAGCTTTAAGTCTCACCACTTTTTTTTTACCTAAACGTAAAGAACTGTGACTTGATCAACTACCAGGCATTGGCTATTAAGCTATGGATGAATAAAAGATTATTTTTTTATTATCATCATTAGATTATAGGCTATTTATTGAGAATTTTATTCAAGCCTCAGCCGGAGACTGTTGACTGCCTCCGTGATCTTCTTCCAGACAGCGTTTTTATGAGCTCCTTTAATGCCAGTTTTTAAACTTCCAAAAAGCACGTATTTATTTACCTCCACCTCAGATGTGAGGGTGCCGATTTCCAGCTGGGAAAAGTTTCTCTTCTTTGCAATATTTCTCTTCTCCATGTTGCAACCTCACAGGGCGAGGCCTCTGAACCACGAATATTTAAGGGTATGACATGTTAATGACTATCGATTTCAGCCACCGCATTTATCAAGGCCTGATCATTCGTACGCTGGGACTGGTCGGATACGAACGTTTCATGAATCACACGTGTGTCCTATCATAAGATGAATCCTGCGCTCAGATCTGCACCTGTTTCTACGCTCGTTTGATAAATGAGGGCCACTGTTTCTACCAGCATCTCCCTCTCTCCTCTCCTCCACACACACACACATGCACACACCTCACCTCCTGATGTTTTCCTTATAGGTCAGTTACACAAGTTCTAGTTTTATGTAGTCCATGGCAGCAACAGTCATGTTTACAACAACAAAGTCACTATATAAACCCAATAATATCTAACTGGAATATAAATATTCCTCCTGACATCACAATACTGAGTGAAGAAAGTCACATTATCTCAGCATGAAGACAAACATCAGTATCAGTCATTCATCCTGCTCTCTGTCCCTCCTCTACTGAGGACACTCACTGTCTGCAGGTCGGCTGCCTCAGGTACATGTTCAGATAAAGTGTTAGCCTACATACAGACAGCTTTCATTTTAGTTTGTCTTTAACATTTTGCTTTTACCACTGCGAGCATGAATGAGAGACTGTGGACAGAGCAGATTGAAACATGGCTTTCTACATGCTGATCACATGTATTGATAAAGTATTGGCTTGGCTGGCAGAGGTTTCATTGCACTTACTCACAGGAACAAGCGTAGTTGTCGTTAACTAGAGTAATCTTGAAGTAATACTCCCTTCATCTGCACTGCAACCCCACCGCTGCAGAATGATGATACATGAAACCGAACCTTTAAAAAGTAACGCAGATAATGGAGCTTACTATTACATTAGGAGTGATAGGGGGATTATAGTTCCTCTTTTCTTTTCCTTGTCTTTCATTTACGTTTTGGACTGGTTTCCACTGAGAAATAAAGGTATGGTTGAGCTGTGTGCCTGTTGACGTCACATCATTGAGGTGCGCACGCACCCTCTGGAGTTAGTTAATGAGGTAACAAGATTCAGGTGTGTGAATGCAGCAGAGGAAAATGTTTGCTGCCATGTCATGAGGAGTCGCCCCGATTTGAAAGTGCTGCTGAAGAGGACGACTCTTTGAGAGCAAAACCAGTTAAAGTTTGTTTTCGGATCCATTTTAACTACAAAAACTGAACTATTGGGAAGAGCCAGGACGGAGCTCGCCGCTCACCGGGAGCCAGAGCTGGCGGTGCCTGGACTGACTGACAGGCCTCTGAGTGCACCTAGCCTGCGGACCTGGTAAGCCGGCTTACCTGTATTATTTCTCGTGCCTGGCAAACCAATGGCACACTCCAGGTTAGGGCTAGCCCATCATCTGAGCTGTTGACATCCTTGGACTTGACTAGTCCGTTACAATTATTATGGACTTGATTAAACTTGCCTTGGGTTGTTTAATACCGGGTCTTGGTACCTATCCCTGCCCAGGCGTTTGATGAAGTCTCCTGGTTGGCTGGTGATAGATTGGTGTCAAACTGTCGTTATAGCCCGTCTGAGCGGTTCATGCCAGTCTCAGATCAAACCCCCCACTGGTGATGTATGCATCATCTCATTTGATGTTGTCCAAGAAGAATCCAGAATGTCATCGCATTTTCTTTTCTCAAAGGACACAGGTGTCAAAGCCATGTTGACAGGAAAGAGGCAGAGGAGAAACGTAAAATCACCTGGAGCAGCGCGGGCAGGGCATCAAGGCCACTGTGGCCTTTGGGCAGTTTTTTTTTTTTTCAGAGGCACAGGGCCAAATGAGGAGGGCACGTGGCCTTGTGCCTCTCGTGAAATTCCTGCCCTGTTCCTAAGGCTGCTTGAAAGTAGCAGGGATAAGGAGCAGGCCTTCGTTTTTCTGTCTTCCTCGTACCGGTGATTGGCACATCTGGGTGATGCTATTATATGTTGGATATGTTCCCATTCACATCCCCATCAACTGCAGAGCAATGCCAGCGCACAGTCCCATTCTTATGCATAACTCTCTCTCTAGTGATGTTGTAGCTGTCCAGCACACCGGAAACCAGCAGGTGGTTCCCCCACCTCTGGTATTTTAATTTGTGCTCGTCATAGTGACTTAATTGCACTTCAATCCATATGTTGTGCTTACCTCAACATTTGTGTACTGTTTCATATCATAGACCCACAGATATTTATCCATATTTGATCACTATCAGACGTTGATCCTCCCTCTGCCTGACCCTCCCTGTGTCCAAGGCTGTTCATGTATTTAAAAAGGTCTAGGCTATTTAATCATTCTTTATCATATTTTTTAATTTTATTCAAAGTGGTTAACCACTGTATGTGAATGCATGAATGAGTCAGACCTGTGCAGCACTGGATTTGGAATTAATTGTAATAAACTGGAGCTTTTGTGTTTTGAATACCTGCTGTGAAACAACATGACCTTCATCTATTTAAAATGTTTTTTTCTGAGGTCATTTTGGTCAAAGTAATGTGAAAGTAGTGTAATAAGTAACTTATTAGTCTACTCTTGTAAAGTATTTTTTTTTCCCAAATGAAGGTAATTAGTAATATGTAATCAATTATGTTTTAGAATAACTTGCCCTACTCTAGTTTCTAACTGTCTTGCAACAGGCTAGCTTAAGGTAGTGTGCCTCCCAGTGTGTCTCACTGGAGTAGAATGTTCTGGTTTGGGCGCTGCAGGGGCAGATAGCATGTTACCTATTCCGTCATGTTGGCTGCCTTGTTGAGTGCAGTGGTACTGAGAACATTATAAAAACACAGTTTAAAGGATAACTTCGGTATTTTTCAACCTGGGCCCTATTTCCCCATGTGTATGTGTGCGTATGATTCATAGGTACAACTCGTTTTAAAATTGGTTCAGTATTGAGGGAGGCGGATGCAGCTGGCAGCTGCAAACGAGCTAAAACGATAATGGGGGCAAATGCGTCCCGTATAAGTTTGCGCATTAAAAGTGCTTTTTTTCCCACTGACCGGTTCAGATCACCAGTGCTATCTCTGTAAATAGAATACCAAGCGTTTCCCTGACCCTTCACCTCCTTCCGGCTGTGATGTCATCTTGCGAGAGCTTTGCTTGTTGACAGAAGAAAACAGAGGAGCAATGCAGAGCGCCGCACAGAGTGGTGCTGGTTGTCCCGGAATACAGTTGAGGGTTTTACTGCATCGGTATCATGGCTGCATATTTACTCAATTTCGAGAATTAGGATGAGCCCTTTTATTATGATGGCCGCCCGTATACGGACGAGGAGCTCCTACAAATTGAAGAGCAGACGAGGATAGAGAGAGAGCCAACGAGCAGACGAGGGTGAAGCAGCGGCTGCACGAACGTGAATCTCTGAGGACTGGTGGTGCTCCTATGGTTGCTGTGACTCCATGCCCACAGAGGAAGAATGTCTGTGTTGCAACGAGTGGGACCTGCTGCCCAATATTCATGGTCTCGATGTGTCCTGGGATGATACAGAAACTACCAAACGCTATGTAACTACGTTAGAGGATTTCCCCCCTCTGATCAACAGGGCAGTGCTGGATACCTTTTTTCACGTGCCCTAAATAAATTGGAGGAGGCGGCCAAAACCTCTGGGACCAAATTGTCAACTATCCATCAAGTATGACTAATATGTCTTTATGCATGTAATACTGATACCTACAATTGTCTCCGAGACGCACATTTACTGTTGCATAGTTTGCCCTCGTATATATCTCGTACCCTGTTTTCTTCCGGCAACAAGCAAAGCTCTCGCGAGATGACGTCACAGCTGGGAAGAGGTGAAGGGTCAGGGAAATGTTTAGTATGCTATTTACAGAGATGGCACTGGTGATCTGAACCGGTCAGAGGCGAAAAAAGCACTTTTAATGCGCAAACTTTCACGGGATGCATTTGCCCCCATATCTACCTTGCGGCTGCCGGCTACCTCAATACTGAACCAATTTTAGAACAAGTTGTACCTATGAATCATACGCACACATACACATGGGGAAATAGGGCCAAGGTTGAAAAATACCGAAGTTATCCTTTAAGCTGTATATTTTATTTTTCAAATGTAATAGGATAATTCAAACTATTGCTGAGTTTGAAATGCGTACTGCACTGACAACCTTGTACCAAATGGTCCAATACGAATACTTGTATTGTTACACCCCAACAGAGGAGGTGTTTTCTTTACAAAAACGATTAAATGTACGGTTAAATGTACCAGTATACACTTCAGAAGTACTTATAATTCTCTTAAACCAACAAGTGTTTCTAAAAGCAACAAGCTGACATTTACCTGCTGAGAAAGTTAGCAGGGTCTGAACTGCAACACTATGAATGTCTTCTAGGAGAGACTGTCTGAAAATGTGCACTGTTATCCCAGTATTTCAAAGATTATGGCATCCCACCCCTCTCTTCATTGGCAGGCTTTTCACACTGCCTTTGAATGTGGCCATTGGGCACATTTACAAACCCTTCTGCCTTCAGACGTGGTCATGTACAAACTAGTCCTTTTCAAGACAACCCAGTTTTATGATGGGTGGGCTACTACTAATGCACTGCAAAAGGATCGCATCTTTAAAATGTCCCTACTTCTTCAGTACATCACTGGACATATAGAAGGTCAACAAAATACAATATCAGAGAAAACACTTCTTTGAAACAACATGTCTGGTATAGATACAGTAGATACACTGAAAAGATCCAATTTGGATTCAGTTCAGCTAAGAGTTTAGAGACGCTCCCTGCTGAATTTAACTGAAGCTCATGCCAAAAGGGAGTAGAAAACCACACAGACTGAGAGCATGGAGAGATATTTTGCAATGCATCATTCTCTTTTTGTTGGTAAAGAGAAAAGCAGAGTTTGACAGACAGAGTAGAGTACTAAATGGAGGTATTGTTAAAAAAAAAGCTGTGTGAATGGAATTGGAATTTATTCTTTTTCTATTTTCCACCTTTCACATGCCTCATGTGCCTCTCTCCTTTCCACAGGGCCTGTATATCTTCTTAGTGTATGCTGTTTACAACAGCGAGGTAAGGAGGCATTCAGTCCATTGTCAGTGCTGCTGCTTGTCGCCACTGCGGCAGAATATCAGAATGTATCTTTGTACGGTATGTGAGGCTGCCAGCCTTTTGGATAAACGAGTTGGTGTAAACTCTGCTTCTCATTTAGGTGAGGAATGCCATAAAGAGGATCAGAGAAAAGAGAAAGGCCTTATCTTTCACGGTGAGTGAGTAAAGAGCACATAGCAGTGATCAGGTTCATCAGCACAAGAAAATTCCCTCTTTACAAATATTAATTTTAGTAAACCTTTTGTGTGGGCAATTATTTGTTTAGTAGCAGTGTAGTAGACTAGTCCACATATTCTACTTTATGATGAAATCATCACTTTGCAGCACTTCTGACTGGGTTGTAATATATTTTTAGAACTGTTCCAAGCCAACCAGCTTCCAACCTTCCCAGAGAGCTCCAATTACCTCCTGGGGCCGCAGTCAACCGACCCCCTCCAGTGCTGAGACCAGTGAAACCTCTGGACCCCCCAGCTCCACCTCCACATCACTGGTCATCAAGAATGGTAGGCTGATAACCTGGAGCTGCGTGCGTGCATGCATGTGTGTGTGCTGTATGTGACATGGTCTTCACTCAAGCAGGCAAATTGTCTTTGTCATTTTTTACCAAGGGACCACACAGAGGTTTAACGTAGGTGAAATTGAAGAGGCAACACCACTGAATACTGTGTAACTGTTTAGAAGCATCAAAGAAGAAGGGAATGGAAATTTATATAAATGCTGTAGACAGATGTCTGTGTCCAAAAGTTAACATCTGAGAAAAGCAGGTGTATAATCTGAGGCTCTGTTTTATCATAGGCAAACTGAGACTATAGCTATAGCTAGGTAGGTAATATATCAATAAATCCAACATTTTCAGAAACTAACAACTACTGCTTCATTATGAAGAATGTATGAATCTGCTAACCAGTCAAGTTGCACTTTACACCCATGTCTGAAGAAACATGGATACTTCTCACACATCTGCCTCCTAGGAACACAGAAGATCTATACAGTCAACTCAGTTTCACCCAGTATTAGTGTCACCAATTCAGTATCTGACCAAATGTGTCCCCTTAGCCGTTAGTAAATGCTGGGCCATGGGTGTGCATCTGCCGCCCTAGCCTTTGTAGTGTGTTCCACACCGTTGGCCCTTGCCAGCTGTTTTTCAGCTGATTCAGCATGTTGAATCTGCATTGGCGATGGCGCAGCTCATCAGTGATTGGCAGCTCAGCTCGGCACTCGAGCAGAGAAATAGTAGTGAGGAGAGTAAACAAAACAGCTAAAGTCAAGTCAGATTTATTTATAGAGCATATATAAAAACAACAAATGTTGACCCAAGTGCTTCACAAAGAGATAAAAACAGGAATGATCAAATACGAACAGTGATGAATAGGATAAGATAAGACAAGATAAGATAAAGATAAGATAAATTCATAACAGCATACAATATTTTGCCAAAATCATAACACAAAAATAGGGCAACAGTAGCTCAATCCATAGGGACTTGTGTTGGGAACCGGAGGGTCGCTTGTTCAAGTCCCTGTCCGGACCAAATATGGAGCGTGGACTTGTTGCTGGAGAGGTGCCAGTTCACCTCCTGGGCACTGCCTAGGTGCCCTTGGGCAAGGCACCGAACCCCCCAACCGCTCGGGGCGCCTGACCAAGGCAGCCCCCTCACTCTGACATCTCTTCACTTTGTGCATGTTATAGGTCCTGTTTGTGCGTGTGTGTATTTTTGGACCTGTGTGTTAATGACAAAAGAATGAAAATGTCCCCTCAGGGGGATTAATAAAGTATATAAATTAAATTAAATTTGATTAATTAAAAATGTAAAACAGAAAATACATGTGTTACGCAGTGTGATTAGTTATGTCATCCTAATGATTATTAAAAGGCTATAGAAAAGAGATGGGTCTTAAGGCTGGTTTTATATGCATCAATATAGGGAAAAGACTTTTCCACAGTTTAGGACCAACAACTGAAAATGCTCAGTCACCTTTAGTTTAATTGAGTACACTGAATGGAGAGTAGTGATTGGTTTCCAGATCTGAGGGCTCAGGAGGTGGAAAAACAGTTCAGAAATGTGAGCAGGGGTACATGCAGCACTTTATAAACAAATAATTTTAAAGTCAATTCGGTACTTCACTGGTAACCATTAAAAAGAGGCCAGTACCGGGATGATTGGTCTCTCTTCTTCCTGGTACTAGTGAGAAGTCTTGCTGTTGTATATTCAACAAGCTGCAGGCTGACTAACTGATTCCTACATAGTGGAAATTCCAATAGTCTAGGTGAGAGGAAATTAAAATCTAAAATTTCTAAATCTTTAATAGAGAGGAATGGTTTTAATTTTACAAGTGACCTAAAATGGTGAAAGCAAGTGCTGACAACAGAGTTGATTTGTTCCAATTTTAAATCAGACTCAAAGAATACACCAAGATTTTACGTATGTGATTTTATGTTAAATATTGGAGACCCAAGGGCATTAATAATGGAAGCAGATGTGACAGCTGGGCCAAAGATTAAAACCTCAGTTTTATCCTGGTTATGTTTATGGAAGCATTTTATCATCCAGGATTTTACATCCTCAATGCAATTTAAGAAAGTGTTGACACTACATGAATCGCAAGTTTTGAGTGGGAGGCACAGCTGAGTGTCTTCAGCATAGAAATGGTAAAAGATATTATACTTTTCACATTGGATGGTGCTGTTAATTTGCTAACTGGCTAACTAGGGTCATGACAGTCTTTTGGTTTCCCTTTTTGAATGATCATTGCAGGCTACTGCTGCCTCCTGGTGTGAAGAGTTATTTCCTCTCATGGAGGTGCAGAATGTACGTGATGGTTGGCTGTCAGCTGTAGTCTTTGGGATGTGCTCAGGTGCAACTTTTTGGCCAAGACACAGGCAACATGAGGAAACAATCAGCCGTTAGTTCCTTGATGACGGTTTGGTTTGTCTGGGCCTTAGGACTGACCCTCCACTTTTGAGGACACCCCTTTAAATTGCAAGGCCCCATCGATCGCAATTGAGGACAGGAGGAGCGATTTATTGGAATGTAGCTCAACTCTAATACAAAAAGTAGCACGAGTTATCACAAGTTTCCCAAAACCATTATTACCTGCTGCATTCCTGTTTACCTGTGAACTCTCAGTTTGAAATTTCTACCCATGCCAGCAAGGTTATGCATCTTCACCTTTTCAATAATAACTGTTCTGTCTGCCTGGATTGCATTTATGTCCCTGTTGTCTCGTGCATACCCACTTGATACACACAGCTTGCTGAATTTTGTTATTCTCAGAGCCCTAAAAAAAGTTTGTCCTGGAAGCAGTAAATGGTAAATGTTACGCCAGGGCCACACTGCCAACGAAGTGCTGCAAAGCGGCTGCACCAGCAATGGGAGCGGCGTGACAACCATCGTCTGTCGCACGACAACTGTCCATTTTAGGAGGCTCTTCTATTTTTGTCACGCTATGCTCACCTATGCAACCGTCCATCAGATAAAAACTACATGAAATACTGTGCTAAACAAGCACAATATGTTTTTAAATGAATAAACCATTATCAGAGGTGATATGAGGATTTTTTTTCATGCATTTACCCATGTTTATCCGTGACATTATGTAATTTTTTTTTTTTTTTTTTCCTACTTGTCTGCATTGGTCTTCATAGCTTAGCGCCACAAAAGGGTACAAGCTTCTTGTGAAGACTGATGCACTGTTAATCTTGCAGTCAAGTATTTTATACCCATAATGCGTGGTTGTGACCGTCACCCACCCTCCCTGGAGACTAGCCTATCAGCCTTTATTGGAAAAGCTTCCTAATATGAGCCAGAGAGGGCCGTGATACACCAAGGTGTGTTAAGGGGAAAGTAAGGAACAAGCAAGGGGGAGGGGGCAGGTGCTTAAGTCCTGAGTTATATAGTGACAGTGCATGCGGAGGAGAAGGAGGGAAAACAAACAAACAAATAAACAAACAAACAAAAGAACAGGGGATAAACAGGCAGTGTAGCTGATGTATTGTGGCCTTGAGGTGGTTGTGCTCCATGCAGATTATCAAAAATAAACATACATGTCTACTATACTGTACTGAGAAACAAAAACAAAAGAGAAGTCTATACTGATCACCAAAAATGTGAGTCTTGGTGGAGGGCGAGAGCCCGACTGTAGAGTAGAGAGAGTGTGGAGTGTGGAAGGTTTGAGAAGCAAGTGGGCCCCTTTGAAGTGAACTCATTGGTTCTTTGCGATGCGTCACGGGGCTGAAGTATTGAACATTCATGCGTGTATTTGAACCCTCCCAATGTGTTCATGAAAACCATCACCAGGGTCCAGGGCCGGCCCTGCGGGGGAAGGGGGGCGGCCCGTCACCCCAAGACCACAGGAGCGCCCAGACCCCACGACCAGGGAGCCACAGAGGCCGCAGGACATCCCGTAGGCCCAAGGACCCGGGGCGGCAATGGCCAGCCCCCCCAGAGAGCCAGAGACACACCCTAGACAGGCGGGACAGGAGGGCCTGCCCACCCACCGCCCGACGAGGGAATAGGGGTTACACCATTAACAGAAGCACGTTACATATGACACAACAGTCTTTCTAGACTTGTAATATTTATATGTACAGGTGGCATATGCTTACAGGCTGAGTGGCACTATACAGACACGTTTAGTGAGAGAATAAATGGTGACCATTTTTCTGTAAAGTATGTTAATTGATTTCTGTGGCCAGCAGAAATTTTCTCCAGCAAAATATGTTCTACAAGGAGATTCAGCCAATGGTTGATGTTGAGGGTCTGTTTATCTTTCCAATTGACTAGGATTGTTTTCTTGGCGATGGTGAGAGCTACAAGAAGAGAGTTGCAGTGGCTGTTTGGGAGGTCAATTGTCATCAGGTCACCAATTAAGCACAGGTTGGGAGATAATGGGATCCTGCAGTCCAAAATGGAGGAGAGTTTTTGAGTGACTGTTGACCAGAAGTGCTGGACGGGTGAACATAACCAGAGTGCATGAAAGTAGGTGTCTGCAGTGTACACTGAGTGCATGTGTCAGATTGACTAAAGCCCATTCTATTCATCTTTTGTTGGGTGATGTGTGTTCTGTGGAGTACTTTAAATTGGATAAGTTGTATATTAGTGTGTCTTGTCATCTTAAATGTATTTTTGCATATCTGAGTCCAGAAGTCAGGGTCTGGTGAAACACCCAGCTCCTTTTCCCATTTTAAAATTGGTAAATGTATAGAGCTGGTCTTTGACAGTAGTTTATAAATCTTGGAAAGGTTCTTCTTATTACTCGGAGAAAGCTTTGTAATATGTTTGGCAAATTCTGGTGGCTGCAAAGTGTCCTGAGGCGCTGGAATTCTCCTCTTGATTGTAGTAATATTGTAGAAAATTTCCATTTCTTATTTCAAAAGTTTGAAATAAGTTTGTGTATGTCATCAGTATATTGTCTTGGAAAAGGTGATGGAGATGAGTTACTCCCTTCAACTCCCATGCGCTAAAATGGAGAGGTCTTTTGTTGATTTCAAAATCCGGGTTGTGCCAGATTGGAGAGAGCAAGCAAGGTTCTATCTGAGAGTTTGTGATTTCTAGTGTTTTACACCAGGCTGACAAGGTGGAAGCAATCATTGGGTTCTTAAAACAGTTATGACGTCTGAGTGTAGTGGTGATAAACGGGAGGTCAGAAAGTTTTATATTGTTGCAGTCCGCCTGTTCTAGTTCGAGCCAGGAGTTGTAGTCTTCGTTAGGATATAACCATTTCAATAGGTATTGTGGCTGGTTAGCCAAATAGTAATGTTTAAAGTTCGGAGCATCCAAACCCCCTTCCAGTTTGTTTTTCTGAAGGGTGCTTAGGCTAATTTTTGCTGTTTTGTTTTTTGAGTAAAATTTTATAATTGCAGAATCTAATGACAGGAGCCATTTTGATGTGGGTGTGAATGGAATCATGGAAAAAAAAAAAAATAGTTAATTTGGGATAGAATTTTCATTTTAACTGTGGCTATTCGACCCAGGAGGGAGATGGGAAGATTATTCCAGCGCTTCAGGTCACCACAGATCTTATCTAGCAGCGGGCTAAAGTTCACATGGACCAAGACTGATAGTTTGGATGAAATATTTATGCCAAGATATCTTATGTTGCCCACAGGGAGAGACAATTTTTGGTCTGCAGGATCCCAAGAGTTCTCCGTTATTGGCAGTACTGTCGATTTGGACCAGTTGATGGAGTAGTCCGAAAGTTTAGAAAATTTGTTATGAGATTAAATACTTCATGTAAAGACGATTTCGGTTCTTGTAGATAAAGTAAAATGTCGTCGGCATATAGATTAATTTTATGCTCTGAATTGTCGGAATGGATACCTATGATCTTGCTGTTCTGACGAATTGCCATAGCCAATGGTTCGATGAATATTGCAAACAGTAGAGGTGAGAGTGGGCACCCTTGTCTGGTTGCTCTCTGCAAAGTGAAGCTTTTAGATGTGATCCCATTGGTGGTGACTGTGGCCTTAGGGGAATTATATAAGGCTGATACCCACTGGATAAATGACTCTCCAAAGCCAAATCCTCTCAGGGTGGCAAATAGGAAGGACCAGTTGACCTTGTCGAAGGCTTTTTCTGCATCAAGTGACAGAATAATTGCTTTTGTATTCACCCGTTGTGCTTTACTTATCAAATTAAGAACTCTTCTGACATTATTACTTGAGTGTCTGCCATTAATGAAGCCCGTTTGATCATTATGAATTATTGATGCGATTATTTTCTCCAGTCTAGAAGCAAGTGCTTTTGAGATAATTTTGATATCACTGTTGATTAGTGATAGAGGACGGTAGCTAGAAGGAAGTGTGGGGTCTTTGTCTGGCTTTAGTAATAATTTGATTGCTGCTGTATTCATGTGAGGTCTTATACCTCTGTTCTTTTTGATCTCTGTCACTGTCCTGATGAAAAGTGGTGCTAATATTGTCCAGAAATGTTTTATAAATTCAGCAGGAAAGCGGTCTGGACCTGGAGCCTTACCTGTTGGCATTTTGTCTAATGCGCTCTGCAGGTCATTAATAGTCAGGGGGGCGTCTAAAATATTTCTGTGTTCCGTGGATAATTGAGGTAAATTTAGGTTGTCGAGAAAAGCCTGAATATCATCTGGGTTTGGATTGTTTACTGTTGAATATAAGTTATGGTAGAAAGAACAGAAAATCTGATTGATCTCCTGAGGGGATTGTGTGTAATTTCCAGACGGCTCCTGGATTGTTGGTATCAGAGATTTTTCTTTATTACGTTGGAGCTGATTTGCCAAAAATTTTCCTGATATGTTACTGTGTTCAAAGTTATTATATCTTAGTTGCTGTATAATAAATTCAGTTTTCTTTGATAGAATATTGTCCAATTGTGATTTTGTACACTGTAATTGGGTCTCTTTATTATTCCTGAGGGGCAATTTGTCGCACAGCCAGCGGCAATACAATCATCACACCAATCAGCACACAAACAATTCAGATGAGGAAAAAAAGGAATTACAGACCAATAGCAATAGAGACCAATGGGTTCTTAAATTTACTGGTCCTTAATGTTGGCAGATTATATTTGTGACCACATGGCAGCAACCTGCACTCAAGGGAAAGAGGGTGAGTAAGGTCAGCATGGACTGAATGAGCCTTCTTTGTGACTCTGACTTTGTACACTTGAGAGAGTTCATTTAGATCTATGCCTGCAATTTTACTGCACATTCTGACAGTGCCTTGTGACCTGTTTTAACTTGTTTTTCAAGGCAAATGACCCAAACCAACAAATGAACGTTGAGTTGAGTTAGAACAGATTGTATTAAGTGAGAAACATTCTCAGAAAGGTGATGTCATCTTTACCTATCATCAATAATTGTCCCTAGATACTTGCACAGTTGATCAACTTCAGCAGCCTGGCCACCAATAACAGCAGGAGGAGTAGAAAGAGGCTTCTGCCCATAAGTCAGTTATTTCCTTTGTTATAGACACATTTATCTCCAACATGGTCAGTTTCATCATGACCAAGCAGTTACTGAACACAATAATGTAATTATCCACAAACTTGATGATATGTCCACCCTCATAGTGAAGCTGACATTTATTGGTATACATACAGCACACATAAAGATAGATAAAACAACCTTGACTTTTACGTTTTGAGACTTTACAACTCAACAACTTAATCCAGTGTCAATAATGGGGATACTGGTATGTGGATTGGGACAAGGCAATATGCTACAAAGTATGTTTTGCAACCCATCCACCACCCCAACCTGCCTTCCCATCAGCACTTTGGTCATGTAATGGCAACCTTCCACTTTCCATGAATTACTGGCTCATCATTACGTGGAATATGTACAAATTTTGGTGCATTTACTCTGCATAGAAAAATGTACAACAGTGCATGAGCACAGCTTGAATATGAATGTTATGTAGGCTATATCACTGTTGATGCATATAGTTAGTATGTCATAAATGTCATATAAAAGTCATACTATAGTATGCCATAAAAAGTAATAACTTTTCCTGTGCAGTCTGTGTTCATATGCAGGCTCACTAAAATGGTACTCAGTCAACAAACCTTTGAGAACCCTGATCTAAGATTTTTGTTTCACAATGCTCTAAAATCAAATAGATGATGCTCTTTGATTACACTTCATATCTTGGTTTATGTCATCAGCAGTAATCTGTCCTTTAGGTACAAGGCCATAATTATATGGCGTTATTTGTTAAAAACTAGAAGGGCAAATAACAGAGATCTGCATACAAAAGGAGCCAAAACATTTTATGCTCATAATGTTCTTTTGTCATTCATATTGTTTGCATTTGTGTTTCCCTGTATGTATTTTCTACAGCACTCTTAGTATTATGCTTTGTTTTGCTTGTACGGTATGTCTTCATCTCAGATGTTTTGACCTTGCATAAACAAATGTGTTTTTCCTGAAAGAGAAATGCAAACTTTAAAATACAAATAAGTGTTTTTGTCTTTCAGAGAGCTTCAGAAAGGAGAGCTTTGTGAGTTTCTCTTTAAAGTCAGCATCAGGAAACCAAGTAAGTAACATGTATGTATTATCACTGCAATGTAGTCATATTATGCTGTTTGAACATGACGGATTATTGTGTGTCTTTTCAATTAAAACAGGTGGTCCAGCTGACTGGGTTCAAGCCATCAGGTACAACACTAACATCACTTGATTGTGGTCTTGAATCATAGAGGAGTTGGTTTTAGTTGAAATTAAGAAATACTATTAAATATCATTGATCCTACACAGGGGAGTATGTCACAGCTGTAGAAGAACAAGAACAGATGCATGTGCACTGAAACCCCCCGGGGTACAGAACAGAGCAAACATCAATGACAAACAGAAATGACGCTGATACGTCAAACACAACATGAAAAAGAGGCGCTGGGGTGGAGGTGGGTTGCAAAGCAGTTTGCCGAGGAAGCAGCAACATTAGGTAGGCCAAAGCAGTCTGAATAGGGTGCCCTGAATGAGATTTTCCAAGTGGTTACATAGAAAGTAAACATGTGGTCTTCTGGCTCCTCCAACAATCAGCTGCTCCATCAGTTGTTTGAGCTGCTTGAGATCAGCTGATGTAGCTGGGATGTGCGCTGAGCTTGACATCGCATCCTGCCTAAACTAAGCCTATGCTCAATTTACTGCCATCTGATGGCACTTATCACGTTACTACAAAAACAGTTTGATCGGTTGTGGACTAACATTCTGTTATGTCTTTATCAAATGAATCCAGGGGTCCGTTTCACAAAGCAGGTTCAACAAACTCTGAGTCTAATCCTGAACTCTGAGTTGATCTACTCTGAGATAGGAAACTCTGAGTTTCCGGTTCCAGAACAGCTGGTTTGAATCAGTTTAATCAACTCGGAGGAGTTAAGCGCATGCACCACAACTATAAAAAGCCAGCATCAATGGAGCCCTGATTCGACGAGTCACCATGGCAACGGGAGGAGGGCTGCGTTTTTCACCCCACTAGAATTAGAAATCTTAATGTGCTCATATGGAGAGTTTGAACACGTTTTCAAAAAGAAGTGCAACACTGCTGCAGCTGCAAAAGAGAGGGAGACGGCGTGGGAGAACATTGCTGCTCGGGTCAATGTGTAAGTTTAAATGTAGTGCTTTGCAATCACAATAATATAACTGGAGAGAACTGCTTGAATGGTAGCCTATTAATTTATTTCATTTTGGTGCAATCCCGCAGGGGAGAAGCGCACTTGGCAGCAGTTTAGGATGAAATATAAAAACATTATTCTAACAGGTAAGACCTCTGCATAATCTCATGGGGGTACCTCATTTTGACCACGTTTTACATTGTAAAGTAAATATTAAGTGGCTGTTTGACTGTGCAGTTGTTTTATCCCCAACATAATGCTGTTTTCACACACATAAATGTCTTCTCATCTATATCATGTTCTGTTAAATAATTAAGCCTTAAACTAACACAGACTTCTACTCAGCCAACAGAAAGAAGGCAGATGCCTCTAAAACGAGCACACTTTTCTGACTGCCCTGCCTACAGTTGCCTTACTCAAGTGCTCAGCATCTCCGACATTGTACAAAAAACTTCCATCTGCAAAGAAACGCAGCGCAACACACACTATCTGCTGGGATGTGAGAGCATGACTACGAATGGTGCAAATGTAAAGAGGGATTAGGTTGCGTATGTAGACGATGGACTGTGACGTGAAACGGTACAGCTCAAAAAGATAATTGTGTGGAAATGCTAGAACATCTATGTGCGGTCTGATAACCATCTCCCGACAAATATTTAATTCTTTACACAGTAATGCTGCACCTTCATCCACGGGATCGTTATCAAAAGGACATGCCATGTTAGTGAAACAAGTCTCCACCTACTGTGCCTAATGGACTTCTAATGCACTACAACTATAAAAAGCCAGCATCAATGGAGCCCCGATTCGATGAGTCACCATGGCAACAGGGCTGCGTTTTTCACCCCCATATATACTGACTCTGATTCTATAATGATTTTTTTAAATGGCAGAACTAGGCTACGCCAAAACTCGCCTGCTGACTGAATGAATGAGGAAATCAAATGGAGTGTGTGGCTCTGAAAGAGGGCGGAGACAGAGAGAAACTCGAGGTTCATTGAGAAAAACCTGGTCCCGACCAGGTTAGGTTCATAGAGTCTGTTACTGAGGTAACTGACCGAGAGCTTAAGTTACCTCTGTCTCTGAAACAGGCTAGAGTTACCCCTCTTTCTCTGGTTTGAGTTACCTCCCTTTTTGAAACGGAAAACTCAGAGTTTCCCTCATTTCAGGGTTAACAGACTCTGAGTTTTCACTAAACCTGCTTTGTGAAACGGACCCCTGGCCCAGTCTGTCCATTGGCATTTGTTGCATCTCACTCATTTTCTGGTGCTTCCAAGATAACTCTGGTGAAACATCACCATTGTGTGAAAGCAAAACAGACCAACCACAGGACTTTATGATTTTAGTATGAATTAAAAGCTGCTTAATTCATCTGCAGATTGTGAGAATTGTATAGTAAGGAATCCTATACTGTAAGTTAGGGGTCGACAAACTTTTTGATATGAAGAGCCATTTTTATTTATTTTTCATTAATCAGTGTTTCATATGAACATTAAGGTAAATCACAAATACAAATAGTTGTAATTTTTTACCTGATGTGGTTACAAGCATGATTTTTAGCAGTGGCAAAGACTATGAGGGTGTTTGCTTGCTTGTCATACATGGACAGGACATTGTTGGATTCAGCCTTGTTTTAATTTTACTTATTTATCCTTTATTTAGCCAGGATTGTCCCATTAAGATATAAGATCTACTCTTACAGGGAGTCCTGGTCAAAACGGCAGCAAAATCAACATAATCAGTTTCACTTTAAAAAAGAAAAAAAAATTATGTTACACAGTAAAACACATATGAAACATAAAGGCAACAAAGGGGAAAATAGTAAAAGAACAGGGATATACAGGCCATAAAGGGCTATATAGAGCAGCAACATGTTTCCTTCAAGGCAGTTTTGAAAAGACCTTTAAAAATGTTGAAGCAACATTTTAAAAGTTCATTCCATGCCCAGAGTGCGTAAGAAGAGAAAGCAGTCAGTGTGCACCCTGGGGACATTTAAAAGAATATGATTTGTATTGTCTAGTTTTCTCATGTTTGGTCCCAAAATGATGTGTTCTAAGTTTGTCACACCAGAGAGGAATGTGTTATTACTAGAGCACACCACTTTCTTGCATTTCCAACCAAGACAGCAAGAGCATCAGCATAACCATAGAAACTCACTATAACTGAACTCCCACTTCTGCAGTGAGTGATGTCTTCTCTCCTTCTGCCTGTCCCCCATTTACTGCACAGTGAAAGAGGAGAAAGGAAGAGAGAGACCCCACGCTGATGGGGGATGAGTCATCGACTGAAATTACTCTGAGCATGCTTGAAAAAAAAAATTAAAATATATTTTTGTCTTTCCCTGATGGTCTGAATAAGTTGCTTAATTTGTCGCCATTTAGAAATGAAGTCACTATGAGTGTCTGAGAAGCCTGCTAAAGTTGCCAAGTTGACAACGCAAAGAATAACTGATTAGTTTCTCCAGGACGTTACAATGGTGTGTTTGGTACAATTAAAACAAAGTCAGCCAGTGCCCGAGAATTCTGTGCAATCTGCAATTACTGCAACTTCACTGCAAATTTGACTATTTAAAATGGATAAAATCTCATTTCATTATAGAGCTGCATGCAATGTATCGATTCTCTCTCTGTCTGTTTCATGAGACTACTGTTGCATTACTGAAAACGATTACAGTGACAGGGCTAATTGTTAGCATAATGCAGCTAACGTTAACCTACAATTATTGACAGGTTTAATGACAGAGTTGAGCTGTTTCAGCGTCAAATGTTACAACCTGGTCTCACTTTAAATTTGGCTTGGTCAGTGACTTCTGGCATCAGACTCTGATGAAAAAAGCCATCCTTTCAGTCGCCGTTATTCTGTAATGGTGCCTGGCAGCATGGGGGTAAACGCGTCAGATGTAAACAGATGTTGCTGTCCCCCCCAACCCTGACATCACAAATGTTCCAATTCTGTGAGAAGCACTGAATGCTCATAACAATAAGCTGTGAATTTATGACGACGCCTAAAAACAGTGCTATATGCATCGCAGTGTTGTAGAAAAGCTGCCATGAAATCGGTCATTTTAGGGCGCAACAATCTCAAAAACAGCCCACAAAATCCTAGAGGGACTGATTTGATGCTATGTGCTCTTGTGTCTATATAATGCAGCGTAGGGTAGGGGTTATGCACAGGATGTCCCCAGTGCATCACTGAGCCATGATTTCAGGCCTGCCTAAAAAAATCTTGATCACAAAAATGTTTAACAGTCTAATTCCACAATTCAGTACTACACAGTTCACAGTCTTGTCTTGTCTTGTTTTCAGCTATTTCTGCCTAACATGTATAATGTTTTTAGAAACACATCTCTGAGTTTACTTTATCTAGACTTTAAATGAACTCTGTGGCAGCGGGTGCAACCTTCACAGATTGTAAATAAATCAATCATTAAATTTTTTCACACTTTATGGAATAAGTTGGGTCAGTGCCCTCACCTATACATTTCTGAAAATGACTGGGAATTTTTACTGCATACAATATATGTTTCAAATCCCAACATCCACCTGTAGCCTCCTTGCCTTCATGGTTTCTTAGGTCAGGAATGTATTGAACTCTACCTGCTCTCTCTTTGTCTGTTTTTAAAATACACCACATAGTATTTTAAAGCAGCCTTGAGAACAAAAAGCTAAATATTTAATGTATTTGCAGTGATTCACATTGAAATTTCTCATTATTAGCAGATGTGTTATGTAATGGTGGTTTAGTGTGGATGATGGTTTGAACGCTGTTTTTAAACCCAGTTTGATATTAGGCAAACCAGACTGGTATACATATTTTACCAGGTTTCCCACTTGATTCAGCAGCAGCTCCTGAGTGGAACATGATGACACCATGTCATTGCAACAAACAAGTGTCACTGTCATTGAATCTACTAAATATGTACTTCAATTAACACATGTAAACAGGAGGAGGTCACCAATCACGTGTACATCTTAACTCAAGGTGCAATATGTCACAACATTAACCATAACCCATACAACTATTGTGAGATGCATAAACATAGATCGCAGCAGAATAGGTAGCATATGAGTGATATAACACACACTAATAACAATTTCCTTTGGCTTATGGCCGTGAAATACATCGTTGCATGGCATGCTGGGAAATCAGCCCCCAACACACTATATAGCTAACAGCTGTGCGCTGAAGATCAGACTGGAGACGTAACCACTTAAAAGATGGATGAGTAGCCTACTTGCTATCTTCCTATATTTGTAACATTACTTTTCAAAACAGATGGCACATGTTATGTGTGATATTAACTGGTAAAGACATACATTATAGCCAAGAGCAAGTAGCCTAGCTTTTTATTAGCAAGGTCATTTACCTTACCAGCAACTTTAAACTCCCTGGCGATCTATCTCCCGCCAGCTGTCATATTTAGGTTCTTGGAGAGACATATAAACATATCATATACAAAATTACTCATTTCAACTTTATGAATAAGCTGTTTTTCATTCATTGCGGCAAAGTGAGCAACAGATATAAACAGAAACACAGTGTCTAATGAAAGTTCAGCTCAAAACAGCATTTGCAGCCAGAATACCTCTTGCAGATACCAATTTTGTCAACTTCAAATCTCTCAAATGTCAGCTTTTCATTAGAGACTAATTCTGCCATGTCTCATGTAAACAAAAAGCATGTGCCCGCACGAGGTTGGGTTTAGGCAACAAAAGCATGTGGTTGGGTTTAGGACAAAGGAGCAGGGTTTGGCTTAACAATCTCTTACAGGAGCAAACACTGGCCTCCACAGTGAAAGTTGGTGGTTGTTGGACCCATCCACGTTGTCCTGCAGCATTTCCCCCTGACATCACTAGGCTCCATTAAGCAATAACCATGATTGGCTGCATACCATGCCAATGTGAAAAGACAGCTTTGTTTGTCAATGTTAGTCATTTATAAAAAATAATATTATATCAATCGTTTTCTTATATTGCTGTTACCAATGAGTTGGATTTAGCACAGTGATGCCATTTGCACAGGTTGGGGATGAAGGTTACTCTTTAATTTGCCAGAACTTGTGCCAAATAATTACAAATGCCAGTTCAGTTGGTTTGCATAAAATCAAACCCGTTTAAGCTTGTACACTGGATCAAACCAGCAAAACCGGAAATCAGCCCAACTCTAGTTGTATGTTGTTCTTGATTTTCACAAACACAGAATAGATATGTATTCATGTAAAGGCAGTGACTGTTTGTAGAAAGCATCATCTTTTAATGACTTTAATCTAAACAATTGACAGCTGACCAGAGGAGACAGAGCCAAAGGGGTTTTATTTTTCCTAGATTGTCTCCATTTACCTGCTCAGTGGACTGCATTAGGCCTGTGTGAAAACTGGCCCTGTGTCTTTTGTTGATATGAATGTGCAAGCAAACACAACAGATGGTCCCCATATTTCCAGAGGGTCAAGTCACTGTCAATGGCTCTAAATTGCCTGGCAGTAAGGAGAAGGAAGTTTTAGATTCATTAAATATTTAGCCGTCTGTAAGGATGGTGTTTGAGTGCTGCTGGGTGTTCATTGTTGACCGACAAGACAAAGGAGAAGTTCATTCCCTTAATCAGGAGCGGACAGGGCTGGCTATTCACGCTATCAGCCATTAACCACTCCAACACCTGCTCTCTCTCACTCTGCCTTTCATTTCCCTCCTTTCTTGTTTTCTCTTTTGTACACTAACACACTCACACTCCTGTAATGCAAAAACATTAAACATCAGGTTGAGCTCTGAGTCGTAGTTAATGCCTTTCACTTTCTTTCACTGCAGGTTGTTGAACTGCAAATGGAGTGGATCCTGATACTCAATTACAATAAGAATGCACCAGGCTGAAAGAAGAGAGGACTGGACATACACAGATCAAACCTGAAGAAGTGCACGACCACCATAAACACACACACACACACACACACACACACATTCTGCTGGGAGGAAGAGTATGGAATAAAATAAGCATGAAGGAAGGATAAATAAGAGAGCTCCACCTTCTCTCACACTGTCACTGCTCTGTTCTCAGATCGAATCAGTGTTCCTTCAGCTACTCACTTTTTAACACAAGGGCCTCTAGTTTCCCGGGGTGGCGCAGGGTGGTGAACCTCGCGCAGAGCTAGTTTCAAGCAGCGCAACCCAAGGCGCGCTCAGTTTGGTAGTTGGCAGACCGAGGTGCGCTGAGATGGGTGTGACGATGCAACAGGGGGAGGTGTCGACAGATCCAGCTTGGTGCAGTGACAGTTTTGTGCCAAAAGGCTTCACCGAAGGTGCGCTAAAAGCTCGCCAGCTGAAACCAGGTCTACTGTCAGCGCAGGTGGAGTGCAGCTAGTGTAAGTGGAAGTTTGACTGACCGGCGGACAGTGCGCACACATCACCAAAACCTCACAGGCAGGTTTCCAGAATGTCAGGCACATTATCAATGCAATAAATACCCACAAAAAAACACTATTCAAGGCAATTATCTGCAATCAGCACAGAAATGTATCTATGTATCGACTGTCCCATCACATCTGATGTCAGATCAAAGGGGATTGCCACTGTTTGGCACGCGAAATGGAAACCCAACCTGATTTGATTAACACAGCTGCAAACTAATGAGTTCACATCCCTCTCAGCCAACGACCCATATGGAAAAGACATAGAAAAAACTTATAAGAAGTTCCATCACCTTCAGTGTATGTTTTATGTATTGTGCATCATATAAGGCTTATACAATTTACTCTTGAAAGTGGCCACGTTTGCATTTTTTTTCATACAAGAAAATAAAAGAATTACATAAGAATCATGTGAAATCTATGTATGCGGTATATAAGGAAAGTACATGTCAAAGTATGTTTTCCATACATGTTACATATAATTTTTGCAGTTTTTCCTATATGTCTATTTTAAAGACATATGCTTTACATATATGAACAAATACCATTATATATATGTTTTCTGTATGTAAAGTCAATATATTTTGCAGGGGAAATATGCTTTATTTATGTTCATTAAAAGGTAAAGTTCCACTGATTGTCACACACCTGAGTGTGTGAAATTTGTTCTCTGCATTTGACCCATCGCTTGGGAGCAGTGAGCAGCAGCGGTGCCGCGCTTGGGAATCATGTGGTATCATACATTTGGTATGACCGGCCGGGGATTGAACCCATGACCTCCCAGTGTCAGGGCGGACACTCTACTACTAGGCCACATATGTACCATTACATACAGTACAGAACAACTACTTTCTACCATTCAAATTACATAAATGCAGTCTATAAATGTTGTCTTTCAATACCTGTAATACTGAAAAAATGGCTGTTAGGCAAATTTTTAATTCAACTAACTTTATTCACAAAACAAATTAGGCATAGTCACTTATATTGACTAATATTTACCACTGCTGAACAATAATCATTTCACATGGAACAGTGTGTGTGTTTTCAACAATCTGAGTACTGAAATTACACAACAAACAGCAACAAAGCTCAATTTAAGGGGATGCTTTACTTTTGGCACGGAGCTCTGTGATCTTGGCATTGATTGTGATGCCAATGCTGGAGGGTTGGGTCCCTGCCACCTCTTAAGAGTTGCATCTACAGTATATATATATAACTATTTCTACAAGAATGGGATGGACAGTCTTTTTCAATCTCTGCGTTACATTGAATATATTCGACAGGGATTTTGAATATTTGCTGTGTTGATTTAATCATTTTTCCTAACTTATTGGATATAATTGCTCCTAAAATGTTAAACAATATTACCCATGTAATAATTTTAGGAAAATTAATTTGTTTAGAGAGAAGAATATGATCCCTTGTTTTGCAAAAATGCTAATCTTAGCAACATTTTAACAGTCCTTTGTCATTACATGTTGAAAACCTGCTTTCAGTCAACTCATATGCTTTTCCCTTGAATTTTATTATCAGATTATGTTGTTTGTGGTACCACAAGTAAATCTTGTAAGTGTTTTCTATAAAACTTACAAGAGTTTAGTTTCACTGATTATTGTCCAACTCATATATTGTGGGTATTTATTGCATTGTTAATGTGCCTGACATTCTGGAAACCTGCCTGTGAGGTTTTGGTGACGTGTGCGCACTGTCCACCGGTCAGCCAAACTTCCACTTACACTAGCTGCGCTCCGCCTTCGTTGACAGTAGACCTGGTTTCAGCTGGCGAGCTTTTAGCGCTCCTTCGGCGAAGCCTTTTGGCACGAAACTGTCACTGCACCAAGCTGTCGACACCTCCCCCTGCTGCACCGCCACACCCATCTCAGCGCACCTCAGTCTGCCAAACTACCAAACTGAGCGCGCCTTGGGTTGCGCTGCTCGAAACTAGCTCTGCACGGGGTTCGCCACCCTGCGCCACGCTTGGAAACTAGAGCCCTGAGAGTCCTCATCTTTGGAACAAATAGAGTAGTGGAGGAATGGTTGTTTTTTTTCATGGGATTCACCATTTAAACCAATGTCCACTTACCAGTATCTCTATGACAAAGTAACAGTGCTGTCTAAAAAGATTTTATTGCCCGTTGCCTGATAGTAGTTTGTAAGATGGTGATCTGATCTCATTAAGGCACAAATGAGTCTTTTGTTCTGAAAGCAAAAGGAAGACTGTTTATGGTGTCACACTACACTCTACAGCTGAAAACACACCGGCTCCACCGCGGTGCAGTGTGTCATGTGCCACCCCTGGCACCAACAGGACACGTCACACTGCAGCACATCAACAGAAGACCACACTTAGACTTAGACTTCCTTTATTGTCATTGCACAAAAAAAACACAGCAGTGAGTTTTTGGCAATGAAATGTCGTTGCTTAGCTTTCGGATTACAACAGAGATGGAATTATGGGGCAGTTTAAAAATAAAAAAATACAGTCTATATAACTAAAAAACAAGAGCTAAAATAATAATAATGAGTGCAATAGAGAATAAATAGTTACTGCTTTTACCAATAGATCACTTGAGGAGCCAATCGCCAGAGCTATGACTTGGCAATATATTTATGGACAGTAGAAAAAATAATAGGGGTGGATGTTTTGACAGGCACCATTTGGCACTGGTGTGTTTTGGCCTTAAAGGGTCAGTTCACCCAAATGACAAACCAGTTGTGTTCACTAAGGTTTTGGGTACAGTGGGCTTATTTTTTTTTTTTTTTTTTTTTGGGGGGGGGGGGTACTGTGCTCACAGTATCAGAACATAGAATTTGAAAATAGCAGTATGTCTTTTCAGAAGCAATTTGAGTTGACTTCACAGACCTCCCTGTGAGCAGACTTTATTAGAAACTTGTACAATAGACCTCAGACACCTCCATGGAAACTGTTGAAAGCTGTTCTCTGTAAATAAGTGTGTGTCATCAGGACATTGTATATTGAGCATTGCTGTTTTCTCCCTGCATTGTAGTGGATGGAGAAAGAAATCCTAAGAGCAGATATCTGAAACCTCAGTAAATAAAACTATACACACTGTAGCAATATGGGTAAAGTTACCCTTTAATTTAAAAACAAGTAACGTCATTGTTTTTATTCCTTGCTTACCTACGCCCACACAGAAACTATATTCACCAGGTATTGTCTAACTGTCTTTACAGAATACATTTAGATGTTTTTTGACTACAAAAACAGTTCTCTGTAACACTTTATTTGGATAGTCTACCTATAGATAGTTTGTAGAGTATTTGTAACATTTCAGCAGGTTATTAGTTGAGATTTAACAATTCATTTGTTTGGAGAAAGTTAAGTTAAGTTGATTATATGTGATGATTCACTACATATTCTCACAATAGTTGAGTTTAACTTCACAATTCTCTCCACCTATGCTGCATAGGTTGGATGACTAGTTAAAGTTTATCACAGTTACTCCATAAAATTACATGCACTGAGAATGAGGTGGTCAGCCCCTATGTATGTGTAATATTACTTAACAATTACTACTTACTTAATATTACTGGGCTTAATTCTCAATCTTCCTTCGTCTTCTGTCTGTAGCAATATATTGCGGTCCATGACATGTTGTCTTATACAAGTAAACTATAAGAGAGGGAAAGGTTGTGACGTCAATGATGTTTGAATTTTGCATCAAGGCCACTTATTTTGTAGTCAGTTTGGCAGGCACAGCAAATCACACTATAACCCATCATATCTACGTGGTTTTAACTTTACCTAAAAAGTATTTCCACAAAATAAAATAAAAAAGACACACACATTACATGATGCTGACTGGTGTTTGTTATCTACATGTGCACGTTCATTTTCCTTGTTATTGTTTTCAAACAGATCATAACTATGGCTGTCATTTTGCCATGTTTTCCATGCCATGTCTTTGTTGCCATATTTTGATGATATGTTTCCAAGGTGTTAATATCCACTTTTTTGTTACAAGTAAAAGTGAAATTGCAGGGTTTTAAAAAGTTAAGAACACAGAAGTTTGGGAAGCCAGAATGCGTGTCTGCTCCATCATGCCCAACCAGAAGCCAGCCCTCTGTGGTGCTGTTTGTCTTTATGGAAGAACAGAAGAACAATGGGATAGCCATCTCCTCATTTTAATGGGTGGCAGGATCATCATAATTTGTTGCACTGTATTGTATATTGAGTTCATTTTCTCCACCAAATAACATAATGATAACATTAGCAAGGCTAAATGTGTTCCACTAAGTAGCTTAAAGTTAATAGTTAGTGTAGCTAGTAAATCCTACTTCTTGTTGTTAAGGTAAACTGTTATTACATGGTGATGTTGGCATGTTAAGTATAATAATGATGCAAACTAACTTTACAATAACATGCTTTCAAACAACATTGCTAGAGTGGCTTACCAAAAATATTTTTAATAATGTTAGTGCTGCTGTGTTGACTAACTTGTTCAGTATATGCCTCTATAGATCTAGACCACTAGATCACTACTCTATCACTCACTTTATTACTACCTGATCTAATTACAATTGTAGTCTGGTCAGTGATAACAGGCTGGACCTGCCCCGTTTGGTCATTTATTATGATGTAGCTATCTCGGAGCAAACAGGGGCTTGAGTTGAGTTATATGCTGCTGCTGCGCCTGCTGCTGCTGCTGCTGCTGCTGGAAAGAGCCATGATCTGACAAGGCGCATATATCTAGATGAATTAGAAAAAGAAAAAAAAATCGGTCAGTATCACATCATTTAAATAATTTTCAATTTTGTGGAAGGATTTCCAGCTTAAGGTAAAGCAACAAAGATATGATAGGTTATAGTGTGATTTGCCATGTCAGCCCCATTGACTTCAATAGAGGGGGCAGCAATGTCTGGCTCCATTGCAACATTTGAATGCTGTCACTGACCTAATGACCTTTGCTTCTTTTAGAGCTTCTTTGGTCTTATAATTTCCAAACATTATCAGCATGGATGAGTTTGTAAAACAGCAGCAGAAAGCAGTGTGATGCTGTGAGAGTAAAACACCGAAGTTTGTGTTAACATTACAGAGATATTGTGAAGACACATATGTAAACAGGAGGCACACGTACTGTTGTTGAGTCAACAACTCTAAATCTATCTACAGCATCTACTGTCAAACTGGTGTTGGCTTCAGACATTGCAGAATTGCCTTGTTTCTCCCTTGTTCTGCTTTATAACAAGCAGCCATCTCAACTCTCGCCTATTGTCCTACAGAATGATACTCTATACCTTAAGGTTCAGACTGTTTCTGTGTGAATCACAATTCTTGGTGTTTGTTACTGTTCACAAATTTGCGAATCCTAGGATAGTGAAGGAATGGCCTGCTCTACCTGGACTTTCACCACTGTAACTTTCATTCTTGTCCTGCCATGTTTACCCCTTCGGAGTGAGACCGGGTTGACCCTAACCTTAACCAACCCCACTCCTCTTGCCCTAACCAACAAAAGTAATGAGTACTAGTCAATCATAGGGTGAGTAGGGGGGATCTTTCTTTCACCACCCTAGGATTTGCAAATTTGCTAACTATACTCGCACTATACTGCTACGATCTAGAATGTCTGCTCTCTGCCATGGTGAAAAAAGTAACAGGATAACAAATACTTTGCACAGATGCAAAACAAGAAAATAACACAGTTTTACTATTTGACATCATGTGCTATTTACCATTTTCCACACAGTTTAAAACAGGTAATAATCCGACTGAGCATATACCTGTTCTCCTCAATCTGCTGCTATACATATACTGTTCCCAGTTTGTATATGATGTCAGTTTGGGTAGCTGCTCTGCTAAGCAAGCCCAGTTTGATGCTTTGTCCTGCTGCTTTCATGTTTTGTAATCATCTAAGAAAGACGATTGAGATGCTGGAAACATTGGACAGACGGTGACATCCTGTCCCTAGACAAAAGTGATTCATTCAGACTTCTCTTACAAAAATCCGGAAATATTAATTATATTATCACCATGAAAAAAGCAAATATATCTTTGTTTGTTTGTTTATTTGTTATCTTATACAAGGACACTTAATTGACAATTTATTTGTTTGATTGTGAAATGGTTGTGATCAGTCGGCCACAATGTGACGTCCTCTTTACATACAAACACTATATTTACTTAACGCCTATTTTTTAAATATAACAGACACTTATGCCATTTATCTACATGTAAATTTTATTACTGTCTCAACGTTGTAAGCCTGTGGTGTTTGTAAGAGCCTGAAGACTCTAACCAAGCTCTCTTTGATCATATATGGGAGAAGCAGCCATTAGGGCTTTTGTCAGAAAGTCAGGTGATGTAGTATAAGACCAGTAAAGTCCCCTTAGATAGAAGGTCATGGGTGATGATGGGTAAAGCACAGGTTTTTACCCAGGAGACAGGCTTTGAATTCCAATTGGGTCAATGTTAGTTATTATTTGGCCATCTTAACATCGCATTTTGGTAACATATCGTATTTCAGCTTCATATTTTGGCATCGTATTTCGGCATTCTCATCCTGGCTAATCATCAGTGGACTTTCACTTCCTGCGTCGGTTTTGGACAGTCAGGGACAGCGTGTCAATTGACGCTTGATACAAGCATTGTGTCTTTTCAAAATACACTTCAGTTTTCACAAGAAATGTTTCTTCACATTACTTTCTTGTCTCTGTCTTTTTTCAAAATAAATTTACAATGTAGTTAAACACATCATTTTAAGGTTGATTTTCTGAGGTTTAGGTAACAAAAGCATGTGGTAAGGTTTAGAGAAAACAACATGGTCCAGCTTAAAATTCACACAGGAAACAAACAGCAGACCTTGGGGAAAGGCCGGAGTCTTTTTTCACCTATCCACCTCCCTTCCCACTCTCCCTATGCAGACTTTCTTGCTCTTAATGTTACAGTTACAAACTGCTGCCACCCAGTGCGTATCATATCGCCGAGAAGGGTACCTCTGTGCATTGGTGTCTGACGCCGACATCACTGACAAAGCAGCCGTATTTAACGAGTTGTGAGTAAAAAACGCAGGGCAGCCAGGTAACCTCCTGGACATCAGCACAACTATAATTTTGGAATTATTTTAAAACCATAACAGGACATTTTGATTGGGTGTTCAAACAACAGTCATTCAACGTTTCAGCATTTGCTGGGATCCCACATCTGGTTAGCACTGAGGTGTTTAATCTCACATTTTCTTCAAAAGGTAGACTTTGACATTCATGCCGTGGAAGATAATCCACATCGATAATGGTGACCCAAGTAACTGTTTTCTTTAAAAGGAATACTAACTTGTGCTTCAAATGACAACAATGGTATTTGGTGAATAGCCAATCAAATTGCAATAGGGCAACAGACAATCAGCCCCACTTGGCATTAAATTTGCGCCATCTGCTTTCATGCTAATGCTTTGGGCACGTGTATGGTTGTTTTCATACACTTGGGATACCTAGCATTGTGAGTGTAGGGCTATCCCCACAGAGCAGTCTCTGGAGCCAAGTCTACATTACTTAAGTTCTACAACATGCTTTAGTTGAGATATGGTGTTTTACTGTTATTGAGTGCGATGAATGATATTGTGATGCATATTGTAGGCTTACACTAAGAAGGACCTTTAACGATTCTCTGTCAAAATCAGGACAGTTACCCATAACCTGCCCCCCCCCCCCCCCAATGTAGAGTTTAATACAGAATCATTCAGAAGTTCAGTTTTAAAAGCGCTCTGCAAATACGATACGTTTTTATATGAATGTTCTGATTAATAATTGTATCTGATCAGCAGATGATTTGGGGTGAATATATCCATAATATCTCCAAAATATCAGTAGTCTTACTGTGCTGTCTGGCTGTTTGTGGTGCTGAAGTAACGTCTCTCTCTCTGTCTCTGCACTGCACGCTGGGAGTTGGTGGTGGTGAGGGCATGTAGTGTGTGAGAGTGTGTGAGTGTCTGGCGCAGAGTTTTGAACTGTTTCTGGTCTTACTTCTGGGGTTTTCTCCCTCCTTTCTGACTTCCCCTACTGCACCATCAGATAAGTTTGTGTTGACGGTTGTTGCTGGTTGCTTGACATCTCCTCCGAGACGCTGCCTCCGTCTATCTGGCATGGAATATGCACAGTCCCTCCAGAGCCCACTGTGACAGTGGAGGAGGCCTTGCTGGCTGTAGGAGAACAAATCGGGCATGACAAGCTGCTTTTTGCTTCCCAAATGAATAAGGCTGTGGAGGTTTTTCTTAAGGAGGAGCCGCACGTCAGTGAGATGATTGAGAGAAGTGTAGTGATTAGGGAAAGTTACACCACCGTCTCCCTGCTGTCACTTCCCTCTGTCAGGATTTCTGTGTCATGTTGTTGCACCGTTCATCCCCAACGCGCTGTTGGAGAACGATCTGCGGAGGTTTGGGATATTGGTCACTGCTTTAAAACTGTCATCTTGGGGTGCAGAGACCCTAGGCTGTAGCACGTTCAGTCACTCAGGAGGCAGGTGTTCATGTTTCTGGACCCTCCGTTACAGAGTCTGGAGGTGGCTTTCAGAGCAAGGCACAGTGATGGAGCTTACACGGTTTATGCCAGTTCGGGGCATTTGAAGTGTTTTGAGTGTGGCCCCGGTAGTGGAGCTGGCTGCTCCCAGTGGCTCAGCAAAGACTGACGGGATGGGCTGCGAGGAGGGGCACAGTACAGATAGGCCCATTGATTCAGATGCTGGGAGTGCAGGTGAGAGTCCATGTAGCCAGGTGACAGGAGAGGAGGAGGATATGGAGTACAATTCAGAGTCAGATAATGTGTCAGTTCTCTCAGTTGGTGATACTTCATGCCGCGGCACAGATCTGTATTCACTGGAGCAATGATTTTCTGGATGACACGTATGGACAGTCAGCCAAGACTGTTTTGAGGACATGGATAAGTTCATAAAGTCTGTCATTTTCTTGCAAACCTGGTCGGTTTTGAGCTTCTTGATGAGAAAAGGCTTTATCGCCTTAAAAAGCATGTCACAGCTTTAGGAAAAACTGCAAGAGGGAAAATTGGTTTGAGGAAGAAAAATGTGAAATAAATAATGATTATGCATCACAGGGTGTTTCTTTCTTCTTCTTTCTTGCTTTATGTTGGTCTTTTTCTGTGCCATTCTCTGTTCTACCCTCCTCATGCAGGGACTCAGGGTTGGTTCCCTCAATATAAATGGTGGGAGGGATAGATATAAAAGGGCTTGACCGAGCAAATGAGGTAGACTGGGGGCTGTGGTGGGAGGGGCTGCGTGCACTCAGCCATGGCACCAATGTTAGTGGGGTAGTAGCTGTGCTGCTTACTAGAAGAACCACCCCAATAGGTAGATAGATAGATAGATAGATAGATAGATAGATAGATAGATAGATAGATAGATAGATAGATAGATAGAAGTGCAGCAGGCTGGATAGGTTTTACATCTCACAGTCACTTGCGTCTAGTCTTGTCAGTGGCTCCATTATTCCAGTCGTTTCACTGACCACCATCACATTACTTCTGAGTTAATCATTTCTCTGACACAGAGAGTTAGGTCTTACTGGCATTTTAACAACAAGCTGTTACAGAGCAGTGTATTCTGCCAGGGTTTTGCTGATTTTTGATCCTGCTGGCAAGGTTAAAAGGGCAATTTTGATTCACTGAGGAAGTGGTGCGGGCAGCACGGTGGTGTGATGGTGAGCACTGTCGCCTCACATCAAGAGGGTTCCCGGTTCGATTCTGGGTATGGGAGCCCTTCTGTGTGGAGTTTGCATGTTCTCCCCTGGGATTCACAGTCTAAAGACATGCAGATTGGGGCTTAGGGGGGATTAGGGGGGATTGGGGATTAGGTTAATTGATAACTCTAAATTGTCCGTAGGTGTGAATGTGAGCGTGAATGGTTCTCTGTCTGTATGTGTCAGCCCTGCGATAGTCTGGTGACCTGTTCAGGGTGTACCCTGCCTCTCGCCCGATGTCAGCTGGGATAGACTCCAGCCCCCCCGCAACCCTCAAAAGGATGAAGCGGTTAGAAGAGGAATGGATGGAGGCAGTGGTGGGAGGTAGGCAGGGCTCTGATATGCATCCTCTGCCAGCAGTTTACATCACACTCTACAGCAAGGATCAAAGCAGCAGTCCAGGAGCTGGAGACATTGAGTTGGACATTGAAGGTGCCATGGCCAGCAGCTCGGGCTCTGACATGGATACCTTGCTGAAGAAGAAAAAACTCACTAGAGCTCAGCATTTTTGGAGCTGGGTTGCTCCTAACCTGCATGAGGTGCTCTTGGAGTGCTCTCGTGCAGGGGCGATGTCCACCTCTTCTAGGAGGGCAGTTCTCTCCCTGCTTCCCAAGAAAGGAGACTTAGCGCTACTTAAGACTTGAGACCTGTGGCCCTTTTGTGTACAAACTACAAAGTGCTCTCTAGAGCTCTGTCAAACAGGCTACGAGACTATCTCGACATACTTGCTCATATGGACCAAACATATTGTGAACCGGGCAGAACAATAATGGACAATCTTTTCCTGTTTCATGATGTGTTAGACCTGTGGAATCTGTATCATCTCGACACTGGTATCATATCTCTTGATCAGGAAAAAGCTTTTGACGGGGTGGACCATAGCTATTTGTTCAGTGTGCTCAAATCGTTTGGGTTTGGTCATAACTTTGTTTCTTGGGTGAGGCTGCTGTACAAGAGTGTAGAGTGTTTGGTGAAGGTTGGGGTAGGGTTGAACCAGCTGGGATGTATAGCAGGGGTGCCCGATTTTAGGGCAACTGTACTGTCCGGCTTTCAAACCTCTGCTGTGCAGGCTGAGAAACCGACACAGTGGGTTTGCTTTGTCAGGGACACACCACTAACCAACCTTTGACAGCATCTCCATATGCAGCTCATTTAAATGTGTTTGTCTGGGATCAGAGGGATGTCACAGTTCTTCAGGATAGTCTGGTTATATATCAGAGGGTCTTCTTGGCCAAAATTAACCCTGGATAAGAGTGAGGCCTTCAAGGTTGGGAGGTGGACAGGTAAGGCAGTGCCCAGTCTGCCTGTGCGTCTGCAGTGAGGGGAAAGAGAGATGAAGGTGTTGAGCGTGTTCTTTGGGACAGAGGAGTATCAGAGGCAGAATTGGGAGGGCGTGATGGAGAAAGTGTGTGGTAAGTTGTCTAGCTGGAAATGGTTGCTACCCCAGCTGTCACATAGGGGTCAAGTTTTGGTTGCTCGCAACTTGTTCGCCTTGGCACTTTGGCATAGGCGTATTGTTCTTCTCCCACCAAGAGGCCTGATTAAAGTCATCCAGCAGTCTATAGTGGACTTCTTCTGGTCAGGGCAGCAACTGGATTCGGGCCCCAGTGCTGTATTTACCAGTGGATGAAGGGGGCACGGTTTCATAGACATCGCTTTACGGATGGCGGCCTTTAGGCTGAAGACAGCAAAGAGACTGCCTTACCACCGCGGTGTGTGGTGGCTGGACACTGCTAAGTCAATCTTGCAGAGGGCTGATGACCAAGGCTGCCTGTGCGTGAAGATCAGGCATTTTCAGTCTCTGCAGGCCATGATTGCATCAAGGTGGACCAAGTTCATTGGCCCAGGCTCCTCCCCAAAGGGTTGGTGGCGGACCCTATAAAAACCACCAGTTGAAAAATGATCAGCTGACCTCCAGTGGAGGGTTGTGCATGGGGCGATACATAGCACACATGGATCCAGATCATGGGTAAGCTTGTCTTTTCTGTTCACAGTGTGAAACTTTAGCACATTTTTTGTTCAGTGTCCAAGGTTGCTGGGTGTGTCTTTTCAACTGCTCATAAACAGTCCCAGGTACCTTGCCAGGAAGAGGGACATTCACGCACTGTTAAACTTCCTTCCAGCTACTGCCAAGCTAGCTATCTGGCTGAGTCGGAAAAACTGGGCCCACAGGATGGGCAGTAGGGGCAGTGTTATGCTCTGTGGCAGACAATGAAAGGTTGGCCTTCACGTTTTAAATTGTATGATTATTGTATATCAGCCGCTCCTTGTTCCTGCTGCTCTGTTCCTTTGTTTGGCCTGCTGTTTTTGGTGTCTGATTTTGTTTTTTGTTTTTTTGTTGGGTAGGCTTAGATGTAGGAGGTTCTTTGGTCTGTACAATTTTTTGTAGTGATGAATAAAGTGCCCCCCCCCCCCCCTCTCTCTCTCTCTCACTGTCTCTTGCTCTCAGAGAGTTGGTTAGAAAAATGATTGGTGTCAGGTGATAACATGAATCCTCATATTATCACCTGATACTGATCAAGGGTTTTTGTTTATTTCCCTGGCATGACAGTTGTACTCTTTTACAGCAGACATCATGGTGTATTCTACAACAGCAGTTTCCAACTGATGGGTCGTGGTCCAGAATTGGGTTGCAGGTCTATTCTGAATGAAACACAACTGACTTTCAAACATGTCAAGTTTGTAAAGAAAAAAACAACACACACACACACAGTTTAGTTCTAAGTACAGTGAATTTCCATCACAGAGCTTTTATTTTGAAGTGTTGTTTCCTGCTGTAGAGTGAGTTAATAAAGGACAGCTACTTATCAGAGATAGCAAACTAGTTGACAGCATGACTAATATTTAATAATATGTAATAAACTGCGTGGACTTTGAACTAATGGCTGAGGAGGAATCTGGCTGGACCAGTTGGGAGCCACTGCTTTACAACATGGTCAACATATTCATATTCTAAGATATTTTGTGAATGGGCATTTGAGACATAGATCAATTTCCCTCTAAAGACTTTTGTTCTACCATGAAATGTAATCACTCTTTTAAATATGAAAAAATAATAATTTGAAAAAAAAACATTGTATACTTTATTGGGGAAATTACACAGGTCTCAGTGAGACTGATATTGAATACTGATTTGTTTCTAAAACAGATGTTTAATGTTTTAGGATATAACTGATGTGAATAGTTTAATAGTAGTAAAGTGTTCTAAGTTGGACAAGGCTAAGTAACAGCCACATTATACTGTAATGAATATTGTATACAAGTGATGCATGTTGTGCAATGATAACCAACACCCGATTGGAGCTTTACTTCACTGAAATTTATTGGTTTGATGCTATTACAATAAAATATATTTCAAGAAAACAAAATGTCTCACTTTCTCTTTTGAGAGAAAAAAAAACACTTCAGTTTAAGACGGGACTGTCAACTCACAGGAAAATAAAAAGTGAACAAAGAGCAAAACCAAAGGCAATATCAAGAGAATCAGTTCCACAACAGTAGCAATTTGACCTCAACATAAAGCAGAGAACTTTTTCAGTTGAAATGTATCTTCATCTTGCAGTAAGATATTCACTTCACAACATAAATATACTGTACAGAGTGATAACACACTACCAGCTACTGGAAAACCAAAGTGTGTGTGTGTGTGTGTGTGTGTGTGTGTGTGTGTGTGTGTGTGTGTGTGTGTGTGTGTGTGTGTGTGTGTGTGTGTGTTTTCAGGCAGACATTAAGTTAAGGCAGGCGGAGTGATTGTCTACGACACCTTGAAATGGACAAACAAGGAATAATTTTTAAAGTCCACAGTGATCAAGTTGAGCTGCACAATATTACAAACACTGCCTTGACTGTGTCTTTGTTTTTCACTTGGTCTTGGTGACAGTGAATATCAGTTACATTGTCATCATTGCTGAGAGTCATGTGCATGTCACTTTTCATAAATCTGGGGACAAAATAAATGTGTTACTTTTCAACATCGTAAGTGCCACAAATAAAGCACTGACTGCTAAAAATAGACAGTGCAGTGTGTTAGGTTTCTGATACTATGTGCGGAGCCAATAAGGCCTGTAGTGTTGTCCACTGGCTGTCTGATAAGATACTAGATTAAAATTCATATAATATGCAGAAATATGGAAGATATTCTCATCAGTGATTAGTGACCCACAATGGTTACATTCGTCAACCTAACAAGGAAAAAAAATTGTGTGTATAAATGCATGTCTTAAACATTAGCTTGTGTTTTTATTTAATTATTTATAGAGGACATACATTGATCAAGTAATAAAGAAAGCATCATATGTATTAAGTACTGTCTCTCCTAGACTGGTTCCAGAACCCTGAGTTGCAGTACTCATTCAAAGTGATTCAGGGACTGGTTGCACAAAACACCTTAAGTTTTCTCCATGTTGACATTCTAAGACACTGCAACCAATGCCAGCATGTCAACAAAAGCATGTGGTTAGGTTTAGTCAACAATATAGCCCCTTTTCCACCGCAGGAGCTTTTATCATTTACCTGGTATTTTGAAAAACCTTGGCACGTTTCCACTAAAATTACCCAGCTAAAAAACTTTCCCTCAGCCCCAAACCTTTCCTGAAAAAAACACCTAGTAAGGGGGTAGGACTTTTCAGATTCCCCCTTACTAGGTGTTTTTTTTCAGGGGCATGAGGGGCGGGGCTATGTGCTGAAGAACACTGATTGGTGGAACACACACTTCCAGCGTTCCACACCTCCATGCCAGTGTTGCTGTAAGCCCGGGGCTAAATTTCAAATACCGTAGTGATAAGCACTAAGCAGTTCTTTGATCGATACCTTTATACATTTTGGTTTAATTCATTGTCATCCTGCAGCCTCTTCTCTGCCCTCTGTGCCGGTGCTGAGCTCCTCCACATACACACACATCCACACACACACACACATGCGCACATGCCAACATGACACGGTAATCTGTGAACAGCCAAACAGCCCCGGTGGAAACAAAGTGACGATAACTCGAGTTGATGGCAGTTACAATCGTTACTGTAAGTGCAATTAAACCTTAGCGAGTAAGAAGCTAATAATTTATCAATACATATGTTCGGCAAGCATGAACATGTAAACCTGCAGACAGTCATATTCAATATGCTCTGTCCACAGTCTGTCATCCACCGTAGAGCTTAGATTCTCTGCCCAAGCCCAAGCCCGAACCCGACCCAGACCTGACCAGGACCCGGCCCTAATTTCCCGCCACTATCCTCGGGCTTGGATGGGTCGGGCTCCTCATAATAGACCTAGGATGGAACCAACTACTTATCACACCCTTGACAGCACCACTGGCCGTGCACATGTGAGTGATCTACGGTGAAAACGTGTGTGTCGGCTTCGCTGAGTGTACCAAGTGCTGGTATATGACAGCAAAAAGACGGGAACCTCGACACTTAAGAGGCACATGACGAAGGCTTGCCATGGGAAGAAAGACGAGAGTCAGCCCTCAATGTCCACGTTCATATCCTTAAAAAAAACTTGGATTTAAACCGGGCTCGGGCTCATAATTACAGTTAAAGGGACGGGACGGGCTCGGACAGAACATGCACGGGCTTGGGTGGGGTCGGGCTGGATTTTTTTGGGCCCGATCAAAGCTCTAATTCACCGACATTTATATTATGTCTTACTGTGCATTCACACCAAAAGTGTCATGAGAGCTAGCAGTCGCTCAGGTCACTGGCATTGCGATACCTGGCAGGAGCTCCAGCAGGCACTTGCAGCGGCCAAAGGGGCGGGGCCGGCTGCTGCAGATGTGTCCATCAAGGCTGACACGGCCGTTCACTTTACAAGGCTGAAGCAGCAGTGCTGCTCATTTGCATAAAGTTCAGCTTCTTTCAACTTCTACTTGACGCTCTGGTCGCTGGCATTGTGCCGCTTGCTGCAGCCGACGCCCCTGACACCCTTCGTAGCAAGCATACATTGAAAATGAATGGCTGCCTGCCACTCATGACACTTTTGGTGTGAATGCACAGTTACACAATGACATCACGCTAGTTCGGCTGATAGCGAATTGTTACTAATAAGCTCAAACGACAGCTGTCTGTATGTAGACTAACTTAGTTTGACACTTATCTTAAAATAATTTTAAACTTAGCTGTTGGCTGAGACAAACAGCCCCAACTCTCTCTCGCAGCACTAATGTTACCATGTTACCAGCCAACAAGCTGGCAGAGCAAAATACAGGGCACATGCCAAATCATCTATGTCATCAGACTGATTTGAATAAATCTTTGAGGTGTGGTGGAAATGCAAACTGCACAGATTACCAGGAATTCTTTTACCCAGTTAAACAAATTCCTGGAAATAAAAGTTCCTGGAAATGTTGGTGGAAAAAGGGCAAAAAGCACATGTTTAGGTTTAGACATATGGTGTGGCTCTACATTTATATGGGAACTGCAGTGGGCTCCCAATTGAAAGTCTAGGTTTGTTGTATCATAACACCATGAAAGGTGACTTTTGGCTTCAGGTGTCTGACATTGAAATCACTGACAAAGTGGCGGTATTCAACAACTTCAGAATGAGAATGGGCTGTTTATTGCCATAAACTCAGCCATGTTGCAGTTAAGATAGATTAAGAGTTTTTTTTCCCCCCTTACTTTGGTTGCTAAGGTCTTTTGTGCAATGACTTAGGGATTCCATGAGCATAAGACCAAGATAAGGAAAAAACCTTAAATACTTACTTGAACATTTGAAGGAAACCTCAAGGAGAACACGAAAGGGTGTATGGTGGAACTGATTTCATGTCCATGACCTCTGAACACTGCATTAAGTGGTGGCAGCACGGTTGAGTTTAGGCACCAAAACTACTTTTTAAGGTTTTGAAAAAGATTTTGTTTTTGGTTAAAGCAACTATGTTTGTAACATACAGGACATAATGTAAGAGACATAAGTATGTTAAGTTAAATGAAGTTCGCGTTGACTTTAAGTTTCACATGCACCACAGACCGCAGTCTCTCACTTAAAAATCCAGCCTCCTCCCTACGCAGATATTCTTCCTCTTTATACTACCTATGAGGTTGTATGATTAACCACTGCCCAACGTGTGACAGTGTTGAACCAGAGAATTAGTGTCCACTCTGACAAAGGATCCTAATTGTCTTTCCAGCTGCACTGTTTCCATCCCTGGGCAATGAAAGTCAAGGGAGTGAAAGTCCAAGAACGGTGGGTGGGAGGGATGGAGGATGGGTCCAATAACCACCAACTTTCACCCAGGAGGGTGGTGTTTGCTTCCCTTTAGATTGTAAAGCCAAATCCTGTCCTTTTTTTCCTTAACCTAACCACATGCTTTTGTTGCCTAAACTCAATCCTGTGTGTGTGTTGGCTAAACGTAACCACTTGCATTTGTTGTTGAAAGAAAAAAATGTCAATGCGGGTGTAAAGCAGCAAGCAGTCCTCATAAGGAGGCAAGTTGGGGTGGTGGATGGGTCACAAAAAACAAGACTTTCCCCCCAGGAGACTGGTGTTCAAAATTGTGTGAAACCAAGTGAACTTAAAGTTATTTCAAGGTAAATGGTCACCATGTTTCTTTTCTTAAATCTGAGCACTGACAGGCTCAATCCAAGTACTTTACTTGCCTAAACTTAACCTATCTAACTTTACATTAAGTACGTAACTTTATATTAAGTACGTTACATAAGTCATAGGTGACTAATTCGTAAGATGTCACACAAACTGTTGCTTGAGGTTATGGTCATTTCATATATTTCTGTGAGAACAGGTTATCTTTTGGCCACCAACATATTTATACCCTGGTTAGTTCACAGCAATACAGTTGAGTAAAAACATCAACTGCAGACCCAGTTTACTAAAGATAAGTGACACATGAAACTCAGATCATCCTCCAGTCTGTTAAAGTGGCAAACACCCAACCACATGTGTTTATGACACACCAGTTTATATTTAACATGCACATCAGTGATGCTGTGAATTAAACAGACTGTGTGTTATATACAGCTGTTGTGTTCTCTATTGCTGGTCAACATTAATACCAACATGAAGTAGTAGGAGTTCAGTAGGCACCCAGTGTGTTTCAGTGTTGGTTTAACATGGAATATTGAGAGAGAGGGTTTGAGACTGACAGCCACAGACAGGGTAGGAAAGTTATCGAGTATTGAGAGACGGAATAACATATTGTTGTTGGGTTCTTTTTATGAGATTTGTTGACAGTAAGAAAAAAATGAGCATTAACATTTTATAGACAATGTATAAGTTATTTTCATTGTGGATACTAAAATAAATGGTACAGCAGCTTCAGTGCAAACCATATCAGTATCAGCACACAGATCAGTCGATCTCTAGTCCACATACTGTGCAGTGTGTTGAAAAGTGACACAAACGTGACTGTGAACACCACACCTTCATTTTTGAAGATCTATTGTTTCTTGGGGCACTGACCAACAAACAAATTAAATTTTACAAAGACCAACCAAAACCAAATGTTGCCAGATGCATCTTTTCCCTTCCTGTGTTGTCTCTCTCTGGCTCCTCAGTAAAAAACTGAAGGGCAATTATGACAGATGCTTTGTTTTTGATATTCGCATCTTTACTTAAAGAAAGAAAAATGCTGTCTTTGTCATTCCTCTCACTGTCATTTATGTCTTCTCTATCTCCTCTTACTGCACCTCTCTGCCCTGGCTTTCTTTAGTTTTCAGTTTCCCTCTCTATTTCATTCACTTTTTAAAAATCTGCCTCTCTCTTTGTCTCTGTCCTTATCCGTCTTTCTCTCCCTTGTATTTTCTCTTTCTTGCTAAGAGCGATGAATAACTCAATGTGTTGTTCTTAACATGTCTGGCTTTGATATATAAATATATTAACATCTAAATAGATTAAACAAAACTATATTGAACCCCATAGAGCTTTTATATTTAGTTTTTTTTTAAAAAAAACAAAACATTGGTGGCTAAAAGAACAAAGGTAGAGATACGGGCAGAAGTGATAGTCTATTCTAACAAGACCACAGAGTGTCATGTTATCCTAAAGTCTGTCTTAAAGGGATAATTCAGTTTTTTATAGTAGAGTTGTGTGACTAATCAATCTATAAACAGTGTATGACATACAGTAGATGTCAGTCAGTACACCCCCAGTTTGGAGAAGCAGGCAGGAGTCTAACATGTAAGCTAAGCAATCTACTACTGGGGTCAGCAACAAAATATATCTTAGCCACCTAAAAAAAATCAATGTTAGTTTAAGTGTACAATATTTTGAGAGTATTTTCACTGTTTCGTCCTAATGTCAGACAGTGATTTCTAACGGGAAAATGAAGCCATTACATCATTCTCTTCAAAGCCTCACCCCACTGAGAAAAACTAGAATTTAACACTTCTGAACACAGGAGCTGCTGGTCTACTGCTGCCAGTTAGTTAGTTTGTGTTAATGTGTGACTCTGGTGTTTAAAAGGGTAAAGTCACCAACAACCAACGACTTTCACCCAGGAGACTGGTGATCACTTCCTATATGATTGTAAAGCCAAACCCTTTTCTTTTTTCTTAAATCCAACCACATACTTTTGTTGCCTACACCCAATCATGTACAGGTGTTAGCTAAACATAACCACATGCATTTGTTATCTAAGGAAAAAAACTCAATTTGTGGTGTTTTACCGATGTAGTTTGATTAATTTTTGAAAGACACTGCATGCAAACTGTACATTTCCTGTGAAAACGGAGGTGTATTTTGAAAACAAGGTAACAAGGTAAGCATTCAGCTGCCTAGCTTTCATGTCAGACTCCATCATGCTTCTCCAAACTGGGGGTGTGCTGGCTGACATCTATTGTTTGTAATACACTGACTATGTATCCCATACAACCCAACTTCAAAAAATCCAAACTATCCCTTTAAATCTAAAAATTAATAATCATGATCTAAGAACAGTGTTGGTGAACTTGAAATCATAAAGTTGCATCTGATATTTGGGTCAGAAATTACTGACTGCATTCAACAGCAAATAGTCTTTTTGTGATGTGACAGTTCAACATCAGCCCACCCAGCACCAGATTTCACAATAGAATTCCGAGAGTGGCATTGGAAACAGTTTTACAGTGATATCAGAACACTATTTAGATGCAGATGTTTCAAAAAGATGCATGCAGCAGCTATAGACAAATATCTTAACAGTCATTTTGACACCATATTTTTTATGACTGTGCAGCACTGATGCAGGCTGAAGCTTCTTCCTCTGAGTCTAAATGTTTGCTGGGCAGCTCTGTGGGATGTAGAAAATCTTTTTGGTGATGTTAGATTCATGTGTAGTTTGGTCCAATAGAATATAATGCAACTCTACAGGCAAATCTAGTTGTGAAAACAGGGTAGAAAATCTAGTTTTTAAAGGTCACATTAGTGTAGCTCTGCAGGATATGAAAACATTAACATTAAAAATGTTCAAACTACCTTGAGTACAGATGGAGCTTTATAATTCCAAACTCTAAAGAACATTTTCTCCTCTCTAACTCAAACAAAAGCCCTCACAAGGATGACCCAATATGAACCTGTCTATCTTCATTTGGTTGTTTTCATCTCACTCACACTTTGCCTCCCACACACACAGTCTCACCTAGAGCAACACACATGGATCCCTCACACACAGGCTCGCTTGGCGTGCAGCATCTCAATGAGCAGGTTGTTGCAGGGCACCTCTCCGCTCAGATGCATGTAGCACAGGTAGTCTTCAGCCTGCGTGCTGAGGGAGCGTAGCTCCGGCAGCCGCACCACCAGCTGGCTGAACTTCTCCTGGAACTGAGGGTAGGTGGACAGAGTGTACTCCAGGAGAGCCCCATTCACTTGCTCCTGGACACCCTCCACAAATGCCTGGTCCTCCAGCAGCTTCACATCTGCACAAATGCAGGGAACGAATACAGAACATGACTCAGTGAGGAAAAGAATGAATCTGGTGACATGTGGCAAAGTCAGGCTGTGGATGCAGTTTTATAAATCATTACTGACCGGCCTGTACATTAGCTCAACACTTTGTATACACTTTGTTTTTTACTTGGGGTGACCTCATCATTTTTCAACCTGGACCCTACTTTCCCATTTGTTCTGTCTAATGACACAAATGACTAATGAGAACAACAATTTATAAAACTGCCCCAGTATTGAGAGAGACCCCTGCAACCAGCAGACTACAATAAAACCACAAGGGCATTTGTGCTCTATCAAAGAACGTCCACTAAAAGCATTTGTTTTTGCCACTGACAGGCTCAGATTATTACAGGTGCCTGGCAACATTGTGGAAAGGATCTCTACAGAGACAGACCTTTTTGTTAAGGTATAGGATACTTTCTGTTTAAGCAGAAACAGCCTCTAAATTGCTATTGCCTAACACACTAGACTCCATTTAAATAAATTGTAATTTTAGTGTCTATAGAGTCAGCATGTTTCACATCTAACTGGGAGAATTAAGGGTTTATTTCAACCAGACCAGAGCTGGTGATTGTTGGAACCAAGATGGCTCTTGTTAGTTTAATTTTGTTTCTGTCAAATTTGATTGAAACGTATTTTACTATAAAAAAAATTACAGCTTATTCGAATGGAGTCTGGCCTGTTTGATGCTAGCAATTTTGGGGATGTTTCTAGTTAAACAAAGAGTCTTACTCTTTAATGAGAAGGTCTATCTGTAGATATTCTTTTCATAATGTTGTCACAAGCTAATGATAACAATCTCAGCCTGTCGGAGGCAAAAACAAACACTCTTAGCTGACTTACATTGACGTTGCAAAAATGCACTGAGTGGTTACCTGTTTTGTGGCTGCCAGCTACAGCAGTTTCAATCATTACTGGACCAATTTCAAAAAATGTTGCCATCATTAGTTACTTAGACATAAAAACATGAAAAATTAAACCCCACCTCACTCCGAATGTCATTGACTACCAGTGCTGGTCAGTGACTTCAAGCATCAGACGTTGACAAAAAAAAGTGTCCTTTCACACTGGCATGATGCTCAGTCAGTCACTGTTATTGTTTAATGGTGCCCAGCAACATCGGGGGGAACATGGCGGAACAACAACAAAAGTTTAAGGGAGCAGAAATCCAAGCAGAGCAGGTGGGAGGGATGTGTGATGGGTCCAACAACCACAAATTTTTACCCAGGAGGCCAGTGTTCACTTCCCATATGATTGTAAAGCCAAACCCTGCTCCACTGTCCTAAACCCAACCACGGTTGGCTAAACGATGAAAAAAGACAATGCATGTAACAGGCTGAAGTGACCCAGAACATCAACAACCAACATGCCCAGGGTACTTTGCATGTCATGTCTCGACATGGAAAGTCTGTGACCAAATGTCGATATATGACAAGATCTGAGTGAGAAGCCATTAACATAAATTTGTTCAATTTCGGGGACTTCTGAAGTAGTTCAAAATTAAAATTGTGAACTATGAATGTGAACCAGTTAATTTAAATCTGTGTGAACTGATTTTTGCACTAGCTCTTGTGAAGCGTGAATGTTTACTACCAAGTAGTTTTGTACATTTAAGGAATCTGACTTGGTGGTTTGGTGCATGACAATAAACAGTATGGCACATAATACAAAATAAAAATAGGATAATTTTCAAGAGAATGTGAAAAAAAATAAGGAGGTAATGTTCTCAATTTGGTTTGTTTGTTTCTTGGTCTATTTGTTTGTTTGTCAGCATGATTTAGAGAAAAACTACCTGCCCAATTTTCATGAACCTTGGTGGAGAGGCTTAACATGGGTTAAGGTAGAACCCATTACATTTTGAAGTGAATCATGGGGTGAATACATGATTTAGTTTTCACTTTTGTGTACATTGACAGATAGCGTGTTTGGCCTTGGCAGAGGTCTGCGTTCTCTGAGAGGCCTTGTAGTTAGGTGTCAGTTTTTAAAGTGCACAGGTGTGCAGGAATGTGCAAACTATTGTCCAGGGAATGTAAAGTCCTACAAAGGGCGAGACTGTAGCTGGCCTTATTTGCTATGTTGAGTGTCCTCACCTTGGCAGCTTGTTTGGTAATTTTACTATGGTTTAAATTTTAGTTGTATTCATGTATGAGTTGCATACTAGCAAGGTTCCTTTGTGTTGTATAAGGACAATTTGACAGACAAGTTTCTGAGTTCAAGGAAATCTTTTTGTGTGGTGTTAAATGTTTTTGTTGTGTAATTTCAGTTTATAGTCTTTGGTAGCTGAAGTTTTGTTTTCAGATAACGTGTTATGTCACTTTGAGAATAGTTAATACTGTTTGGTCAGATACTTATCGGGCGTATACTAGCACTCTAGCTGTGATTACAGGCAATGTAAAGTGTTATGTCAGAGTTACTTTTGTTGAAGGAGACCAAGTTTGGACACTTTTTTTCCTATATCCGTGATACAGGCAGCATGTGAAGAAAATCTTTTGGTAAATCCTTTAGGGGAGCTGCTTTAAATTCTTGCCAAGAATCAGCTGTTGAATCACTTTTAGTTTGGAACTAACTCTCAGAGATGTGTTTGATTCAAATTGAATCATGATACTTCTCAATACTTCAGTACTTCTCTAAGATGTAGATTTGTTGGGCAGTTTATGTTCTCCTGTTCCAGTTGAGAAATTGTTTACGTCTTGTGCTTCTGCAGTAACAAAGCCTATAAGTTTCCATATTTGTCAACCCGTTATCGTTCCAAGGTCATCAGATACCAGCCCATTCTTATTCCAAAGTCGTCAAATACCACTTTGTCAGTGATTTTGGTGTTGGAAACTGGCACCAAAAGCCAACCTTTTGCAGCTGTATGATATGCCGCCGGGTAGCAACATTTTGTAACACAGCCAGACCGAACCTTTTGCAGTGTTATGATACACCACCAGCTGGCCAGACTGCACCGTTCATAATGCAGGCGGATGGCACCTGTTGCGGCAGTATGATACACTGCTGGCAGGTATCAGCCTGAAACACTGTCTGTAATGACATCATATAAGGAACTAGAATGTTTTAGAAAGGGTGGGGAGGGTTGGTAGATGAGTCCATCAAACTCCAGACTTTCACCCTGGAGGCTATTCTTTGCTTCCCGTATGAATGTAGACCCAAACCAAGATGCTTTTTTCTAAACCTAACTACGTGTTTTTGTTGACATCCCAGCATTCATTGCAGCCTCCTGGAACATAAACAGCAGACACAAAAGGATACCTGGCATGTAATATGTTGACTTTAGAGTCCACTGACAAAGCAGCGCTATGTGACGACTTGGGATGAGAGCGTGTTGCAAATACCAAGGCTTTGTCCTGCCCGTTGGCATCTGATACAGACATAAGGCACCCATTAGTGTCTCTATGAGATGCACCAGGCTTTCAACTTACTCCAATGTAAAAGTATCTGCAGCAATTTTAGATGTTTGGAGCGACTAACATAGTATAAAGAGTAAGAAAGCGTTTATGATATGAATGCCAGCTACTAGGTTTTATTTGTATGCTGTATCTATACTTTAGGTATGAAATAAGGTGAGTGCGTGGAGTGTGGGTGGCAGTTTGTGTGTGTGTGTGTGTGTGTGTGTGTGTGTGTGTGTGTGTGTGTGTGTGTGTCTGTGTTGAAGAGAGAGAGAGAGAGAGAGAGAGAGAGAGACAATAGCCAAGCCCTCCGGTGGACCGGCATTCAGCATCAGCTGAGCCCATCTTGGAGAATCCATTCACACAGTAATTAAATGTTTTGAATCAATGTTCTGAATCATCTTTTCAAACTGCTTAAGGGCAATTAAATTACCCCCGACAAACCTGACTCTGAAGATGAGGGAGAGCGAGAGCGAGAGCAAAGAAGCCACAGGCAAAGACAGCAAATATTTTCTGTCTATGACAAGTGCTCTTCCCATTCAAAAGCTCTTTGTTCCCAGCTTGCCAGCGTTAAACAGCAAACACTTCTGAGAATCTGGGCAAGCCACATCTATGCTCTCTCCATCTGCACAAGCCGCTACATGAATGTTGGTCCTGCCATCGAATGATAGACCCATCCATTACGCTTCTTTTGAATGCCATTAGTGGACAATGGAGGAGGATGTCTTTGTTAATACTGGCTTTTGTCAACCCTAGAAATTTAATTAAGTGAATTTATCGTAGGGAAAAAGGCCAGTTTGGAAAACGCTTGTAACCTTACAGATAAATAGGTATTGCAGATAATCTGCAATTATGACATTTTTTTCATTAAAATGTCAGCGTTGCTATTCAAATTCCACCAAAGCACAGCATCAGTATGGCCCTGCAGCCCCAACAAGTTGATAGATTTTTACATCAAAACCTACCATTCTTCTGACAAAAAACAATCTACAACCTACACCTGTAAGCTCAGGCCTGAGATGAGAAACACATTTATCAGCAAATAGATCAAACCAGGATAAATTGCCCTTATTTGTGCTTATATTGATGTTTAAAGGAAGAGACTCTATACTGTTTATGAACTACTGTATGAATACTGTTGTTCCTATTTAAGCTGTTTCAGCCTGCCAAACCGAATATCACATTATGGTAATCCTCACGATAAGTCAGATATCGGCTATGATGATAGCATCTCTTCTCTCAAAATGTAATTTGTTGGACTTACTGGGGTTGAACAGGAGGAGGAATTTGAGACAGGCAATCTCTCTGCGGTCCAGCTGCAGCGCCCGAAGCCTCGCTGCAAGCTCCTGACCTCTCTGGACCAGACTGGACAGAGTTGCCTCAGCTTGGGACAGGATGAATGACAGCTCGACCTGAAAACACAGGTTACTGGTTATATTCTTAGTCCCTTATATCCAGACTTAGCTAGGTCAATGAGACACGTTAAATTCAAACCCCAACCTTGACTTTTTTGGAGGACTTAATTTTTTTTATATAATAATAATAATAATAATAAGATATCACTCAACTTTAGTTTTGTAGTGTTGTTTTTTGTTTTGTTTTTTCCAAATTCATATGTAGCAATCCTACTGTCTGAGCAACGTAGTTGCCAGAGAGAACGCTGACATTGTATGTTTCTGCAAACCACAGATATGCTGCATTTTTACTTTATTATGTGGCAGATTTTGGCTTGCAATACCTGGTTTTGGGGGTACAATTCCAACTGGAAATGCAGCAAAGTCTCAGTAAATAACCCTTTTTGTGGCACTATCCCTGCTGGAAAAACAGGGATGGGTCACTTAAAAAATACCCATTTTTGGGAGCTAAAAGCCTCGGGAAACACAGCAACAGGTCCCTAGAAGTCATCCTGGTTGGTGCCTAAAAAGTAGCCGGAAACACAACAATAACTATAATATCAAGTGTTGTTTCTTATTGGATTCAAACAGTGGCCTGTAGCAGTTGATTGGGTGCCACAACATCTGCCAACCCCTTAATTCTCCTATTACAAGTCAGCTCATATATTATGTCACTTTAGAAATGCTCATATGCTACATTTGAAACATGCAAATGTAACATATTTGAGATTTGTAGAAATGTAAAATGCCAACATTATCCTCTGGTGACTTGGCTGGGTCTGTAGCAACCCAAACCCATCCTATAGGTAACATAGAAAACTGCCCACAGTGCCACACTGAGAGGGGTTGGAGCACATGAGAGTGGGGGGAAAAAAGCCATCCAGTACACAAAAATAAGAAGACAAGAATTGCAAATTAGCACTTACCATATCCTTCTAATGTCTGTCATTTAATATTACTTTTTATTAGCTTAGTTGTTTGTGTTTATTTCTCATCATCATCATTATCATTATTATTATCATTATTATTATCATTATTATTATTATTAAGAAGAAGAAGAAGAAGAAATAATAATAATAATAATAGTAATAAAAACTGGAGTTATAAAACCCTAATCTGTAATGTCATAAAGTCTGGAGCTGCTCCATAGACAATGAATAGTGAAAGATGTTCTCGATGACATTGAGAGCAGCCAGGGGAACATTCTGAGTATAAGGGTACATTTTCTGTTTCAGAACTGAGAACACTACATAAAGCTCATTTGGGTATAAAAAATTCTGTGGGTCCACAAAATCAGCATTCCATTGCTACACCTGAAATCACATACTATGCACTACATATCTAATATATGCAATATTGTTCAACGTACTTTTGTGTACATAAACAGTGGCATGTATCTGTTTGGATACAGTTGAGTCTATACAGAGAGTGAGAGAGACAAGCAGAGCCACACACCTACACACACACACACACACACACACACACAAGCACATGGAGACCGACCTGTACATGTGATTTAAACAGAGCAGAGGGCAGAATGGATTGCTGACTGGCACAGATAAATACGCTTCTGGTGTGAACGGCCATGCAACTGCTGACAGGCATATGCGCGACAGTAAACAAATTGAGGTGCCTCTGCATCTAGTGTGTACCCAGCTGAATCCTCCTGCCTATATATATTTCAATGTCAAGACAATACATATGTCTGTGCTGTGTTCCATACAAACAGGAAAACAACATAAAACTATGTATATATGGCATTTCAATACCACCTTCACTCTGCAGTGTATGGGGTCAATATAATTTGTTTGTATTAATGAACAATGTTATATTTTTACATAATGTCCATTGGTCAATATTTTAAACTTGCAACACATTATGTGATGATAATTTTACAGTATGTAAAATTCTTCCCATTCCTCCCAATCCCTGTACAATTTGTGCAGTTTTCCGGTGCTGGAATATTCCAGGTGGTGGCTTCAGGTAAGCTGTGTGATGATGCTGTCCTAAATGTGTTCATAAGGTTATCACCAAAATCTCTTCATTAGCCTCTCTATCATCAAAACTTACATTACATTGTCAAATAATTGTCTTCAGGAATAAATGTACCTCATTTCAACCAGCTTTATGAAGACTGCCCTAGCTTAAGACTGATATGCTAACACAGGGGTTTATCATGGGCCAAATGACATGTCACTTTCCTCTGTCAGTCCACTTCACACGAACCACAAAAGTGTGGAAAAAAACAAATCTGATTTTGTGCTTCATTCTAAGCACTTCATTGTTCTTAATTTTAAGCGTCAATGCATTCATTTAATGCACTCCACTGTTCCTTCCATTAAATAGGTATGGTCACCATGTCCAACAGAGCTACTAACCCTAAAAGAATTTCAATTTTATCTGTTTCAGAGATTGATATGCACATGCAGTTCCAGAGAAAACCTAACATAAAGTATATCTAGTTTTTGGAATTGCAGGGAGAACTCAGTTTTTTTGAGTGGGGTTGTATGGAGTGCTTATCCAAATACAGTATATTACATACTGTAGATGGTGGTTGTTTGGAGAACTTGGCTGGAGTCCAACATGGAAGCTAAGGAGTCTACTGCTGCTGAAGGGTCAGCAACAAAATGTATTTTAGTGGCAAAAAAAAGAAAAATTGATATCAGTTAAAGTGTATGTTATATTAAGAGTATTTTAACTGCTTTAACCTAATGTCAGACAGTGATTTACAACTGGAAAATTAAGACAGTTACATTTTCTTCTACAAAGCCAGACTCCATTGATAGGCATAAGGATGTAACAATAATGAACACAGGAGCTGCTGGTCTACTGCTGCCTCAAGTAATTATTTTGTTTGTGTAATTGTTTAACTTTTGCATGTACAAGAGTTGGGTCGGATTAACTAAAGTCACACAATGAAACAAACCAACTAATCAATCAAAGCAGTGGTAGACAAGCAGCTCATGTGTTCAGTGTGCTAAAATTATTGTTTTTGTCAATGGAGTCTGGTGCTTTGGCAAGAGCATAGAGGGGAAACTGAAGCTGTAAGCAGCTTTCCCATCAGAACAGGGTGTGTGACAGAAAGATAAGGCACTTAAAATATTTGTGCACTTAAATTTATATTGAATTTTTTAAGGTGGCTAAAATACATTTTGGTGCTGACCCAAATCCATAACAGTACATTGCTTCCATGTCAGACTCCAGCCTGCTTCTCCAAACTGGGGGCATGCTGACTAACATCTACTGTATGTAATGGATGCAATACATACATACAATTCCACTTTAAAATCCCAAAGGTGCAAAGTATGGATTATCAGTGGCTTCAGATATCAGAATTGCTGTTAACCTTCAAGCCTTACAAATGACTGTACATTGGCAAAAAAAAAAAAGAAAAAGAAATTCCAAGTCCTTCACTCAAGCAAACACAATACACGCCGGATGCCACATTGGAATTGCAGATCAAAGATTTGGAGAAAAGCCTGTCTCTGAACATATTTTCAGTGAGATGCAGTGCAAGTGAATGAAGCAGACTGTGCAGTGTACTGCTGGGAAGCTGCTGTATAAGGGAGTTGTTACCTCCTGGCCGGTCACCAGCAGGATACTGTCTTCCTGTCCGTGTTGCACTTGTCTGAAAATGTGATCCAGGACCAGAAGTTCAGACCAGCAGTTATGGAGCAGCTTCATTTGATCTCCCACCTCCAGGAAACACACACCACACACACATGTACATGTACACACACACACACACACACACACACAGAGGGAGCGATAAAGACAAAGACAGAGAGACAAAAAGACATTATCTTAATGCATGTCTACAGTCTTAGGTTCACTCTGTTCATACATACTATAGCCTTTTCCTTCTCTTTGTTATTCAAACACTAATAATCCTGATCAGTATTCTTTGAAAACTGTAACAAGTCCTGATTATTCCTCTGTTACTGTCTCACACAGTCTCTGTGATCATGTTGTATGGAAGCAGAAATCGATGTTGTCCTTTTCAAAGTATCTTTCAATTCTATTTTCTGTCATTTTGTGATGTTGTGTTTATTGTTGTACATGGCTAAATTCCTTTTACATGTAAACTCATTTGGCCATTAAATTGGCTTCTGATTTCAAATAAATAAACAGACCAAGTGAAAAATGGAGAGACCATAAAAAAAAGAGAGCAAAGAAATTAAGTAATGCTGAGTGGCAATGTTGGCTGTTTGTGATATTGCCGTGTTCCATGTTGTGTATTTACAAGAATTGTCTGAGACCTCTTCAACCTGTTCACCTCTCCCTAACCCCTCCCAACCTCTCCCAGTCACATCTGCTCTGCTCTGCTCTGCTCTGGGGGATGGGTGTGTTTTCAGATTGAGCCCCCACCCCATCCCCCACCCCCATGTCCCTCACTGCAAGATTGTCTGTAAAATGAAGGACACAGCAGTCAGTAATTCTGCAGCCGCAGCTGCTAATAGGCCCAGACACATTCATCTGACACAGAGCTGACAGAATTACTGTCCATCTGAATGAAACTATATATCAGCCGCAGAGGAGAGGGTCCAATCTTGTTGGCCAACCACTCATCTGGCCTGGTGTTTGGGGGGGATGTACAGTCGGTGATAAAGGAAGGGGTTAAGGAAGCAAGAGGTCTCGGCGACCTCCTGTGCTTCCTCTCCAAGAGGAGTTGGACACTGAGCTGCAACCAAAAAAATCACTCTGAAAAACCCCTCCAGCATGCTGGACGTGGGGAGAAGGGCTTTATTTAATCTCCAGCATGGATCCTCAGTGTTTCTGTCTGTCCATGTTAAGAGTGTGGAACTGGGTTAGACTGATATATCAGGTTATATACCTGTCAAGTATCATTTTCTACCTGTTAACTTTATCTCACAGCACAAAGTCAAAATCTCTTGGACTGTCACGGGAAATAAATAGTGTGGATAACAATCCTGTACCAAATTTGAAACTGAGTATTTAGATATAGTGAGGATACCTGTTGCCGTTGTTGTTATTGTCATTAATAGTTTTATTGTTGTTAATTTATGTTTTGTTTTTGTTTTGTTGATTGTTGTTTTAGTAGTTTGCCTGTTTCCTTGTTGTTTTCTCTTCCTATTTGCCTTGGAGTTTTAATTCTATATTTGTTTTACATTGTGATGTCATGTTTACATGTGTGGACCACTGGAAAAGAAGCTGCTACACTTGTAGTGGCTAATGGGGATCTAAATAAATAAATAAATGATTCTTGCTGTTGATCAGAGGTGGTTGTGATTGAAGTAGAGTAGAAAGAAAGTATTGTGCATTAGGAGCGTTGGTCCGGAGCACTTTCTTTTAAGGTTTACTTTTTAATGCCTTTTTGAATTTTGGAGAAACTTTTAAACCTCAGGTTACATGTTGAAGTTAAAGATATTATTAACACGGCTGGTTGAATCCTTCTTATATAGTAGTAATTACCATGACATCACTAATACTTTGGTGCAATGTTGAATATAAACAGAGGAATGAACTGTAGGATTATTCACATCATGGCTCCTTTGTTGTTTCTGTTACTGAAAGTTCTAATCCGCTATCTTCCACAGATGGGTGATGGTATTCCATTTTGAGCAGCAGAGGCTAATGTTGTTTTGTGCTTTCCATATCAGCAGAAATGTCTGGAATTGGCAACATTGGCACAAATATATTATATTAGTATCAACCTTTAAAAATCCATTCTGGTAAAAAACAAAATAGCAAATGTGTCTGCAATAGACCAGGAACAACCATTTCAATTACGTAGTATTTGGTAATGTGGCAGCAGATAATGAAGAAATGTTTGAAGATGTAAATCCGTGCATAGCTACAGAGAAGTGCTTTAAATAGTCTAATAAACAAACATACAACATACTCTTGTAGCTTAAGGACAAGCTGCAGGCAGCACATAATCAGACTCAAAACAAACTGAACCTGTGCTGCGCCTCATCAACAAACCTGTGGGGTTTACTGGCAGAAATACAAGACAGGAGGGCATGCAATAGTCATGTAAAATGCTGGTAACCTCCCTGACAGTTTCCATCCAGCCAATCCACAGCTTAACTTCACTAATTCAGATAATACAATATTAGAAGGATGCTAGGAAGGATTGAACGTGACATAGTGGGCTCCACAGACTTCATGTCTTAAAAGAGCAATATTTATGTATAGGCTATATATATACATACATATGTATGTATGTATGTATGTATGTATGTATGTACATATGTATATATGTATGTGTATATATATATATATATAGATAGATAGATAGATATAGATAGATAGATAGATAGATAGATAAAATTCAAAACAGTGCATCTCTATTTTGGAGCTCCAGTCCAGATCTGTTACATCTATTTTCAAATCCTCTCTGACATTAATTTTAAATTGAATGTGTCCTGTATACTGCCTTTAGGTGAACATTTGTGATGTTCAATGTGTGCGCTTCCTCAGCAACATCCTCTACGTTTAATAGGTAAATGGAAGGTCAACACACTGCAAAACTGCAAAAAAATCAATAGCTTCCATTCTGCTCACAATTTAGCAACAATGTAGACGAACGCAATGAGAGCGGAGCAGTGGAGAGCAGACATTTCTCCGTTATCGCCTGCATGGAATGTAATTATCCAGTCCAGGGAAACAGCTCTTTCTGTGCAAAGCTCTCTTGGCAGAACATGCACAGCTTTGTTCGCACTGTCCATGTTGGCTGTCCGCTGTACACAAGAATGGTCTGACTGTCAACAGAAATATATTAGATGTTCATAACGCAAGGCTCTGGGGAGTTGTTATGATGAGAAAAACTGTCATATTAGAAAAAAAGAAGTATAACAACTTGAAAACTGTGAATGACCTTTGTGCACGATGCTCTGCCACAGCATGCCTCTGTTTTAATATATATATATAGATAGATAGATAGATAGATATAGATATATAGATATAGATATATATATATATAGATATATATATATATATAATATATATATATGTATGTATACATACATATAATTATTGCAAATGAAAAGATCACTTTATTTTGAAATAAAAGAGAAAAACAGAGCAGAGTATTTCCTGTCTCTGAAGGAAGATTACTTAAATTTATACTTATATTTTCTGGCATTTGACAGTGGTAACTACATCTCCTAAGCCAACAGAGCATCAATTTGCACTTCCTTCACACACAAACTGTAATACCTCAAATAACTCACAATGCACATTCAGTAAGTCTGTCAGAACTTCAGCAGCAATTTCAAATGTGTATTGCACCACAAGAAATTGCATTCATAAATGCTAATTTGCAGCAACATAACGAGGAGAGCTTTTAAATGGACGTCTCTGCCAAGTCTCAAAATGTTCTTACTGAACTTCTCTGCATAATTAGTTTTTTTCTATAATATCCACCTCTGCAACGCAACGTCTGCTCGTGGCAGCTACAGCATTATAAAGAATAGTTTTATTTTTATAGTTAATAGCATGTTGAGGCACTCACTTTATTTGTTACAGAAGAAGTCTACAGTCACTTCTGGGACAGGATGTGTTTACTGTATTGACATTTAACAGGGGGATCCTAGGATTTTCTTTATGTTTTTGTTATTTTTTACTTTTTCTGATGACAATGATGAACAAATCCTATTTCAATGTTCTAATTTACTCTTAAGAACTTTTTTTTTTTTAAATTCCACATTGGTTAGGAATTGTGATATTAAATGGAAGAAAAATACCCTGCAACTGCTGTCATTAAAATGTAGAAAATTTTGACATACTTGCACTTGAGTCTTTCCATTTTATGCTACTTTACACATTTATTAAACTACATCTCAGAGGAAAACAACTTTTGTTGCACTGAATGTATTTGCTGCTTTAGTTACTTTGAAGACTTAGTTTATATAAAATATAATCAACTAATAAATGATGACACATAAATACAGATTAAACTACCCAGCAGTAGTAGCGCTGTCTCTTGCACATAATCTCACAGAATGCTCTGCTTGAATGACACAGAGGACCCAAAAGTTGGGTTTTTCATCTAGAATATCATATCATTTTGGAGGGCTCTAATGCATGACCAAATGGAAGGTTATTAGATCTGGAGCTTTTTTTATTTGTTTTTAGGCCTACTCGTATTTTTTAAAAACATATACAGGCAACAGCCTATCAAGATCCAGGGCTATTCATTAAACATTTAGAGCTAAAGCCTCAGTTGCCCAGGGTTAACAACACCACTGGTCTAACATATATCAAAATAATACCAAGCAGCAGTGTTATCAGCTGTTAAAATACAGTCATTTTTTGTAGTAACCAGAAAAGAAAGATCTTGTTTTAAGTATTGTTTTTTTCCATGATATCATAAAGGCCTCAACAAACCTGAGAACAGTTTTTTATAAATTAGAATATTTGCAGTAATTGTACAGTAGGTTGAGAAAAGAGCACATTCACAGACAATCATTTATTACTAATTAGTGATTACCCTTATTACCACCACAGATGCATGTGTTAAGCTGTTAACAGGCTAGCCATTAGTAATTATGGATATGGGGAAACATTTTCCCAATAGGCCCCTCATCCACATCCACTCCTGCACCACCACCCACCCACTCTCAGATCTAATACCAACACTGGCAATTTCAAATGAAATGTCTAATATTCGGATTAACATCATCACACATGAGCTGATAGAATCCACAATTGTCTCCATTTTCCAGTCATATGAAAAATATGCAATTCCAACATTGCTTAGACACCAAGCAGGCCAAACACTGGCAATTATGGACAGAAGAATAACATTTTCCTCATCTACACCCACTCCTGCACCACCGCCATCATCCACCCACCCTTAGGTCTAATACCAACATGGGCAGTATGTAAGCTCTTGACCATTAGTCTTATAGTGACAGATATGGAGTCTCTACCAACCAAATCCAGTGTTACAGATCCACTCACACCATGCTCTGTGTATGCAAAACATAAAAAGTTCAAGTCAGTTATTTCAAAGAACAGGAACAAAATCCTTTCAAGTAAGACTTTTACAGTTCTCCTTTTACCATCAAAAAAGAAGAGAAAAAAATACCCTCCCACAGATGATTAGAGAAAAGTAAAGCCAAACATTGGTTGAAGAAATTACTGAAAGGCATTAAATCACAAGATCAAATCATGAGTGAACAAATAGATTTACAATGGCCACGTTTCCCATTTAAGAGCGATCTTAAGACTTAAGAGCACAGTTAAGAACGTCTTTGGTAAGAAGGGTCGCTAAGATCCAAGTGTTTCCCAGATGCGTTCTTAATGCCCTTCTTAGGATCACTCTTAAGATTGCTCTTTAAGAAGCTCTTAACAGGAGCTGGCCACTACCGCGGTGTTGAAACTAAATTAAATGATGTCAGGTAAATTGATCACCCACCACTTAATCAGTGCATAAGTCACACACCGCGCTGCTACCTAACACACTAATTCCCTGCTGCTCATGTGTAGCCTATGTGTGTTCTAATAATTCTAATCAAAAACTATGACGATAAATATTTGTTAATGACCTATTTTCATGACGAAAACAAGACTAAAAATAAATAAGAAGTAGTCTTGGTAAGAGAATCATGAGGAAATGTATTATATTTAAACAAAAAACACACAGACACCCTGCTGAGGCCAGTGCCATCTCCCACCACCTCCAGGAAGCTCCCCACTGTGTGAAAACGCAGCACAGCCAGGAACTGCACCTCCGGGCTGAGAGCGAAATAGCAAAGTGTTGCCCTGTGGATGTGTGGAGACACTAGTTGATGAGGCGTTGTATCTCAGCCAGTACTTCATTTGGACAGCCCAGGCAGACAACACGTCGAGTGGGCTGAAGTGCTGACGTACAAATGCATTTACATATACGGTTTGGCATCACACACAGCGACACCATTGGTTGGCAGCGAGAATATGCTGTAAAGCAGCCATGGTATCTCACACATGTGTGATGTGGCAACGCCTTCATGTAGAGTAGCGGGTGGAGGGTCCCTTGATGAGGTTCCAGCTGAGTTCAATTACACCTGTCAGTTGCCTGATATCTGAATATCGCAGGTTTGGAGGATGGATGTGTTTCTGTTGTGCCCTGACGCATTTTTTGGATGCGGTAAACTATCTCATATGTGCATGTAGATGTGGGATATGTGATATGACAAATTATGATAAATGATAGTCATGATGATTCATTTTATTTGTTTGCCTGATGTGCCCAGCACATACAGGAACACACTTGTTATTCCTCATACTTATTTTTTGTGTTATTAATTTTTCTTCTTATTGTTGAGTGACAACCTCTCGTGGCCATAGTGATTATGACAGGAGCAAGTCAGGTGACGTGGGAAAAAGAGCAATAAAGTCAGCGTAAGGAGGAAGTCATGGTAGATGGATGGTCAAACAAACACAGGACTTACACCAAGGAGACTGCTGCTTGTGTCCCATATTAAACCAAAAGTCAACATTGAGTTATTATAAAGGTGCTCTATGTGACATTGTGAGCATCAATATAGCAGCAAACCACTGTTTGCTATGCAAAAAAATAGTTCAGTGATGGCGTCCTGAGCAGAGAATGACGTGATGCTATCTCTGTCTGTGCTGTCATCTGAGCTAGCCAGCATCTGAGCCACCTCTATGTTGAGAGCTATGTGTAATCAATGCTATATACAGCTTCTTTAACACCTAATGCCACTTATGTAATGCGAGGTAACTTATGATGTAACTTGAGCTACTTAACAAAAATACGTAATCCAATCCATGATCGTTTTTATAAACCTAATCACGTTGTTATGGTGCATAACTGCGACTCACAGAATTAACCATGTGTTTAAAACTGTGACTGTTAGTACATAGGCCTGTCACTGCTACTCTCCAACAGTCATTGATGGCGTGTTGGGAGTCAACAATGTTTTAGCACATCGCCTCCCATGCATCAGAAGATTACTTAAATGAAAACAGGGACAATAGGTGTTTGTGAGAGAAAATGTAAAAACTAATGGAATACAAATGAATACAGACGAACATAAGCAGACAAGCATATTGGATGTTTACACACATAAAGAATCTGTATATTTTGGTGGGGATTTAATAATAATGCATTATTAATATTTTTATGTATCAGTTCCATGATAATGAAAGATGAGCAGCCTTAATGCTTCTCTTCTGTATCAGCAGGGCAAGGGAGCATTATTGTCGAGAGTCCCTCTTACAGGTGGTATAGAGATACCTTGTTGTTGTTAGCCTGAGAAGATAAAGCAAATCTCTTCTGCACCACAATGTGCTCTTTGTATTTCTGAGACAAGGAAGGGACAAAAGTAACAAAAAGAGGAATTCTGGATGCGCCAAATCTTCAACTGGTCATTTACTTAGAATGTTGCAGGAAAGGCAACAGCCACCATCTGTGTTAACATTATTACATACATGACAGCAGAAGAGCATTGAACTTCAGAGTATTTTTTCATTCTTTTGTAATTTTGGGTGAATGGACATTTTAATATGACTGAATGTAGCATGTACTGTGTGAAGTATGTGGCTCAGGATTAAGGGAGTACTGTACAACTTTCAGTTGCATAATTCAAAAATCCATGTTACAGTCTGAACAAAGACACATTTACTTTACTCTGTTGTCTTTTTTGAGCAAGAATAAAACCAGTAAGAAAGCACAGGAAGCTCTACACACATTTCGGGAATATGAAATTGGGTTAGGGGCTGATCGATATTTATATGCAAATGGGGCTGGTCCAAAACAGGGGGGGGGGGGTTCCCGAACTTTTTTTTGAGCACTGGAGGGGGGCATATGGTTTTTATTTTGGCTTCGGGGGGGTCATGCAACTTTAATTTGTCAAGTTTTGTATGATTTTTTGTTTGTTTTCCATTCGTATTTTACTCAGAGGTTTTGGTTTATACTCCGCTATATAAAGTTACCCTGCATGGTCCACAATGGTATTTCCCACTTGCGCACACGTCACTTTCAATGCACACGTCACTGACCGGAAAACCCAATAGAGTAGCAGAAGAAGACGACCGCGGAACACAAACAATTCAAGCATAATGGCTGCTGTGACGAAATCAGTGTATCGAAAGGAAAGTTTCCTTCATGCTAATTTGAGAGTGTCTTTGCAGACCTTAAAAGCGGATGAGACACTGGACAAATTTAATTTTATTACAGAGTCGACAAAGAATAAAGTGACGTCCACACCAAGAACTATAACTATAAATATAACTATAAAAATACAGTTTTAAAAATCGTTCTAAACTCAAGTGTTGGGCAGCGTCCACACTACAACTATAACGACAACGATAGTGGTGGACGATATCGTTTGGATCACTTTCAGAGCGATTTGATGAACGATAGAAACACTGACAGCCAATCAAAATCCATCCGAAATGACAGGTCGAGACGTTCATCACATCACGTGTACCCACTAAGAAAGCTCCAGGATTTCCATACACCCACTTAAACATGTGCAAAGATCCGTAACCAATATAGTTTTGTGACAGAATCTTAACTTCAGTGATTTTGTTTTGCAAATACCGGGTAAATAACTGCAATAAAATACATTTTGCAGGGGAATGCGTCTCCTCTTTTCCCCTCCATTCATAAAATTCAGGAGCCAGGATGAAGTTACTGAGGGGGGCAAATCTTTATTATGCAACATAGGTTCACACAGTGAGTTATAAAGAGCGCGCAGCCGTGCGTAATTGTCGGGCGTAATGACAGCTCGTCGCCGGTGAAACACAATAAACTGCACGTCTTCATTCATGTTTGTCTCATGACAGATGGAGCTGACAGACAGACAGACAGACAGACAGGTGGAGCAAGCGGCAAATTGGTTTTCTTTTTCTTTCTCGCAACATACAGCAATAACAGGTCATCAATATCCATTTTATCCATCACCATTAAGGATAAAATAAAATCATAATCACGTCCCAACTATACCCCGGTCCTATTTAAATAACGATCAGCCCCTTAGGTTGATTAGGTTCTGCTTCGACTGGTTTCTAGCTAAGTAGATGTTCCAGTTGTGAAGACTCCTGCCAAAATGTTGTCATAAACATATGGGCAATTTATATTACCCAGATAACCAGCAGAAGACCACATGTCCAAACCTGTGGCAGTCCCAGAAAAGAAGCAAGGGGAAATGAAAACGGGAATGAATGTGGAACAGGAAAGGAGTAGACCCGCTCTGACTGTAGCTGAATAAACTCAATTTGATCAAAAGACAGGTAGGAATCTCACCAAATCTCACCAAGGCCAGAATCAACCTTTTGTTAAACTATTTAATTGCTTGAATCAGTTTGACCATGGCTTGTCGACAGATGTTTGTTTGTTAGCACATTATATCATACTTACAGGGGAAGAGAATATTTCCTTTACTGTTGTGTAACCTGTCTGATATGTCAGAAATAATTCTAATCTCCTGTTTTTACTTAGAAGAGTAGTAGCGCAGCACAGTTAACCACAACAACAGTATTGATTTCCCCAGCACAGGACTTCAGTTTGACTGCATTATTAAATCATCAAAACTGCCCAATACTACTGTGTATCTGTAACACAGCTCACAAAGACAATCAGTGCTGGAGATGATGGAGTGGGACACTGATGTATGTCCAGTCTTTATTTATTTCCAGAAGTGTGTTTGTGTGTGTAGACAGCAACACTTCAGCACTGAGGAAAAACCAGCAGGGAATAACTGCCCGTACAAGGCTTAAAGTATTCCATCGCAGCACTCATTACTCATTGGGGCGGCAGTAGCTCAGTCCATAGGGACTTGGGTTGGGAACCGGAGGTTCGCCTGTTTGAGTCCCACCCCCGGACCAAAATGTGGAGCGTGGACTGGTGGCTGGAGAGGTGCCCTTGAGCAAGGCACCGAACCCCCCCAACCGCTCGGGGCACCTCACCAAGGGCAGCCGCCTCACTCTGACATCTCTCCACTTTGAGCATATATAGGTCCTGTTTGTGCATGTGTTTCTTTCAGACCTGTGTGTAATTGACAGCAAAAGTGAACACATTGAATTTACCCTCAGGGGGATTAATAAAGTAAATAAAAACTTAAAACTCATTGCTATGACTTTGTATTCTTAGAACTGTGACATCATTACGTTAAAGATGATGCTGCATTATCTCTTACATGAATACATTAACATTAAACACAGCATGTGTTTATGTGTTTATATGACATGCAGGAACACAGGGATGTTTCTAGGATTTGAGGACATGAGGACATTGGGGGCTTAGCCCAGACCTCTGTAGAGGGGTCTGGGAGGATCCTACCCATCAAATGATTTCTTCTGTCTACTTTTTTATGCAATCTGGCATCTTATTTACCCTTGACCCTTTAAGAAAATATCTCCAGCGGACAGGTGCAGTAGGTCGTAGCTTGTATGATCCTGTTTAGTTGATGATAGAAAAAGGATCCCTTAAAGAAAAAAGTTTGGGAACCACTGCTCTATGATATTCACAACATAACTATGATTCAGTGGTCGTTTGCACACGGCTCTCAACATGAAGCTGGTGGCTAGCAGCTAATGGTGCTAACAGCCTGAACAGTGCTAAAACAGCAAAAGTGCCGACAGAGCTAATGGTGTTAACCAGTAAGGGAGCTAGAGGGTGGGCACTGTGAGTACAGTGCAGAGAAGCAGTCAGGAGCTAGCCAATGGGATACACACACAGGGATTCACATGTACTAACATGCATGCGCGGCCGAACCACCTACCACAACAACCCACACAATGGCGTAAGTTAGTTATAATGGGCCCCAGTGCATGCTATTATGAGGGGCCCTATTACACCTAAGTTACAAGATATGAAGCACACACCCACACACACACACACACACACACACACACACACACACACAAACAACCCGGTTTTAGGTGTACACATATATATATATATATATATATATATATATATATATATATATATATATATATTTTAGTAACAGTGTGTCTTACTGCCACTTTTACGTTACATCCACTTGCAGATACTTGATATTACACAGCAATCAACATTACATATCTGTATTAGAGAAATCTACAAAAGAAAATAGGAAATTATTACTTTAACTTGATAGTTTTTTTTAGACACTATATATATATATACATATATATATATATGTATGTATATTGTATAGAACTTGTTCAAGTTTGACAAATACCAAACTGCATAAAACATTTACATTGAGTACATCAAGCAAGTTTCTAGTCTCTGCAACTCGATTTTCATAACATACAAAAATCGCAGCTCCCAACTATGGTTTGTGCTCCTAAAGTAAGGTCAAGTCCATTCTGAGTGAACTGCAAGTGAACTATGAGTGAATCGTGGGTGTATGAGTCAACTTCATCAACTGTGAATGCATTCATCTATTTTTTTTTCTACTGAGGCAGGCATGTAGGCCCGTGGACTATACTAATATGGAACTAAAACAAGTCTCATCTTAAAAACAACTTCTCTTGTTCCCTTTTAGCAAAGCAAATGTTATGTAACCATGTTCCTGCTATTTTAGTGCTATTAAAATTTAATATAGGAGAAAGATATAGATAGGAAATAGAAAATATGAATAAAGGATGAACAGGATAACATGTCCTTAGCCTGTGATTATTAATGGATTAACTTTTTTGGGACATACATGATGGCAAACAGAGCATCAACTGTTGTCATTAACATATAGAAACCAGTAGTAGTGTTATTTGCATTAGTTATGACTTGTACTACCTTGCTGTACTGGTTGTTTCACTTAAGTGTCACATATTTATACAAATGAGACATTAAATGAGACAGGTCATTACAATAATTACAATGAAATAAAATAAAATAAAATGAAAACATTACAACAAAGGCTGACTTGAATGTTAATTTGCAGCAGCTTGATTTTAATTTTCCATGACTGATGGGTGAAGATTATGAAAAAGTATGGCCAGTGTTAGAGTGTCCAGCTTTTTCTGAGCACTTGTTCACTGCTGTTAGAGAGTAGAAACTTCTGGCTTTTGGTCTTTTTGAATTTCAAATTTCGTTTATGATTCTTAAATTTCTAAGGAGATGGACACACAGGGGTGTCTCTAGAATCTGAGGACATAGATGGCTTAGCAAAATCCTCTGTAAGGGGGTGATGCTTTTTTATGCACAACATTTTTCCCCCAAAATTATTATTCTAAATTATTAATTGTGATGTTACAAATATTAGCAGCTGTTAATATTTAGTAGAAGCAGACTATTTTGCAACTGCTATCATTAAAATTCAGAGAATTTTAAGGTTAGTGTATCCATTTTAAGCTACTTTATACTTCTACTCCACATCTCAGTAGGAAATATTGTACTTTATACTCCTCTATTTATTTGTCTGCTTTAGTTACTTTGAAGATTTAGATTAATAATACAAAATATAACTAACTCATAAATTAAGCAGTAAAGGCTTTAACATTTAAGTGATGACTGGTGTGTGCTCTCTCTCTCTTTCTCTCTCTCTCTCTCTCTCTCTCTCTCTCTCTCTCTCTCTCTCTCATGCACATGATGACACAAAATGTGCTACTTGAAAGATACCAAGAACCCGAAACTTGCGTTTATGATCAAAGATATCATAATATTTATAGTGGTCAGAAGTTAGAGTTTTTTTCATTCTAACATTAGGCTAGTGCTTTTTGTTTCACTGTCAATTTTCTTTAAGAAAAATAGATGGACATAATTTGTCATCAGCTCCTGAGGGGACTTCAGAAACTGCCCAGTTTGCAGGACATGTACTTCACGTCAACAAGTCCTGCTTCATCAACATCGACTGGGTCTTGCATCTACAAGGTAGAAAATAATTTAAGTCATATTTTCTTTGCCAGTATCAGTTCATATTGCCAAAAATGTTTCATATCAAACTGATGCTCAACGGGCTGTCTAGCTAGTTTTAAAATGTCATCTATCGGTGAGATGGAGATTTGAACAGCTCAAACAGTGAGCTTATATTTTATGGGCATTTTTTGTTGATTTATTTCGATAACGTTAATATAATGGTCTTCATCTAAGTAACAACATTCTCAGTAATATATACTGATATATTGATAATGTAATGTTTTACTTCCTAATATTGACATTGGCCCAAAAATCAAGTATGGATGAGGCTAAAATCTCATTTGTTGTCAGATTTGGTAAGGGTTGGGGGAAATCTCTTACAAGCCCAGTTCAAGATTTTAGTTTACTGCCATAGTTCAAAGCAGACACTCATAGGCTGTTTTTGTTTGGGCTCATTTCTCCTGGTCGTCCATCAGGACAGTAGCAGTATTCATGGTGGCACTGCCCTTTTAAATAAATGTAGGCCTATTCAATTTTGATCTTGAGTTGTTGTTTTTTTATCTGTGTTTTTATTGCTTATCACACATAATTTTCATGCATATTTTAAACAGCCACAGAATAATAAAGCTCTAAGGTTACTGAAAATCCAAATAATCACAGAAATATTCTGTGTTTAATTTTTACAGCAATAGACTGTGAAAACAATAAACAGTATGGATAGTGTAAAATTACAGTATTTTACTATATATTGTTGAAATACAGAAATATACCATATTTACGTTTTATAATAAACAATTGCAAGGTCATCTGTGCTGCCAGCTCTTTACCATTATTTTACAGCGAAATTATTTACAGTGTGCATATAGCGTATATATATTTAGATCAGGGGCTATTTATAAAATACTGGGGTCCAGTAGCATTATTAGGTCTGGGATGCCTAGACCTAACAATGCTACTGAACACAAGTTATGATTGTCAGGCCAATTAGAGTTGTGATACAAACATTACAACTAATCAGAGCAGTTTATACTGGCTGGTTGAGAAAAACAGAATGAGGCATTTGAGCATTCCAGTGTTTTGCCTTCTGAAGCAGTTGATTTATTGAAATGTTATTTTTATGACTGAAATCAGGACCATTCATGTCTCTGTATGATGAGTTGTTGTAGCGCCACATAAACAAGATGGCAGCTTTCTGTAGGATACAACACAAACATTAATGAATTTTGAGGAGTATGTATAAAACATGATAAATGGATGGTAGACAAGCCAAAGCTGTGTTGTGTAATAGACAGCCCTAAGGCGGAGTTTTATATTAAAGAAATATTGGAGTGCAGCTGTAAAATGTGACATTATCCTCCACCGTTATGAGTGTGTGCATGTGTAACTGTGTGAGCGTGAGGATAGGCTAAAGGACTTGGGACTCACCCTGAGCTCCTTGAAGAAGATACAGCTCCGAGCCCACTCAACTATGGAGAAGAGAGTCTGGTCTGCCATGCGACACATGAGGCTGAAGGTGCTGGGCTTGTCCAGCCGCCCCCGCCCACCCTGCTCCTGCTGCAGATGAGCAACAATCTTATTCTGCACCACCACCTCATCTGGATCGCAGCGCAGCAGCTCCAACACCAGTGGCGGCAGGCTAGGCGGCTGTGGCGAGGCTGAGGGGTACATGTCTGGGTATGGGTATCCTGTCAGTGACTCAGGGGAGCTGGTGTAGTCGGGACATTCAGCTTTGATTGCCCTGCTTGGGAAGGCTGTGTACTGGTACTGAGTGGTAAGGGGCATGTGGGACTGCATGGATATGCCCAGAGATGGGGGTCCATAGAGGTTGGCCTCGTAGTCTGTAGGGGTGATGGAGCTCGGGGTGGAGGGAAGCAGACTTTTGGAGATGGTGGGCAGACTGTGCACGGTACCGGTGAAGCCGTAGTCAGTCTGCAGAGGAGAGGCTGGCGGAGGAGCTGCACTTTCCAGCTTGAACCCATTGGATCGTATCAAAGCCTTCTTCTGCTGCTTCAAGGCCCTGTCTCTCTTATACATGGGGCCAAATTTATTCCTCCCCCCACGCATGCGGTCTGCGCGCACCGCTGTCACACAAGACACAAGAGGTGAAAAACAGATTTACACATGAAACACAGACTCTATTGAATTCTCCACTGCCAACATCCACTTTGAAAAACTCCTTAATGAAGACTGATCTGCACTGTAAAATATTTCATTGTACATTTACAGCAAATTACTGGCTACTAGTTGCATTACTTTCACAGTAAATTACTGTATCATTTTTACAGTAAATTGTTGTGAAATGACAGCTGTATACTGTGATCTCACAGTAGTTGTGCCTGCATATTACTGTGATTTAGCATGCTCCTGCAATATGACTATATTTAACTGTAACCTCACAGTTAAAGACCATTACTTTACTCTGATATAACAGTATGTTCCTGTAAATTACTGAATTCAACTGTGTACATTTTGATTGATTAAAATTGATTGGTTTAATTAGTGTGATTTAGCAATATCTACTTGTATAATTACTGTATGTATTTTACTGAAATCGCACAGATAAACTCCTTATATTACTGTGATAAAAATTCTAAATTTGGTTAAATATCAAAGTAAAAGCCTCTGATGTAATAATATTGCAACTTATTGTGAAATATTACAGTTACATATTGTAACTTCCTGAAAATAATTTGCAGTGCATAACAGCATGAGAGAAAAGTCACAACTTGCATTTCACCAATATCCCTAACTATCCCTATACAGAGTAAAATAACAGACATGTTGGTCATTTCTACTTCCCTTTTTAGGGCTGAGAAGAATCCCCAGAGCCTGTGAAGCTCCACTCCTTCTTGTAGTCTAAATAGAGCTTTTGATTTAAAACAGGGGAGTCTCTGGAGTTTTATCAGTAAGTCAAGAATGTGTCCTTTTTTCTGCTACGGAAGCAGGTGCTTTCCTGCATTGCTGTCTGGGAATTAACCCCATCCCATGTGTATAGGAAACAACATCAGAGCCACCAGCCTACAAATCAAGAAATATTTCAGGGGTTTTTACTGCAGTAATATATGATAACAAACAATATGTGCCTACAGTTGCATTATTGGAATTACTGTTGGAATTAAAGTACCATGAAATACATGAGATTTTATTTTTCCCCAAATAGGCCTAGTAATAATACTATTATTATTATTATTATTATTATTATTATTATTATTATTATTATTGTTGTTGTTGTTGTTGTTGTTGTAGTAGTTGTTGTTGTGATAAAAAAGACGGACTAATTGTATGCAGTTGTAAAGTGTACCTTCGAGCCGCATTCCGACGTTGAGGCACTTCTGGAAGCGACAGAAAGGACATCTCTTCCTCTGGGTTTTGTCTATTTTACACTCCTGGTTTTCCGCACATGTGTACCTCTTGTTGTTCTGCACTGTCCTCTTGAAGAAGCCCTGAAAAACAGAGACGGGTTGGAAACAGCGGAGGAGACAGCGAGTTGATGATATTCAACAATTTTAAGGGGGCAAACTTGCGCCCTCGAAATAAAACGTCGCGGCAGAACAATGGCTGCTTTCCAGTATTTCTTTTGCAAAGGTCGAATTAATACTCCATAACATTGTATCTTGTTAATTTTACATTAAAATTATGAGTAGGCCTAATGGAGAAAAATACATTTAAAGTATCGACAATAGCCTACCGTTTAAATGCCACAGTTTTTTTAATCAAGAGTAAAAAGTCTCGTTGAACAGGTGTGGTAGGCCTATTTTGTTATATTGACCATATTGAGAACATCCGTAACAGGTTTTGGTGTTTAAGGTTTTCTTTCAGTCAAAGGTTGGGTGTGTTGTTACCTTGCAGCTCTCGCAAGTGAGCAGACCATAGTGATATCCGGATACTTTGTCTCCACACACAGGACACAGCTCTTCCAGGTCATCATCATATGTGTATTCCATAACCTTCAAAGTGACACCTGGTACAGACACACGTGCACATACACACACACACACACACACGCTTGCATCACCAAAGGCAACATGGCACAATGTAGGCCACAGTGCAAATAAAGCATACGGGTTTTTTTCGGTATTTTCTACAAAGAAAAACTTCGAAAATGAAAAATGTGCATGAGACCAACATTTAATCTAATCGCGTTTCAGATTTCTGACGTCAAAAATCTTTATTTAACCAGGTAAAAGTCTCATTGAGATGTAATATCCCCTTTTCACAAGCAACCTGGTCAAGTGAGAAGCGCATTGTACAGCTATTAACACAAGCAGACAGTTCCAACTGTTACACACCACAAAGAGACACCATAAAGAGCAGCTACAACATCTGTATAAAATGCAATACAAAAAGTTACATACATAAATGTACAATTTACTAAAACGATTTCAGATCATTTCAATAACAAATTAATAACCACAGTAAACAGGCCAATGTCCTTTCTCCTTTTCCATTTCTATGATAGCCTACAAACTTGGGGAGGTAAGTCCACAACAACCCTGAAGAAATATTTAAACAACAGGTTGGGAATATGCCGTGTGAGGGTTCAAGGACAGAGGGATGTGGTATATGCTGTAAAGCCCTCTGAGGCAAATTCTGATTTGTGATATTAGGCTTTATAAATGAAAATGTATTGAGTAGAAATCACATTGACCAAGAGTGCTATTTTCTCGATCCTTTAAAATCGACTTAAATTCCCCCAAAGTAATCAGCTCAGATTATTTCAGGTCCTCACTTTCAGTCTGAAGGAACTGGGGTGCCTGAATGTTCTTCAGTTACGCAGACACAATAATGTTCCGCCCGTTTTTCTTCATCTTTAAACTTTGATGACATTTCGTCTTCTTTCTGAATGCAGCAACTTCAGTGTTACCAGTTCTTCAGATTCAATTCAATTCACTCTGACATAAAAATGAATAAAGGCAAAAGTAAAGTAAAAAAGTAAGTAAAAAATAAGAAGTTTTATAAATTAGCTGATATTTATTTCAAAATGCCCTAAACCTGTTTAGGCAAAGGGACTTTATTTATCTGTATATTTATTTAGTAGAACATAATTATTATAATTTAAGCCTACATACGCATAAATAATCTAAATAAATGTAACAGCTATAATGTGCATTATCTGTGATGATGTGAGATAGTTTCTTTTTAATTCCCTCACTTGTACAACTTACATTAGCAATATTTGCGCATTCATCGTCAGAACGATGCTGTATAATGTAGGCCTACTGTATCCTATGTTCTCCACCCGTTTATTCAACTAATAACCAATCACTAATAATAGTACTGATTTTTTTATGACCCCTTTATTTATTTCCATCAGTCTAACACCGCTTCAAATATGCACGCATTTCCCTTTGACTGGTTTTATATTATGGTGGAAAAACTGTTTTCCACAGTAAAATACGGCTAAAGTGACTCTATGGTTTTAGCCTTCTCTGGATCTTCTGCATTAGCACGTGCATGTAACTTGTTCAGAGATTTTATTTGTAGACTCTGAGCGACAGGCCCACACTGTGAGGAAGACTGGATGTTGCGTGTTAGACCCCGTAGCTACGGACACCCACCTGCAGGTGACGAAGCCTTTTTCTGGAAGTCTTTCCAGTAGGTCTATAAAGTTGAATTCATCACTCACTCAGCCTATACAGCCCTACAGTATGGTGACAAGAAAAAGCATCAGCAAACCCTTCCTCGTCTCGTTTGGTTCGGTGTCCCGTTGACGGAGCGGTCAAACAGCCTCCGTCGAGTGAAATATAGCCTAATATTAAACTGCTGCCGAACAACGCGCCATGATTTTTTTTTTTTTTTTTAAAAAGAAAGAAAGAAGGAAAGACAAAAGAGTTGTAATAGTCATTAACGAACAGGAACGACGTGAACAATCAGCGTCAGATGTGCAGGCCGCGAAATAGAAGCGTCATGAGCACAGTGAAACGGCCCGGGGGGCACGCACGCTGCAAGGGGTCTCGTGTGGTGCCCCGCGCCATCAGCACTACAGGCATCAAAAGACAGACACCAAATATTAAACGATTATTATTATTATTATTATTATTATTATTATTATTATTATTATTATTATTATTATATTAACACTGAGTCATTTTTAACATTATTATTACTATTATTATCATTATTAATATTATTATAATTAGCTAGGCTATTATTATTAGCCTATAGTAGTAGAAGTAGTAGTATTTATACGCGGTTTTTTTTTTTTTACATTTTTAAAAGGCGAACCTTTTATTTCTTTTATTTTGCTCGTACTTAGCTACATCATTAGGATTTCAAAAGATTTTGTAGTATGCAAATTCGTAGCAGTTTAGGTTGTCACTAGGGTGCTATTTATTATGTAGGCTATATTCTATTGGATTATTTTCTATTTCTTTTTTTTTTTTGTAAATTGTTATCTATGGAATATTTTACTTTTATTCATTTATCTATTTATTTTTTCAGGTACCTCAAAAAGTGCCACTCTGCTTTTGTCGGGCTGTTGCTTCAGTTAATTGCAATTTTATAATTGGGCTTGAACGGTGTTTGGATATAAATCATGTTATGATGTCTGTTTCAGACTATTATTAACCTAAAAAATTAAACAGCAGGTTAGGGATGGATACCCTGGAGTTATATATACTTATATGTTATATGCGGGTTCAGGCCACTGGGCCTTTGTTTCAACATTTACCTGACTTTGCTGGATTTA